>OX451741.1:597011406-597690559 GCA_948472305.1 Vicia faba | reverse complement strand
ATGTTGTATTATGCAAATGATGCATGTTGAAGCTGTGTTATGTGGATGACACATGTTGATGTCATATATGTTGATGTTGTATACTTGATATGCCAAATGATTGTGGTAAAATGATGTGGAGTTGTGAGATGAAGGATGTATGACTATGCGAAATAAATTTCTATCTACTTATTATTATGCATTATTTTATATGGTTATGATATCTCACCCCTTCGGTTTGAATGTTACCTCTACATGGGTAACGTGCAAGTGATCCTCAGTAGACGAAGTTACTCGCCATTTATTTCGAGTCAAAATTATGCTCTGATACATAATACTAGGGGGGATGAACACTACTTTTTTTTTGTTTATTTTAATTATTGTCGGAGTCTTAAGAACTCTTAATGTTTGAGAAAACGTGGATTGTTGGTATTGTTGAAGAATTCATTATTATTCTAAATTATGATTTCATTCCCATGTTTAATAAAATTTGAAGTTGAACAATATGTTGTGTTGCTTCGATTCATCTTTGATGGTGTTATGTATCATTTATATATTCCGGGCATCCGTGTATATTTTTGTAATATGTGGCATCCTATTTTATTTTGAGGTTTAAATATTACTCTGATTTAATTATAATTACATATGGGTTAAATTAGGGTGTTACATAGTGGTATCAGAGCAGGTCGGTCCGTCCGGCCAAGTTGATGAGTCAGTGTAGTGTGACAGTTGATATTGTCGATGTGTTATTCCTTAGTACGCGACATGAGCGTGGAACATTGTTGGTGATTTCTTGCTTTTATAATCCCTTGTTTGCAGGAGAGAGATTGAAACAAGCTGGGGAGAAGCTATTGCTTCTCATAGATGTTTTAGTTGTAAGATGTGAACAGTTAGTTTAGTATGCCGTGGATTACAAGGGTATAAATGTTGGCGAGACTGTGTTATTTTTCGATTCTAAAGAGGAAGTATGGATTCAAGATTTATGTCTAACGGAAAATCGAAGTATCCTTAAGAGGGAACGATCATGCACTTGTGTTGCTCGCATTTCTAGGAGTGGAGGGCGATGTTAGGGATAATGAGGTGTCATTGTGTGTGGGTCCTGATGTTTTCTCGGGGATAATTATAACTTGTTGTTAGAGCAAGATGTTGGATTAACTTGATGTTCTACTTGGGGTGAACTGGTTGGAGTTAAACCAAGGGATTACAAATTGTTTTGATGAGTCGATACAGATTCTTATGCCAGAAGATATAAATTAAGAAAGTAAGATAACTATTAGAAGATGAAGCTTTGATGGTTGCAATGTTTTAACACTGCATATTGATTGTGAAGTTATCAGTGTTGAGTTACCATTGTGTGGGATGTTGGTGTTTGAGTGGTGACAAAGTGATGGATTGTTATGGATTTTGTTGTTGGAACCATGTAGGTGATTGCTGAAAGTTGTTAATGTATTTGGGTGTTTGTGAATCGCGAGTCAGAGTTGGAACTCAAAGATATGAGTAGCCTTGTGAAAAGAATTCGAATTTTGATGTTTTGAAAACTGATGTTTTGGTAAATTAATGTGTCTTTTTAGTTATAAGAGGAATGAGGTTTTGCTTTGATAAGAAAGGTGATCTTCGTGTCGAGAAGCAACAGAAAAGTGTTTTTGCACTACATGTAACCAATTACCAATATATGGGTACCCAGGTACACCATCAAACAGTAGCGTGAATTGGTTGTTTTGAGGGGTGTAACCGGTTACCACTATTAGGATAACTCATTACCACTGAGTTGACAATATTTTTGTAATTCTTTGAAAAATTCATAACTTGAGTTCTGGACGTCCGATTCGAGTTCCGCCTGAAGCGTTAGAAAGATAACATAATGAACTTTATTGTAAAAATGGTTCCAGGACATGGAATTGATTTATTTATCAAGTAGTGGTGTTGGATGAGAGGTGGAGTTTGTTATTAATATTTTCCTCAATAACAACATACCTGCTCCTATGGCACCATACAGGATGTACGCTTCAATTTGAGTGAATTGAAGAAGAAATTAGAGGGAAACTTTTAAAAACTCAGTATAGGAATTAGGAATTTTTGGATCAATTGTTGTGGTGTGTATTTCATACATATAAATTTAATCTAAGTTCGAATAAGGGCATGTTGAATGTTGTGGTTTGATTACAGTGTCGAAAGGGAGGAAACTTTATGCTAAGTTGTCAAGGTGTAGATTATTGTTTGAGAAAGTGAATTTTCTTTAGCATACTTTTCCGTAAGAAGGTATCTATAGATTAGTCCAAAGTAGATGGCGTTCTACATTAAGAGACTCCGAAGTCGGTTACGGATACTAGAAGCTTTTTGGGCTTAACTAGTTATTGTCGCAGTTTGTTTAAGTCGAGGTCAAGAATGATATGTTGTTAATGAATGATATTTTGGTATCAAGAAGGATGTGAAGGTATCAGAGAAACACTTAGAAATATAGTTTATGCCAATTGAGAATGGTTAGAGTGGAGAGATCTTTGAAGAAAAGATAAAGTTAGATGGTAGAGTGGATTGCGTGTTATTGTGGACATAATATCGACATGTGTCATAATTTTTTTGGAAGTTTCTATCGTCAACCAGGATGTGGAGATGGTATTATTGAGATTGCAATTGGAATGAGATTTAAACGTGAAAATATATGGATCCTCGAGGTTGTGAGATTTTAAGGAAGGACTAAGGATTTATTAATGTTATTAAAGTCCTCTACTTGGATAAAGACTTCTTTTTTAGTGAAACGATTTGGATTATACTTGGGGTAGTAGCATTTCCTGTAATGGAGGATACTTAACAATTGTGTTATGCTGTGTGCATGTAAGGGAGACTATGTAATGTGTTTGGATGATTATGTCTCAACGACGAGATCGAATGAGAAGGAAATTATGGAATAATTTGTAAAACTCAAAAGAGATTATTCGGCCTTTGTGCTTTAGATGACCTTGAGAACAAGTTCTAAAGGAATGCTATTATAGTTTAAGAACGATGGTTTATGCTTCATTATGGTTGTCGACTATCTATTGACAAATTGAGGAACTGATCACCCTCAATCTGTTGTTGATGGTAGACGAGATCGTGTTGGATTGAATAGATTTGTCTTGCAAGCTTGATAGTGTGTAAAGTGATTGACATTCTATCGAGAGAATAGTCATTCACCATTTTGTGTAAACCTAACGGAAAATGGATATGATAGTGTTGCATCCCAAAATTTTCCCTCCCTTTTCTCAAAACATTTCTCACAAAAGATCTCAAGGATTCTCAAGGTTTGATCAGACAAGCTCACCTCCTAAGCACTGAGACCCCAAATTAGGGTTTTGATTTTCACAAGGAAAATTGCACTTATAATGCCTCAAATGACTTTAATGGTTCATTATAGACCCCCAAGAATACTCATGCCAAGTTTCAAGTCTTACATCTCAAGATTTCTCAATCAATTGATCAGATGACTGAAAATCAACTGTATTGGGTAAAAAGTCAACTGTGATCAACTTACAGTCAAACTTCAAGATTTTTGACCAATATCAACATTTTGAAGTCATATTTATCAATTGATCAAAAGTTGATCACAATTCCTCAAGGAAAGTATTCAAATCATCAAAGGGGCAAAAAGGTAAAAATTAGGGTTTTGACTGAGAATGACTAGTCATTGACTTTTAACCTAACAAATGACTTAATAGTTTGAAGTATGATCTCAATTATTAAAGAAAAATATTTTGACCTAATTTCATGGCTCAAATCATTCCTCAAGATCAAACAATTGATAGTTGAAATTTGGTCAACTGATGAAAAAATCAACTGTTACACCAAAAGTCAAACTTTGAATTTTTGGTCAACATTGAGTTTCAAAGATCAAGATTCATTAAGACATTCAAAAATATCAAACTTGATCATCAAGAATCAAGAAAGTCAACAAAAACTCAAAATTTTCAATACTTAGAAAAATTTCTAAGTGTTTTAACCTTGATAATTTCACTACTTCAAGATAATTTTTCACCAAGATGCAAGATGATTCAAGGAAAACTTTCAACATGAAAGTTGTAGATCTTGATGAATTCTACAACTTTGTACACAAGGGTTGATGTCCAAAAAATGCTTAGATTTTGAGTTATAGGCCCATGAAGTCATGACCTTTTTAATAAAACACTTAATGAAATTTTCACCTAGTTTAGGCAGATTTTTGTCCCAACTTCTTGGCCAAATTTCAGAAAGTTCCAATTTGATTTAGCCAAAGTGGAAAACATGAAAGTTATAGACAATGTTTCAAGATTTCGAAAATGTACAATGTGATACGGTGGCAGAACCGACTGCTATACTGGTTTGTATTTTGTATTCGCAAATGTGCGGTAAGCAAGAGTTGCCACCGACTTTTCTTTTAATTAAAAAAGGAAAGGGTGAAAAGAACATAAAAATACCTTTTTCGAGAGTTTTTGAGTAAGGGGGTAGATTATGGAAAGGGAAGGTGTTAGCACCCTTTCCATCTGTGGTTTTCCACGGGCTCTTAGGTACTTGCTCATTTTGAAAATTGCTTTCGTGTTTGTGTGTTTTGAAAAGTTTGTTTGCTTTACGCTAACTCTTGTATCAGTCCTCAAGAGTGTTGATAAAGCATTTTTGAAAATGTTTTTGAAAGTGTAGTGTGAAAAAAAATTTATTTTTGAGCAAGTACCAAACAATTATCTACCTACTCGAAAAAAGGAGTTCTTTTTCCTCCTTACCTTTAGATAGTGCTATCCTACTATGAGTGAGTAGGTAGCCATATCGTTGGATGTTGAGGGAGTATCGAAGGGACGTTTACGGTTACTAAGGCAATTGGGAAAGAACTTTTAGTAATTGTCCTAAAGTTCTAAGATCACTTTTTAACCGATGCGACATCGAAAGGGTCATCGAGGGACTTGTGATCTCTTTAACTAAAGGACAACCACTAAATATTCTCACGTTTCGAGAATTGTGACTGTTTTTGAAGGCAACCGAAGTGGGAGATACCCTAGGGGTGAGCATATGCAAGTGTGTTGAGATTCAGTTATTTTTTGTCTTTTTGTTATGTTAGCTAACATTTTAATTTAGTCTTTCCATGCAAGCCTATTTACTAACAGTAATATAATAAAATAATAAAGCAATAAATGTGTGTAAAATAAAATGCAAAAAAATAAATCCTAAGTTATTACACAGTTTTGGGAGAGATACATTATAAGTGTAAGAAAATAAAATGCAGAATTTTAAATCTAGACTATTACATCCCATAATCAGTTACATTATTTATATGAAATGCAAGAATAAAAATGACGCGCGCGAAATAAATATTACGTCTTAAAAATCTAAGAACTATTAAATAAAATTCTTTTTGTTGTTTTTGTTATGAAAAGAAATTAACTTAAAAAATCCTAAGTCTATTCAATTTTAGTTTTTTTAAGAAAGTATTAAAATAATTAATTGACAAAATTAACATTAATAGTAAAAACTAAAACCTAATCCTTTTTTGTGATTTTTGATTTTTTTTTAATTAAAAACAAAGTAATGAAAAGGATAAACTAAATGAAAAAAGCAGTAAAAAGGAAAAGAGTAATCTGCAGGATGCAGGCCTGGATCGAAAGGCCTAAGGCTGCCTTTCGTTCCATGTGAAAAGGATGATCGAAGATGCTTGAGAGACTGCATCTCTGGGGTGTTCAACCAGGTTGTGTCATCTTTCGATCAGGGATACTAGATTTGCAAGGAATTCGTTAGAAAAAGAAAAACAAAACAACATCCTGGACTTGAATAGAATCTGGTCCTGGATTCGATAGCCTGGCAGTGTCACCCTGAATAGAATCACCAGAGTCTGAATCGAAGATCATTGGAAAAAGGTTCCTGCCACCTAGTTCGAAATTTGCTGCTTCGAAGCCCTAAACATTATTCCTGCAAAATGAATAAAGGTTAGAGATCCAAGGGGGACTTTACCCCTCTAATTCGAATCCCCCCTAATTCGAATCTCTCTCCAACTCAAATCTGGGTTTGTTTGGCCTGGAACGTCCCAGGTGTGATTCGAAGAAAAACTCAGATCGTGCCCTAGCGGTGACATGATATCATCCCTTCATTTTAGCTTGCATGCATCACAAATATTGGAAATAACAAGAGTATACATGCAATGTATATCTAAATGGTATGAAGATGCAGTTTTGGTTATGCAAACCCTTACCTGTCGAAGGTGGCTCTGAGCATGGAGATGTTTGCTGGGGACTTGGTGTGGACTCCTAGAGAGGGGACCTACAAAAGTGTTTCGACTGGGAGGCTTTTGGGAATTTTGAGCAACGTGGTGTGTGTAATCTCTTCGTGTGCAATGTCTGTCTATGTGTGAGTCTCCTTCCATCTTTTTTTTTTTAATTTGTGTTTGACATCTTGTATTTATAGATTGTGGAGGAGACAAGGAAATGGGGAAAGAATCATGGCATTGAAGACCAACCATTAAACATGGCCTTGAAAACAGAACCAGGCACCTTAAAAGATTGCCACTTTGAGATATATCATGCCATTTTGGAATCCTGAGTGAACCTGGACTGGTCAATTTGGCGCCTTCCTCGAATTTGAAAATATTCAGAGTTTCCCTCTTCAAAGTCTGTTGTACCCCAAAATTTTCCCTCTCATTTCTCAAAGGATCCTCCTAGACCCTCATGTTTTCTTCTATCAAGTTTCAAGTCTTGGACTATAATTTCCCAAGAAGGACATTCACAAGGGAAAAATGGGCAAAATTAGGGTTGTGACTGGAAATGATCGAACTTTGATTTTTGACCTAATACCTGGCTTATTTGTTGGAAGCATGATCTCAAGGATCCGAGCGCGTCATTTTGACTTAATTGCATATTTCAATTCATCTCCTGAGATTATTGGATTGATAGATAAAATTCGGTCAAATGGCAAGAAAAGTCATCTGCATACTAAAAAGTCAACCTTTGACTTTTTGACCAAATTTGAATCCCAAAAATCACATTTCATCAAGACATCCAAAATATGAAATTTGATCATCAAAAATCAAGAAAGTCTAAAATCCAACTTTTGCAAGACTTGGAAATTTTTCCAAGTTAAGTTCGTTACTTTATTACATCTTGTCACTACAATTCAAGATAGTTCAAGATGTTATAAACAATTCAAGTTATTACAAAGTGACATTTTCGCAAGTTTACAAATCCTAAACTTTGTATTGCTTGGACTTTTTCCTTTGAATCAAAACCTTTCCACAATGCTTTGTCTTTGATACAATGTGCATAAATTGCTCCACAAACCAAACTTGTTTCATGATGCAAAATATGTTGTCCAAGTTATTGCTGAACAAAAATGATATGCTACTTCTATGCATTGCCACAACACTCCAAAACCTGTATATGTTGTCCTATACAGTCCAAAAAACCAGTCTAAAATAGCTTTATTCAGTCTGCTCCAACCTGCATCATAACAGCCACAAAATTGCACCAAGATGGCAAAAGAAAATTGTATGGAAAAAGTATCAAAGCAATAGAAAAAAAAACAGTTCAAAATAACTTATTTTTCCCTCCTAAATCTTAGTCAAGGATCCACAAAAGGGACTGTCTCATAAGACTCAGGGGGACGATTTTTGGAGAGAAAAAAAAGAGAGAAGAGAAAAATAGAACTTTTGTTAAACTCTTCTCATTCATAAAACCCAGCTCATTCATAAAACTCAGTTCATCCATAAGACTCTGCTCATCTTCAACTCTATTTTTACTCACAAAACAGAAAAAAAAATCCTCAACCCATTGTTGTACAACCTTGCAAACTTTCCCCTAAACCAACTACCCAAACACCTCATACACATCACGTAGAGATTGTTCTAACATAAGAACAGTTTATATAACACCTTTATCATCACCTTCCAACCATAAACGAAAAAAATAGTACTTTATACCTTTGTCTGGGTTGGAGCGATTCTGGAACTTGGTCACACAGAGTAAGGATTGGAGTATCTCTAAGGAGGAGTTCAGTCATTCATCACTTTGCATCCGGAGATATCCATACGTATTCTAAAGTTTCGCTTCAAGAGGTATATTTTTTTTTCAAACTGTAATATCTTTTTCTATACATCATTTTCTGTTTGTGTCCAAAAGATATGTAAAAGATAAATCAAAAAGGGAAAACTCAGTAAAAAAGAGCCAAGATAGGGGCTGACACGGGTGCCCGTGTCACACGACACGGCCATGTCAGCTTATCTGTTTGAAAAATCTCACAAAAAAGCAGGTCAGGGGTTGACACGGGTGCCCGTGTCACAGGACACGACCGTGTTAAACATATTGGAACTTTACACTAACAAAAATGTAGGTCAGGGGCTGACACGTGTGTCTGTGTCACTGGACACGGCCCGTGTTAGTTTAGCTGGTACAGAAAAGGAAGAAAACATGCATAGACCATTACAGAAGCCGACACGGGTGCCTGTGTCATAGGACACGACCCGTGTCAGACCAAACAGCATAAATTTTGATTTTTCTTTTGACCTTTTGCTTTTATTTTCATTCAATTTGGTTGTAATAATTAGGAATTTTATTTTTTGCAACCCCCACTTGTACACTTGTATACCCCATCCCTCAAAAAGCATGTAATAGCATAGGACCTTTATTTTCTGCATTTTTATTGCTTTCATAAATGTTATTAATTAGGGAGTATGGCAAGATAAAACCAACAAGAAGACCACCCTAATCAAAGACTAAATGCACGCAATCAAACACACCATTCACACATGTACCTCTAGGGTAATCCTGATTTGTTGCCTCGGAAAACAGTCATGTCCCTCGAATATGGGACGCTTTAGCAAATACACTTCTGTTGTACCCCAAAATTTTCCCTCTCATGTTTTCAAAGGTCTTCCCTTACATGGTTGGTCACAAACCCTTGCCTAAGGAAAATAAAGTTTTTTAAAGATGAACAAAGTGTCTTTCGATTGGCATCTGGGAAAAGTCTTCGATTGGGAATCCAAAACTCTTCGATCAGGCTTGACTCACTAGTCTTCGATTGGGCATTTGGCACTCTTCGATCAGGCTATGATTAGTAAGCTTCGATTGAGCACTGGACACTCTTTGATCAGGCTTTGATTAGTAAGCTTCGATTGAGCGCTGGACCTCCTTCGATCAAGCTTTGGTCTGCAAGTCTTCAATTGAGCGTTGGACCTCCTTCGATCAAGCTTTGGTCTGCAAGTCTTCGATTGAGCATTGGACCTCCTTCGATCAAGTAAATGTCACAATGCTTCGAATAGTACTTCAGAGGGTCCTTCGATTGGAACTTCATACTTTACCTCAAGCAGAACACCAGAACGAAATGACCTTCGAATGGCATTTCAGTGCAGAGTTTCTCTTAATCCAAGATGCTTTGATGAAGGAAGTTCTGGACACTTCGAATCAGAACTTAGACTCATCACAAGGCCAAGGGCTGGTCAAAGTTGTCTAATAGGGAATGTGCTAAATATATTCGAATTGGACTTTGAAGCTGGCAAAGAAGGCAAATTCGAAGGAATGAAGTAGGCTGGCATGACTAAGCAAAAACACATATCCTAACCTGTCCAGGTTCACCCAAAGTTCACAATGACAGGTGTCCCTTGCAAATATGAAATCGAAGCAGAGGGAGTCTCAATCGAAGGGGCTGTGACTGGAGTAGTTCGAATTGGGACTTTGAAGCAATCGAAGAGAGAAAATTCGAAGGGGCAAGTCAGCTTTCGATTTTCATCATGTTGGAGGCACAAACAGCTCATAACAGGATGGCAGTAACGCATGCAAGCAGATTGGCACCTGATTGAATCAAATATAGCAAGTCTTTATGAAGAAATCAAATCAAATCTCTTCATCATAATGGACCAAGATTTGATACACAAATGTTGACCTAATTTCCTTTGTCTATATAAACCTCTACTCACAAACAAAAAAACAGACACGGAAACCCTTGCAGACAGACGTGAAAGACACAAAAAGGACACAGAAACTCTGCAAAAACGGTGCCACAACCTTGAGAAAAAAAAAGGCTTGAAAATTGAAAGATAAAAAACAACCTTGGAGGCGAATTCAGACTAAAAGCAGAACGTAGCTCTCTTCCTTGACATCTAGTGGAGCTATACCAATCAACACCAGGTCTTTTCATTGCCTAGAACTCCCTGTAAGTATCTACGAATCTTGCTCTGGACATGATATGATGAAATCATTTTCTTGCATCCTTTCATTGAAATAATTACATATTCATGCTTGGCGTTGCATTTTGAAACTGTTGGCATCACTGAATTTTATTTTCATAGCCTGTAACACCATGCCCAGTTCTAGGGTTCGTATACCTTGTTTTTGGGGTTTTTAATTGCAGGAAAAATCAATTCACATAATTGGTACAGGGATGACCAGGGCGAAGAGACGAGTATGTTGGTACTCTTGGATTTCATTTACATGGCCTGGAGAGGGTTTTTGAGATACCCTATGAAAGTTCCTGGAGATAAAAATCCACAGGTAAAAAACCAGGGTCGTTTGAAGAAGACAATGGCGTGTCCTTGTGCTATTGGTCCATTCAAACCATTAACGCGTTTGTTTTATTTGCAGGCTTAGCATTTTGTTTGTTTATATAATATTTGTTTCTTAATTCAATAACAATAATGCAGTGTAGTTGGATTGTTGAAGCGTGCGTTGCAGAACCCCCTGGGACCTGGATTCGAATCCCAGGTCCCCCAAAACTTTGTTACATTTTTTCTTCAGGTACTCAGATGCAGCGCTTCAGGCAGGGAGCATCATATACCTCCAGATCTCATGTGCCAGGTGGTTCCAGATTCAGATCCCGTGGTCCAGGATGAGGTTCACCATGAACCTTGATCAACAAACGCCCAGGCAATCTGAAAGTCCAGCAGGCTGGATGTTTGGGCTTGGAAATTGCAATTCATACCCCCTTTTCGAGCCCAGCACCCCTAAGTTTGTTTCTTTATTTTTCTTTTCACTGTTTTTTATTTTACTATCATAATTAATTAATTAACTAATTAACTCTTTTTCATAAAAAAATCAGAATCAACAAAAATATTTTTATTTTTATTTTATTACTTATTTTTGTAAATAAACCATTAACCAATTAATTTAATTTTTTTAATTAGGTTTAATCATAACATTTTTTACAATAAATTAAAATTAACTTAGACTTAGGTTTTTTTTTATTTCTGATTTTACTGCCTTAATTAAAATAAAACTCAAAAAATATTTTCTTTTTAATTCCATTATTAATTTAGACTTAATTCTTAATTCAAAAAAGGCCAAAAATATGCTTTATTCAATAAAAGGGTCAAAACCCTAAAGGACAATCCGATTCAATTTTCTCGCGCGCATTTTATTTTTGATCCATATATTGTAATTTCTCCGAGGATGTACTAGTTTTAACTTAGGAATTTTTATTTACCGCTTTTATTTATTTTTTCGCATTTAATTTTCAAGGGTTTGTTTTTGGCGATGTAAATACCCGACGCCTTGTAATAGCTTAGCTTTATTTTCCGCAATTTATTTTCCGCAACCAGTAACTGCTAGATGTATGAATAATAGGCTATGCATGACAAGATCTATCTTAATTTAAAATCAACCGTAGCTCACCATGACATGTAAAGATAATATAACTGAAAATTGACACACTCGCACATGCCACTCTTAGGGTACGCCTCACTTGGTTGCCTCGAACGTGGTCATTGAGTATAGGAAGTCTTAGAGGTCGCCCTCTTGTCCAAAGATCATAATTTGCCTCGAGACGGTTGCCTCGGTAAAATGATCTAAGACATTAGGGTTACTGCTAAGGCGTCCTAACATTGCTTTAGTGGCCACACGTCCCTTAAATCGAATTGACCCAAAAACTCCAACGACGGTGCTACCTACTCCTCAATACTGGGATAACATTGTCTAAAGGACATTTGCACAGTTTAATTCCTTTTTGAGTAGGTAGATGTTCTTAAGTACTTGCTCTTTTGAAAACAAAAAAAAAACTTTTCGCACTTACACTTCTTTCAAACGAAAACTCTTTTCAAACCCACAATCACAAAGAAAAGCAAACTTTTGAAAACATAGTGAGCAAGTACCTAAGAGCCCGTGGATAACCACGGATAGAAAGGGTGCTAATACCTTCCCTTTCTATAATCTACCTCCCGAACCCGAGAAACATCTCGAAAAGGAATTTTTATGTGCTTTTGTCCTTTCCTTGTTGGATAAAATAAAAGACGGTGGCGACTCTTGCTTACCGCGACATTTTTCAAAAAAAAACGCAAACGCGAACCAACATTCTAAAACAGTCAGTTATATTCCCACCGATCACAGAACTGGCGACTCTGCTGGGGAGTAATATAAGTGAGGTGTACCTTAGGATTAGATCACTTGTGTTTTCAATTGTATTGCTTTGTATGCTTTAAATTTTGTGGGATTGTATCAGAGTTCTATAGATCCTAACCCAGATCTGGGGATACACTTTAGGTAAGTAGCAATAAAATGTGAGGGATCTGTCCGGCGTAGACCGACACGGACGAAGCAGTAGCTACGTTGGTGTGGCACCTTAGTCTGTACCGATATCCCTTGTGTTGGAATGAGGAGAATATGGGTCTTCTAAGGAGTCATTAAGCACCAACTGACCTTAGAACCTTAAATTGACCAACTTGGCCATAGAACAGTAGCAGTATGCTACACTCATTGAGACTAAACTCTCGCGATGATTCCGGCCGCAAGAAGAGGTTGCTAAACTGGAATTATGACCGATTGAGGGTAGTCAGTGATATTGAGATCCTCTAGAACCCGGTTACTATTTTTAGGACATGTCTTAACCAACTGAAACTGAAAGAGGGTAATACCTAAACTCCATGCCAGCCTAAACTTAAGGCTATATGTGTGACTTGTGTGCCTTCAAACTTGAACTACTTGCACATACTTGTTATCTGACAACATGGGTTCCTTGCAGGTTTTGTTTACAGTCCTTATCCAATAATCTAGATTTATTGCAGGGCTTACTTACATCACCTCACACTTGTGCTTAAACGCATAGCATACACATCATAACATCATGCCTTAACATTTCCTTAACCATTTCAAGGATCTCAAAGGTCTGTGATGCAGGTTATGGTAAATCAGATGTCCAGCAAGGGGCAAAGGGGATTTATTTTCCTCTAGCCAAGGTTGTCTAGAAATCCAAGCATGATAACTTGAGTCAGGGGCTATGACCCACTCGATATGGTGAGCTTGACTCTTGAAGAAGGACTCTCAGCAACATGAAGTTCCTTCAATCAAGCTACCAGATTCAGATTCTAACAGTTTCTTGTTTATCCCACGAGATCCTTGAAAACATTGCATACATATACCATACATATCATTGCATAACAGGTCTCCCAGTACAGGTCTCTTATCTTCTTCGCTGTTTATTTCAGCAATCATCATGTCTACTGAACCTTCAACCGAGCAAGCTATCAAGGCCCTCCAGGCCCAGAATGCCCAATTTCAAGAGTTGGTCATGAGCCTAGCTAAGGGTCAGCAGGACCTGAAGACCCTGATTCTGAAAGAGAGGAAGAAGAAGAAAAAGAGGACCGTCCTGTTCAACACTGGACGCAGGTTTGGAAACGGGCTGCAGAATGAAGTTGACCTGACCACCTCATCTGGAGGGAAAGATAGTCCACAAGAAAGGAGGGCTCCTAGCCCTATGGTCTCCGACAATGGGACAAACTATGATGAAGAACAGTATCCTCCTGCTGAGGATAAGTACAAACAGCTGGAAGACCGTTTGAGCGCTATGGAAATACAGAAGGTGCCCGGTCTAGACTTCGGAGATCTAGGTCTATCATCTGGGGTGGTGATTCCCCATAAGTTCAAGGCACCTACCTTTGCCAAGTATGATGGAGCTTCCTGTCCAAAATTGCATCTCCGGTCATATGTGAGGAAGATCCAACCTTACACTGCTGATAAGAACTTGTGGATCCATTTCTTTCAAGACAGTATCTCAGGGACTTAGCTTGAGTGGTTCCATCAGCTGGATGGAGCCAGTATCCGCAACTGGGAGGATTTGGCTACTGCGTTCTATAGGCAGTATCAGTATAACTCCGACCTCGCTCCTACGCGTACCCAACTCCAGGGTATGTCAATAGGGACGGGTGAAGGATTTAAAGAGTATGCTCAAAAATGGAGAGACCTTGCCGGAAGGGTGCAACCACCTTTAGCTGATCGTGAACTTGTTGATATGTTTTTGGGGACTCTGTCTGGTCCATTCTTTAACCATTTGATTGGAAGCTCTTCAGCCGGGTTTACAGACCTTATCTTGACTGGTGAGAGGATTGAAGTTAGTATTAAGGCTGGGAAGATACAGAAGGGTGCCTCATCGGACACCAAGAAGAAGCCATTTAAGAAAGAATCCAGTGTTGTCTACGGTTCAAGAAGACAAAATAGACCTGAACACCGCCAGGCTGTCAACGCGGATGTTATTTCAAAACCTGCTGGTGCACCTCAGCATCACAACCAACAAAGGGGCGAGAGACCTCGAAGGCAATTCACTCGTCTCAGCATGACTTTGTCTCAGATGTTTCCATAGTTGCTGGAGACCAATCTGGTGACTCTAAAAGAAGCTCTGAAGATTTTAAATACAACATCACCAAGGCATAACCCTAACGCCCGCTGCGCTTATCACTCTGATAGCCCGGGGCATAATACGGATGATTGTTGGGATTTGAAGAACAGGGTTCAAGACCTAATCGAGGCTAAGGAAATTGAATTCGACTCTCCTGAGACTCCCAATGTGATCACTGCTCCCTTGCCAAAACATGGCTAGGATTGAAAGCACTTTTGTTCATTTGAATTCTGAAGTTGTATTTTTCTTTGCTTGTTCAAACAATTATTATCATGTCGGACTCTTTTATTTCATTAATGCATTACACGTGTCTGTTTTAAATTAATTGTTTTCACTATGCTTAAATTACTTCATATTTCCTTTTTGTGACATTAAACTCTTGCTAAAAGTTACAAGCCTTTAGAGGGAGGATGACGAAAACGATACCACGATCTTTACAGTATGCTTTTGAATAGACCCCGCTGATGAGATACAGGCATTGTTTCAAATCCTAAACAGTGGCGTTATAAGGAAGATAATCCCTAGTCAACCCCTTCGAGCCAAATAAGTTGGAGTTTTTCTTTTCACAAATTAAAAACCCTTAATTATAACCTGGGGCAGGGTAGTTTTCTCATTTGATCCAGGTGCACAATAAATGGCATAAAAGAAGTCCTTCCAAAACAAGAGACAATGATGGTTCCGAATAATCGTAAGGACAAGCAGTCATTATCTCTCAGAAATAAAAGCCCATTAAGTCAAAACCTATGAAGGAGACTTACAAAAACTGGGGCATCCCGCTGACTGTAATTACCAAAGAAATAGTTCAGGAAAAAGACAGGGATAATAAAATCAAAAAGAAAGAGATCCTACAGACTCTCAACAAAATGACTGCTTATTCAAAATAAATTGTCAGTATTTGAACCATCACTGATATGTCATAGCAAAGACTCAAACAAGATCTAATGCACGATTAGCTGAGTTTAGGATCGAAGAACATCACGAAGAGCGGGTGGGTACAAATAAAATTTGAGCCTTTATCCTTTGTTTCTTAAACCGTGAACCAGGCCACGTTATAACCCTTAAAAGTCCTAGCTGAAGCACGGGTTAGTTCGAAAGCATACTGTTACAAAAGGTATCCTGACTCCTGTAGGGCTTGTTGTACATCCTGAGTGGATATCACATTTTACAAAATTTGCCTGTTTTACTGAAAAATGCATTTTCAAAAAATTTCAAAAAACAGACATAAGTTTGCATTTTTAAAATAACATTGTTTGCATATGACTATTTGTTCAACAACAGAGAAATTCGCACGATGAATATCTAGTGAACAAAAAACCTTTTCAATAAAAAAGGGTCACCTCAAGTAGAAAAAACACTTCCAATCAAGGGGGACTGCATGATCATTGTCCATCATCTGGGGCAGTCAAGTCAAGATTCAAGGAGTCTCTCAAAGATGCCAAATAGCCAGGGGAAGATCTCCATCTGAATCACTTGGGGCATTGGACATGAATTCCAGCAACGAATCTTGCATGATCAAACGAAGATCTTCTGGTAGTATGGCAACACAACACTACCGACAGTGACACCTCTCTATATCCTGAGGGAATGGACATAGTCAAAAAAATACTGCGCATGAACAAAGACCCGCTAGGTTGACAGGCCTAGGCAAAAATAAGGGCTTCCCGGAGAACCAAAAGGGTTCGGGCAAAAATAAGGGATGAAAATGAAAAAAATCTGTACACCTGGCAAGTCGAAAACCTGAAAAGGCGGCTTGGGCAAGAAAGGGTATCCCGGTGGACTGAAAATCTGAAAAGACAGTCCATACAAAAGTTAGGAATTAAAGCGTACGACTATGTCCCGTCATCTTGTCACTTACCTACCAGAAAAAGACTTGTCATTTAAATTGAAAGAGACCAAGAACCTCATAGGTTGGGATAATACTCGATCCACAGGGCCTCCGCAGGCACCTTCTCCCGCAAAAACAGGGGCAAATAAGAATTGTCCGAACTGTACAA
Organism: Vicia faba; assembly: GCA_948472305.1. Lineage (NCBI taxonomy): Eukaryota > Viridiplantae > Streptophyta > Magnoliopsida > Fabales > Fabaceae > Vicia > Vicia faba. The sequence continues at coordinate 597,674,009 of OX451741.1, read as the reverse complement.
GTTGTTTTGTCCACCAGGTACCAAGGTAGGTTCAGCTGAAGAATATAACCAAGATACTTTCACTCCCCGCAGAGTAAGACAGTAATGGTAGCTCTCCCAGCTGAGACTCGCAACTACGAACAAATCAGCAATACTCTCCCCAAGCATAGTTCATCCACCATCAACGCTAAAAAGGTTGGGTATCCCCAGAAGGTCTTAATATTCCCCAGCGGAGTATAACGATATCCCCCAGCAAGCATAAGAGTATCCCTGGAAATCTTAATATTCCTCAACGGAATATAAGAATGTTCCCCGGCAGAATGCAAGATACCCCCAGTGGAGCCATTTCCCCAGTGCAGTCTAAAAAAGTTTCCCCAATGGAGTTGAATCATCTTCCCCAGTAGATTCTGGAAGCTTATCCCTTGCAAAGCACAAGTAAGTCTCCCCAGCTAAATTCAGAGGTTATCCTCACAAGAGTCTAACCGGGTTATCCTCAGCAAGTTGCAACTGAAAGGTCATCCCCAGCGAAGTTCTTTCTATCCCCAACGGAGTTCATCATCAAAATCCCCAACAAAGCTTATCAACAGAATCCCCAGCGGAGTTATCATTAAAATCTCAGCGAAGTATCTCTTCCCCACAGAGTAATTCCCCACAGAGTAATCTCTCCACCATGTTTATTCCCCAACAGAGTTATCTTCTCCTACAGGTTTATTCTCACAACCATCTTCGTTCGTCATCCCCATCAGAAACATTCTAAACAAAGTTTGAAGACACACATACTCTTCAACAACAGCCCAGGATTTAACAAACTCCCTGGCATTTGTCAAGGATTTATTTTCCCAGACGAAAATACATTCATAAACATTTCACATTTCATACCTCCTATCTACATACATGATGAAGTGCATACGACACAATCTCATTTATTTTTGAGAACATCATGACATCATGCATTTCATACATCATGACATTGCATATAGCTAACAGTTACCTTTTTCAGGAGAAGGTCAATCAAAAGATAGCTACCATTAACCTTTGCAAGTCCCAGTTGAATACCTGTAACAAGCCAGGAAAAATATCTGTGGACGACTGATTGTAGATTAATACCTGTAACAAGCCAGGAAAATCATCTACATGAAGGGATTGAAGATTAACACCTGTAACAAGCCAGGAAGACTATCTTTCTTTTTCAGGTCAGAGATTAATACCTGAAACCAGCCAGGACAGATATCTCCTCGACCAACCTTTTCAGGTCCCAGTTTAATACCTGTAGCAAGCCAGGAAAATATCCGTGGACAATTGATTGTAGATTAATACCTGTAACAAGCCAGGAAAATTATCTACATGAAGAGATTGAAAATTAACACCTGTAACAAGCCAAGAAGACCATCTTTCTTTTTTAGGTCAGAGATTAATACCTGAAACCAGCCAGGACAGCTATCTCCTCGACCAACCTTTTCAAGTCCCAGTTGAATACCTGTAGCAAGCCAGGAAAACTATCTGTGGACGACTGATACCTGTAACAAGCCAGGAAGACTTTCTTTCTCAGGTCAGAGATTAATACGTGAAACCAGCCAGGAAAACTATCTCCTCGACCAACCTTTTCAAGTTCCAAATTAATACTTGTAACAGGCCAGGAAAACTATTTGTGGACGACTGATACCTGTAACAAGCCAGGAAAACCATCTACACAAAGAGATTGAGGATTAACACCTTTAACAAGCCAGGAAGACCATCTTTCTTTCTCAGGTATGCAAGTTCTCGCTAAGGAATCTCTTATGCGATCGACACTCCTGCAGATGGAATCTATAAGCCCATCCTCCTACCAACAATCTCCAAATGGCATCTATAAGCCCATTCCCGACGTCACAATGCTGATACTATACCATGTGAGTGCAAATTTCTAGGCACTCTAGTGTTCAATTATCTTCCACCTTCGGATCACGAAAGGCTCGAAAGCCAATCTATATCCTCAGGTTTAAGAAAATTGAACAGGGGCAACTGTTGTACCTCAAAATTTGCCCTCTCATGTTTTCAAAGGTCTTCCCTTACATGGTTGGTCACAAACCCTTGCCTAAGGAAAATAAAGTTTTTTGAAGATAAACAAAGTGTCTTTCGATTGGCATCTGGGAAAAGTCTTCGATTGGGCATCCAAAACTCTTCGATCAGGCTTGAATCACCATTATTCGATTGGGCATTTGGCACTCTTCGATCAGGCTTTGATTAGTAAGCTTCGATTGAGCGCTGGACACTCTTCGATCAGGCTTTGATTAGTAAGCTTCAATTGAGCGCTGGACCTCCTTCGATCAAGCTTTGGTCTGCAAGTCTTCGATTGAGTGTTGGACCTCCTTCGATCAAGCTTTGGTCTGCAAGTCTTCAATTGAGCGTTGGACCTCCTTCGATCAAGTCAATGTCACAATGCTTCGAATAGTACTTCAGAGGGTCCTTCGACTGGAACTTCATACTTTACCTCAAGCAGAACACCAGAACGAAATGACCTTCGAATGGAATTTCAGTGCAGAGTTTCTCTTAATCCAAGATGCTTTGATGAAGGAAGTTCTGGACACTTCGAATCAGAACTTATACTCATCACAAGGCCAAGGGCTGGTCGAAGTTGTCTAATAGGGAATGTGCTAAATATATTCGAATTGGACTTTGAAGATGGCAAAGAAGGCGGATTCGAAGGAATAAAGTAGGATGGCATGACTAAGAAAAAACACATATCCTAATCTGTCCAGGTTCACCCAAAGTTCACAATGACAGGTGTCCCTTGCAAATATGCAATCGAAGCAGAGGGAGTCTCAATCGAAGGGGCTGTGACTGGAGTAGTTCGAATTGGGACTTTGAAGCAATCAAAGAGAGAAAATTCGAAGGGGCAAGTCAGCTTTCGATTTTCATCATGTTAGAGGCCCAAACAGCTCATAACAGGCTGGCAGTAACGCATGCAAGCAGATTGGCACCTAATTGAATCAAATATAGCAAGTCTTTATGAAGAAATCAAATCAAATCTCTTCATCATAATGGACCAAGATTTGATACAAAAATGTTGACCTAATTTCCTTTGTCTATATAAACCTCTGCTCACAAACAAAAAAATAGACACGGAAACCCTTGCAGACAGACGTGAAAGACACAAAAAGGACACATAAACTCTGCAAAAACGGCGCCACAACCTTGAAAAAAAAGGCTTGAAAAGTGAAAGATTAAAAACAATCTTGGAGGCGAATTCAGACCAAAAGAAAAACGTAACTCTCTTCCTTGACATCTAGTGGAGCTATACCAATCAACACCAGGTCTTTTACTTGCCTAGAACTCCCTGTAAGTATCTACGAATCTTGCTCTGGACATGATATCGTGAAATCATTTTCTTGCATCCTTTCATTGAAATAATTGCATATTCATGCTTTGCGTTGCATTTTGAAACTTTTGGCATCACTGAATTTTATTTTCATAGCCTGTAACGCCATGCCCAGTTCTAGGGTTCGTATACCTTGTTTTTGGGGTTTTTAATTACAGGAAAAATCAATGCACATAATTGGTACAGGGATGACCAGGACGAAGAGACGAGTACGTTGGTAATCTTGGATTTCATTTACATGGCCTGGAAAGGGTTTTTGAGATACCCTACGAAAGTTCCTGCGGATAAAAATCCACAGGTAAAAAACCAGGGTCGTTTGAAGAAGACAATGGCGTGTCCTTGTGCTATTGGTCCATTCAAACCATTAGCGCGTTTGTTTTATTTGCAGGCTTAGCATTTTGTTTGTTTATATAATATTTGTTTCTTAATTCAATAACAATAATGCAGTGTAGTTGGATTGCTGAAGCGTGCGTTGCAGAACCCCCTGGGACCTGGATTCGAATCCCAGGTCCCCCAAAACTTTGTTACATTTTTTCTTCAGGTACTCAGATGCAGCGCTTCAGGCAGGGAGCATCATATACCTCCAGATCTCATGTGCCAGGTGGTTCCAGATTCAGATCCCGTGGTCCAGGATGAGGTTCACCATGAACCTTGATCAACAAACGCCCAGGCAATCTGAAAGTCCAGCAGGCTGGATGTTTGGGCCTGGAAATTGCAATTCATACTCCCTTTTCGAGCCCAGCACCCCTAAGTTTGTTTCTTTATTTTTCTTTTCACTGTTTTTTATTTTACTATCATAATTAATTAATTAACTAATTAACTCTTTTTCATAAAAAAATCAGAAACAACAAAAATATTTTTATTTTAATTTTATTACTTATTTTTGTAAATAAACCATTAACCAATTAATTTAGTTTTTTTAATTAGGTTTAATCATAACATTTTTTACAATAAATTAAAATTAACTTAGACTTAGGTTTTTTTTTATATTTCTGATTTTACTGCCTTAATTAAAATAAAACTCAAAAAATATTTTCTTTTTAATTCCATTATTAATTTAGACTTAATTCTTAATTCAAAAAAGACCAAAAATATGCTTTATTCAATAAAAGGGTCAAAACCCTAAAGGACAATCTGGTTCAATTTTCTTGCGCGCATTTTATTTTTGATTCATATATTGTAATTGCTCAGAGGATGTACTAGTTTTAACTTAGGACTTTTTATTTACCGCTTTTATTTACTTTTTCGCATTTAATTTTCAAGGGTTTGTTTTTGGCGATGTAAATATCCGACGCCTTGTAATAGCTTAGCTTTATTTTCCGCAATTTATTTTCCGCAACCAGTAACTGCTAGATGTATGAATAATAGGCTATGCATGACAAGATCTATCTTAATTTAAAATCAACTGTAGCTCACCATGACATGTAAAGATAATATAACTGAAAATTGACACACTCGCACATGCCACTCTTAGGGTACGCCTCACTTGGTTGCCTCGAACGTGGTCATTGAGTATAGGAAGTCTTAGAGGTCGCCCTCTTGTCCAAAGATCATAAGTTTCCTCGAGACGGTTGCCTCGAAAAAATGATCTAAGACATTAGGGTTACCGCTAAGGTGTCCTAACATTGCTTTAGTGGCCACACGTCCCTTAAATTGAATTGACCCGAAAACTCCAACGACGGTGCTACCTACTCCTCAATAGTGGGATAGCATTGTCTAAAGGATATTTGCACAGTTTAATTCCTTTTTGAGTAGGTAGATGTTCTTAAGTACTTGCTCTTTTGAAAACAAAAACAAAACTTTTCGCACTTACACTTCTTTCAAACGAAAACTCTTTTCAAACCCACAATCACAAAGAAAAGCAAACTTTTGAAAACATAGTGAGCAAGTACCTAAGAGCCCGTGGATAACCACGGATAGAAAGGGTTCTAATACCTTCCCTTTCTATAATCTACCTCCCGAACCCGAGAAACATCTCGAAAAGGAATTTTTATGTGCTTTTGTCCTTTCCTTGTTGGATAAAATAAAAGATGGTGGCGACTCTTGCTTACCGCGACATTTTGCAAAAACAAACACAAACGCGAACCAACATTCCAAAACAGTCAGTTCTATTCCCACCGATCACAACTTCTGTTGTAACCCAAAATTTTCCCTCCCATATTTCTCAAAACATTGCAAGAAAGATCTCCAAGTAGCTCAAGGTAGTCCAAGGGTTGGCCAGACAAGCTCTCTTCTAAGGCAGTCTACCTCAAACTAGGGTTTCATGTTGCATCAAGATACTTGAGTCCAAGTGATCCCAAGTGCTCACCAACGTCCTAATATGTTCCCAAGATCATCCATGTCTTGCAGAGGAAGTTTGCTCAGTCAATTGCTCAAAGGCCCAAAAAATCGACTATGATAGGGCAAAAGTCAACTGTGGCCCACATACAGTCAAACTTCAAGATTTTTGGTCAACATCCTCATTTTGAAGTATATTTCATCATTTGATCAAGGGTTGATCATGATTCATCAAGGATTGCTCATAATTCATCAAGACTCAAAAGTTGCTAAATTAGGGTTTTGTAGGAAAAGTCAACTCAACTTTGACCAAGCATAACGTTCTCATACTTTATGAGAAATGACCCATCCAAAGATAATTTTGAATAAGATGCAATTCCCTACAATCCATCTTCAGCTCTCAAGTTCAAAATATGCACTCACAAGAAGTTATGAATTTGAACATTATAGGTCATTTTGAAAAGTCAACAAAAACACCTTTTTTGTCTAAGATTTATACATGAGCATGGAATATCAAAAATGAGATGAGACAAAAAGGGTTGATTAGAGGACATCTCAAGCTTTCTAAAAAGTCTAAGAACACCTCCAAAGAGTCAAAATTGAGGAAGTTATGCATTGGTGAAGTTGACATTTTTTGAAAAATTCCCAAAAGTCAACTATGCCCGAAACATCAAATTTTGCCAAATGGGCCCATTCTTTTTCACTTGTTTTGAGTTTGTGACATAGACCACGAGCTCTAGACTTTGCCACTTGTCCATATCTTATTTTTATTATTTATTTTGATTTTGATTTGAATTAATTTGTTTTAAATCAAATAAAATCCAAAACATTGATAACCAAGGATTTTGTGATTATTTCAGGTCTTATTACACAGCTAACATCATTCAAAACTCGTGTAAAGTCTTGTGTGCATAAAAATATTGAAAAAATCCATGTTTGGAAAGGTTTTAAGAGGTGAATCAAATCAAATCAAAAAGGATTAAAGGAGGAAGATTTGGATCAATGATCAACCCTGATTCATTCTTTGTTACATAAGGAGGTGAGGCAGACCTAAAAAGGGGTTGAAAACAGACGTGAGAAGGAGAACATAATCTGAAAAATCAAGGAAAAAGTGTGAGATCGAAATCCCACTTAGAGGCATCCTCAAGGCTTTTTACCGATCCCAATCGCTTCCTGGGATTCTCTAGAAGCTAAAGCCATCAAGAAATAAGTTGTTCCAGTCCCCAATCGCTCTGTAAGTCGTTCACGGTACACCCATGTTCTTGAATTCACATCTTATCATTTAAGCATTGTTAACATGAATTAATGGCATATTGTTGATCTATGAGACATTTTCAAACTTTCTGCATTATTTGATTTCATTTGTATGGCCTATACTGTAAATCACCATTGCTAGGTTTTCGAGCTTGGTTTTAGGGTTTTTATTTTCAAGAACAATTGGCCTTCGTAAGTGGTATGGTTGGGATCAGGAGGACGAAACAGACACAACCATGGCATTGAATATTATTTCCAGGGCATGTGGAAGATTTTGAGAGCGCATCACCTGTAGCAACAAACATTTGTCCGTAGGTATAGGTGAACGAACCTTTACCCACGGAGAGAGGAGGAAGACAATGAGTTGTCATCCCATCATTGGCTTGTTTGAATTCTCGCGCCAGATCTCCACTAACTTTTGTTTTCATATATTATTATTCTTGTATATTTTATGAACAAATAAAAACAATTGGCCTAGCGGTAGCCAGCTGGTCGTTAAGGCATTGGGAGGCTGGAGGTCAGGGGTTCGATCCCTGCCTCCAGTATTTGTTATTTTCTCATTTGTTTTCAGGCAATTCTGTGTGTATGCAAGCCAAGAGATCTACCGTGGGTCTTCATCATCGACGCGCTAGATGGCCAGATGGCCAAATTTGGTGGCCACCATTGAGAGTGCACCATAAGCCAAGTCAAAGATGCCATACAGGATTACAAAAGTCAGCATGGACCATCACTAATGGGCCCAGGAAATTGCTATTGACACCCTTAAATCAGGCCCATCTCTCATCTTTTATATTTCTATTTATTTCATTTAATTTTATTTATTTAATTACTAACTAAATTAATTTTCTTTGTTATCAAAAAATCACCAAAAAAATATTTTTTATCTCCCAAATAAATTTAGAATATTATTTTTTTCATCAATAAATTAATTAACTGAATTAGGTTTGTTTAATTAGATAACTTTAATTTATTTTGTAAATAATTAAAATCAATTAGAATCAATAGGTTTTTATACTAACTTAATTATTTTATTTTTTCCTAAAATAACAAAAACCCAAAAATATGTCATTTAATTATTATTCATTGATTTATTTAATAACCAATTAATTTAGTATTTAATTTTAAGACTTAATTTCTTTTCTTAAAAAATATTAAAAACAACAAAAACAATTTTCTCTTTTAATTACGATAGAAGGGTCAAAACCCTAGTTTCGCATTCGATCTAATTTTCTCGCGCGTTTTATTATTATTTTGCCCAATTATTATATCTGCTCCCGGTTTGTAATAATTTAATTAGGACATTTATTTATTTTTACCGCTTTTAATTTCACAGGGTTTGTTTTTGGCTATGTAAATACCCGAAGCCTTGTAATAACTTAGTTTTAATTTCCGCATTTTAAATTCCGCAAATTATTAATTGTTAGATGTTTGATAATAGGGTTTGCATGACAAGAATGTATGTCTAATTTTAAAACAGTTAGATCACCCTAAATGTACAAAGATAAAATAAGCTGAAACTGAATCATTCGCACATGCACACTCTTAGGGTACACTCCCACTTGGTTGCCTTCGGTAAACGGTCATTGAGTATAGGGTGTTTTAGTGGTCGTCCTTTTGTCCAAAGGTCATAGTTTCCTCAGAATGGTTGCCTCAGATATTGTTGCCTCAGATGATTGATCTAAGACTTTAGGGTTACTACTAAGACGTCCTAACATTGCTTTAGTGACCGTACGTCCCTTTTTGAATTGACCCTCAAAACTCCAACGACGGTGATACCTACTCACTAATAGTGGGATAGCATTTTCTAAAAGAAATAAGCATAGAACGATTCTTGTTTTTGAGTAGGTAGATTAGTTCTTAGATACTTGCTCATCCAAAACAAACTTTTTTCACACTTACACTCCTTTGCAAACAAGTTTTCAAAAAAAAAACACTTCATTACACTCTTGAAGACAGTAGCAAGAGTTAAATCGAAGTCAAAACAAAAACTTTTCAAAGCCCACAAACACAAAGAAAACAATTTTGAAAATGATGAGCAAGTACCTAAGAGCCCGTAGATAACTACGGATAGAAAGGGTGCTAATACCTTCCCTGTCTATAAATCTACCCCCCGTACTCAGAAATATCTCGAAAAAGGTATTTTTCTGTTCTTTTTTCCTTTCCTTGTTGGATAAAATAAAAGACGGTGGCGACTCTTGCTTACCGTGACATTTTGCGGAAAAAAACGCAAAATGCAAACCAACAAAATTTCCTTAACGAAATAGGGAAACCACGTCCCGGTTCTGGCCACCGTATCATAACTTCTATAAAAAAGATTGTAGTCCCTTGATGTCCCTAGATGTTGCTTTCGATAAAATGACCTAGTCCCTTACGAAAAAACACTAAAGCGTCTCACAAGTTGCCTTCTATGACTGTACGATTGACCCGCGCCTGTCCCTTCACATCCAACGATGAGTTTTCTTACCATATCAATGGTAAGATAGCAACATATAAAGGATGAGGAAAAGAACATTAAATACCCCTTGAGTAGGTAGATTCGCTCCTAGTTGATCGCTTGCTCACAACAAAACATTTTACAGCAACACTTTCAAATTGAAACATTTTCAAAAGACAAACACTTTGTACGCGTTCTTATAGAAACTAGGGCCATTACAAAGAAGACACCTTTTCAAAATCACTTTCAAAAACACATTCCACAAACACATCTTTGAACTATTTTCAAAACAACACTTTGTACACGTTCTTATAGAAACGAGAAGCATTACAAAGAAGTTTTCAAAATACTTTCAAAACCCACACCACAAGCAAATTCAAACAAAATCAAGTGATCTAGCAAGAAACTAAGAGCCTGTAGATAACTACAGATGAAAATGGTGCTAATACCTTCTCTTTTCATAATCTACCCTCCGAACTCAAGAAAACATCTCTAAAGGTCTTTCTTGTTCTTTTCAGCCTTTCCTTTTAGATAAAAGAAAAGTCGGTGGCGACTCTTTCCATCCGCACAATTGCGATCAAATGCAAAACAACCAAGTCAGTTCTCCCACCGTGTTACAGAACTGGCGACTCTTCTTGGGAAAAAACTTAAAAGTGGGGTTACCTTAGGGCTAGATCACCTTTACTTGCTTTCTTTGTTTGACGTGTATGCTTTACATTTTGGTTCTTTGTTTGGGCTTAAATACTCTACCAGAATTTGGGATACCTTATAGGTAAGTAGCAATACGTCGTGGAAATTATGCGGGGTATACCGACATGGTCTAAGAAATAGCTACGTTAGTGTGACATATTTGTGGGTACCGGTAGCCCTTGAGTAGTCAAGGAGAATACGACACCGCTGAGTGATGTCATGAAGCACTAACTGACTTTTAGAACCTTTACTTGACCAACATGGCCATTAGGACATAGTGAGATGACCAGTTTTGGTGCAGTCCGAAGTTGGTAGATACACGATACTACACTCATTGAGGTTTGGCTTTTAGGGATATTTCGGTCGCCGTGAAAGAGGCTTGCGCTGAAACAATGCCCGAGAAGACAAATCAGTGATATTGAGATCCCTTAGAACCCGGTTACTATTACTAGGACAGGTTGAGCCAACTAAACTTCAAGAGGGTACTTACATATGAGACTCCATGCAAGCCTAAACCTAAGGATGTTTTTTATTTAACTTGTGCATATGCTTGTACATAACATCACGACATCATACCATAGCATTTTAGACTAACCATTTCAAGGATTTTGAGATTCATCTTTGTTTTATTTTGTAGGATATGACTCCCTCTCGCAGGAACACAATCCAAGTGAACCTTGTACGAGTACCTTTTCAGCTCAAGGATTTAGCATCAAGGGTCCCTGAGAATTCCCCGCTCACCAAAAGACATGGACGACTTCTTAACTTGGTTACCTCGAGATTTGATGAAGATATGATGAAGGTGCTTTTCCAGTTCTTCGACCCATTGAACCATTGCTTTACCTTCCCCGATTACCAGCTTGTACCAACTATGGAAGAGTTCTCTCAGCTCTTGGGAATTCTTATCCTCGATCAACTACGTTTCAACGGTACCTAAAGAGACCCAAGCCCTAAAGAGGTTTCCCGAGCTTTACACTTACAACAATCTGATGTCACATTTAGTTGGGAAACAAGAAGTGGTGTCAAAGGGTTCTTAGCCAAGTTCTTACTGGAAAAAGCTCAAGACTGTTGGAACAACTTGGATTTACAAGCTTTCGAAGAAATTTTGGCTCTTCTCATCTATGGGTTGGTACTATTTCCAAATCTTGACCAACTTATAGATGTGAATGCTGTCAAAAAAATTTTATCTCACAATCTGGTGCCTACTTTGTTGGGAGATATCTTGCATTATCTCCATGCTCACACCATGAAGAGAAGAGGAACCCTCATGTGTTGTACTCCTCTATTGGCTAAATGGTTTGTTTCACATCTTCCCCGATCCGTTGTGAAGAATGAGCAAGGTTTGAGGTGGTCCAACAGGCTGATGTCACTCAGGCATTCAGATATCTGCTGGTGTTCTCGATCTTTGGAGGATATTACTATGATCAATCATTGTGGAGAATTCCCTAACATTCCTCTGCTTGGCATTAGGGGAGGCATCACTTATAACCCTTGCTTAGCTATGAGACAATTTGGGTACGCACGAAGAGATGGTCCACATGACGCGCTCATCCAAGGTGTAGTGTTCGACTATGAAAGTGACAATCAAGACTACTATTGGAGCTTTATACGAGCCTGGAGGATGGTAATCAAGGTGGACATTAGGAAATTAGGGAAAAAGAATTCCATTCCCTTTGAGCCTTACCTTAGGTGGGTACGGGCTCGCGCTCAGAGTCTCGCAATGCCTTACCCCTCCATTCTCCCAGTTATCATAGAGCCTATTGTTGAAGGAGATGTCCCATACACTGTCCTTCATCCCAACATGCCCACCCCTCTCGAAGACCTACAAAGGGATTGGATTCAGCTCAAGGAAGAAGGAGACACTTTCGAAGCCCAATTCTACGCCAGTGAGAAGAAAGTTATGGAACTCACCAAGCAGCTTCATGAAGAGCGGAGTCTGAACACCTACACCGCACCAAAGAGGATGCGTTCAACTTTTTTGTCTTAGAAGTTTTGTATTTTATTCATTGTAAGCCCAAAGAGGCATGATGTACTAAAACTTGGTTTTATTAATATAACATGTGTTCCTTTTTTGTCTAAAGCAAATTTAAATCTCTAATTTCCTTGAAATCATTTGCATATGCATCTTCATTCATCATAACACAAACAGGTTTCTTACAACAAGTCTCCTTATCAATCTACTGTTTATTTCAGTGAGATGGATATTGAATACACAGTAAAAGATCTTCAGGCGCAGAACGCTCAGTTTCAACAAATGTTCTTGACTCTGGCTAAAGGACAAGAGGAGTTGAAAACTCTGCTGATCAAAGAAAAGAAGAAGAAAACGAAAAAATCAACCACTATTTTCAATATGGGAAGAAGGTTTAAAGGACCAGCCAGACGGACTCTAGACTTCACAACATCATCGGGTGAAGGGGATAATGAAGTAGGGAAAAACAAGGAAGTGTCTGACCATCTAGAATCTGAAGAGGAAGAAGAGGTTGACTACTCTGAAGAGAAGTATCCTCCAGCTGACGACAAATACAAACAGTTGGAAGATCGCCTCAATGCTATGGAGATCCAGAAGGTACCCGGGTTGGATTTTGAAGAGTTATGTATTGTCTCAGGGGTTGTTATCCCACAAAAATTCAAGGTCTCCACTTTCGCTAAATATGACGGTGTCTCTTGTCCAAAGCTGCATTTGAGATCATACGTCAGGAAAATTCAACCCCATACTGCGGATAGGAATCTATGGGTGCATTTCTTCCAAGAAAGCTTGTTTGGGACGTAGTTGGATTGGTTCTATCAGTTGGAAGGGACCAACGTCCGCAATTGGGAAGATTTGGCGGCCGCTTTTTACAAGAAATACTAGTATAATGCTGACTTAGCTCCCACTCGGACACTGTTGCAAGGCATGTCTATGCGTACAGGTAAAGGTTTCAAAACCTATGCTAAAAAATGGTGTGACTCGCTGGAAGGGTCCAACCCCCTCTATCTGACAGAGAATTGGTGGATATGTTCTTAGGCACGCTATCTGGTCCATTTTTCAAACACCTGATCGGAAGCTCCTCGACTGGGTTTACCGATTTAATCATGATTGTAGAACGAGTATAAGAGGGTATAAAAAGTGGCAAAATTCAAAGAGATGCATCCTCGAGCACGATGAAGAAACCCTTTACCAGAAAGAAGGAGGTCAGTGTTGCATATGACCATAGGAATCAGGACAGAACTGAACGCCGTCCAGCGGTAGGGGCTGTCATGATCTCTATTCCTGCACCTACTCAACAAAGGAACAATCAGTCTATAACGGAAAGGCCGGTAAGACAGTTTACCCAGATAAATATGAAGTTGTCTCAAGTCCTTCCACATTTGTTGAAATCTAATATGGTAACCTTGCGGGAAGCTCCGAAGAATCCCAACACTGCATCTCCCCGCTGCAACCCAAATTCTCGTTGTGCTTACCATTCAGGAAGTCCAACTCATGATACAAACGACTGATGGGCTTTGAAAAAAAAGGTGCAAGACCTTCTCGAGGCAGAGGAAATTGAATTTGACGCCCATGAGATCCCAAACGTTATCACTGCTCGTATGCCCAAGCACAACCGTGGTGTTAACGCTGTTGAAGATGATGTGTTTGTTACTGTTGTTGATGAACTTGTTACTCCTCTCCTGACCGTCAAGAGGAACCTTTTGAAGACCAGTTTATTTCCAGGCTGTGGCGAAGGTTGCCACCTCTATTTATCTTTATCGATTGGTTGTCATTTATTGAAGGCAGGTGTCCAGCGCCTGATGGATGATAAAGAGATTTTGTTTGAAAATACTCCCGTTTCAACCATTTCTTACAAGGATGTTTCAATAATAACCATTTCTGCTAATCCTCTCAGGGTCTCCACCAAAAGACCCGTCAGGATTACATCTGTTCCGAAGGTGACTCCACTGATAATTACTATGCCAGGGCCAATCCCATACTCCTCAGACAAAACTATTCCCTGGAACTATGGGGGTGACGTGTACTACCACAACGTCAAGCAATATTAGCTGGCTGATGAAGACCCGGTTTTTTAGAAGGCTGATCCCGATATTGGCAACATTGTGGGAACCAGCAAAATAACCAAAAGTGGAAGAGTGTTCTCCCCTGAGATTTCTCCTCCGAAAACTGTTACCGGTCTTGTGATCATTCCTGCTTTTGTTCCTACTAACACTACTACTACAGTTCCTGTGATTACGCCTACTAACACCCCTATCACCGAGTCGACAGAGACTCGGGGAAAAGACATTTTGGTTGAGCCTGTCCAGGTGAAGGCGCAATCAATATCTATCCCAGAGGCTTTCAAGAAATAGATGGAAGAAATTTTGAAAATTATAAAGAGAAGCAACTACAATGTAGTCGAACAGCTAGGGAAGACCCCTTCAAAGATTTCTATGCTAGCTTTACTGTTGTGTTCCGAAGCTCATGCGAAGGCCTTGGTGAAATTTCTTAAAACCTCCCATGTGCCACAGGAAACCTCTGCTGACCAATTCGAAGATTGTGTGGCTAGTTTGACAGCTGATAATGATTTGGGCTTTTCTGATGTTGATCTGACACCTAGAGGGAGGAAACACAATGAGGCGTTGCATGTCTCTGTCGAATGCAGGTGCACTACTTTGGCCCGTGTCCTGGTAGATACTGGTTCATCATTGAATGTGTTGCCTAAGAAGGCTCTGAATAGACTAGACTGTGAAGGTCTGACTTTAAAACCCAATAATATAGTGGTAAGGGCCTTCGATGGTTCGAAGAGAATGGTGCACGGGGAGGTGGACATCCCCATCAAAGTTGGAACTCATACCTTCGATTCAAATTTCTATGTGATGGATATTCGCCCTTCCTATTCCTGTTTATTGGGCCGACTATGGATTCATGACGCTAGTTCCATCACCTTTACATTACATCAGATGTTGAAGTACCCAATCAAGGAAAAAATAATCATTGTCCATGGAGAGGAGGAATATATGGTCAGTCACCTGAACTCCTCCAGGTATGTGGAAATGGATGGTGAATTCATCGAAACTCCGTGTCAGCATTTCAAGGAAGTCCCACAAACAGTTGTGGCAACCAAGACTATTTCCAAAGTCCCGAAGATTACCAGACCTCCGCTGAAGATGGCTTCACTGAAAGATGCCAAGGCCGTAGTCGAAGAAGGTGGGTGTATCATTTGGGGCCAACTCCCGAATATTCCCTACAAATCTGACAAAAAATTGGTTTGGGTTTTACTTCAGGAGCCCAAAAAGCTGTTCGTCGTGCTCGTGCCGGGGGACCACCTTTGCAGATCAACAACAATGGAGTCAACGCAGTGGAAGATAGTGATGACAGCTGTGACCTGGAAGAATGGATTTTTCCAACTATCAGCGGAGGACTCAACAACTGGGAAGCCAAAGGATTTATCCCTATTACTTTTATCCAACAGTAATTGTCTTTAAATTTTTGTCGGACTTGTAATAATTAAACAATTTATACTTTAAAACCTTGTGTCTTACCCGAGGCACAACGGTCCATTTGTGAGGGTTGTTACTTCATTTTCATATGTCATCAATAAATCATGGACGTTTTTGCATGCAAATTTTACGCTCTTTGTTCTTCTTTTTCTACATTTTTATTTTTTTTAAAGATAGCTATGCTCTTACACACGCTCACATATCAAAATGCAGATACACATCCACTCAGGATCCCATGGGTAACGATTCTGCTATGGCCTATTGTGACTTTGAAAACCTGATCTGCCAAGCCGAAGATGAAGGTGAGGAAGATTGTGAGGTGCCAGGGGAACTAGCCAGGTTATTACAACAGGAAGAAAGGACCATACCGCCCCACGAAGAGCCGGTTGACACAGTTAACTTAGGTACCGAAGAGAACAAGAAAGAAGTCAAGGTAGGTGCCAATCTAGAACCTAGTGTCAAGAAGCTCTTAACCTAGTTACTACATAACTAGGTTGAGGTCTTTGCCTGGTCATACAAAGACATGCCAGGACTTGACGCTGATATCATGGTCAATCGTCTGCCGACAAAAGAAGACTACCCTCCAGTAAAACAGAAAGTCTGTTGCATGCGGCCAGAAATGTCAGAGAAGATCAAGACTAAAGTCATGAAGTAGTTCAACGCCAGATTCTTAGTCGTCACCTCCTATCCAAAATGGGTCGCCAATGTTGTTCCAGTGCCTAAAAAGGACGGTAAAGTATGCATGTGTGTGGATTACAGAGACTTGAATAGGGCAAGCTCCAAGGATGACTTCCCGCTTCCCCACATCGATATTATGGTTGACAACACCACACAACATAAAGTATTTTCTTTCATAGACGGTTTTTTCGGATACAACCAAATAAAAATGGCACCTGAGGACATGGAAAAAACGACCTTCGTCACGCAGTGGGGTACATTCTGTTACAAAGTTATGCCATTCAGGTTGAAAAATGCTGGGGCAACCTATCAGTGTGCCATGGTAGCTTTGTTTCACGACATGATTCGTCACGGGATAGAGGTCTACGTGGATGACATTATAGCCAGATCTCAAACTGAAGAGGAACACCTTGACCATATGCAGAAACTGTTTGAAAGATTGAAGAAATACAAACTAAGGTTGAACCCGAGTAAATGTACATTTGGAGTGAGGTCCGGTAAACTCCTAGGCTTCATTGTCAGCGGTAAAGGTATCAAAGTGGACTCTGAAAAGGTAAAAGAAATATAAGAAATGCCTGATCCTCGCACCGAGAAGGAAGTCATAGGATTCTTAGGACGGCTAAACTACATCGCCATATTCATTTCTCACCTAACCGCTACTTGTGAACCATTCTTCAAATTATTGAAGAAAAATCAAGTGATGGATTGGAACGAAGACTGCAAGGCTGCCTTCGACAGGATCAAAGAGTACCTTCAAGAGCCTCCTATTTTGATGTCTCCAGTCTAGGGAAGACCTTTGATCATGTATCTAACTGTCTTGGAAAATTTGATAGGGTGTGTGCTGGGGAAGCATGACGAGTCTGGCCGAAAAGAGCATGTAATATACTACCTGAGCAAAAAGTTTAACGACTGTGAAACCAGATATTCACTGCTCGAGAAAACTTGATGTGCTCTGGCATGGGCTACTCGCCAGCTAAGACAGCATATGTTGACCCATACTACTTTATTGATATCCAAGATGGATCCAATTAAATACATATTCGAGAAGCCCGCCCTCACTGGAAGAATATCAAGATGGCAGATGATCTTGGCTGAACACGACATTCAACACACTACCCAAAAAGCAATAAAGGGCAGTGTGCTAGCCGATCACCTTGCTCATTAGGTTGTGGATGACTATCAGTCCATGAAATTCGAGTTCCCAGATGAAGATATCATGATGGTAAACAATTGTGAAGAACTCAGACCATATGATGGACTTGAACAAGGATCTCGATGGACCTTGGTTTTTGACGGAGCTTTCAACGCACTCGGTAACGGCATAGGCGCTATGGTCATATCCCCTGAAGGATGTCATACTCCCTTCACTGCAAGACTTTGTTTCAACTGTACCAATAATATGGAGGAATATGAAGCGTGTATTATGGGTCTCAAAGCCGCGATAGACTTGGGAATCAAGTCCTTAAAGGTATTTGGAGATTTAACCTTAGTCATCAGTCAGATCAAAGGAGAATGGGACATGAAGCATCGTAATCTCATCCCTTACAAAGAACATGTGTTGACATTAATCCCACATTTTGAGGAAATTACCTTTGAGCATTTTCCCCGATAGGAAAATCAACTAGCAGACGCGCTAGCCACTGTCATCTATGTTTAAAATCAGGTGGGATAACGAGGTTCCCCAGCTCACCATTGAGTGGAGGGATGAATCAGCTTACTGTCACGAGATCAATACTGAAGAAGTAGTGGACAAGCCTTGGTTCCATGAAATTAAGAGGTATCTTGAGACCCAAGAGTATCCGGAGGGAGCTTCAGTTAATGATAAGAAGTTCTTGAGAGGATTTTCTGCTAAATTCTTTCTCAGTAACGAAATCCTCTATAAGCGCAACCACGGCTCTACTTTTCTTCGATGCGTGGACAAGTGTGAGACATACAAGATTATGGCTGATTTACACGAAGACACCTTTTGCACTCATTCTAGTGGGCACACGATGGCTAAAAAGATCCTACGAGCGGGATACTATTGGTCCATCATGGAAGAAGGTTGTCATCAGCATTCACGAACCTGTCACAAGTGTCAAATCTATGCTGACAAAGTACACGTGCCTCCAGTTCCTCTAAACGTCCTAACTTCTCCTTGGCCATTCGTGATGTGGGGCATCGACATGATTGGAGAAATCAAACCTACAACTTCTAATGGACACCGCTTCATCTTGGTTGCCATTGATTACTTCACAAAGTGGGTTGAGGCAGCTTCCTTCGCTTTTGTCACCAAGAATGTAGTGGCCTGATGCATCAAACAGAATCTTATCTGTAGATACGGTATTCTGGAAAGAATCATCACAGATAATGGTACAAATCTCAACAATACTATGATCATTGCACTATGCGTGCAATTCAAGATCCAGCATCATAACTCTTCTCCTTACCGACCGAAGATGAATGTCGCTGTAGAAGCCGCTAATAAAAACATCTAGAAGATCATATAAAAAATGACAATGACCTACAAGGATTGGCATGAGATGTTACCATTTTCTCTCCATGGTTACCGTACCACGACGCGCACGTCAACATGGGTAACTCCTTTCTCTCTGGTATACGGTATGGAAGTTGTCCTACCAATTGAAGTCCAAATACCTTCTCTGAGAATCATAAAAGATGCAGGGTTGAATGAATATGAATGGATTCAAACTCGACTTGACCAGTTGAACTTAATTTATGAGAAGAGGCTTACGGCTGTCTTTTATAGCCAGATGCACCTAAAACGCATGATCAAAGCTTTTAACAAGAAAGTCAGACGTCAGGTATATCGGGTTGGTGACTTGGTAATCAAGCGTATCATATTGCCGCAAGGTGATCCCAGGGGAAAACGAAATCCTACATACAAAGGACCATTTGTAATAAAAAACCTATTTTTTGGTGGGGCATTGATCTTAACCACTATGGATGGCGACGACCTTCCGCACCCTGTAAACGCGAACATAGTTAAAAGATACTACACATGAATAAAGACCCGCTAGGTCGATTGGATTAGGCAAAAATTAGGGCATCCCGGCGAAATAAAAGGGTTCGGGCAAAAATTAGGGATAAAATACAAAAAAAAGTTGTACACCCGCCAAGATGAAAACCTGAAAAGGCGGCTTGGGCAAAAAAGGGTATCCCGGTGGACTGAGAACCTGAAAGGGCGGTCCAGGCAAAATTATGGATTTAAAGCGTATAACTATGTCCCGTTGGATCACCTTACAACCAATCTTCAGCATCAATCGTCAAACTCGAATGGTTCTAATCAATCCAATCAGCTTCGGACAAAGCAGCAAGTGGATGAGACGCTCAAAGACATGAAGGCTATAGCAGAATGGGAATCCTATGGGATTATTTCATATAATTGTCTTTTTTTCTTTGTATCAGTTTTCATTTTTACGATGAAATTCTCTTATTAGGATGTTCATCTCTTTGTAAAAAAATACTTATTCAAGTTAATACAAAGATATTCTTTTGAAAGTGCAAAACTATTTGTTTCTCTTTTACTATTTTTGTTTTGTTTGCAAAAAATGTCCAGTGTTTATTCTTGAACATATGCATTTGAATGTAATAACTGTTTATAAAGGAATTCATAAAAAGGGAAAACTAAATATAAAGACAATTACTAATGGTTTTAAGAAACATGACAATATCTATGGGCCAGTCCATAAAATCCTCGCAGGTACTTTCTCCAGCAGGAGCAGAAGCAAGAATATCCTGCTACAGGATCTTTGGCATATCTCCAGCATACATGATCTTTTTCCTTCATATCTCCGACGGGCAAAACTTCCAGCCACCACCTCAAAGATTCCCCAGCAAAGGTCGCTCAGCTTCTCAGGATTTCATAAAGCTTACATGCAATGCACAGTGTTTCTCTTCCCCGACAGGGTTTATTTCTCTAATCATGAGAACCCATCCGTCAACACTCAAATTCAAAAAAATATGAAGACTTACATTCCTCATTCCCAGCGGTAGTCAGAGATTTATTTTCCCCGGTCCAAAAACACTATAGTAGAATAACTTACATATGCATATATTGCATTCATACGTCATAACATCAACAACATGAATGCATATATCGCAATTTCATTTATTTTAAGAAACATCGTTACACCATGAATTTAATACATCATGACATTGCATACAACTAACGCTTTACCTTTTCAGGAAAGAACAATCAACATAACATTATCATCAAATTCTCAATAAGACTAGCCAAATATCTATGAAGAAATAAATCGTAGATCCATTCTCGAAACAAGACAGGGTGACTATCTACATGAAAATTAATTCCTTCAGACTCCTGCCGGTTCAGTTTAAATCTCTCAATGGTTTATCCTAATTCTATCCTGCAGATATCTTCTCTGGTTCAGATGAATTGCTCCAAGATTTATTCTGATTCCTTTTCAGACCCCTGTTGGTTCAGTTTAAATCTCTCAACGGTTTATCCTGATTCTTTCCCGCAGACATCTTCTCTGGTTAAGATGAATCACTCCAAGATTTATTCTGATTCCTTTCAAGACCCCTATTGGTTCAGTTTAATCTCTCAACGGTTTATCCTGATTCTTTCCCACAGACATCTTCTCTGGTTCAGATGAATCGCTCCAAGATTTATTCTGATTCTTTTCCAGACCCCTGTTGGTTCAGTTTAAATCTCTCAATGGTTTATCCTGATTATTTCCTGCAGACATCTTCTCTGGTTAAGATGAATCGCTCCAAGATTTATTCTGATTCCTTTCCAAACCCCTGTTGGTTAAATTTAAATCTCTCAATGGTTTATCCTGGTTCTTTCCCATATACATCTCCTCTGGTTCAGATAAATCGCTCCAAGATTTATTCTGATTCTTTTTCCGGACCCTTGCTGGTTCAGTTTAAACCTCTCAACGATTTATCCTGATTCTTTCCCGCAGACATATTCTCTGGTTCAGATGAGTCACTCCAAGATTTATTCTAATTCTTTTACAGACCCTTGTTGGTTCAGTTTAAATCTCTCAACAGTTTATCCTGATTCTTCCCCAGTAGACATTTTCTCTGGTTCAGATAAATCACCCCAAGATCTATTCTGATTCTCTCCAGTTAAAGAATACCCGAGATTTCTTTTGGTTCAGTTTAAACCTCTCAACAATTTATCCTGATACTTTCCAAATAGACACTTTCCCTGATTCAGATAAGTCATTCTAAGATTTATTATGATTCTTCCCAGTTAAACATTATTCAATACTTTCGCCAGGTTTAGTTTCAAATCGACCAAAGGTTTACTCTGATTCTTGTCCCAGTTGAAGTCAAACTTAAGACTTAATCTAATTTTTGTCACCAATCACCCTTGGATGGAATCTATAAGCCCATCTCCGTCAGCTCTCCATCATTTCTCCAAATGGAATCTTTAAGCCCATTACTTACATCTCAACCTCAAAATCATCAGAGCGCAAATTTCTAGGCACTATAATGTTCAATCAGCTTCCACCTTTAAGTCACGAATGGAAGATTCGCCAATCTAACTCTTCAGGTTTAAGAAGATTAAATCGGGGCAGCTGTTGTACCCTAAAATTTTCCCTCTCATTTCTCAAAGGATCCTCCTAGACCCTCAGGTTTGCTTCTATCAAGTTTTAAGTCTTGGACTACAATTTCCCAACAAGGACATTCACAAGGGCAAAATGGGCAAAATTAGGGTTGTGACTGAAAATGATCGAACTTTGATTTTTGACCTAATACCTGACTTATTGGTTGGAAGCATGATCTCAAGCATCCGAGCGTATCATTTTGACCTAATTGCACATTTCAATTCATCTCCTGAGACTAGTGGATTAATAGACAAAATTCGGTCAATCGGTGGGAAAAGTCAATTGTACACTAAAAGTCAAACTTTGACTTTTTGACCGAAGTTGAATCCCAAAAATCATATTTCATCAAGACATCCAAAATATGAAATTTGATCATCAAAAATCAAGAAAGTAAAAAATCCAACTTTTGCAAGACTTGGAAATTTTTCTAACATAAGTTTGTTGCTTTATGACATCTTGTCACTACAATTCAAGATATTTCAAGATGTTATAAATAATTCAAGTTATTACAAATGACATTTTCGCAAGTTTACAAATCCTAAACTTTGTATTGGTTGGAATTTTTTCCTTTGACTCAAAACCTTGCCACAATGCTTTGTCTTTGATTCAATATGCATAAATTGCTCCACAAACCAAACTTGTTTCATGCTACAAAATATGTTGTCCAAGTTATTGCTGAACAAAAATGATATGCTACTTCTATGCATTGCCATAACACTCCAAAACCTGTATATGTTGTCCTATACAGTCCAAAAAACCAGTCCAAAACTGCTCTATGCAGTCTGCTCCAACCTGCATCATAACAACCACAAAATTGCACCAAGATGGAAAAAGAAAATTGTGTGGAAAAAGTATCAAAGCAATAGAAAAAAACAGTTCAAAATAACTTATTTTTCCCTCCTAAACCTCAGTCAAGGATCTACAAAAGGGTCTGTTTCATAAGACTCAGGGTGAGGATTTTTGGAGAGAGAAAATAGAGAGAAGAGAAAAATAGAACTTTTGTTAAACTCTGCTCATTCAAAAAACCCAACTCATTCATAAAACTCAGTTCATCCATATGACTCTGCTCATATTCAACTCTATTTCACTCACAAAACAGAAAAAAAATCCTCAACCCATTGTTGTACAGCCTTGCAAACTTTCCCCTAAACCAACTACCCAATAACCTCATATACATCACATAGAGATTGTTCTAACATAAGAACAATTTCTATAACACCTTTATCATCACCTTTCAACCATAAACGAAAAAAACAGTACTTTGCACCTTTGGCTGGGTTGGAGCAATTCTGGAACTTGGTCACACAGAGCAAGGATTGGAGTAGCTCTAAAGAGGAGTTCGATCATTCATCACTTTGCATCCGGAGATATCCATGCGTATTCTAAATTTCGCTTCAAGAGGTATATTTTTTTCCAAACTGTAATATCTTTTTCCATACATCATTTTCTATTTGTGTCCAAAAGATATGTAAAAGATAAATCAAAAAGGGAAAACTCAGTGAAAAAGAGCCAAGACAAGGGTTGACACGGGTGCCCGTGTCACATGATACGGTCGTGTCAGCTCATCTATTTGAAAAAATCTCACAAAAATGCAGGTCAAGGGCTGACACGGGTTCCCGTATCACAGGACAAGGCCGTGTCAGACATACTGGAACTTTACGCTAACAAAAATTCAGGTCAGGGGCTGACACGGGTGCCCGTGTCACTGGACACATTCCGTGTTAGTTTAGCTGGTATAGAAAAGGAAGAAAACATGCATGGACCATTGCAGAAACCAACACGGGTGCCCGTGTCAGACCAGAGAGCATAAATTTTGATTTTTCTTTTGACCTTTTGCTTTTATTTTCATTCAATTTGGTTGTAATAATTAGGACATTTATTTTTTGCAACCCCCACTTGTACACTTGTATACCCCATCCCTCAAAAAGCATGTAATAGCGCAGGACCTTTATTTTCCTCATTTTTATTGCTTCCATAAATGTTAGTATTTAGGGTGTATGGCAAGATAAAACCAACAAGAAGACCACCCTAATCAAAGACTAAATGCATGTAATCAAACACACCATTCACACATGCACCTCTAGGGTAATCCTGCTTTGTTGCCTCAGAAAACAGTCATGTCCCTCGAATATGGGACGCTTTAGAAAATACCCTTTGATAAAAAAGATCGTAGTCCCTCGATGTCCCTCGATGTTGTCTTTGATAAAACGATCTAGTATCTTACGATAAATCGCTAAAGCGTCTCACAAGTTTCCTTCTATGACTGTACGATTGACCCGCGCTTGTCCCTTCACATCCAACGACGAGGCTTCTTACCAAATCAAGGGTAAGATAGAAACATCTAAAGGAGGAGGAAAAGAACATTAAAGGCCCAAGTAGGTAGATTCGCTCCTAGTTGCTTGCTTGCTCACAACAAAACATTTTACACCAACACTTTCATATTAAAACATTTTCAAAAGACAAACACTTTGTACGCGTTCTTATAGAAATGAGAGTCATTACAAATAAGACACCTTTGCAAAATCACTTTAAAAAATGAATTCCATAAACACATATTTGAACTATTTTTGAAACAACACTTTGTACACGTTCTTATAGAAACGAGAACCATTACAAAGAAATTTTCAAAATACTTTCAAAACCCACACCACAAGCACATTCAACCAAAAGAAAGTGATCTTGCAAGCAACTAAGAGCCTGTAGATAACTACGGATGAAAAGGCTGCTAATACCTTCCTTTTCATAATCTACCCCCCGAACTCAAGAAAAATATCTCTAAAGGTCTTTCCTGTTCTTTTCAGCCTTTCCTTTTGGATAAAAGAAAAGTCGGTGGCGACTCTTGTTATCCATACAATTGCGATCAAACGCAAAACAACCAAGTCAGTTCTCTCACCGTGTTACAAAGTCCCTTTCTATCAGTCCTTATTCCTGTGATAATTATGAGTTCTGATTCGAATTGCACCAACTTTGTTATCATGGCTCCTTCAATTAAGTCTCAAGATTTTCTCTCTTCGATGGCTTTGAACTTGACCAATTGAAGCATTATCTTATTGACTGGTCGAAGTGTTGTTTTTCTCTCTTCGATGGCTCTGCGTCCTGATTCGAATTGCTCATATTCTCAGCATCAGAGTTTCTTTGTTTGAACCACGGTCTTCAGGAATTCGAAAGGCTCAGAGTTGTCCTTATTAGAGATGCTTCGATTTTGTTTCCAATCTGCATGAATTTGAATGGCCCGTCATTAGAGCTTCTGGAAACCTCTCAGTTCTTGCTCTTCTCGATCTCATTTTCTCTAACTTGGACAATCGAAATGTCACCCTGTTGATATGCCATTGAAACATCACTTGGTTGACATTCCTTTCGAAAGATACTTTGTATTCCCTAAATGAAAGACAACCTTACTTAAGATGTCCATCAAAGTTGCCTTGTTTAAGATGCCCATTGAAATACCCTTTTGCATGCCAATTGAAATACCTTTTGTAGATGCCAATCGAAGGGCATTTTGTAGATGCCAATCGAAGGACACTTAACCATCATTCAAAAAATTTCTTTTTCTTTAGGAAAATGTTTGTAACCACCCATGCAAGAGAAAATCTTGGAAAAAAATGAGAGGGAAAAGTTTTGGGTACAACATCCAAGAACTTAAAGAGATCATTTTTGAGCTAAGAGAATCGAAGAGAAGAAGTTGGGCATCCATTCTTGAAATACAAGTCATTTTGATGATGAACACATAACCAAATCCCTAACCGATGCTGCATAATCTCACTTTGCAGGCCTTATAACTTGCAAATCTATCCATGATCAGATGTTTACACAACTCATTAAGCCATTGTTCAAGTGTTTGAACCTTTGTCCAAGCCAATTTTCCATTTATGGCACAAAGGCACCATTTCCATTCTTGAAAAGTTGCTTTAATCACAAAGTCAACTTGTCTTGAACTTTGCACTTGTTCCTTCTGCACAAAATTCATCTACAAGATCAGAGAAAACATGTTTAAAGCTTCTAGCCACCCTACAATCTTTGTACCTAGCCTTGAAATCATATTTGTTAAGCTTGCTTCAAAAACAAGTTAAATGAACACAACATGTGATTTCTTGATTCTGACCACCTCAAGCCCTCAAACCTTTTCCTATAAATTGAGACATTGTTCACAAGTCAAGGACACAAATTCAAAAGCCTTAAAACTCCCTCAAACTCCCTCAAACTCAGAATTGCTCTCAAACATCATTTTTGTGCCATTTCTGACTTTGAAGTCCAAGCTCAATTTCCACTCGTGCGTTCTTCCTCAAAATCAATCACAAAACATCCATACATTATCTAGAGGTGATCCAAAACCCTGTTACATGACTGTAACACCTCCTTCATCATCCTCCATAACCAAAAACAGGGTGTTGCATCTTGACTTCTCTAGCACGATTCAGACACTTTCAGCTCAGAGTAACCTTTGCATTAGCTTCCTAGAGGTCCATTGAAGATATCCCGATCATCACAACACCTTAAAGAGTGCTCAAACTCATAATACAATTTCCATTTTCATGGTAAGTTTTCTGAACTTTCAACTCTTCATACAAGCATCATTTGCCTTTGATTTTAAAAGATAAAATGTAGACATCATGTCCTTGAAGCTAACCATGCTTTTAGATTTCATTTATATTGCCTGAGTATGGCGAATTTTGAGTTTGAACTTTCTAAAAAATTAGGTCAGATTTAGTACCAACAAAAATTTGTGTTCATCTTTGAGAATTAGTTTAAGTTTTTTACATATTTGGAATCGTGATGAAATTTCTAACAAGTTTGATGTTTACAATTTCTGAAATGGTTGAGAAATGAGTAAGTTACAAAATTCAAACATGTTGTTCTGGTTATGGTGCGAGGAAGAAGAAGATGACATAATCAGGATTATGTTTAAAATATAATGTGTTGGTTGTGCATAAATCTACAGATGTATCACCATCCTAGTGGTTAAAGCGCGCGCCTAAGACCTTTAAGACCTGGGTTCGAGCCCCAATGCCACATTTTGGTATTTTTAACTTCATTTATGATTCTTTATTTGTTTTCTTGCGCGCCAGGGCTCCCCCCTCTTAGGCCATCACATTTTTCTCCCTAACACCCCTCATTTTCATTTTGCAACGCATGCCCATTTTTTCTTTTTATTTCCTTTTCTGATTCAAACAAAAATAGGCTTTCGGCCTAAACCAAATAACTTTTTCTCACACCTCTTTTTTTACTTTTAGTTCAGACCCAACATTTCACATTTTTTTATTATTATTTCATTTTCTTTTCTTTTATTTATCTATTTTTATTTCTAACCAAAAATTATAAAAAACTATATTTTCCTAAATAATTGTATCAAATTTTCCATTTTTATTTTATTTTTATTTTATTTATTTTATAGAGAAAAATAATAAAAATACTATCTCAAACTATTTAATTTTGCTCTTTTTATTAAACAATTAATTAAACTCCTTTTGTAAATTGATTAGAATAATTAGGTTAATTGTAAAAACTTTTTTCCATAAAAAACTCACCATTAAAACAATCTCTCTTCTTTTTACATTTTTGTACATTCTATTATTTTGCATTATGATTTATGTAATTGTCAAAGCCTTGTAATAGCAATTAGGGTTTATTTTACTTGTCATCCCCATTTGTAAATTTGTATCCCCCATCCCCTAAAGTATTGTAATAGCGTAGGACATTTAAATTCCGTAATTTATCGCTTTCCATATTATTGCTAGTAATTAGGGTTTGTATGGCAAGACTTAAAATAAAACAATAGACAACCTTAATTCAAGACAAATTAAATGAAAACAATACACTTTTCACACATGCACCTCTAGGTTTAACCCACACTTGTTGCCATAGATTAAAATAGTCATATCCCTCAAACGTGAGATGTTTTAGCAAAGACTCTCGATTAAAAGATCATAGTCCCTCGATGACCATTTGACGTTGCCTTCGGTAAATGATCATACTCCCTTATTATAAATTGCTAAAGCATCTCAAAAGTTTCCTTCTACGATTGTACGACGACCCACGCCAGTCCCTCATATCTAATGATATGGCTCCTTACCAACCAATGGTAAAATAGCACTATCTAAAGGAGGAGGAAATTAACAAAGACTTTTGAGTAGGTAGATTGCTCATAATTTCTTGCTCACAAACAAAACCATTTACACCTCACACTTTCAAAACACTTTTCAAAAACCATCATTTTGTATACATTCTCTACGATACGAGAATCATTACAAAATCGCTTTACATTGGCATCTTGAAAACATCTTTCAAACGCTCCATTTCAACAAATATTTTCAAAACCAACACGTTTTATACATTCTCAATGATACGAGAATCATTGTAAAGTTTGTCAAACTTAGGCGATTTCAAAATATTTTCAAACTTACACAAACACAAAGAATTTCAAAGTGAGCTAGCAATTAAGAGCCCGTAGATAACTATGGATAAAAAGGGTGCTAACACCTTCCCTTTTCATAACCTACCCCCGAATCCAAGAAAATTCTCAAAAGGCCTTTTCTGTTCTTTTCACCCTTTCCTTTATTGGATAAAATAAAAGTTGGTGGTGACTCTTGTTATCCGCAACTTTTTGCGATAAAATGCAAAACCCAAAAGTCAATTCTCCCACCGTATTACAGAACTGGCGACTCTGCTGGGGAAGATAACCAAAAAATGGGGTTACCTTAGAGATTAGTTCACATTTAAAATGCTTTCATTGTTTAACTTGATTGCTTTACTCTTAAAAGGGTTGTTTGGGTTTTGTATAGATCCTCTACTCAGATCTGGTGCATTATTAGGTAAGTAGCTATAGACCGTGGAGGCTGTACGTCATAGACCGATATGGTTGAAACAATGGCAACGTTAGTGTGACATATTTGTTGGTACAAGTATCTCTTGTGGCGAATCATGGAGAATATGGGGCCGCTGTGTGGTGTCATGAAGCACTAACTGACCGTAGAACCTTTAGTTGAACAACTTGGCCATTAAGAAATAGTGAGATAGCCGACTTTGGTGTAGTCTGAAGTTGGTTGATACTCGATACTACGCTCATTGAGATCAGACTTTTTGGATATTTCGGTCGCCAAAATAGAGGCTTACGCTGAAACAATGCCCGATGAAGAAAGATCAATGATATTGAGATTCCCTAGAACCCATTTACTTTCTCGCACAGGTTGAACCAACTAAAACTTCAAGAGGGTACTTACCTATAAAACCCATGCAAGCCTACACCTAAGGAATTATGTGTTAGAACATAATTTAGTTCTACATCCCTGTAAGAGTTTTGATGATAACAAACACATGATATATATATATATATATATATATATATATATATATATATATATATATATATATATATATATATATATATATATATATATATATATATATATATATATATATATATATATATATATATATATATATATATATATATATATATATATATATATATATATATATATATATATATATATATATATATATATATATATATAAAGAAAAAATATGCTCTCTAATAATAGTATCTTTATATGCAGGGAAGTTCTAATGTGAAAAAGATGTTATGATGTAAGGAACATAGAAGATCTGCTAGAACATCACTAAAAGTTCTGTTTACACAAGCATAGAAGACGAGAGTATTATGATATAATCAGACGCATCATTCTTAGAAGAAAATCTGCGTGACACACTTATATGAAGAAGTTCTGTTACAACGTTTGAATGAACCAACGCTGTTGTTGTACCCCAAAATTTGCCCTCCCATATTTCTCAAGATTTGTCAAGAATGATCCTCAAATTAGCTCAAGGGTTGTACAGTCAAATCACCTCCTAAGACAACTGAAATTAGGGTTTTGGTTCTCTCAAGGAATTTGGGGTTTTCAATGGTTCAATCAAGTCTCATAGGCCTATATGCATTCTCAAGCACCTACATACCAAGTTTCAAGACTCACAGTGCCAATTTGCACAGTCAAAAGCTCCATTTGATCTACAGTCAACTACAAGGGCAAAATGGTCATTTTGTAGTAAAAAGTCAGAATTTTTGGTCAACATATTATTTTGAGTTCACAATCATCATTTGATCAAGTCTTGATCATGATTCCACAAGAATAGCTCAAAAATCATCGAGATGCAAAAAGTTACTATTTTTGGACAGTAGAAAAGTCAACTGTATCTTGACCAGGGCATAACTTTTTCATGGTTTGTAAGAAAAATTCCATCCAATGCTCATTTTGAAGAGGATGCAATTTCCTACAATCCATCTTCACACTCCAAGTTCAAGAAATGCTCTCACAAAAAGTTACCAATTTTTACATTATAGGTCAATTTCAAAAGTCAACAAAAGTACACTTTGAGTCAAAGGCCATAACATGAGATTGATAAATCCAAATGACATGGGACCAAAGGCATTGGTTAGAGGACTTCAAGAGCTTTCCAAAATGTCCAAGAACATGGTCATATGATCAAAATTGAGCAAGTTGTGCATTGGAGAAGTTGAGAAATTTTCATGAATTTGCAAAAGTCAACTTTGAACAAAACACCTTCTTTTTGCTAATGGGCCTCAAATCTCTTCTTCAAACTTCACCCATGACCTATGCACGACCCATCAAGCTTAATTGAATTTATTTTCTTATTTTTATTGATTAAATGGATTTTTAATAACTATTAATTCATTTAATTAATTTAAATCATAAGAAAATAGAAGATTTGATCTTTTAAATCTTTTTGTGAAGCAAATATGACCTAAACATGCTGGCAAATTCGTGCACAAGTCAAGGATACAAAAAAACCCAAATTTGGCAACTTTGTTCAATCATGAAAATCAAGAATATTTGATTCTTCAATCAAGGATTCAATCATCAATGCACATAGATTTTTGCCCAGCTCTTGACCTAATTTGTTTCCCTTATATGCAAGCAAGCAAACCCTGACCTAGTGGACGATTGAAAGCTGCAGAAACAACCCTGTCATATTCAAGAAATTCCAAGAAAAGTGAAAACCTATTCTTGCATTCCAGGCCAATTCAAGACGCTTTATTCATTCAAACATATTGCAGGAGGTTCCAGGAACGTTTTGCAATCAAAATCAAGCATCAAAGCTCAAGGAATCGCTACCTACAGCCCCACGTTTTGCACTTATATTTCATAATCGTATATCCTAATTCATGCGCATTTAACATGTTTTAGTGATTGTTTTGCATTGCTAGAGATCATACCAAGCTGATGGAATGGTTTAATTGAATTATAATGCCCTGAATCGTGAGATGCCATGATCAAATTTCTAGGGTTCTTGAGCTTTGAATTAGGGCTTTATGAACCAGGAAAAATTGGGACTAGTGAGATACATGACTGAAATCGTGAGACCAAGACGAACATAACACACCCCTCGCGAAATATTTATGATCACTGTGGTTCTAATTGCTATTTTTCGTACAAATAGATAGTGGAGGTTAAAAACCCCCGCTATCTGATGTTAATTATACAGGGCAAACGAAGAAGACGATGATGTGTTGACGTCCCATTGGCCAATTTGAAAAAGCGCGCGTTTTGTTTTTATTTACAGCATATTATTTTGTTTTCATATATATTAATTGCTTATCATTATAATATCAAAAGGATGCATTTGGTGTAGTGGTTGGTGCGTTGGCCTGGAAGCATTGGGACCTGGGTTCGAATCCCAGGTCGCCCCAAAACATTATTATTTTTATCTCACAGGTATTCACATGCATGATTCAAGAGGTAGTCCACCATGCACCTCAAATATCAATGCACCATGTGGCTTCAGGCATAGATCCAGTGGACATGAGTGGGAGATCACCATACGCCCTAGTCAATGAGCATGCAGGGAGTTGCAAAAGTCAAACAGGCTGGAAGCATAATGGGCTTCAGAATTGCTGATACACTCCAGAATTAAGCCCAACACCCCCCTTCAAGTTTATTTCTTTTCTTTTCTTTTTTTATTACTTTCATTTAATTATTTTTTTTATAATTATTAGTTTCACTAACAAATTAATATTAATTTTCCTAATAAAATTCAGAAAAACATAAAAAATGTAATATTTTTATTTATTAAATTTAATTAGTTATTTTGTAAATAAATACTAACATAATTAATTTAGTTTTAATTAGGTTAATTTTAACTTTTTTTTCACAATAAATAAAATCAATGTAGAATTAGGGTTCTTGACAATTTTAATCTTTTTTTTTTATTTTCCTTAACACATAAAAAACTCAAAAAATATTTCTTTTTAATTAATTAATTAGTCTAGGTTTAATTTAACTCATAAATGATAAAAATCTCTTCCTTTCTCAAAAAAGGGTCAAAACCCTAAAAACTCTCCGATTCAATTTTCCTCGCGCATGTGATTTTTCTTGATTCATATTTTTATGTAATTGCTCTGAGGATGTAATAGCTTTAATTAGGACTTTTTATCGCTTTTATTTATCTTTCCGCATTTACTTTTTCAAGGGTTTGTTTTTGGCGATGTAAATACCCGATGCCTTGTAATAGCTTAGCTTTATTTTCCGCAACTATTAACTGCTAGATGTATGCTAACTAGGCTATGCATGACAAAACTTATCCTTAAAATAAAATCAGTCGTAGCTCACCATAACATGTACAAAGAAAACATAAACTGAAACCTGACACACTCCCACATGCCACTCCTAGGGTACGCCTCACTTGGTTGCCTCGACGTGGTCATTGAGTATAGGGTGTTTTAGAGGTCGCCCTCCTGTCTAAAGATCAAAGTTGCCTCGAAACAGTTGCCTCGATAAAAAAAATTATCTAAGACACTAGGGTTACCGCTAAGGCGTCCTACCATTGCTTTGGTGACCACATGTCCCATTAATCGAATTGACCCAAAAAACTCCAATGACGGTGTTACCTACTTCTCAATAGTGGGATAACACTGTCTAAAGGACATTTACACAGCTTAATTTCTTTTGAGTAGGTAGAGGTTCTCAGGTACTTGCTCTTTCAAAACAAAAATACTTTTCGCACTTACACTTTTCAAACAAAAGTTTTCAAACAACACTTCATACACTCTTGAGGATAGATACAAGAGTTAAATCGAAGTTTTCAAACAAACTTTTTTCAAAAACCCACAAACACAAGAAAAGCAAAACATTTTTGAAAACATAGTGAGCAAGTACCTAAGAGCCCATGGATAACCACGGATATAGAGGGTGCTAACACCTTCCCTTTCTATAATCTACCTCCCGAACCCGAGAAAACATCTCGAAAAGGAATTTTGCTGTGCTTTTGTCCTTTCCTTGTTGGAGAAAATAAAAGACGGTGGCGACTCTTGCTTACCGCGACATTTTGCAAAACGCAAACGCGAACCAGCATTCCAAAACAGTCAGTTCTATTTCCACCGATCACAGAACTGGCGACTCTGATGGGGAATATTCGTAAGTGAGGTTTCCTTAGGATTAGATCACCTGTGTTTTCAATTGTATGTTTTGTATGGTTTATCTTTGTGGGCTTGTATCAGAGTTTTATAGATCCTAACCCGGATTTGGGGGTACCCTTTTTAGGTAAGTAGCAATAAACTGTGAGGGACCTATCTGACGTAGACCGACACGGGTGAAGCAGTAGCTATGTTGGTGTGATACCTTGGTCTGTACCGATATCCCTTGTGTTGGAACGAGGAGAATATGGGTCTTCTGAGGAGTCATTAAGCACCAACTGACCTTAGAACCTTAAATTGACTAACTTGGCCATAGAACAGTAGCAGTATGCTACACTCGTTGAGGCTAAACTCTCGCGATGGTTTCGGCCGCAAGAAAAGGTTGCCAAATTGGAATTATGACCGATTGAGGGTAGTTAGTGATATTGAGATCCTCTAGAACCCGATTACCATTTTTAGGACAGGTCTTAACCAACTGAAACTGAAAGAGGGTAGTACCTAGACTCCATGCAAGCCTAAACTTAAGGGCTATTGTGTGACTTGTGTGCCTTTACCATGTTTGCCTTTTGTGAATACTTGTGATGTGGCTTTACCATGACATCATAACATCATTACATTGCATGCATCCTGCATAAGGACTAACCCATTTCAAAGACAAGAAGGTTTCATCTTTGCTCTGTTTTGTAGGATATCATGATGCCCATGCGTAGGAATACTATCCGACTCAACTTTGTTCAATCACCTACTTTGCTTAAGGAATTGGTTGACAGGATTCCAGACACTACTACCTTCATCAGGAGGTATGGTTCTCTTCTCGGTTCAGTCACCTCAAAGTGGGACCAACAATTGATGAGTGTCCTGATCCAGTTTTATGATCCGCTATACCATTTCTTCACCTTTCAAGACTTCCAGCAGGTCCCTACCCTGGAAGAATTCTATGATTTGCTTGGTATCCCTGTTTTGGAACAGACTCCATTTACTGGTTGGGAAAAGACTCTCAGGCCTAAAGAGATTGCTGCAGCCCTTCACTTAACCAAAGAGGAGGTAATGGCTAATTGGGAGACTAGAAGTGGAGTTAAGGGTTTTTTGGCTAAGTTTCTGGTTGGCAAAGCTAATAGTTTCTGGAATGACTTAGACTTCAGGGCGTATGAAGACATTCTGGCTCTCTTAATCTATGGTCTGGTGTTGTTTCCAAATCCTGACACCTTCATTGATATTAACGCCATAAGGATCTTCATCTCTCGGAACCCTGTACCCACTCTCTTGGGTGATATCCTTTATCAGCTTTATACTCGTACTGCCTGAAAACAGGGAACTTTGTTATGCTGTGCTCCTTTATTGGCGAGGTGGTTTATTTCGCACCTCCCTAAGTTCGTACTGAAGAACAAAGAAGTAAGGGGTTGGGCTCATAGGATAATGTCTCTTACTGATAATGACATTATTTGGACTCTCAGAGGCTTAGATGAGGTGGCTGTCATTGATCGTTGTGGAGAGTATCCTAATGTTCCATTGATTGGAACCCGTGGAGGAATCTCTTATAACCCATGTTTAGCTCTCCGTCAGTTTGGAAGAGCCAGAAGAGAAGGGCCTCATGAGATGTTGATACCTCATATCGTCTTTGATTTTCAGGTAGATAGTGACGAGCTGCATCGTAGATTCATCAGGGCTTGGGATAGAGTTCACAAAGCTGACCTGCATGAGTTGGGACCAAAAACTTCTCTGCCTATGGAGTCATATTTCATATGGGTCCGCATCCGTGCTCAGAAGTTAGGTATGCCATACGAAGCTGTCAGGCCTATTACTCTTGAAGCTGCTGATAAAGAAGGGGTTTCTCCAACTATTCTCCATCCTCATGTGCCCACTAATGTTGGCACACTAAAGAGATCTTGGGTGCAACTACAGGAAGAACGGGATTCTTATCGGGAAAGGTCCAACGAACAAGAACAGAGAATTCAGAAGCTGACTAAGCAACTGGAGAACGAGCGGATCCTGAATGATTATGTCCGCACTGAGAAGAAGAGGCCATGGGAACATTGATGAACCTTTGAGGATTTCTTTTACAGTTTTTATTTACTTTTCCGTATTTCCATTCTTGTAACGCCTAAGGGCAATTTGTTGAACAATTTAAATTCTGAAGTTTAATCTAATAAAGTGTGTTTCCTTTTTTGTCTACAAAGTTGAATTCCGATTGTCTTTGAAAACATAAATCATACGCATTTCATTTCATCATATGCATAACAGGTACCCTTTTTACAGGTCACTTATCTTCTTCGATGTTTATTTCAGCAATCATCATGTCTACCGAACCTTCCACTGAGAAAGCTACCAAGGCCCTCCAGGCCTAGAATGCCCAGTTCCAAGAGTTGGTTATGAACCTAGCCAAGGGTCAACAGGAGTTGAAGACTCTGATTCTGAAGACGAAGAAGAAGAGGACCGTCTTGTTCAACACTGGACGCAGATTTGGGAATGGACTGCAGAATGAGGTTGAGCTGACTACCTCATTTGTAGGAAAAGACAGCCCACAAGAGAGAAGGGTTCCTAGTCCCGTGGTCTCCGACAACGAGACGGATTATGATGAAGAACAGTATCCTCCTGCTGAGGATAGGTATAAACAGTTGGAGGACCGTTTGAGCGCCATGGAGATACAGAATGTGCCCGGATTGGACTTTGGAGACCTAGGCTTATCCTCTGGGGTGGTGATTCCCCATAAGTTCAAGGCACCTGCTTTTGCCAAATATGACGGAGCCTCCTGCCCAAAGTTGCATCTCCGGTCGTATGTAAGGAAGACCCAACCTTACACTGCTGACAAGAATTTATGGATCCATTTCTTTCAGGATAGTCTTCCATGGACTCAACTCAAATGGTTCTATCAGCTGGATGAGGCCAGTATCCGTAACTGGGAGGATTTGGCTACTGCGTTCTATAAGCAGTATCAATATAATTCCGACCTCGCTCCTACGCGTACCCAACTCCAGGGTATGTCACTAGGGACGGGTGAAGGATTTAAGGAGTATGCTCAGAAATGGAGAGATCTGGCTGGAAGGGTGCATCCACCTTTGACTGATCGTGAACTTGTGGATATGTTCTTGGGGACCCTGTCCGGTCCGTTCTTTAACCATTTGATTGGAAATTCTTCAGCTGGGTTTATAGACCTTATCTTGATTGGTGAGAGAATTGAAGCTGGTATCAAATCTAGGAAAATACAGAAGGGTGCCTCATCGAGCACTGAAAAGAAGTCATTCAAGAAAGAATCCAGTGTTTTCTATGGTTCAAGGAGACCAAATAGATCTGAACACCGCCAATCTGTCAACTCGGTGGTCATTTCAAAACCTGTCGGTGCTCCTCAGCATCACAACCAACAAAGGGGTGAGAGACCTTGAAGGCAGTTCACTCGACTCAGTATGACCTTGTCCCAGGTATTGCCGCAGTTACTGACGACCAATTTGGTGACTCTAAGGGAAGCTCCTAAGAATCCCAACACTACATCTCCAAAGTACAATCCCAACGCTCACTGCGCTTGTCATTCTGAGAGCCTGGGGCATAATACAGATGATTGTTGGACTCTGAAGAATAAGGTCTAAGACCTGATTGATGCTAAAGAGATAGAGTTCGAGGCGCCCGAAAGGCCCAATGTTGTGACTGCTCCCATGCCCAATCATGGAGTGAATGCCGTAGAGGAAGACCTGTTTGTAGCCTCTGTGGATGATATTGTTACTCTGTTGTCGACTGTCAAGAGGGACCTGTTGCTAGCCGGTTTATTTCCGGGATGTAGTGAAGGTTTCCATTTGTGTTCCGTTTCACCTACTGGTTGCCCATCTTTGAAGTCAGGCATCCAAAACCTGATGGATAATAGGGAAATCCTGTTTGAGAAGATTGTTGTTCCTGCCACCCCTACTGAAGAAGTTTCCATTGATACCATTTTCAACAATTCTCCCAAGGCTCTCTCGAGGAAGCCTGTCAGAATTACGCCTATTCAGAAGATTGCACCTATAATCATCACTGTTCCGGGGCCCATCCTTTATGCATCCGACAAAGCTGTCCCTTAGCACTATGGGGCAGATGTTTATGTTCTTGGAGTTAAGCAAGAGTTTGACACTAATATCGGCGTTGGCAACATTACCGGGCCTGCTAAAGTCACCCGCAGCGGTAGACTTTTCTCACCAGATATTGCGCCACCAACTATCCAGAGACCTATTGTCATCACATCTACAGGTGTGCCTACTTCCCTTCCTGATCAAGTTCCTATTTCTACCCCTGCCGCCGAGTCATCTGATGCTCGGGGCAAAGGGATAGCCACTGATATGCATGCCCAGACGGAGGCACCAGAGACCATCAATGTTGAAGCTTCTAAACAGGAAATGGAAGAGATCCTGAAGATCATCAAGAAGAGTGATTATAATGTAGTTGAGCAGCTGGGGAAAACCCCCTCCAAGATTTCTATGTTATCACTGTTGTTGTGTTCAGAGACCCATGCCAAAGCTCTGATTACCTTCCTGAAGACGGCCCACGTGCCACAAGAGACATCAGCTGATCATTTTACCGATTGTGTGGCCAATTTAACTGCTGATAATGGTTTGGGTTTCTCCGATGCTGATCTGACTGCTAAAGGGAAGAACCATAACGATGCCCTGCATGTCTCCATTGAATGCAAGGGCACTACTCTTGAACATGTGTTGGTTGAAACTGGTTCCTCATTGAACGTCTTGCCCAAGAAAGCTCTAGACCGGTTGGATTGCAAAGGGTTGGAGCTAAAGCCAAGTAACATTGTGGTCCGGGCCTTTGATGGGTCAAAAAGGATGGTGCATCGTGAGGTTGACATTCCAATCAGAGTTGGTTCTCAGGTCTTTGATTCTATATTCTACGTGATGGACATCCGACCATCCTATTCTTGTTTGCTGGGTCGTCCATGGATCCATAAAGCTGGAACTGTGACCTCCACACTCCATCAGAAGCTGAAGTACCCGGTCAAAGGGAAGATTGTGACAGTGCAGGGGGAGGAAGAATACATGGTCAGTCACCTCAACTCGTTCTGGTACATATAAATGGATGGGGAGTTCATTGAGACCCCCTTTCAACACTTTGAAGAGGTTCCTCAAACACTGGCATCAGCTGAGACGGTGATTGAAGATTCTCCTTTGAAGATGGCTTCCTTAAAGGATGCCCGGGCTTTTATTGAGAAGGGTGAGTACGCAAACTGGGGCCGACTTCCTGATTTTACCCAGAAGACTGACAAATTTGGTTTGGGCTTCACTGTAGAGGCTCAGAAGGTTGTTCGTAGGGCAAGGATTGGAAGACCTCCTGTGTTCATCAGTAACTCGGGAGTAAATGCCATTGAAGATGACGTGGAGGAATCTGAATTCGATAGCTGGATCTACCCTACGACCAACGGTGGACCAAACAACTGGACAACGAAAGACTTCATCCCTATTAATTTTGTCACTCAGTAATGAACTCCTTTGTTTTGAATTTGTAACAGACAATATTGTGAAACTTTATGGCCGGGTGTCTTACCCGGGGCACCGCGGCTTCATTTGTAAGGGCTTTTGTGTGTCATTTTCATATATCATTAATAAAAGCATTGGACGTTTTTTGCATTTCAAATCTTGCGCTCCTTGTCTTTCTTTATTATATATTGCAAAACAGCTATTTACACACACTCACATATACAGGTCTCAATCCACTCTGGATCTCACTGGTAACGACTCTGCTACTGCCAGTTATGACTTCGAAAATCCGATCAACTTAGCCGAAGACGAAGGTGAAGATGATTGCGAAGTGCCTGGTGAGCTTGCAAGACTGTTACTTCAAGAAGAGAGGGCCATCCAGCCACATGGAGAGCCAGTGGAAACAGTGAATCTGGGTACTGAGACAGACAGGAAAGAAGTCAAGATTGGTGCCAATCTGGAGTCTAGTGTGAAACAACGGTTGATTCAGATGTTGCATGACTACGTGGAAATCTTTGCCTGGTCTTACAAAGATATGCCTGGGTTGGATACCGACATTGTGGTTCATCACCTGCCTACCAAGGAAAACTGTCCTCCGGTAAAACATAAGGTCCACCGTATGCGTCCAGAGATGTCCGAGAAAATCAAGGCCGAGGTTATGAAACAATTTGACGCCGGTTTTCTAGCAGTAACTTCTTACCCTCAGTGGGTCGCCAATGTGATTCCGGTACCAAAGAAAGATGGTAAGGTCCGAATGTGTGTTGACTACAGGGATTTGAACAGGGCGATCCCTAAGGATGACTTCCCTCTGCCTCACATTGACGTTCTGGTTGACAACACTGCTCAGCATAAGGTATTCTCCTTCATGGATGGTTTCTCCGGTTATAATCAAATAAAGATGGCTCCTGAAGACATGGAGAAGACCACTTTTGTTACTCAGTGGGGCACCTTTTGCTACAAGGTCATGCCTTTTGGGTTGAAAAATGTTGGGGCAACGTATCAGCGTGCCATGGTCGCCCTGTTTCATGATATGATCCATCATGAGATTGAAGTATATGTCGATGATATGATCACAAGGTCCCAAACTGAGGAGGAACACCTTGACCATCTACAAAAGTTGTTTGACCGCCTGAAGTTGTACAAGCTGAGATTAAACCCGAACAAGTGCACCTTCGGGGTGAGATCTGGAAAACTACTAGGTTTCGTCGTAAGCGACAAAGGTATTCAAGTGGACCCTGCCAAAGTGAAAGCCATACAAGAGATGCCAGTTCCCAAGACAGAGAAAGAAGTCAGAGGCTTTCTAGGACGGCTGAACTACATTGCCCGATTCATCTTGCACCTAACTGCTACTTGTGAACCAATCTTCAAGCTGCTGAAGAAAGATCAAGTAGTACGTTGGAACGATGAATGTCAGACCGCTTTCGAAAGAATCAAAGAGTATCTCCAAGAGCCACCCATTCTTATGCCACCAGTTGAAGGGAGACCTCTAATCTTATACTTGACAGTACTTGACAACTCAATGGGGTGTGTGCTGGGGCAGCATGACGAGTCTGGCCGAAAAGAGCATGCTATTTATTACCTTAGCAAAAAGTTTACCGACTATGACCCGATACTCACTGCTCGAGAAAACTTGATGCGCTTTGGTATGGGCTGCT
This sequence comes from Vicia faba, assembly GCA_948472305.1. NCBI lineage: Eukaryota > Viridiplantae > Streptophyta > Magnoliopsida > Fabales > Fabaceae > Vicia > Vicia faba. The sequence goes on along the minus strand of OX451741.1, from coordinate 597,633,782 downwards.
CGCCGGCTGAGACAGTATATGTTGACTCACACTACTCTGTTGATTTCAAAGATGGATCCAATCAAGTATATCTTCGAAAAGCCTGCCTTGTCCGGAAGAATAGCAAGATGGCAGATGATCTTGACTGAATATGACATCCAGTACACGACTCAAAAAGCAATCAAGGGAAGTGTGTTGGCAGACCATTTGGCACATCAGGCAGTGGATGATCACCAGTCGATGAACTTTGAATTTCCAGAGGAGAATAACATGGTAGTAACTGATTGCGAGATACCTAGACCGGATGAAGGACCTGAGGAAGGATCCCGATGGTCTATGCACTTTGACGGAGCCTCAAACGCTTTGGGTAATGGTATTGGCGCTGTGATCAAATCTCCTAAAGGCTCTCATACTCCACTTACCTCCCGGCTATGTTTCAACTGTACCAACAACATGGCGGAGTATGAAGCATGCATCATGGGTCTTCAAGCTGCAATTGACCTAAGGATCAAGTTTCTAAGTGTCTTCGGAGATTCCGCTCTCGTGATCAGTCAGATCAAAGGCGAATGGGATACGAAACACCCAAATCTTATTCCTTACAAGGAGTATGTATTTACGTTGCTTCCCCATTTCTAGGAAATAACCTTTGAACACTTCCCAAGAGAAGAGAATCAGTTGGCGGACGCGCTAGCTACAATGTCTTCTATGTTCAAAGTCAAATGGGACAACGAGGCTCCCCGGATCATTATTTGGAAATTGGATGAACCTGCACATTGCTGTGATCTTGAGACTGAAGAGGTAACAGAAAAACCTTGGTATCATGAAGTAAAGAGGTACCTTGAAGCTCAAGAATATCCCGAGGGCGCGTCTGTTAATGACAAAAAGTTTCTGAGAAGGTTCGCGGCAAAGTTCTTCCTCAGCAATGACATTCTTTACAAACGTAACCATGATTCAACCTTACTGCGTTGTGTGGATAAGATTGAAGCAGAAAGGATCATGGCAGAGCTGCATGAAGGTACCTTCGGAACTCACTCCAGTGGACATACCATGGCAAAGAAAATCCTTCGGGCAGGATATTACTGGTCCACAATGGAAGCCGACTGTTATCAGCATTCTCGGACATGTCACAAGTGCCAGGTCTATGCTGATAAGGTGCACATTCCTCCAGTTCCTCTGAACATCTTGACAACACCTTGGCCTTTTGCAATGTGGGGCATTGATATGATCGGCGAGATCAGACCTACGACATCCAACGGGCATCATTTCATCCTAGTAGCGATTGATTACTTTACGAAGTGGGCGGAAGCAGCTTCCTTTGCTACCGTAACCAAGAACGTCGTGGCATGGTTCATTCGGCATAACCTGATCTGTCGATACGGTGTACCAGAGAGGATCATTACGGATAATGGTACCAATCTTAACAACAAGATGATCACTGAGCTCTGCGAGCAATTCTAGATACAACACCACAACTCTTCTCCCTACCGACCAAAGATGAATGGGGCTGTAGAAGCGGCTAATAAGAACATTAATAAGATTGTGCAGAAGATGACAGTGACCTACAAAGATTGGCACAAGATGTTGCCATTTTCTCTTCATGGGTACCGTAGCTCAGCACGGACGTCAACAGGGGCAACACCCTACTCCTTGGTATACGGCATGGAGGCGGTCCTGCCCATTGAAGTTCAGATACCCTCTCTCAGAATCATGAAGGATCCAGGTTTGAGTGAAGACGACTGGATCCAGACCCGGCTTGATAAACTAAACCTAATCGATGAAAAGAGACTCACTGCTATTTGTCATGGTCAGACGTACCAAAAACGGATGATCAAGTCATTTAACCAAAAAGTCAGACGACAAGAGTATCAAGTCGGGGACCTGGTAATCAAGCGTATCATTCTACCTCAAGGTGATCCCAGGGGAAAATGGACCCCTACTTACGAAGGGCCATTTGTGGTTAAGAACATCTTCTCAGGAGGAGCAATGATTCTAACCACCATGGATGGTGACGACCTTCCTCACCCCGCCAATGCAGACATAGTCAAAAGATACTACGCATGATTAAAGACCCGCTAGGTTGACTGGCCTAGGAAAAAATAAGGGCTTCCCGATGAACCAAAAGGGTTCGGGTAAAAATAAGGGATGAAAATGAAAAAAAAATCTGTACACCCGGCAAGTCAAAAACCTGAAAAGGCGGCTTGGGCAAAAATGGGTATCCCGATGGACTGAAAACCCGAAAGGGCGGTCCAGGCAAAAGTTAGGGATAAGTGTAACACTATGTCTCATTGGATCACCCTGCATCCAGACTTTGGTATCAATTATCAAGATTGGACGACACCAAGCAATCAAATTCATCTCCAACTAAGCAGCAAAGTGATGAGATGCTTGAAGACATAAAGGCGATAGCAGAGTTGGAAGTTAGTGGGATTATTCACATAGCTGTTTTGTTTTCTTTTTTACAAATTGTATAAATTCTATTTGGTCGGCGGCGTTCTCTTACTAGGACGTCAGCCTCTTGTACACAAAACGCCTATTTACAGGCAAACTTCAAAATCAATACAAGTCCATTTTCCAGACAAATCGCAAATTGTTTTTCCTTTATCTGTTTTGTTTTGCAAAGAACGTCCAATGTTCATTTTTGATATATGCATTTGACATTAATTGTTGTTCATAAATATTTTCATGCAAAATAAAGGACTAATTACGGGTGACATCGGAAGTAGGGGCAATAAGAATTATCTAAGCGATCTAGTTGCTTTGTCCACCAAGGTACCAAGGTAGGTTCAACTGAAGAATGTGACCAAGATACCTTCACTCTCCAAGAGTAAGACAGTGATGATAGCTATTCCCCACTGAGACTTGCAACTATGAACAAATCATCAATACTCTACCCAAGCAGAGTTGGTCTACCATCAGCCCTAAAGAAGTTGGGTATCCCCAGTAGATCTCAATATTCTCCAGCAGAGTATACAAATATTCCTCAGCAAGCATCCCCGGCAGTCTTAATATTCCCCGACAGAATATAAGAATGTTCCCCGGCGGAATACAAGATACCCCCAGTGGAGCCATTTCTCAGTGCAGTCTAAAAAGCATCCCCACCAGAGTTGAATTATCTTCCCCAGTAGATTCTGAAAGCTTGTCCCCTGCAGAGTACAAATGCATCTCCTCAGCCAATTCAGAGGTTATCTCCATAAAGAGTCTAACTGGGTTATCCTCAGCAAGTTGCAACGGAAAGATCATCCCCAACGAAGTTCTTTCTATCCCCAGCGGAGTTCATCATTAAAATCCCCGACAGAGCTTATCAACAGAATCCCCAGCGGAGTTATCGTTAAAATCTCAGCGAAATATCTCTTCCCACAGAGTAATTTCCCGCAGAGTAATCTCTTCATCAAGTTTATTCCCCAACGAAGTTCTTTTCTCCTGCAAGTTTATTCACACAATCATCTTCGTTCATCACCCCCAGCGAAAATGAAGAATTCAACTCTATTCTCCAGCAGCTCCGGGATTTATTTTCCCCAGCTAAAACATCAAATTTTCATACATCATGATACATGCATATACGCATCATACCATACAATCTCAGTTATATTGAGAACATCATTGCTTGGTCCATATCATGCATTGCATACGACTGACCTTTGCTTTTCAGGAAAGATACAGTTAAAGTTCTCAGCAGTCAAAGGAGACAAATCCAGTCAAAGGAGACAAATTCAGTCAAAGGAGACAAATCCAGTCAAAGGAGACAAATTCAGTCAAAGGAGACAAATCTAGTCAAAGGAGACAAATTCAGTCAAAGGAGACAAATTCAGTCAAAGGAAACAAATCCAGTCAAAGGAGACAAACCCAGTCAATGGGGACAAAACCAGTTAAATCGATTCCTAAAGATTTTTCTGATGCCAATTCAGTCAATGGAGACAAAATCATTTAAATCGATTCCTAAAGATTTTTCTGAGGCGAAGCCAGTCAATGGAGACAAAATCAGTTAAATCGATTCCTAAAGATTTTTCTGAGGCGAAGCCAGTCAATGGAGACAAAACCAGTTAAATCAATTCCTAAAGATTTTTCCGAATTCAGTCAATGGAGACAAAACCAGTTAAATTGATTCCTAAAGATTTTTCTGAAGCCAGTCAATGGAGAGAAAAGCAGTTAAATCGCTTCCTAAAGATTTTTCTGATCCGAACACAGTCAATGGAGACAAAATCAGCTAAGTCGATTCCTAAATATTTTTCTGATGATAACCCGTCAATGAAGACAACCCGTCAATAAAGACAACCCGTCAACAAAGACAAAACTACCAACCAACAATCTCTAGATGGCATCTATAAGCCCATCCTTCTACCAACAATCTCCAGGTGGCATCTATAAGCCCATCCTCCTATCCATCATCTCTCCAAATGGCATATGTAAGCCTATTCCCGACATCACATTGCTGATACTATACTATGCGAGCGCAAATTTCTGGGCACTTTAGTGTTCAATCATCTTCCACCTTTGGACCACGAAAGGCACGCAAGCCAATCTACCTCCTCCGGTTTAAGAAGATTGAACAGGGGCAACTGTTGTACCCCAAAATTTGCCCTCCCGTATTTCTCAAGATTTGTCAAGAATGATCCTCAAATTAGCTCAAGGGTTGTACAGTCAAATCACCTCCTAAGACAGTTGAAATTAGGGTTTTGGTTCTCTCAAGGAATTTGGGGTTTTCAATGGTTCAATCAAGTCTCATAGGCCTATATGCATTCTCAAGCACCTACATACCAAGTTTCAAGACTCACAGTGCCAATTTGCACAGTCAAAAGTTCCATTTGATCTACAGTCAACTGCAAGGGCAAAATGGTCATTTTGCAGTCAAAAGTCAGAATTTTTGGTCACCATCTTATTTTGAGTTCACAATCATCATTTGATCAAGTCTTGATCATGATTCCACAAGAATAGCTCAAAAATCATCAAGATGGAAAAAGTTACTATTTTTGGACAGTGGAAAAGTCAACTGTATCTTGACCAGGGCATAACTTTTTCATGGTTTGTCAGAAAAATTCCATCCAATGCTCATTTTTAAGAGCATGCAATTTCCTACAATCCATCTTCACACTCCAAGTTCAAGAAATTCTCTCACAAAAAGTTACCAATTTTTACATTATAGGTCAATTTCAAAAGTCAACAAAAGTACACTTTGAGTCAAAGGCCATAACTTGAGATTGGTAAATCCAAATGACATGGGACCAACGGCATTGGTTAGAGGACTTCAAGAGCTTTCCAAAATGTCCAAGAACATGGTCATATGATCAAAATTGAGCAAGTTGTGCATTGGAGAAGTTGGGAAATTTTCATGAATTTGCAAAAGTCAACTTTGCTCAAAACACCTTCTTTTTGCTAATGGGCCTCAAATCTCTTCTTCAAACTTCACCCATGACCTATGCACGACCCATCAAGCTTAATTAAATTTATTTTCTTATTTTTATTGATTAAATGGATTTTTAATTACTATTAATTCATTTAATTAATTTAAATCATAAGAAAATAGAAGATTTGATCTTTTAAATCTTTTTGTGAAGCAAATATGACCTAAACATGCTGGCAAATTCGTGCACAAGTCAAAGATACAAAAAAACTCCAAATTTGGCAACTTTGTTCAATCATGAAAATTGAAATTCTGGCTACAGATACTCAATGTCACGTCCAATGTTATGACACCGTATCTGACTTACTATATGACAGTAAATACAAAAGCAGTAAATAACACAGTCAATTGTTTACCCAGTTCAGTGTGCAACAACACCTACTCTGGGGGCTACCAAGCCAGGGAGAGAATCCACTATAAGAGATGTTAATTCAGGAATAAACCAACCAGTTTATCTCCTTCACTTAAGACCTACCCAATGCAATTCTAATCTAAGTACAACTTAAACCTGAGTTCCTACTCACTCCCCCTCAATCACAGCAGTGATACATAAATCAATTTGACTTGAGAATTGATGAAGACACTCTTCAAAACACACACTTGATTAAGCTTCACAGCTTTTTAATCAAGTAACACAATCACTCGTGCTTCACAGCTTTGAGTGATGTACACAACTAACTTGACTCTGCTTCACAGCTTTAGTCAAGTAACATTCAAACACTCTTGCTTCAAAGCTTTGAGTGCTACACAACCCTTACAATTGAAACCTATTCCAAGGCACTTATCACAATGATAATTGCTTGGAGTACAATAAACAAATCTATACAGATTACAAAATTGATCTTCTAATCAATCAGCAGGGATGTCTTCAAAAACCGCAGCTCTGTTGAATATATAGCAGCTGCAACTTCAGTTAGGGTTTCCAAAAACCTAGGGTTGATTCCGTTTGACCTAAAGACCAGGTCACAGTACTTTGTTGATCAGGTTAGGATTGAGCTAGGTTACTCCTCAGAAAACGCAGGATTCTGTTTAGGAAGGACTGAGTTATTTCCTGAAAAAACTCAGACTTATCCAATCCTGTAATCCTGCTAGTTCAGAACAGGATGTCATAACATCTGTTATGACATCTGAGAAAACCTGTCTACTGATTAGCAAAATGTGATCATTTTTCAAACATGCTCAGATACACACTTCTAAACATCAGTATTTGAATTACAATATTTTTCTGCACATGTACCTATTGAGTTAGTACAACCTGAACTAGAATGTTATGACATCAGTCATGACATTCACACATACACTTGGGATTTACCAAAAATGCAAGCCAATACCTAAACACCTACAAACTCCCCCTTTGGCAGATTTTTGGCTAAAGTCCCTAAACAATCAGAGATAGATAGATAGCAGCAGAAATAAGTGACAGCAGAAAAATATAGTGTTAAGTACTAATTAAGCAGTACCAAAAATATTCTCCCCCACTTTAGCCACAAATGGGCCAAAGATTACATGTTTATAAAGTTATACAGTTATCCAAGACAAAATAATGAGATCAGCAACAGACAACAGCAGAACATACTTCCAAACTCCACCAGCAACACCACCAAGCAGCAATCATCCTTCAAGCACTGTCATCAGACTCAGAGGAGCCAATTTCTTCAATGTTGAGCTGTCCTTCATCTTCTTCCCTCCTGCTTTCTTCAGCTTCTTCCTTTTCTAGCCTGGCAATTAGAGCTTCTAGGGTCCTTTTTCTAGCATCCAGATCTTTGCAAGTTTCTTTTAAAACAGCTATGATATCTGATGTTTTGGACTGGATCTTTGCAGATGATGTCTCAGCTGATGTTATGACAATGTCTGGAGCATGGGATCCCTGAAACAGTTTGTAGTGCAGGCCAAGGGCAGGGGCTCTTTTGCTGACTGTATCTCTTGCTACAAGGATGTCAGGGTATTGTGCAAGGATGATTCCACAAAGGAGGGAGGGAAAAGCAATTGGTCCTTTGACAGCATAACTGCCAGCATGCTTCAAGGTTATTTCAAAGATGTACCTTCCATAGTCAAAGGAAGTCTTGGTTCCTACAGCATAGATGAATCTCCCCAATCCTGTGGAGATGGTTGATTTGTGATTTGTAGGCACCCAGTTTGCTGCACCTATTTTATGCAAGATGGCAAATTTCATGCTGAGTTTACTAGCATTCAACTTCCCTTTCAATGGCCAGCACTTTACTTGCCTGGCAGTGATGGTCAAACATACTTCATTGTCAGTTGTCTCTAGATCAGGACAGTCCTTATTTGTTCTTCCAAGAAACTTGTTGATTTCTGATGGAGAGAACTTGACCCTTCTTCCTCTAACAAACACACTCTCAAAGTCAGCTGACCTCCCATCAGCACAATCATTGGACAAGTTCACTACAAACTCCTTAACCAGATTTTCATAACATTTGCTAAACTTCATCACTGTCTTCATTAGCCCAGCATTCCTGATCAGCTCCATGATGTCTTTGCACTCCAAGGCATCATTGTTGAGTTCTCTCTCCAAGGCTATTCTCTTCAAGCAAACATACTTCCATCTGTTTGCATTATCAGGATGATGAAAGGAGATGTTGTCAGTTGGCACTTCAGGCACTCTAGCAATCTTGCTGGAGGGGAGCTTCCTTCTGATGGGAGTATTGTCAATGTCAATCTCAAATTCTGATTCATCATCAGAATCAGAAGTTTCAGGTTCTTTTCTTTTCTTGGAGATTGGTTGTCTAGCAGTCTGCACCTGTGCCTACTTCCCTTTTGTCTGAATTTTCTCAGCCATCCCTTCAGCCTTGGATTTCTTAGCATCAGGTTTAACAGTCTCACTACTCTTTCTTTTCATCAATCTCCTAGCAATGCTAGGGTTCACATTAGCAATCAGTTCATTATCTGAGTAATCTTCATCCACATTAATGATAGGTGGATCAGCAGCCTTTTCAGAGGGATTCTGAATGTTGTCTTTTGGTGTCACAACATCCTCAGTGACATCTATATTTTCAGAACCTTCCACATTTGGACTTTCTGATTGATTCAACGGGATAGAAATCCCCGGTACTGATTGGTTGCCACTCAGAATGCTAGAAACCAGTCTAGCAATAGCTTGGTGTACTTGAACTGATCCTTCTTTATTAGGTGTAGAAGACGATGGAAGAGAAGAGTTACCAGAGATTGTAGCTTGAGCTCTTCCTGCATGTCTGGTCCTGAGCTTTTTGACTCTGGCTGGGTCAGTTCCCATCTCCCTGAGAGGAGTGACCTCAAGAACTTCAGATTCTATGCATGTAGTGATTGCCCTAGAATCTTGATCAGATGATGACGATGATGAGTGAGACGAAGCCGCCATGGTGGAAGATGATGTCTGAGACATTGTGTTTAACGTTGAGTAGCAGTAGCAGTTTGAGAAAACTCTTTGATTGGGAGAAGAAAACAGATTGCAAGGATGAGAAAGATAGGGAATACAAGGGAGTCTTTTCAACTTCTGAAGGTTTTTGAAGGAATTGTGAATGAATATGATTAACCCACTAAATATAGACTTAATAGAATTAATCCCTGCAACCCTTGTTTTCAGCAAAACTAATTGCTATAATTTCTCATGTTGGTGAATACCCAATCTGCCCCTCAAATTTTCAAGTTTATTTCCAACAAGCGCCTTGGTAGAAGAATCAGTTAGCTGAAGCTTAGAGAAACTATGTTCCAGTTCAAATGACTTCTTCTCTCCAAAGTCAATAGGGTTCAAGGAAATGTTGAATGTTTTCAGATTATCACACCACAATGTCACAACATCTTGTGTAACATTGTCTTCAGGTAGCATCTGTGTTGACCAGAATTTTTGAGAACAGAATTTATGAGACTTGTTCTTTGCCACATCACATATATTATCAGCCTGTAGTTTAGGAGTTCTTCTGACATCTTCCATAGGAATAGCTCTTTTCATTCCTTCAAGTTTATGCTGCCACTGTTTCATCTCTTTTTCTTCTTTGATGATTTGACTCATAGTGGAGATATCAGTGTTCTCAGGCTGCCACACATAACAGTTATTTTTGGATTTGATTCCTCTCATTACAATATCTAGTTTTTCATTAAACACTAGACATTCAGATCTTGAGAAGTTGACCATGAATCCTAGATCACATAATTGACTGATGCTGATGAGATTAGTAGTCAACCCTTTTACCAGCAGTACCTTATTCAGACTTGGAACTCCATGGTGGTCCAAATTACCAACTCCTTTGATTTCTCCTTTAGCACCATCTCCAAAGGTCACAAAACTGGTGGTGTGAGGCATAACATTATTGAGGAGATTTTTGAATCTAGTCATGTGTCTGGAACATCCACTGTCAAAGTACCAATCTTCCTTTGCTGTGATCTTCAGGGAAGTGTGTGCTATCAGTGCAGTAGCCTTTTTCTTCCATTGAGGAGCGTGTGGTACCTTTTTAGACTTAGGTTTGACATCTGAGTTCTGATTAGGATATCCATGTAGTCTGAAGCAGAAACGCTTTATGTGGCCATATCTACCACAATGATGACATTTCCATCTTTGGTACCTTTTCCTCATATGTTTCTGTTCCTGATGTCGAGAGTTGTGTTGAGACATCTGTTTTGACATTTGCCTACCAGATTTCGTTGCTTTCATAAATCCTAGACCAGATTTATTTCCCACATTTTGTCCAATCTGTAGGATCTCTTCCAATTTGTCAGTTCCATTTGTCAACATCTTGACAGATTTGGTCATTTGATTCAGTTGTGAGTTCAGCAATTGAACTTCTCCTTCTAGAAGACTTATAGTTTCAAGGTTTGCCCGTTTTTCAGCCTCCATCTTTATGATGAGTTTTGATTGTTTCTTATTCTGCACACAGACTTCAGTACTTCTGATACACAATTCCTTGTACGTTTCAGCCAGTTCTTCAAAAGTCACCTCTTCATCACTGATGTCACATTCAGAGGTACAAACACCAGTTAGAGCAGTAACTCGTTTGGCAGTCTCTTCTTCAGAATTACTTTCTGAATCACAGTCAGACCAAGTAACTGTCATTCCTTTTTGTTTCTTAAGAAAGGTAGGACATTCAGCTCGAATATGCCCATATCCTTCACAACCATGGCATTGAATTCCTCTGCCTTGAACTCCCTTCTCATCTGACCTTGGTCTTCTGCTGGAACTGTCAATGTCAGAGGAAATGTTATGAACATTAGACCTTGACTTTGGATCTATTCTTTTGATGAGTTTGTTGAACTGTCTTCCTAGCATGGCTATAGCTTCTGAAATGTTTTCTTCAACATCAGTGTTGGACATAAGTGCTATGCTCTTGTTCTTTTTGACATCATCATTAGTGATTCCCATCTCAAAAGTCTGAAGAGACCCAATAAGTTCATCCACTTTCAACTTGCTAATGTCCTGGGCTTCCTCTATGGCAGTCACCTTCATTGCAAATCTTTTAGGCAAGGATCTGAGAATCTTCCTCACCAGTTTTTCTTCTGACATTTTTTCTCCCAGTGCTCCTGAGGTGTTGGCAATCTCCAAGATGTTCATGTGAAACACATGAATGGTTTCATCTTCCATCATTTTTAGATTCTCAAACTTAGTGGTCAACATCTGAAGCCTTAACATTTTTACTTTGGAAGTTCCCTCATGAGTAGTTTTGAGAGTGTCCCAAACTTCCTTGGCCAGTTCATATTGATGAACTAATCTGAAAATATTTCTATCAATTCCATTGAACAAGGCATTTAGAGCTTTGGAATTTCCCAGGGCTAGCTCATCTTCTTCTTTACTCCAATCTTCCTCAGGCTTCAGACTAATTGTCCCATCTTCCTCAGTTATGGTGGGATGAATCCATCCTTTGTCAGCAGCTCTCCAAGCCTTTTTGTCCAGAGATTTTAGGAAGGCAATCATACGAGGTTTCCAGTAGTCATAATTAGTTCCATCCAGAATGGGTGGTCTATTTCCAAAAACTCCTTCTTTGTCCATAGTGCCAGAAAGTGATATCCCTAGATCTCACCCAGTAATACAGGCAGGGTGCCTGCTCTGATGCCAATTGAAATTCTGGCTACAGATACTCAATGTCACGTCCAATGTTATGACACCGTATCTGACTTACTATATGACAGTAAATACAAAAGCAGTAAATAACACAGTCAATTGTTTACCCAGTTCAGTGTGCAACAACACCTACTCTGAGGGCTACCAAGCCAGGGAGAGAATCCACTATAAGAGATGTTAATTCAGGAATAAACCAACCAGTTTATCTCCTTCACTTAAGACCTACCCAATGCAATTCTAATCTAAGTACAACTTAAACCTGAGTTCCTACTCACTCCCCCTCAATCACAGCAGTGATACATAAATCAATTTGACTTGAGAATTGATGAAGACACTCTTCAAAACACACACTTGATTAAGCTTCACAGCTTTTTAATCAAGTAACACAATCACTCGTGCTTCACAGCTTTGAGTGATGTACACAACTAACTTGACTCTGCTTCACAGCTTTAGTCAAGTAACATTCAAACACTCTTGCTTCAAAGCTTTGAGTGCTACACAACCCTTACAATTGAAACCTATTCCAAGGCACTTATCACAATGATAATTGCTTGGAGTACAATAAACAAATCTATACAGATTACAAAATTGATCTTCTAATCAATCAGCAGGGTGTTGGCTGAAGATTTTGATAATGTTATCTAGAATTCAAAAGAGTTAAAAGTTCTGATCGAAATGGAATTGAACACCATATTTCGAAGTTGCAGAAGCAGTGTTTCGAATAAGTGTGTCAAAGCTTGAAGCTTCGAACGGTGATCATGGGAAAATATCCAAAGGGGTCTCGAAACAACAGCGAGACTAGGTTTGGGAAGAGCGTTCGAAACGGAGAAACACCAAAGCATTTAAAATTTAAATGGAAGCGGGACTTTCAAAGTTTGAAAGTTAGGTGATGGAGCATTTGGGGACACGTGGAAAGATGAAAGAAGCATTGTCTTGCATGTTCGAAACGTGGCATGATCCTATAGCGAGACCGTTAGGGTCGAATTAGTATAAATAGAAGTCTTAGTATTAGGATTTCAGGGTGTCATATCTGTTATACAAAATACTCAATAACATTCAAACTACCACATGGCAAGGGAAACGAATGCAAGAGAGATGTATGTATGATAGCACCATGTATTTTTAACTTAATGAAAGCCTTTTTACCATTTCCAGTACTTTCCTCTTTTCTTTTTATCGAATAACATTTACAAGTTTCTTTATTTATCGTCTTTTCATTTCAAAGTCTTTTCCTCAAAAGTTTTACTCTTTATTGCTTTCTTTATATTTCGAGCACTTTATATTTCAGAGAACTGTTACGCTTTCAATACCTTTACTTCCAAGTATTGTTTTTCAAACGCATCCTTTTACTTAAAATTGCATTAAACGCTTTCTTTACATTTTAAACTTCTACATTCCAGAAACCTTTTATGTTAAATGTTTTGCAAATCGAAATCATTTACTTCATTTTTCATACAGTTTTACATGTCTCTTCAATCAGCATTACAATTAGCATTTATTCGTATAATTTAGTTTTCATGTACAATTTGACTACATTTTTAAACTCTTAGAGAGAAGGATCGAAATAAACCAAACACTTGTACAATAGCAACCATGAATAATTGTTCGATTGTGAGAGTAACTTTAATATCCAAGGAGTCCTAGGATCAATCTAGTCGATCCTGTGAGTTACCAGAGAGATTGAGTAGCGTTAATAAAGATTATTCGATAGTTTGGAAGACTAGCGGTTGTTTACCAGAAATCACTGGAAACAAATTGGCACACCTGGTGGGACCAATAGTTGGATATCAGAATTAAGGATTGTCGAGACATAGCCATCCCAAAAACGTAGGAACCATAAGAAATTTGCTGTTTTATGAACCTAAGAAGTGGTAAGATAACCAACAGCAACCAACCTTTATCCAGAAGAAAACGTTTGGACAAAATGTCTAATTCAGACAATCAACAAGGAAACCAAGGTGACCCACATGCAACAAGCACTAACGCGTCCATTTCGAGCGGAACATCTAATGTAATCCCTTCGAATGCACAGTCTGTTGCATCTTCAACCAGTAACATAGCCACCACTGGAGTAAGTGGCATATCAACTAACAGTTCGATCTTAGGAAATACTGGAACTATGGGCTACCCTGGGGGATTCGTTCCACCACCAGGAACACAATCCCATTTAGCCACACCATCAACTAGACCACCCGGCTTCGATGGGAATAGAATTAGAAGTTCTTCTTACGGAATGCCAACATCTTTTATGGCAGGTTTACACAATTCCACTTCGAATTCATCCCCACAACTAGGATCTGGGTCTGGGGCGAACCAATTTATGACAAATAACCAAGGGTCAGTGGGTTATAGCACGTTGCCTATCCTAACCACAGATAACCAGTTGGCTTTTAGGCAATTGATGGATGACAGCAACCACAATATGATAGGGGTGTTAGCGCAAACCATGCAGGAAATATTTGCCCCAATAGTTCAGAATGTGACTGTGACGAACAGGGAAAACGCTGACAATATGAGTCGAATAGCAGATTTCTTTGCTCCCACAGAAAGGCGTAGGCAGAACCAGGCGGGATTTCGAACAAACATGCCTGTTATAGAACGAATTGCTAACGACCCAATTCAGAGACTACCCAGAGAAGAAGCTAACTTAGGGGCCAGAGCACCAAGGTTAGAAGCCCCAGTAATTCAAGGCCCACAAAGGGAAGTTATGGAACCAGGGGCAAGGATCGAAAGGCTAGAAGCCCCAGAATTTCGAGAAGAACAACCTAGGGGAGTCGTTTTGGTTGGTCGAAATCAAGATGCCGATGCCGTCGTTCATAGGATTCGAAACGATAACATCTTGGCAGAAAATAACCTAACCACCATGATAGAGAGGATCATGGCCCAAAATGGCCTCAATACGGGAATGAGGAGGCCAAATTACGCTTCTCCTATATTGGATTGTATAATGCATACTGATTTACCAAGGGGATACAAAGTCCCTAAATTTACAAAGTTCGTTGGGGATACCAACGAGTCAACAGTCGAACACATAGCGAGATATTTAACCGAAGCGGGAGACATAGCCAATAATGAAGATCTCAGGATCAAATACTTCCCAAGTTCCTTGACAAAAAACGCCTTCACTTGGTTTACCACGTTGCCTCCCGGATCTATTGACACTTGGCCCCTTTTAGAGAGATTATTCCATGAACAATTTTACATGGGACAATCGAAAATAAGTTTGAAGGAATTGGCCAGTGTTAAGAGAAAATTCACTGAACACATAGATGATTATTTGAATAGATTTAGGCTGTTAAAATCCAGATGTTACACAGTAGTGCCTGAACATGAGTTAGTCGAAATGGCCGCTGGGGGTTTGGATTATTCTATTCGAAAGAAATTAGATACTCAGTATTTGAGGGATATGGCTCAATTAGCCGACAGGGTTCGACAGGTCGAAAGACTAAAAGCTGAAAAAGCCAGAGTCTTTAAGAATAGTAAGAAAGAAAGGGTTTCTTATGTTGGGACTGAGGAAGTAGAAGAATATCCTGAATTCGAATTCGAAGAGGTCGAAATCGACCTCGCTGAATTAAAACAGGCCCCACCTTACTCCTGCAAAATGTTAGTTCCCACGAGAGGGAAAGATATTGTTGAAAATGAGAAAAGTGACAAGTTTCCAAAGAAGGTTTACACCTTCGACGTCACTAAGTGTGACGAAATTTTTGACTTGCTTGTCAAGGATGGCCAACTAATTGTGCCATCAAATGTCAAAATACCCCCCTTGGATCAGAGGAAGAAAAGGGGATTTTGCAAATATCATAGTTTCCTAGGCCACAAGACCTCACAATGTTTTCTTTTCAGGGACTTGATTCAAAACGCGATCAAAGATGGCAGACTAAAGTTTGCTGATAAGGTGAAGATGAAAGTGGACGAAGATCCTTTGGACGTCGCAGACACCAACTACTCCGAGCCTGTATGCATTGGAGAGGTCAACATGGTGGAAACTGATCAAAGCGATGCCCCAACAGGAGAGAAGGACACTGGAGTCGAAAACTGGGTGATGGTCGAAGTCAGCGAGGAAGTCACTGAAGACATCCAGAATACGCCAGATACTTCGATGGTTGCACCTGTGGCTGTTGCAGGAGAAACCCAGGCTACTGAAGGCCAAGGAAATCAAAACGAAGGATTAACACAAGTCACTGAGGGCTTGAGGCTGGAATTGGAGAAAGTCCAAATTACGCAGCCAGTTCCCCTTCGGAAGGAAATATGGGACACTCTGGGGGAACCCAGTGGGAAATTTGACTATCTGGTCAAATATTCTGCCCCAGAAAGTTCGAAGGTCCAGATCGAAGATATAAAGCCCACAGGATGGGGCGATGACGAAACTAAAGAGGGGGATGTGGAAATAAATATGGTGGATATGGAAGGACCCCGTTCTGAGATGGAGGAAGTGAAAAAATACTTAGAAAAAGAAAAGCACAGAATGGGGGATAATCACACTGGAGATGCTACTCTCAAAGACTATCTCATGACATGCCACAAAGGAGATCCAGGCATGATATTATGCCCTAGGTGCAGCATCCTCTGCAACCAAAGAATTGCTGCAAATTTCGAAAGGGTACAGAGGGCTCGAACTGGCAACAATTGGCGCCAGGATAACCAACTCTTTAGGTGCTATCCCAAGGCTGGAGAGAGTCTGTTGGAGTTTGTTTTTCGCTGCTACAAAGGGGCAACTAAGTGTTTGGTTTGCCCAAGATGTTCTGCTGTGTATGACCAAAGCATGTCCAGGGCCTTCGAAACGATCCCCTTCGCCCCTTGCTGGAACCATCAAGAAACTGCCCAGATGGGCCCGCGTTTCGACGGCAGATACAAACAGCGAAGACCTGATAGCCCTCACCCCAAAGTTGCTCGAAGAGTGACTTTCAAACTCCCTGCTGAAGTGCCAACCGATAGATGGCTACAAGTCAGAAATGACAAAGGCAAAGACAAATGGAGGAGTGCTGAACGAAATGCACGCCATGCTGTGACATACAGGAGGCAATTCAACACACAAAAAAGGGAGGAAGTGAGATTAGAGAATTACAAAGGAAGGAACCCCATGTCAAGATCCCAGTGGCGCAGACAGCAAAGGATTCGAAAGGCTGAGAGAGAAGCTATAGCAAACAAAGGGGATACTTCAACAAAGATACAAGGTGAATCAAGCACCAACAAACCAAAAAATCAGACTGAAGAGAAACCTCCAGTCAATAGGAGGCTTTTTTCTGAAGACCAACGAGACGAACCAAAGGAATATATTCCAGGCCCGGAAGAGGACGAAGATATGGTAACAGATAACTTCGAATCGGAGGGGGAGTCTTCATTCAACCTGAACTGTAACGTGGTGTCCGTGCTTCCCTGCGAATTTGGGCAGGAAACCGAAATCAATGAATATGAGGAGGAAGACACCACAGATTTAATGAAACATAGGCCCGTGTGCTACTACGTGATGGACAATGGGGCTGTTGAGGAACAAAATGCGTTCTTCGAACGTCCAGAGCCTGCAATGAAGAATCATCTCAAGCCACTTTTCATTCGGGCGAAAGTAGGTGTCCATGGTGTGAACAAAGTTCTAGTGGATGGGGGTGCTGCAGTCAACCTGATTCCCCATTTCATGCTAAAAAGGTTAGAGATCCGCGAAGGAGATATCAAGCCCCATAATATGGTTCTATCCAATTATGAGGGAAAAGTGGGCAAAACACTGGGGGTGGTCCAGTTGGAATTGACAATAGGCTCAAGTTGCAGGCCCACCATGTTTATGGTTATCGAAGCCAAGGCCAACTATAACCTACTGCTAGGAAGAGAATGGATTCATGGCGTGGGGGCAGTTCCTTCGTCAATGCATCAACGACTAGTTCTGTGGAGAGAGGACGGAATCGTGGAAAACATCGAAGCAGACCAGAGTTACTTTATGTCAACTGTCAATTTAGTTGACAAAAGGGATTATGATAAAAATCTGGCAAAGATTGCTCCATGTGTCCCAAACGACGAGATGAATGAAACTAGAAACGCCCACTACTACATGACACTTCGTCATGATGGTCTTTACTGGGATAGAACAATAATCAGTGAAGAGGAGGAAGTTGAAGGTGCTATACAAAAACGGCCAGCAGGCTGGAACTTCGACAACCTTAACCATGACTGAGCCTACCTTCTTCGAAAGGATTTCGGCCTATATGGCTGAGAATGAATCGAAAGCGGCCTTAGAGGCTGAAATAAATGAATCAACTGTAAAGACGAATGAAGTCAGTGGGGGGGGTGCGAAATGCTCACCCATCAAAGAATTAGAGATGGATCAAAGGTTGGATGCCATCTATGACAAAGAACCCTTAGGCTTCGAAAGGGACCCCATAAACTCAGGTGTCAAAATGTTGGCACAGGACCCGCTCGAAGAAGTCAACTTAGGGGATGAAGAAACGAAAAGAGTAACTTACGTGAGTGCTAAACTTAGCCCAGGCCTCAAGGAAAAAGTGATCGAAGTCCTTAGGAAAAACAAAGATTGTTTCGCATGGGATTATGATGAGATGCCTGGTTTAAAGAGGGAGTTGGTCGAACATAGACTGCCAATCAAAGATGGCAAGAGGCCCATCAAACAAACTCCCAGAAGATTCGCACCAGCGGTTCTCACAAAAATTAAAGCTGAGATCGAAAGGTTGCTGCGCTGCAAATTCATCAGAACAACAAGGTACGTTGAATGGTTAGCAAACATAGTACCTATTATTAAGAAAAATGGTTCTTTAAGGATTTGCATAGATTTTAGGGATTTAAATACTGCAACCCCTAAGGATGAATATTCCATGCCCGTGGCAGAAATGCTAGTAGATTCTGCTGCAGGATTCGAATACTTGAGCATGTTAGATGGATACTCTGGATACAACCAGATTTTCATTGCTGAAGAAGATGTTGCAAAAACAGCATTTCGTTGCCCAGGAGCCTTAGGCACCTACGAATGGGTGGTGATGCCTTTCGGTTTAAAAAATGCTGGGGCAACTTATCAAAGGGCGATGAATTCAATCTTTCATGACTTCATCGAAACCTTCATGCAGGTGTATATTGATGATATAGTCATCAAATCTATATCTGCAGAAGCACATTTGCATCATTTAGGCCAATCATTCGAACGGATGAGAAAACATGGCTTAAAGATGAATCCCCTTAAATGTGCATTTTTTGTGCAGGCTGGAGACTTTCTCGGTTTTGTGGTCCACAAGAAAGGAATTGAGATCAACCAGAACAAAACCAAAGCCATAATGGAGACGAAAGCACCTGCGTCAAAAAGGGAGTTGCAATCTCTACTAGGGAAAGTTAACTTCCTCAGAAGATTCATTTCGAACCTGAGTGGAAGGACCCAAGCTTTCTCTCCGTTACTTCGTCTGAAGCAAGGTCAGGCCTTCGAATGGAACGAAGCTCACCAGGAGGCGTTTGACAAAATAAAAGAATATCTTTCCCAGCCTCCTATTTTGTCTCCACCATCATGGGGGAAGCCCATGAGATTGTACATATCTGCCTCTGAAGTTAGCATAGGTAGTATGTTAGCACAAGAGGATAACAATGGCGTCGAAAGAGCCATATACTATTTAAGTAGAGTGCTAAATGATGCAGAGACCAGATATAGCAATTTAGAAAAGCTATGTCTCTGTTTGTACTTCTCTTGTATGAAACTCAAGTATTATATAAAACCTGTTGATGTTTATGTTTCGTCTCACTTCGATGTCATTAAACATATGCTTTCAAAACCAATAATGCATAGTAGAGTTGGAAAGTGGGCTCTGGCTTTAACAGAATATTCATTGACTTTTATGCCCTTAAAAGCTATGAAAGGTCAAGTGATTTCTGATTTCATTGTGGATCATTCGTTGGTTGAGCAGACAAGCATGAGTTACGTCGAAATGCAACCATGGAAATTGTACTTTGATGGTTCAACCCACAGGAATGGAAGTGGTGTTGGAGTCCTTCTAATTTCTCCTGAAGGAATTCCAACAAAATTCAAGTATAAATTGGATGGTCCTCGTTGTTCGAACAACGAAGCTAAATATGAAGCGCTCATTGTTGGACTTGAAGCTTTGTTGGAATTGGGGGCAACCAGAGTCGAAATTAAAGGAGACTCTGAATTGGTGGTCAAACAAATCACAAAAGAATACAAGTGCATAAAGGAAAATTTAATGGTATACTTCGTCATAGTCAATAGGCTATTACGAAAGTTTGAATACATGGACATTCAACACATACCAAGATTAGAAAACCAAGAAGCAAATGACTTAGCGCAGTTGGCTTCAGGTTATAGAGTATCTACCAAGAATCTTAAAGATTTGGTCGAAATAAGGGGAAGAGTTATGGCTACTAGATTCACACCATCGGATCTGGAAAGTATGAGATTGGGATATGCTGAGAAACAAGGATTCGAAATTCTAGCCATAAATACTTTGTCAGATACAGACTGGCGAAGTCCATTAAAGAGTTATTTAGCAGACCCAACTTTAAAGGTGGATAGAAAAACAAAATATAGAGCATTGTCATATCTCCTCATGGGGAACGAATTGTTCAAAAAGACCCAAGAAGGTGTATTATTGAAATGCCTAGGAGAAAGTGAGGCATATTTAGCATTGTCTGAGGTCCATAATGGGGCATGTGGGGCACACCAAGAAGGCCATAAAATGAAATGGTTGCTATTTCGATATGGTTTGTATTGGCCTAGCATGCTCAAATATTGCATATACTTTGCTAAAGGATGTGAGGAATGTCAGAAACATGCAGGAATTCAACACGCCCCTGCAAGTGAGTTGCATCCGATCATCAAACCATGGCCATTCAGAGGATGGGCATTGGATCTGATAGGGGAGATAAATCCTGCTTCGTCCAAAGGTCAAAAATATATCTTGGTAGGAGTAGATTATTTCACCAAATGGACCGAAGCTATACCTTTGGTAGTTGCTGATCAAGAGGCAATTATCGAGTTTATACAAAAGCACATTATCTATAGGTTTGGATTGCCAGAAAGTATAACTACAGACCAAGGCTCTGTATTTACTGGTAGAAAGATGCAAGGATTTGCCCAAGAAATGGGGTTCAGATTGCTAACATCAACACCATATTATGCTCAAGAAAACGGACAAGTCGAAGCAGCAAACAAAGTAATAATAGGATTAATCAAGAAGCATATTGGCAAGAAGCCAAGAAATTGGCATAAAACTCTGGACCAAGTGTTGTGGGCTTGTAGAACATCTCCTAAGGAAGCCACCAACACTACGCCTTTCCAACTTACATTCGGCCATGATGCAGTATTACCAGTAGAAATTCATCTACAATCAGTTCGAATCCAGAAACAAAACGAAATTCCAGCTGCATTATATTGGGAAATGATGATGAATGAATTAGTTGAGTTGGACGAAATTAGGTTACATGCGTTGGAAATTTTGATGAGGCAAAAAGAAAGAGTGGCCAGAACATACAATAAAAGGGTAAAGAAAAAAGTATTCGTTATTAATGACTTGGTTTGGAGAGTCATATTGCCTATGGATAAGAAGAACAAAGCGTTAGGAAAATGGTCACCTCATTGGGAAGGACCTTTTCGAATATTAAAAGTATTCTCAAACAATGCATACGAAGTCGAAGAACTCTTGGATGATAAACGTGTCCTAAAGGTTAATGGGAAATATTTAAAGAAATATAAGCCAAGCCTGCGGGAGATTCGAATAATAACAACATAAACAAAATATTATAAAAAGCCAAGATGGCAAGATAAGAATGCCAAAATGGCGTTGTTCAAATATTACATGTAAAAACCAAAGTTATGGTCAGATGAGATATAAAAGTTTAGAAATAAACATTATTTTTCAATCGATTAAAGGTGCTTCGAAATGTTTCAAGTCTCTGCTGAGCAAACCGCCTGGCACCTTCCAAGGTTGCCACTTCTCCTTTAAGTTGTTCTGCAGTCTCCATTTCTGCAAGCCCCCGGTTGAGAAGCTCTTCGAATTGGTTACCTGCAGGATTAGTTTCGAAGGCTAGTTGTTGTTCCTTAGCCTCCTTAACTTTCTGCTGAAGTTCCAGAATCTGCCTTTCCCAAATAAGAATGGACTCAGCTCGAGCCTCATACTCAGTTTTCGCCTGCTTCAGATGCATAGCCTGATCCTCAGCTTCTTGAGAAAGCTTCGAAGCTTGTTCATAGGCGGCATCCATGGCAATGCGTTTCTCATGAACCTTCTTGGCAGCAGATTCGTCTTGGAGAAGGTAGCCAGTTACGTTGTCCAACAAAGTCTGAAGATCAAACAAGAGAGTACTAACTGGCAAAGAGCAGTTGGAAAGATTAACCTTTGTGAGCAGCTCCTTCATGGTATAGCAAGCAGTACTATCTTGCTTAAGCACTTCGAAGATATCCACATTGAGAATAGTTCTCCTAATTTTGTTAAGAAGAACGACTCTTTCATCTGTGGGAAGAGGATAGCTGGTTGAACTTGTGCCAGCCCTAGCGAGTGGAACGTCCCTCTGAGCCAACTTTGCCTTCATATACCCAATGGGGTCATTTCGCCTCAGAAGTGCCAGTTCCTCGTCAGTCATTCGAGACGGAGAGGATTGGGGGAATTCCACGCGTAGGGGAACCACGTTTGTTTCAACCTCTAGGGTTTCGTTGATTGCATCACCATCCCCTTCATTTGCTTCGTGCTCTTGGTCTTCTTCATCTTCGTCCAAATCTACCACTTCGATACCATCCCTTTCGCCGCTATGTGCGTTAGACTCTGTCCCGGCAGTCGAACCATCATTGGCGTTTTCCTCTTCATTGGCGTTTTCCTCCTCAGATTCTTCGCCTGCAGATTCTTCGAATTCTCGCCCAGAATCAGCTTTTTCTTCTTCAGTCTGGGTATCCTTTGGGTCCTCTTGAAGAGTTTCAAGAGGGGACTTTTGAAGAACCCTTTGTGAATCCTCTGCAGACGTTTGAAGTATCGTTTCGTTTACCTCTTTCAGAGGAATGGAGGTACCTTGGTCATCTGGCTGTTCAGAAGTTCCAGCTAAAACCGCCACATTGGAAGAACCTTTGTTTTGGACCAAATTGCTGGAATCTCCTTGAGGAGAGGAGTTAAGCGGAGCAGCAGCTCTGGACGGTGAGGTCGAAATGGTAGAAGTAGGATTCAAGATGTTCTGCAAAGAGTGGCAGAATGTTAAAGAAAAATATTCACCAAGATAATAAGAAGTTAAACATTTTTAGAGGAAGTTCGATTTACCTGTGGGCCCTCAGAGGAGAGGTTACTAGCTATGCGTTCCAACTGTGGGTTGGAGGTCGAAGGTGGATTTTTGGATTTTGGTAAGGGAGCAGCATCCCTGGAGTCGAGTCCAGAGACGCTAGTCGGAACAGTACTTTTAGGTGTAGCTTTCTTTAGCTTCTTCTTCGAAGCAGTATTTGAGTTTCCTCCAGCAGTGGGATCTTCCCCAGTAGTGCTTGGTTTTCGCTTCTTAGGAGTAGTGGGAGGGAGCTTGTTGGTCTGAACGAATTTTAACGAAGTTAGATATAAAAAGCTTGAGTGAATTCGAAGCATAAAAAACTAAGTGATTACCGTTGGAATTGGGGCACTTGTTGTTGGCGTTATTGTTATTGTTGTAGTTGCAGCAGTAGCAGTTGTTTCGGGTGGATTAGCTTTTTCAGTAGTTTCAATGGAGGTCTGAGAGGCACTCCCTTCCTTCGATTTCGAGGCAGCAGTCTTTATCCTGATAGCTGAAAATCAAAACAATTAAGGCAAAGGTTAAAGATATGGAAAATAAAAGACATTTGGGATTGTTCCCAAGCATTCGCACCTGTGCCTTGATCAGATTTAATTGACATGGCAGAAAGGTCATATCGAAGATGTCCTGGGAAATCATGAAGCCAGTGTCGAGCCCATGTCACAGTCTCAGATGGCTTTGGTTTCCTTTGAAGATATTTGAACATCTCTTTGCAAGTAAACCACCATGGATATGGGGGAAACCAAGCCAGAGCCAGTTCTGAGGTAGGTAATCTGGGAAATTTAGGTGGATGCATTTCGAATGCCAACCTATACCTATCCTCAGGTGACAGCCTTGAAGGAAGTTTTAGCTTAGAAACTTTTTGTTTAAATTTTTCCTTCAAGGTCTCAGCTGCTTGATGCACAGTGGAGTCCAAGCGCGTGGGGTCGTAAGTAGTTTCAAAATAATTTTGAAAAGCTTTTATCTCTTTGGCATGAGTAAACATACCTTTCTTTGCTGGTACCTGCACATCGAAGGCATCAATTAGTTTCTGTCGAATTGTAAGTGTATCGAACATGCAAGTTTGATAAAACTTAATCCACCACTCCAGAAACCCTTTAGCCGCGAGATGGGTAGGTTCGAAGGCTATCAGCTCAAATTGGGCAAAGCCTTGATATTGTTCTTGTTGAATCTTGGCTTCCCTTGCCTTGAAAGTTCGACCAGATGTGATGGCGCTCTCAGTCTGGAACAAAGGTTCAGGAATCAGTTGGCATAAGCCAAACTGCCTCGAAACGAAGTTTGGTTGATAGGCAAAGAGGAGAATTTGATTCTTAGCTGGGGTTATCCTTGAAGAGATGAGTCTAGGAAGCAAAAAAGCTCTCCATACATCTTGGATCTCCTTGCTCTTGATGGCTTCTGAGAGAGCCATGGTAAACCAAGAGGGTCCATGAGTCCTCGAAGCAAAAGGCGCCATGCTCTCTTCGAACTTATGCCTTTTGGAAAGGATCATGATGTACTTCGAGAATTGAACCTTGAAGTCATCCTTGTCATCATTAGGAGTTAGTCTTCGAAGCCTAGTGCCTTCGACTATCCTATCATTTATTTCTGAATCTTGCTCATCTATGGTGTTGGCGGTTGGTAAAGAAGGTTCGAACATGGCGTTTAGCCATAATTGGAGTAACCAAAATGGGCCAGCTAATAGAATGTTTTTAGAGGTGTGGGATTTGAGACTCGAAACGGCTGACCTCAGGCTCTCATAGAGGTCAACTAAGAGTAATTCACTTAGGCACACTTTGCGATTTTCGTGTAAATCCCTAGCTAGAGGAATGAATCTACTAGCTACCTGCAGGGATCTACTGCAGAAAACGTACCTAGACAGCCACAGGGTTAAGAATGCAATATGCTCTATGTCAGACACATTATCCCCTTCAGCATGATAATGGCTGATAAATTTGGAAAAGCTGGCTAACTTGACTTCGAAGTCAATTATGCTGGAGTGTTCTTCGTTGTCAGGAACATAAGTTTCTCCCACTGGCGACAGCCCAGTAATAGCCGCTATATCAAAGAAAGTTGGGGTAATCATTCCACCTGGGAGATGGAAAGTGTTGTAGGTACTATCCCAGAAATAAAGGGACGCGAACAGCAGAGGGTGGCTATAGGTGAATCCAGGTTTCGATAGCTTAATGAGGTTATAAATGCCTAGTTCTTCCCATTGCTGGGATTTTTTGGCTTCTACTTTCGCGAACCAATTTTGATAGGCAATATCAGAAGTAGGGCAAGATCTAAATGGTTTAAAATTGCTTTTTACATAATCCAAAACAAATGGGTCCTTGGGAGGAACAGTTGGGGTTTCTGCGGTATTCGAACTGAGGGATTCTACTACCCTAGGGGTATCCATTTTGTTGAATAAAGGTTTGAAGCTATAACATACGGGAAAAATTGTCCTGGTGTCCTTTAGTATTTCAAAAACTGTAAGAGGACCATTTAAGGCTAACCTCTTACCAGCAACATGGGTAGGGATGAGTACCTGTGATGCGTACAGCATTTCTTTTTCTTTGGAAATCATTTGAGGAGCAAGAGCAGATTGGCCTTGAATGGTGACGATTTTACTCTCCATGGTTGCTCCTGTAGTCTTTCCCTTCTTCTTTGAGACTTTCTTGAGTTGGGAAGAGGTGGAGGAAGACATTTTTGTTGTTAAAGAGCTTAGATGGTTTATGAGAGAAGAAGAGTGAAAATTCAGAGTATGAAAGATTTAGAGTGTAAAAAAGGAAAAGGAAGAGTAAATTGACGTTTTATAATGAGAAGATTAAACATCCACCGAGTAAAAGTGTGATACGTGGAGATCATGGGTTGGTGTGATGAAGAGGTGGCGAGAAGGTGATATAGGTAATAGGCGTGATTTAAAAACAATCATTACTTATAACTGCTCCACGCTGTAAAGTGACTCTGGGCGGTTAAGGAACTCAAAAGGTGCTATGATTGATGTGACTGGAGTCAAAGGCATTAAATGTTATGATGATTCGAAAATCCTATCAAAATCTTGTATAAATGTTTAAAATAGGTATTTCTCAAGGAGATCGAAATACATATTTTAAAGGGGCAATTTGTTGGCTGAAGATTTTGATAATGTTATCTAGAATTCAAAAGAGTTAAAAGTTCTGATCGAAATGGAATTGAACACCATATTTCGAAGTTGCAGAAGCAGTGTTTCGAATAAGTGTGTCAAAGCTTGAAGCTTCGAATGGTGATCATGGGAAAATATCCAAAGGGGTCTCGAAACAACAGCGAGACTAGGTTTGGGAAGAGCGTTCGAAACGGAGAAACACCAAAGCATTTAAAATTTAAATGGAAGCGGGACTTTCAAAGTTTGAAAGTTAGGTGATGGAGCATTTGGGGACACGTGGAAAGATGAAAGAAGCATTGTCTTGCATGTTCGAAACGTGGCATGATCCTATAGCGAGACCGTTAGGGTCGAATTAGTATAAATAGAAGTCTTAGTATTAGGATTTCAGGGTGTCATATCTGTTATACAAAATACTCAATAACATTCAAACTACCACATGGCAAGGGAAACGAATGCAAGAGAGATGTATGTATGATAGCACCATGTATTTTTAACTTAATGAAAGCCTTTTTACCATTTCCAGTACTTTCCTCTTTTCTTTTTATCGAATAACATTTACAAGTTTCTTTATTTATCGTCTTTTCATTTCAAAGTCTTTTCCTCAAAAGTTTTACTCTTTATTGCTTTCTTTATATTTCGAGCACTTTATATTTCAGAGAACTGTTACGCTTTCAATACCTTTACTTCCAAGTATTGTTTTTCAAACGCATCCTTTTACTTAAAATTGCATTAAACGCTTTCTTTACATTTTAAACTTCTACATTCCAGAAACCTTTTATGTTAAATGTTTTGCAAATCGAAATCATTTACTTCATTTTTCATACAGTTTTACATGTCTCTTCAATCAGCATTACAATTAGCATTTATTTGTATAATTTAGTTTTCATGTACAATTTGACTACATTTTTAAACTCTTAGAGAGAAGGATCGAAATAAACCAAACACTTGTACAATAGCAACCATGAATAATTGTTCGATTGTGAGAGTAACTTTAATATCCAAGGAGTCCTAGGATCAATCTAGTCGATCCTGTGAGTTACCAGAGAGATTGAGTAGCGTTAATAAAGATTATTCGATAGTTTGGAAGACTAGCGGTTGTTTACCAGAAATCACTGGAAACACAGGGATGTCTTCAAAAACCGCAGCTCTGTTGAATATATAGCAGCTACAACTTCAGTTAGGGTTTCCAAAAACCTAGGGTTGATTCCGTTTGACCTAAAGACCAGGTCACAGTACTTTGTTGATCAGGTTAGGATTGAGCTAGGTTACTCCTCAGAAAACGCAGGATTCTGTTTAGGAAGGACTGAGTTATTTCCTGAAAAAACTCAGACTTATCCAATCCTGTAATCCTGCTAGTTCAGAACAGGATGTCATAACATCTGTTATGACATCTGAGAAAACCTGTCTACTGATTAGCAAAATGTGATCATTTTGCAAACATGCTCAGATACACACTTCTAAACATCAGTATTTGAATTACAATATTTTTCTGCACATGTACCTATTGAGTTAGTACAACCTGAACTAGAATGTTATGACATCAGTCATGACATTCACACATACACTTGGGATTTACCAAAAATGCAAGCCAATACCTAAACACCTACAAAAATCAAGAATATTTGATTCTTCAATCAAGGATTCAATCATCAATGCACATGGATTTTTGCCCAGCTCTTGACCTAATTTGTTTCCCTTATATGCAAGCAAGCAAACCCTGACCTAGTGGACGATTGAAAGCTGCAGAAACAACCCTGTCATATTCAAGAAATTCCAAGAAAAGTGAAAACCTATTCTTGCATTCCAGGCCAATTCAAGACGCTTTATTCATTCAAACATATTGCAGGAGGTTCCAGGAACGTTTTACAATCAAAATCAAGCATCAAAGCTCAAGGAATCGCTACCTACAGCCCCACGTTTTGCACTTATATTTCATAATCGTATATCCTAATTCATGCGCATTTAACATGTTTTAGTGATTGTTTTGCATTGCTAGAGATCATACCAAGCTGATGGAATGGTTTAATTGAATTATAATGCCCTGAATCGTGAGATTCCATGATCAAATTTCTAGGGTTCTTGAGCTTTGAATTAGGGCTTTATGAACCAGGAAAAATTGGGACTAGTGAGATACATGACTGAAATCGTGAGACCAAGACGAACATAACACACCCCTCGCAAAATATTTATGATCACTGTGGTTCTAATCGCTATTTTTCGTGCAGATAGATAGTGGAGGTTAAAAACCCCCGTTATCTGATGTTAATTATACAGGGCAAACGAAGAAGACGATGATGTGTTGACGTCCCATTGGCCAATTTGAAAAAGCGCACGTTTTGTTTTTATTTACAAAATATTATTTTGTTTTCATATATATTAATTGATTATCATTATAATATCAAAATGATGCATGTGGTGTAGTGGTTGGTGCGTTGGCCTGGAAGCATTGGGACCTGGGTTCGAATCCCAGGTCCCCCCAAAACATTATTATTTTTATCTCACAGGTATTCACATGCATGATTCAAGAGGTAGTCCACCATGCACCTCAAATGTCAATGCGCCATGTGGCTTCAGGCATAGATCCAGTGGACATGAGTGGGAGATCACCATACGCCCTAGTCAATGAGCATGCAGGGAGTTGCAAAAGTCAAACAGGCTGGAAGCATAATGGGCTTCAGAATTGCTGATACACTCCAGAATTAAGCCCAACACCCCCCTTCAAGTTTTTTTCTTTTCTTTTCTTTTTTTATTTCTTTCATTTAATTTTTTTTATAATTATTAGTTTCACTAACAAATTAATATTTATTTTCCTAATAAAATTCAGAAAAACATAAAAAATATAATATTTTTATTTATTAAATTTAATTAGTTATTTTGTAAATAAATACTAACATAATTAATTTAGTTTTAATTAGGTTAATTTTAACTTTTTTTTCACAATAAATAAAATCAATGTAGAATTAGGGTTCTTGACAATTTTAATCTTTTTTTTATTTTCCTTAACACATAAAAAACTCAAAAAATATTTCTTTTTAATTAATTAATTAGTCTAGGTTTAATTTAACTCATAAATCATAAAAATCTCTTCCTTTCTCAAAAAAGGGTCAAAACCCTAAAAACTCTCCGATTCAATTTTCCTCGCGCATGTGATTATTCTTGATTCATATTTTCATGTAATTGCTCCGAGGATTTAATAGCTTTAATTAGGACTTTTTATCGCTTTTATTTATCTTTCCGCATTTCCTTTTTCAAGGGTTTGTTTTTGGCGATGTAAATACCCGACGCCTTGTAATAGCTTAGCTTTATTTTCCGCAACTATTAACTGCTAGATGTATGCTAACTAGGCTATGCATGACAAGACTTATCCTTAAAATAAAATCGTAGCTCACCATAACATGTACAAAGATAACATAAACAGAAACCTGACACACTCGCACATGCCACTCCTAGGGTACGCCTCACTTGGTTGCCTCGACGTGGTCATTGAGTATAGGGTGTTTTAGAGGTCGCCCTCATGTCTAAAGATCAAAGTTGCCTCGAAACAGTTGCCTCGATAAAAAAAAAGATCTAAGACACTAGGGTTACCGCTAAGGTGTCCTACCATTGCTTTGGTGACCACATGTCCCATTAATCGAATTGACCCGAAAAACTCCAACGACGGTGTTACCTACTTCTCAATAGTGGGATAGCACTGTCTAAAGGACATTTACACAGCTTAATTTCTTTTGAGTAGGTAGAGGTTCTCAGGTACTTTCTCTTTCAAAACAAAAATACTTTTCGCACTTACACTTTTCAAACAACACTTCATACACTCTTGAGGACAGACACAAGAGTTAAATCGAAGTTTTCAAACAAACTTTTTTCAAAAACCCACAAACACAAGAAAAGCAAAACATTTTTGAAAACATAGTGAGCAAGTACCTAAGAGCCCGTGGATAACCACTGATAGAAAGGGTGCTAACAACTTCCGTTTCTATAATCTACCTCCCGAACCCGAGAAAACATCTCGAAAAGGAATTTTGCTGTGCTTTTGTCCTTTCCTTGTTGGAGAAAATAAAAGACGGTGGCGACTCTTGCTTACCGCGACATTTTGAAAAACGCAAACGCGAACCGGCATTCCAAAACAGTCAGTTCTATTTCCATCGATCACAGCTGTGAAACAGGATATCTGATACTCTGATCTATAAAGTTCTGATACAAGCAGTAAGGGGCTCTTAACGTAACATTCATCTTCTGATGTGAGAAGTTCTGAAGCGTTACAGTTTATCAATGCATATCAAAAGGCTCGGTTATAAAGAGACAAGAATCTCCTGGTTTGGAAAGATCATTAATTCGTGTTATGAACATTCCAAAAGCATCTTCTTATGTCACTGTTGCATGACCTATATAAAGAAGACGAAAAGAAGAAATCAAGTGATGAACTACCGCGCACGAAAAAGAAAAGCATATTCACCCAGTTCTACCTAGCATTTATAAATTGTGTAATACATCACGGTTGTGATATTGTTTTATTTTAGGAAACATATTTGTACACACTTAATTATATTATTTTGGAATTCCTTGAGAAAACCGAGTTGTGGTTTTAGACTCAAGAAGACTTTGAAAGTTGTCAAAGTAGTTTTGTAATCAAGATTGATTAGTGGATTAAGACCTTGTTGGAGAGAGGCGAAATCACCTTGGTGGGTGGACTGGAGTAGTTTGAGTTCAAACGAACCAGGATAAAAATCAACGTATTCTTTTCATTAAGTTTTAAGATCCCAATTCAACCCCCTTTTGTGTTTTTACATTCTTCAATTGGAATTAAAGCGCCTAGTTCTGAGTACAAACACTTAACCATGTCATTAAAAGATCCAAGCTAAGAAAAACACTATGGTGGGACCAAGTCAGAACATAAACAATGACTACCATGATGAGAAAGACAAAATCAGCGGCAAACCTCCAGTCTTTGATGGAGAAAACTTTGACTACCGGAAAAATAGAATTGAAAGTTTCTCTCTGGGTCATGACACCGATCTCTGGGATATGGTGATTGATGGGTACATGCATCTTGTTGATAAATATGGTCATAATATTGATAAAAAAAGAATGTCAGATCATCAAAAGTGAGACTTCAGAAATCATCACAAGGCCAAAAATATTCTCTTGATTGCAATCTCATACTCAGAGTATGAGAAGATAAAATACAGAGAGACAACAAAGCCCATGTTTGATTCCTTGAGATTGACGCATGAAGGCAACACGCAAGTCAAAGAAACCAAAGCCCTTGCGCTCATTCAGAAATATGAAGCCTTTCAAAATGGAAGAAGTTGAAACCATTGAAACAATGTTCTCATGATTTTAAATTCTGGTTGTTGGGCTAAAAGTTTTGGACAAAGGGTACTCAACTGCTGATCATGTAAAGAAGATCATCAGAAGTTTACCAAAGAAATGGAGACCCATGGTCACTTCCCTTAAAATAGCAAAAGATCTGAACAAAATCTCTCTAGAAGAACTTGTCAACTCTCTTAGAAGTCATGAGATAGAGTTAGAAGATGATGAGCCCCATAAGCAAGGTAAGTCTCTCGCTCTGAAATCTAATAAATATGAAACCAAATTTTTTTAGGGAAAAGCAGAAGCAGAAAACTCTGGTGAATCCTCGTCAGAAGAAGATGAATTGTTCCTTCTATCCAGAAGAATCAATCAGTTGTGGATGCACAGGAAGAGGAAATTCAGAAATTCTAGGAGAATAGGGAATGACTCAAAATAATCTTCTGGATACAGAAAATCCAGTAACAGAAACATCAACTACTATGAATGCAATGAACAAGGTCACTACAGGAGCGATTGTCCAAATCTTCAAATAGAGAAACCTAAAAAGAAGCTATTTAAGGAAAAGAAGAAAAGTCTTATGGAAACATGGGATGACTCTGAATCTTATGAAGATGGAACAGAATCAGAAGATGAACGAGCCAATATAGCTCAAACGGACAACTTATCAGATGTCTCTGAATCCTCTGAATCAGAATCAGAATCAGACTCAAAGTCAGAAGGGATATTTTCTAACTTTTCTAGATCTCAATTAGAAGAGAGTCTTTCAAAAAATCTAGAAAGGTATCAGAAACTTCGAGTCATAAACAAGAACTTGAAAAAGGATCTAGTTTCTGACTCTGAAGAAACTAAGAATCTGAGATTGGAAAACTCTGAGTTGAAAGAAAAAATTTCAAAACTTGAAAATTAATTACAAAATACTCCGAAGGAAACAATCTCAGAAGTTCCTAGTAACCCTGATAAGATCATAAAGGAATATGATCATAGCTTTCAGAAATACCTCGCTAAAAACATAGATAGAAGCAAGATGGCTTCAATGATCTATGGAGTTAGAAGAAATGGTAGAAAAGGAATAGGATACAAAGGTAAAGTATCCCAACCTAAGAAAGTTAAGGATTTGGTTATTAAACACACTTCTCTTTATTCTCACTTCTCTTCTGGGCAAACACATGGTACAAAATATACCAGTAAGGCGTTTTATGCTAAACTAAAATTCAAACAGAATTTCGGAAATTCTAAAAACTATGGACCCAAAAAGATATGGGTACCAAAGGAAAAAATCATCTATGTTGTAGATATTTTTAACAGCAAGGTTGAAACACCAGTCTTAACACCTAGATTCTGGATGCTCTCTACACATGACGGGAAGAAAGCATATGTTCCAAAGCATGGAATTTAAATATGGAGGATTCACAGGTTTTAGAGGCAATCAGAAAGAAAAAGTTATTGGCTCTGTAACTATTAGGAAAGGTAATGAGAATACAACATCAGAAGCTCTCTAAAGAATCTCAAATTGAATCCAGAAGAGGATGTCACACCTTCTCAAGCAACTTCTATCAAAGCAAGAAAAATATAGTTTTTCCTACTTTTTGATTATTGACAAAAGGGGGGAGAAGGAAAGATATTTTGACTCCTATCAGAAGCTGACTCCTATCAGAAGTTGACTCCTATCAGAAGATCTTCAGGTAAGTATTTGATTTTCTCGTTATCTGAGTATTCTACTCAGGGGGAGTTTTTTATTCTTTGTTCTTTATATTCCATCAAAATATACAAGTTGTTGTCATCATCAAAAAGGGGGAGATTGTTAGAACATAATTTGGTTCTACATCCTTGTAAGAGTTTTGATGATAACAAACACATGATATATATATATATATATATATATATATATATATATATATATATATATATATATATATATATATATATATATATATATATATATATATATATATATATATATATATATATATATATAAAGAACAAATATGCTCGCTAATAATAGTATCTTTATATGTAGGGAATTCCCAATGTGAAAAAGATGTTCTGATGTAAGGAGCATAGAAGATCTGATAGAACATCATTAGAAGTTCTGTTTATGCAAGCATAGAAGATGAGAGTATTATGATATAATCAGACACATCCTTCTTAGAAGCAAATCTGCGTGACAGGCTTATATGAAGAAGTTCTGTTACAATGTTTGAATGCACCAACGCTGTGAAACAGGATCTCTGATACTCTGATCTGTAAAGTTCTGATACAAGCAATAAGGGACTCTCAATGGTAACATTCATCTTCTGATGTGAGAATTTCTGAAGCGTTACAGTTTATCAATGCATATCAAAAGTAACGACTATAAAGAGACAAGAATCTCCTGGTTTGGAAAGATCATTAATTCGTGTTATGAACATTCCAAAAGCATCTTCTTATGTCACTGTTGCATGGCCTATATAAAGAAGACAAAAAGAAGAAATCAAGTGATGAACTACTCTGCACGAAAAAGAAAATCATATTTACCCAATTCTACCAAGCATTCTTAAATTGTGTAATACATCACATTTGTGATATTGTTTTATTTTAGAAAACATATTTATACATACTCAATTATATTATTTTGTAATTCCTTGAGAAACCGGGTTGTGGTTTTAGACTCAAGAAGACTTTGGCAGTTGTCAAAGTAGTTTTGTAGTCAAGATTGATTAGTGGATTAAGACCTCATTAGAGAGAGGCAAAATCACCTTGGTGGGTGGACTGGAGTAGTTTGAGTTCAAATGAACCAGGATAAAAATCAACATGGTCTTTTCATTAAGTTTTAAGATCCCAATTCAACCCCCCTTCTTTTGTTTTTCCATTCTTCATTGTGTGTTTTGTTTGTATATGTTTATTTGTTCATATCATCATGACATCATACCATAACATTTTCACTAATCATTTCAAGGACCTAGGGATTTATCTTTGTTCTGTTTTGTAGGATATGGCTACCACTCGCAGAAATACCATACGAATCAACCTTGTGTAAGTGCCTCCTCAACTCAAAGAGTTAGCATCAAGGGTTCCTGAAAATTCTTCGTTCACCAAGAGATATGGTCGACTCCTCAACCTGGTTGTTCAAGCTTTGAAGAAGACATAGTGCATGTGCTTTTTCAATTCTTTGACCCTAAACATCATTGTTTCACATTTCCTAATTATCAACTGGTGCCCACAATGGATGAATTCTCTCAACTATTGGGACTACCTATTCTTGATCAAATACCCTTCACCGGTCTTGAGTAAGATCCACAACCTGTGGAGATTGCATCAGCCTCACATTTGCAACGGTCTGACAATGTGGCTAATTGGGAAACAAGGAGCGGCATCAAGGGTTTTCTAGATAAATATCTATTTGAGAAGGCTCAAGTGTTATAGGATGATTTGGATTTGCAAGCTTTTGAAGAAGTCTTGGCTCTTCTAATCTATGGGTTGGTATTGTTCCCTAATCCAGACCAACTTATAGATGTGAATGCGGTCAAAATTTTCCTCTCTCGTATCCCGGTGCCTACTTTGCTCGGAGACATTTTGCATTATCTTCACACTCGTACCATGAGGAGAAGAGGGATTCTTATGTGTAGTACACCATTTCTATCTATGTGGTTTATTTCGCACCTTCCTCAATCAATTTTGAAGAACGAACAAGGCTTGAGGTGGTCTCAAAGGATGATGTTGCTCTCTCATTCGGATATTTATTGGTGTTCCCGATCTTTGGAGGATGTCATTATCATTGACCGCTGTGGGGAGTTCCCTAATGTTCCATTCCTTGGCATTAGGAGAGGTATTATTTGTAACCCTTCCTTGGCTCTATGTCAGTTTGGTTATGCTCGAAGGGATGGTCCTCATGACGCACTTATCCAAGGTATTGTGTTTAACTACGAGAATGATGTCCAAGGTTATTGTCAAAGATTTGTAGGAGCTTGGGGCATGGTAAACAAGGTTGATAGCAAAACTTTGGGGCATAATAATTATATTACTTTGGAGCCTTATCTCAAATGGGTGCGAGCTCACGCTCAAAACCTCATGATGCCGTATCTGGCCATCCTACCATTAATTATAGATCCTATTGCCGAAAAGGATATTCCATATACCATTCTCCATCCTTACATGTCTACTAACATCGAGGAATTGAAAAGGTCATGGATTAAACTCAAGGGAGAACGCGACACCTTTGAAGCCCAATTATACGCAAGCGAGAAGAAATTGTTGGAGCTCACAAGGCGACTTCACAAGAAGCAAAGCCTAAAAGCATACATCAACCCAAAGAGGAAACGCCCATGGGAGACTTGAGTCCTTTGTTTTATAATTTCGTTTTGTTGTCTTTTAACATCTTTTTCATTATAAGCCCAAGAGGAAATTTGTAACCTTTGAAATTACTAATGCAATTGTTTTTTTTGTTTCCTTTTTGGCTAGCAAAATTTAAATCTTCTAAGGTCCTTGAAAGTATTGCATCTGCATAACATGCATCATATCATAAGCAGGTTTTTTTGACACAGGTTTCCTCATCTCTTTACTATTTATTTCAGTATAAGATAGATATAGAGTAAACCGTTAAGCACTTGCAGACTCAACACACTCAGTTCTAAGAGACTCTTATCAACCTGGCAAAAGGTCAACAAGAAATGACGGTGTTTCTCATCACGAAGAAAAAGACAAAGAAGAAAGCTATTATCACCACGGGGAAGAGGTTCAGAGGCCCTGCCCGACAAGTTAAAATTGAAGAGGACTCCTCCGAGGAGGATGACAATCAAGATGAAGATGCTAGAAGCACCCAGGCTAGGGGTGGGATTAACCAGATTTCTGAGGATGAGGATTATTCCGATGAGAAATACCCACCGGCGGGCGACAAATACAAGCAGTTAGAAGACCGACTAAAGACTGTAGAGATCCAAGAAGTGCATGGCTTGGACTTTGGAGACTTAGGTTTGGTTCCTGGGGTGGTCATTCCCCAAAAATTCAAGATCCCTGTCTTCGCCAAGTATGATGGGGTCTCCTGTCCAAAACTTCACCGAAGATCGTATGTCCGCAAGATTCAACCACACACCACCGATAGAAAACTATGGGTTCACTTTTTCCAAGAAAGCTTATCTGGAACGCAGTTAGAGTAGTTCTACCAATTAGAGGGGACTAACATCCATACATGGGAGGATTTGGCTTACTCCTTTTACCGATAATACCAATATAATATTGATCTGGAACCAACCTGTGTGCAATTGCAAGGCATGACTATTGGTTCAAACGAGGGTTTTAAGGAGTAAGCCCAAAAGTGGAGAGACCTGGATGGAAGGGTGCAACCACCTTTAACTGATAGAGAATTGGTAGACATATTTATGGGTACATTGACTGATCCATTCTTCAACTTTCTGATTGGGAGTTCATCATCAGGATTTACTGAGTTGATCTTGACGAGCGAGAGGGTTGAAAGTGGAATTAAAAGCGGGAAGATACCAATGTCCTCCACTTCTAATGTTGTGAAAAAACAGTTCATTTGTAAAACGGAAACCAATGCCGTGTATGGATCAAGAAGCCATACTAAGAATGATCATCATCATTTAGTATGGGACAATATTGATTTCCATCCCAACTCTAATTCAACGACCACGTCAATAAAATAACCAACAAAGGCCGGATGCCTAGAGAAGAAAATTTACTAGAATCAATATGGAGTTATCTCAAGCTTTGCAACATCTATTGAAAGCTGATTTGGTGACATTGAGAGATTCCCCTTCTTATCCTAACACAACCTCTCTGAAATATAATCCCAATGCAAAATGTGCTTACCATTCAAATAGTCCCGAACATGATACTAATGAATGTTGGGCATTAAAGAACAAAATCCAAGACTTGATCGACAACAAAACAATTGAATTCGACCCTCCACCAACCCCTAACATAATTATCACACCCATGCCCAGTCATGGTAAGGGTGTCAATGCCGTTGAAGATGCCTATTTTGTTTCCACCATCAACGATTTGACCACTCCTTTGATGATTGTTAAAAAGAACCTGTTAAGAGCTGGTGTGTTTCCGGGCTGCCTTGAAGACTGTTACCATTGTGCTGCACAAATTAATGGTTGTATATGGCTGAAAAAAGGTGTCCAACGCCTGATTAATAGCCATGAAATTCTATTTGAGAAACCTTTGTCCATGAAAAGCTTGACCAAAAGTTTATCTCAAGAGTTTGAAGACGTGTCCATAATTACCATTTCAAATACTCCTATTAGGATCACCTCCAAAGGCCCTATAAGGATCCCTGCTGAACATATAATAACTCCCCTAATTATCACTACACGGGGGCTAGTCCCCTACTCTTCTGAAAAAGTTGTGCCTTGGAACTATGGGGCATAAGTTTATTATGATGGCGTTAAACAAGAGCCATGGATTGCTGAGAATGAGAATGCTGAGATTACAAACATTCTTGGATCAAGTAAAGTCACTAGGAAGGGAAGTATCTTCTCTCCGGAGATCTCTCCTCCAACAACTACTACTACACCCATTCATATTACTACTGCTAGACCTGTCGCTGATAATTGAGGTAAAGAGAAAATGGCTGAGCCTGTCTGGATGGAGGCTCCCTCAAAAAATTACAATTAAAGACCCATCTAGCCAAGAGATGGAGGAGATTCTAAAAATTATCCAAAAAAGTGACTACAAGGTAGTGGAACAACTGGGGCAGACACCCTCAAATATATCCATGTTGTCCTTATTGTTATGCTCGGAAGCACATGCCCAATCCTTGTTAAAATTCCTAAAGAATTCACATGCACCATAAGAAAATATTGCTGACCAATTTGAGAATTGTGTAGCAAGCCTGACTGCTGACAATGGTTTGGGCTTTTCAGATGTAGATTTGACTCCGGCAGGGAAGAACTATAACAAAGCTCCACATGTTTCCATTGAGTGTAAAGGCACCCCTTTAACATACATGTTAGTGGATACAGGGTCCTCCCTCAATGTTTTACCAAAAGGTGCTTTGGATAGATTAGACTGTGAAAGGTTGGTGTTGAAGCCAAGTGATATCGTCGTAAGAGCCTTTGATGGGTCAAAAAAATGGTCCACAAAGTTGATCTTCCTATCAAGGTTGGATATCAAGTCTTCAATTCAACATTTTATGTAATGGATATCCGTCCGACCTATAATTTCTTGCTCGGACGCCCATGGATTCATGGGGCAAGTGTGGTTACTTCTACATTACATCAAAAGCTAAAATACCCGGTAAAAGAGAAAATTGTCACAGTCTGTGGAGAGAAAGAGTTTATGATCAGTCAGTTGAATTCTTTCAAATATGTTGAAATGGATGGAGAATTCATTGAAACCCCTACCAAGCATTTGAAGTAGTCCCTCCAATGATTGTTGTTTCCAAAGCCACTCCTGCTGCTAAGGATGCACCAAGAATGGCCTCTCTCAGGGATGCTCGTGCTATTGTTGAAGACAAAGGTTGCACTATCTAGGGAAAACTTCTTGACATCCCCTACAAATATGATAAATTTGGGTTGGGTTTTACTTCAAAGGCTCAAAAAGAGGGTCGACATGCTCGTGATGGTGGACCACCTCTCCGTATTAGAAAAAATAAAGTCAATACTCTGGGAGACACTGACAGTGATGGTGACTCGGACGACTGGATATTACCAACTGCTGATGGTGGACTCAATAACTGGAAGACCAAAGACTTAATCTCAATCTCCTTTAACCAGGAGTAATTGCTATTTCCTGTTTTTATTACTTTAAGAACTTTGTATGTATAATTTCCTTCAAAATAATGACTTTAAACCATGTGCCTTTCTCGGGGAATAATGGTCCATTTGTTAAGGGTTTGTAATTTCATATATCATATGCTCATTTAATGAAAACATTGGACGATTTTGCATTTAAATTTTATGCTCTTTGTCTTTCTTTTACTTTACTGCGTTTTCAAATAAGCCATGTGACTTTACATGCACACACACACATTTGTAGATCCACATCCACTCCGGATCTCATTGACAACAATTCTGCTATTACCGTTTATAACTTCGAAAATCCAATCTATCAAGCCAAAGACGAAGGTGAAGAAGATTATGAGATACCTGGAGAACTCGCCAGACTCCTAATACAAGAGGAAAGGCCATACAACCGCACGAAGAACCGGTCAAAGTGATAAACTTAGGTACCGAGGCAGATAAGAAAGAATTCAAGATCGGCGCCAACTTGGAGGACAATATCAAAAGAAGATTGGTTCAGATGTTGCACAAATATGCTGAGGTGTTTGCTTTGTCATACGAAGACATGCCAGGGCTCAATACTTACATCGTGGTTCATCGTCTGCCAATGAACGAAAGTTGTTCTCTGATAAAAACAAAAGGTTCCTCGCATGCGTCCTGATATGTCTGAGAAGATCAAGGCTGAGGTAATGAAACAGTTCAACGCATGTTTCTTGGAAGTAACGTCGTATCCCCAATGGATTGCAAATGTTGTTCCAGTACTGAAGAAAGACGGTAAGGTCCGTATTTGTGTAGTCAATAGGGATTTAAATAGGGCAAGCCCCAAAGATGACTTCCCACTACCACATATCGATGTCTTAGTTGACAACATTTCTCAATACAAGGTGTTCTCCTTCATGGATGGCTTCTCGGGTTATAACCAAATCAAAATGGCACTTGAAGATGTGGAGAAAGTAACTTTTGTTACACAGTGGGGCACTTTCTGTTATAAGGTCATGCTTTTCGGAATGAAGAATGCATGTGCAACATATCAACAGGCTATGGTGGCTTTATATCATGATATGATTCATCATGAGATAGAAGTTTATATTGATGACATGATAGCAAGGTCCCAAACTAAGGAAGAGCACCTTAATCATCTGAACAAGTTGTTTGAAAGACTGAGGAAGTATAAGCTGAGGTTGAATCCTAACAAATGCATCTTCGAGGTAAGGTATGGAAAGCTCCTAGGCTTCTTCGTCAGTGGAAAAGGAATTGAAGTTGATCCCTCCAAAGTCAAAGTTATCCAAGAAATGCTAGCTCCTCATACTGAGAAGGGGGTCAGAGGTTTTCTAGGACAACTAAACTACATTTCCCGATTCATATCTCACCTGACTGCTACTTGTGAACCACTCTTCAAACTGCTGAAGAAAGATCATGTGGTAAGATGGAATGGCGTCTGCCAAATAGCTTTTGACAAGATCAAGGAATACTTGCAAGAACCACCAATTATGATGCCACCAGTTGAAGGAAGACCTCTGATCATCTACTTAACCGTGTTAAAGAATTCAATGGGGTGTATGTTGGGGCAACATGATGAGTTTGGTAGAAAAGAGCATGAAATATACTACCTTAGCAAAAAAGTTTACCGACTGTGAAACAAGATATTCACTGCTCGAGAAAAATTGTTGCGCTTTGGCATGGGCTGCTTGCTAACTAAGACAATATATGTTGACTCATACCACTCTATTAATCTCTAAGATGGATTGCATCAAGTATATTGAAACTATGCGGCCGGAACCTGTCATCTGGATGTTAATGAAACATCAATGAAGTCGCCACCGAATGACTTTTATCCCGCCGAGAGGGAAAGGTAAACATCGAGAAAACCTGGAAAGGGAGAAATCACGGTCTTTCGACCGAGAGATCGGGTAAGGGAGTCTGTTACGCGAGGGGAAGGTGTTAGCACCCCACATGCCCGTAGTACTCTATGGTATCCACTCTTATTGTCTAATCTAATGGGTGTGGTCAAATCCTATGTCTATGGCTTAAAACTGAAAAGGGAATGTATGCGAAAGAAAAAGAAAAACAATGTAGGGAAAATAAAAATATGTGCTCGGTTGGGCCCTACCCTAATGCCTACGTATCCCTTTTAAGGAATCAGAGCAGCCGTAGTTCGGCTTATGTGTTTTGGTTGGTTTGTGTTTTTTAATTAAGACAAACAAAGATAGTCAAAATGGAAAAACATCAAATAAAACAACAAACAAATGAGATGGTAAAACATCGGCTAAATAATAATAAAGTAACATGTCAAAGATTTTGAAATATCGAATGATAAAATAACACACTTAACAATGACATTGAGGGTCAAAGTTGGATAACCATACATGTGAGATGGCGAAACATCGGCTTCAAACAAATATGCGACGACGAAGCA
Organism: Vicia faba; assembly: GCA_948472305.1. Classification (NCBI taxonomy): domain Eukaryota; kingdom Viridiplantae; phylum Streptophyta; class Magnoliopsida; order Fabales; family Fabaceae; genus Vicia; species Vicia faba. Next base: position 597,592,577 of record OX451741.1, on the reverse strand, counting down.
TCGGCTAAGAGGCAACAAAGATATCATGGCAAAGATGATGAAACATCAATAAAACAGATTACAAAACAATCACACCTAACAATGATATTGAGAATCAAAGTAGGATAATGAAACATGTGCGATGGCGAAACATCGGCTTCAAACAAATGTGCGATGGCAAAACATCGGCTAAAAGATAACAAAGTCACCGGGCACATTAACAAATAGGATTGGTTTGTATCTTTTACCTTGAAGAAGGGTTTGAGTTTATTAGAGGTGTTTTATGATTTACCAAGAAAACAGTTTTTGTTTTAAGATGCAAAATGAAAAGAAAGGTAAAAGCAACTAAGGGAAGCTAGCCTAGCACTATCCCTAGTGTTATCATACAATGGTTGATCTTAGAGTTGAGGATAAAGGAAAATCCTACCCTAATCTACATGTTAAAGGGAAATCAACAAAACTATCTTATAGGGAACATGCAATGAGAGCGAAGTCGTGATCTTAATTTCTAAATTGAGTGACTCATCGATCAACAATTAAAGAAGAAAAGCAATAAACATCCTGTAGGGAACATGCAATGAGAGCGAAGTCGTGATCTCAATTTCTAAATTGAGTGACTCATCGATCAACAACAAGAAGAAAAGCAATAAACATCCTATAGGGAACATGCACTGAGAGTGAAGTTATGATCTCTATTTCTAAATTGAGTGACTCATCGATCAAAAACAAACACAACACATGCATCAGATAAAAACCAGAGGGCCTCCTGACATATATCAGCAACGGAGGTCCCATCATGCAACATATAACTATGCAAAATGAAAATGGAAGAAAGGAAATAGTATAATACCAAACAGATAATTATCTGTAGCAACTAAGCAAGAATAAAAGAAACCCAGAGAAACTTCAAGCAAGCTGACATCAGTAGACAAATCGAGTCAGAAATTACACCATCAGGATGTAAGTAATTTATCAGATATGAACAAATCCCATGGGCAATGTATGGCATTCATAATCATAGGTATGTATATCCTGCATAAACCATCAAACATGCCAAGCACAAAGAATAATGCCAATACAATAAATTATGTTCCACAAATAAAGTGAAACACAAAAGCCTCAAGCCAAAAGTGGCAACTTTCTCAGAGTACCTCGCATATTCAACAACCAAGTTAGTATTCTATAAGGTGAAAAAAGTGAGGACAACATGGTAACAATTATCAAACGTTAGACATGATAGGCAAGAGGAAAGAAGCATATGCACAGATTAGGTCAAAAGAACCAGAGGAATGTTGCTCCTTTCTATCACCATGTTGAATTGAAAATTTAATGTCAATCAAGTATAATAAGAGCTTGAGAATAGTATGAACAAATACCATAAAGGTCAGTAGCAAACATATCTTGATCATGCACAATTAATTCAATCACAACTTCATGAACACAATAGGAGATGAAACCTACATAATGCATTAGAAGGTTCAAAACATTCAAACATGAGGCTTTTAAATGAAATGGCTTGAGATAACATGGAAAATCATAATCCACATGATCATTAGGTTCCCAATTATAGGCCTCACTCAAGTTCATTGGCCATCAAACAAATTGCAACAAAACATGCAAACATAATTGGGTACCTTCACTTCAAAACTACATCAAAAATAGAAATGATGGTCCATAACTCAAACCAAATAAATGTTAGCATCTTTGTAAGGTATAGAAGTCAGAATGCAAGCCCTAGGTCCATTGATGATTGAGGATATAATCCAAATGAAGTCCAAAGTTCAAGACTAGTTCGCAAAACTACCAAACTAGACAAGTTTTCAAAATAATTGGTGGAAAAATGTCAAACCAAGTTTAAAAAATCAAGATAAATGGTTTTAAGATCCTCAATACATTCATTAACCCTAATCAAGACTTGAATCCTATAAAAAATCCAGGGCATAGTGATTTTAGAAATGAAACTTGCACCATAAGCAACAAAATCCTAATTTTTGACTTTTAATCTCAAATATTGATTAAGTGAGATAAAAATTCAAACAAATTAAATAACTATCATACCAATCATAAAGAAACCATAAATGTCAGAAAATATATTTTTCATATTTTTTTTGAATTAAGGAGGAGCCAAAATGAAATAAAATTCAAAAAAATTAGTCCATTAACAAATATTCACATCCCAAACTAACATTTAAATCAAAAAGTCAGAAAAATGGCCAACCAAAATTATATTCAAATATTAGAACTAAAAACACACATCCCTGAATTTTTGTAGAATTTTTTGAATTAAAGGAGATATTAAAATAAAAAATAAAGCAAACAATTAACAATTAAACTATTTTTTAAAGGGAAAAATGTAAACCCAAACCAAAAATCACAAAAGGGGCAAAATAAAAATATTTTCAGATTCTAAGATTAAAGAAAAGCTTGCATGATTTTTTTTAGAATTTTTGAATCAAAGGAAGTATTAAAATAAAAATTACAAAGCAAAAATTCAAAATAAACCTCCCAAATTAAAACTCTACTCAAAAATAGAAAATATGCTAAACCAATTTCAGAATCAAATTTTATATTATTTTGTGAGTCTAAAACTATTTTTGTGGAATTTTTTGGATCAAAGAAGTATTAAAATAAAAATTATCTTCAAATAATCAATTAATTAAACCTATGAATTTTTTAAACCAATCAAATCATTTTAAAAAAATCCAAAAAAAATATGACAAATACTAGAAAATAATATTGACCTATGGTAATTTTTTGTGATTTTTGAAAGTGTTCTGATCAGAAAATAAAATCAAACAAAATGTCAAATAAAACAAAAATTCAAATAAGCCAAAAATTCAAATGGACCAATGAGAAAGCGCCACTGCATCATCTTCAACCTCTGGACAGTTCAAAAATGCACGCAACATCCAGGCTTAGGGTTCATGTTCAGACTAGCGTAACACACTCAATTTTTCATTGTTTTTCATGAAATCAAAGGCAAATCAAAGCTAGCATTTCATACTTCACGTTGCAATTGGAATCAAATCAAAACATCAACCACATTGTTCACAATCAAGTCATGAATATGAGCAAAAACATTTTGAATCACGAGTTTCAGGGCATTCAATCATGCATAATTCATCAAATCAAGTGCTATAAAGCTTCAGAAACATTCCATTAACATCATTGAACACAAATCCAAGCTCAAACATCTCAATAAACAAGCGCATCTCAGAATTTGAAGTTTGGAATAATTACCTCAAGGAGAAAAGTGTTCTATTGTCTCCTTCACTCCAGATGCAAACAAATGGTGCTAGCTTTATCTACTCCCTTTGTTGAAGCTGAATCCACAAGAATTTTGAAGAAAACACAAAGGAATTGAGAGAATCGAATCAAGTTGCAGAAGAGGAAAGTAAATCTCAGATCTGAATTTCTTGCAAATGGTGTGTTATCTCCCTCTCTCTTTGCTTGCTTCCTCTTATATAGAGTTTGTAGAGAAGGTTAGAAAAGGAATTTGGTCTTCCAAGCTGTCCAAGGGCTTGATTGGAAAATTTTGGCAAAAATGAAGTGTGCACATAATTGGCTGTTTTGCTCGTGTATTATTTGGCTTCTTAATCATTTCGTGGGCCAAATGAATTCAGAAAATCATGCTTAGAATCTTGGCCCTTAATTCCATCTGATCAGAAAGTGTTGGAGTTTTTGCAAGTTTGGGCAATTTTTGTATTTTCCATTCAAGCAAACACCAAGGTCCATGGAACATGAAATGGTTGATATTATGGGCCTTAACAAGTCACAAATAGGTCATGGGCTGGATTAGGAACAAAGGGAATGGCTGAAACTTGAGTTTCCATGAATTGGCCATTTTGCATATTTGCCAAATTTCAATAAAATGCCCCAAAATTCCAAAACTCATAACTTACTAATACTTTTGAATTTTGGCACAAATCAGCACAATTTTGAAAAGTATTGAAAAGATCTACAATCCTTTAGTTTTGAGTTTTTGCAAATTAATCCATTAAGGTCCACAAAATTTGGCTTGAAATTCACTAATTTTAAAAAATTACCTATAATTTTGTGACTTCAAAAGACCATAACTCTTGATTACTTGCCAATTTGGACATGAGAACAAAAGGAGGTGAAAGATCATTCTCTTATCTTTCCAAGCATATTTCATTTGCATCTTCTTGATCAAGGGTGAATAAAATATGAGTTTTTAAATTTGGTCCTTATTTTCCAAAATTAGAAACTTTTAGGGTTTCTTCAAGAACAAGTTTCAACCCAAACCTCAATCTCTTTGATCCAATGACCAAAAACGACTTGAAATATGAAAAGTACATCCTTGAATTGATGGTTGGCCAAAGGTTCACTTGGGCAACCTTGACTTTGACTGATTTTGACCAAAATGACCATTTTGCCCCTCTGAATCAATTGATCCACTTCCCTTCAAAATTGATGATCAAAACTTCAAACATATGATATTACAAATATATAGAAGCCATGTACAAAGTTTCACTTCAAAATTCTCAAAGAAACCTGATAAAAACTCAAACCCTAGTTTTGGTCAACACCTCAGGAGATTGATGAATCATCTTCAAAACTTCAAATCCTTTGGGCATCATGACCAATTCCTTGTGAAAAGACCTCTTAGATACCAAAGAGATGTTATAGCTCCCTAAATTAAGACTTGTGTATTGGCCAATAGCCTTGCTCAAACAAAACCCTAATTTGACTGGTGAATCCAAAGAGTGATTCCCCTTGTGATCAAACACAAACTCCAATCCTCTGGTGATCCAAAGGGATGTATAAAATGTCTTGAGCTATTCCATAATCCTTGAGCTTGAAAAGATTCAGAGGTTTAGATGGTAAGATTTTTCTTGAGCAACTTGCCAATGCAATCAGCCTTCAAAGCTTGAGGAAGACTTGATAACCAAAGTACTTTGATCCCATCACAATGTATGAATGCAATGCACTATGATGTTCATGATGAAACAAAAGCCTAAATCAATAGGGTAAATTTTTGGGTGCAACAGCTGACCCTATTCAAATATCTTCAACATGGTAAGTGAGAAAAGTGACAACTTTCGAGCGTTCAGGGTTGAAGATGTTTGAATACGAAAGAACCCAAAAATTTACACTCTTGAAAGAAACGGAAACAGAAAACTCCCAAGACATGCGTCAGAATGAAGCTGCAACGCAGGTTGAGACAGAACGAAAACAAGAGAAGAGTAGGCGCAACTAACCTTCCAGACAAACGTGCCAGGGAAAAACTGGGCTTCAAAAGGAAGGGGTGAGACAAAACTCAACCAACAGAGTATAGATGAAACTAAGCTCTGTAACAGAAAACGTACGCAGGTGAGGAGACGAAACTCTGAGCTCGACCCAAAGCAAAGTGGCTAGAGTGCGTGATTTTAGGAACACTTGCTAATCTCAACTAGGATAGACAGTATGAAGGAACTGAAAGAATCCAAGAAAAGAGGAACAAAAGCGAGACGAAACTCGACTCAATGACTAGTCAGACGAAACTAAGCTAGATGAGTACCAGGGCAAAACTGGATTTCACGCACGGGTAACGAGGCGAAACTCGACCCATAGTAAAGTGATGAGAGTGCATGTTTCTCAGAGCACCTGCTGGTCTCAGATCAATGGATAAACAGTGACGAAAACTGATAGAAGAATCCAAGGAACAAAGGAGACTGATTTCAAACTAGGGATGCAGTACGAACACTGCACTCGGTAAACGAACATCGTCAAAGAGTCCAAGGTAGGAAAGCAAAAATGAGACGAAACTCGACTCAATAACTAGTTAGGTGAAACTAAACTGGATGAGTACCAGGACGAAACTGGATTTCATACACAAGGTAAGGAGACGAAACTCTGAGCTCAACCCAAAGTAAAGAGATTAGGGCGTACACCTAAAAACCTTCCAAAAGTGAATATCAGGACGAAACTGGTATTCGAAAGGTGCATCAATAGACATTGGAATGAACCGGAGAGGGTAGTGAAGGCTAAACCCGAGAAGACCGCTCCAGGGCGAATATGAACTATAGTCAAAAGTAGACACTCAAACAAAAGATTAACGTCAGAAGGATATTGGTATGGGGTGGATAATTAGGACGAAGATCTCATTGGGGATTAAATCCTAAGTATTAGAAAATCACTGGGGATGACAGAAACACTAATGGCTTATGTTCCGATGCATGTTTGAATTCTTCTTATATATCGCAATATTCCATAAAATGGAGATGCTACACGTTTTGGTAGATGCAATGTAATGATGCATGTTTAAAATTTTTACTAGGGATTGGCCAATTGAGAAGCCGTAAACCAAGGAGTCAGCATCTGACATGACTTGCAAAAATAAATTGCAAAATCCAAAGGAGAGGAGAAAATAATGGGGATCCACTAGAGAGGGAACCTCGAAGAGATAAAACCTCGCGTGGAACAACAACCGAGCAACCAGTAGATATGGGCCACAAAAATTGAGGGGAGCTGTAAAAGTAAATTACAAACTCCCAGAAACGATCAGATCGACAATGTAGCTTCTGGAGAAGATTAGACATTGAGGGAGAAGATCAGGGCAAGACTGTAATCTCTAGAAAAGATAACGCGCAACCATGTTGGGGATGAAACCAAGACAACATACTCGACGTGAGTGGTGGAAAACCTTTGCTGGGGGAATAAAGCTCTGCTGAAGAAGTGGGACTTCACCGGGGATATAGAACTCTGTTGAAGAAGATTTTTTTGTTGGAGAGATATTCTCTCGGAATGCAACCAATGGATGAATCCTGCAGATAGTCACACAGTAACGACCTTACTGGGGAATAAGAGAAGATCCTTAACACAAAGATGCCCCAGTCAGCAAATCGGCTGGGAAACAAGAGGTCATGGCGAGGGATCTCTGTTGGAAATTCTGTTGGGGAATTAAAACTTCTTCAGGATGTGGGTTCCCATTTAAACAAACTCCACTGGGGATATGCGACATATCCAAACTTGAAGTCTTAGGATGAAGCTTTTTTGAAAGAAAATCTCTGGAGCAACAAACCTTTGTTGCGGAAACGAAACTTCACTGGGGGTAAGAAACCTCACAGGGGATAAGCAGAGTCCTAATCATACATGGCTCTATCAAAATAGAAGAAAGCCAAACATTCCCCTCTTGACAATCATTAAGCTCTTTACAGGTGTTCAATGTGTAAACTCTTTTTGATGTCAAACAACTGTTTTGCATGTAGGAAGATGTTTATTTTGAGAACAAAAGACCTGATGCGATGATTATTTAAGCCTTGAAGTTGAAAACTTTAACAAAATGTTGCATCTCTGTTGTGAACGAATCACTGGCTGGAGTGCAAAAAAATTTAAAACTTTTCTTCCCCTTTTTTTTATTTAAAAAAACGAGTCAAAACGCGGGTGATGAGATATCAACACGGCTATACAACACATATTTGGGGAGTTTAGGAAATGTTATCTTATTGCAGTATGCTTTCGAGTTAAACCCTAGTTTCAGTTAGGACTTTTAGAGGTTGTAACGTGGCCTGGTTCAAGGTTTTTTAGAAGAAAAAAAATTTCAAGGCTCAAGTTATTTAGTGCCCACCCCCTTCATGATATTCTCCTGTCCTAAGTTTAGTTGACTTATCACAAGCATTCATCTTTCAAAAGGATTTAAAATGGTTGAGTGATCACGACAAATTCTCCAACATGATTGTCACTTAACCTTTACTGCTATTATTTTTTATATTATTGTTCCTCTTCTTTTGATGAAAATTTTAGTGGATAACTTTTTTTTTTGCCTTTTAGGCTCTCTTTTCCCTAACTTTTGCCTGGACAAAAATCTTTTCAATTTTGGGAGTCTAGCAGGACGCTCCAACTTTTTCCTGAATCGACTTGTTTTCAAGTTTCGACTTAGCGGGGCTTTTTGTTTCTTTTTTATTCATACTTTCCCTTCGAACAAGTCAATATGACTTTAGATCTTTGAACTTTTTCTTTCTTTCTCTTTTTTTGTTGAAGAAAACAAATGCCTCATTCCTTGATCGGCGAGGGATAGCCATTATTGTATCGATTTGATCTCGACCTCGGGACTTTGTGAGGAAATGAACATCGTGGTTTAGATATTTTTCCTGATCTCATGATACGAAAGATAAAATGTGGTGATCCTAAGATGGTACTGTTGTACCCCAAAATTTTCCCTTTCATATTTCTCAAAACATTGCAAGAAAAATCTCCAAGTGGCTCAAAGTTGCTCAAGGTTGCTCAAGAGTTGGTCAGACAAGCTATCTCCTAAGGCAGTCAACCCCAAATTAGGGTTTTGTGTTGCATCAATATCCTTGAATCCAAATTACCTCAAGTTCTCCCCAATGTCCTAATATGCTCTCAAGATCATCCATGTCAAATTTCAAGCCTTTCAGAGGAAGTTTGCCCAGTCAATTGCTCAAAGGGTCCAAAAATCGATTGTGCTAGGGCAAAGGTCAACTATGACCTATATACAGTCAAACATAAAGAATTTTTTCCAACATTCTCATTTTGAAGGATATTTCATAATTTGATCAAGGGTTGATCATGATTCATCAACGATTGCTCAAAATTCATCAAGACTCAAAAGTTGCTAAATTAGGGTTTTGCATGGAAAGTCAACTAAATTTTGACCAAGCATAACTTTATCATACTTTATGAGAAATGATCCATCCAAAGCTAATTTTGAATAGGATGCAATTTCCTACAATCCATATTCATATCCGAAGATCAAAAAATTCACTCACAAGAAGTTATGAATTTGGACATTATAGGTCATTTTTGAAAGTCAACAAAAACACCTTTTTTTCCAAAGCTTATAACTTGAGCTTGGAATATCAAAATGAGATAAGACCATAATGGTAGGTTAGAGGACATCTCAAGCTTTCTAAAAAGTCCAAGAACACTTCCAAAAGTTAAAAATTAAAGAAGTTATGCATTGTTGAAGTTGGACATTTTTGCAAAATTGCCAAAAGTCAACTATCCCCAAAACTTCAAATTTTGTCAAAGGGGCCCATTCTTTTACACTTGATTTGAGCTTGCATAGTTTCCCACGTGTCCTAGCTTCAGCCATGAGCCCATATTTCATTTTTATTATTTTATTTGATTTTTTATTGAATTTATTCATTTTAAATCAAATTAAATCATATAAAATCTAAAACTTTGATGACATGAGATCTTTTTGTTGTTTCAGGTTTTGATTATCATCATTAACATCATCAAATTCGTATCAGGCCATATCATGTGCAAAAAGATGGAGATTTGGCAAAATTTGGAAAGGCTAATAATGGAGATCAAATCAAATATGTATGCATTGATTTAGAGAGATTCAGTCCATGATTTCTACCCTAATGCAAAGCATGATACATAAGGAAGCCAAAGCAATCGAAATAAGGGTTGGAAGCTGTTGAAGGAGGCAGAACATAAATTGAAAAAAGCACAAAAAATCTTGAGATTGAAACCATAGCTAGAGGCACTTTCAGAGGCTGAGACCGGTCCCAATCTCTTCCTGGGTGTTCACACAAGAGATCTAGATCAAAAGCAAGCTTCCTCACACACCACAACGCGCTGTAAGTATCACAAAATACACCTCTGTTCTTGATTTCACAACTCAGAATTTATGCATCCTTTTCATGAATCAATAACATATTTTGAATCTACATGACATTTGCAAACATTTGGCATTATCCAATTGCTTTTATCTGGCCTGAACGAAGAACCACCATAGCTAGGGTTCTTCGTTTTCTTTTTGGGGTTTTCCATTTCAGGCAAAATCGTGCATCAAGAGGGACATAGCTGTGATCAGGAGGCCATAACAAACCCAACCATGGTCCTGGAATGGATTTATGTAGCCTGAGATGGATTTTAGGATGGACCTGCACTTTTAGCTGCGGATTCAAATCCGCAGGTAAATGTTTTACAGGTTTTAGGACAGGGACGATGAGGTGTCCCCTGCCCATTGGTGCGTTCAAATCGCGCGCGCATTTTTATTTATTCTGACCAATAATTGATGTTTTGTTATATTATTATTATTATTATTATGTAATATATTAACAAACAAATCAGTTCAGCGTAGTGGCAAGGCAAGCGCTCCAAACTCCTTCAGGACCTGGGTTTGAATCCCAGGTCCCCCAATTTCTATTTGATTTTGTCCTTCAGGTGATCACGTGCATATTTAAGCATGTGTTGTACCCCAAAATTTTCCCTCCCATGTTCTTCAAGAAATTGCCAAGTCAAGCTTCAAAATCTCCCCAAGGGTTGCACAGTGCAAAGGCCTCCTAAGCAGTCAAAATTAGGGTTTTTGTTCTGATCAAGAAAATGAAGTTTCCAAGGGCCCAATCAAGTCCCACATGCCTGCAAATATGGTCAAGCATCCTCAAACCAAGTTTCAAGACATTCAGTTCAAGATTGCACAGTCAAAAACCCTAATTGCACTACAGTCAACTGTAGGGGCAAAATGGTCATTTGACAGTCAAAAGTTCAAATTTTTTGTCAACATATCATTTTGAAGCCACAAACATCATTTGATCAATGCTTGATCATGATTCTCAAAGCTTGGCTCAAAAATCATCAAGATGCAAAAGTTTCCCTATTTGGACAGTTGAAAAAGTCAACTGTAAATTGACCAGGGCATAACTTTCACATGGATTATCATAAAAATTCTATCCAAAGCTCATTTTGAATAGAAATACATTTCCTACAACCCATCTTCATACTTCAAGTCCAATAAATGCTCTCACAAAAAGTTATCAATTTCAACATTATAGGTCATTTTCAAAAGTCAACAAAAAGGGACTTTAAGTCAAAGACCATAACTTGAGATTGGTAAATCAAAATGACATGGGACCAAAGGCATTGGTTATAGGACTCAAAGACCTTTCCAAAATGTCCAAGAACATGAGAAAAGCTTAAAAATTGAGCAAGTTATGCCTTGTGGAAGTTGGGAAATTTTTGGATATTTTGAAAAGTCAACATTGATTCAAATGACCTAAAATTGCTAATGGGCCTATTTTTCTTCCATAATTCATATTCCATGGCATGTGCACGACCACTTGGCCCAAAGGGAAGTTTTTCTTCATTTTTTATTTATTTATTTGAATTTTTATTTATAATAATTCATTTAAATCAAATTAAATACATGGAAAATATTTAACCTACTATTTCAAATCTTTTTATACATGATATGCCTTCAATATTTCGTGCATGGTTAAGATTGGAAAGAATCAATTTGATTGGATCATAATTGGTACAAAAATGCATGGAAAAGATTGAAAAAACAATGCTTGAAAATCAAATCTTCAAAGCCATGAATACAAAAGATCTTGATCAATTTTCTTGACCTAATTGGTTCATTACATAAGCCTGAATATAAACCTAATGCCATTACACACGCAGCTGCTCAAAAATCTGGAATACAAAACTTGAAATTCGTCAAAAAACTCCATAACTGAAAAGAGACTTGCAGGACAATTCAAGCCTCCAAACTTGTTCCATTAGCTTTCCAGGGTTGTCCAAAAGCGATTGCAATAAAAAACATCAATCCTAACGCTTCAAAACGGTATACAGAAGTCCAGTTCTTTTCATTTTTTTCTCATAATCGTGTTTTACATTCTATGCACATTCATGACGTTTTGTTCATATATTCGTGATCAGTGAAGTATTTGCAAGCTAACCATATGCTTTGATTATATTTTTATGCGTTGTGTGCAAAGATACCATGTTCGTGTTTTAGGGTTTACAGGACCTTGAATTAGGGTTTTTCAAATAAGGGAAAATTGGCCTTTCAAACTTGGACCATTGAATCCATCAGGCTCAGACGACCACAGGGCTACCCTCGCGCCTAATTTATGAAGCCCCTAGGGCTAGTCGCTATTTTCTGATATATGGTCTTAGGCAACGCGTGAAAACCGTTGCCAATGTTTTGTGTATTTCAGGAAAATAAAACCACGCGAAGAGGACGATGATGTGTGGAGCGGTGATTGGAAGATTCAAATCTTCGCGCGTGTTTGAAGCCACTGACCATCTTTCTTTTATATTATTTGTTAGTGGTTATATAATAAACACGCGTGAATTGGTTCAGTGGCATATGCGTTGGCTGGTAAAGTGCATGACCTGGGTTCGAGCCCCAGGTCTTCAGTATTCTCATTATTATTTTGCAATTAATGATCACATGCAGATTCCATATTGAGACGCACCATACACCTTCTCCGTCAAGCCATCCACGCGTCCAAGGGCATCAAATCAAAGGCCCTGATCCAAGGAATATGATGAACCATGGTCAACGCTGCAGCATGCTACCTGGAAAAGGTCAAACGAACCAAGGTTAATGGGCCAGATTCTTGGGCTATACCTCCATGTTGGGGACTACAACCCCCCTTGGTTTGCAAATTCTTTTAACTTTCTTTATTTTTTTTTATTTTTTATAAATTGCTTGTTTAATTTAATTATTATTTTCATAAAAAACATAAAATCAAAAAAATCAGAAAAGAGGAAAAATATAATAAATATTTTGTTTTAATATTTTGTAATTAAATTGTTCATAAATTAATTAGTTAAATTAGGTTTGATTTTAATTCTTTTAATAAAAATCTAAAAAACATAGAATTAGGGTTTAATTAATTTTTATCCTTTTTATTTTTATTTCATAATAATTAAATAATTAAATATTTATTTTTATAATTAAATTTGCATGTAAATAAATTAGGGTTAATGTTAGGTTTTAATTTTCTTTTCTTAATAAATTAAAAATAAAATAGAATTAGGGTTAGCATTTAATTTCAATTAATTCCTTTTTTAAATCCTAAAATACTAAAAAATACCAAAAAACAAATTCTTTCTTTCTTTTAATTTTAATTAATTCCATATAATTTAATTTTGCAAAAGGGTCCAACGCCCTCGTTCTTAATTTCTTATCAATTCGCATACTTATTTATTTTCCGTTTAAATATTTATGTATCTCTCCCGAAGCCTTGTAATTTATTTTCTTTTACTTTATTTTCTTTATTTTTCTGTTAAATCGGGTCCTGGTTTAATTTTGGCGATGTGGACCCGCGCCTTTGTAATAGCTTTAGATCTTTACTTTCCGCAATTTTTTAACTGTTAATCAAGGCATGAAAGAATGTATGGACAAAAATAAAAACAAGCGTAGAACACCAATAACATGACAAGATAAATGCAAATGAACATGACACACGAATCGCACACACCACCCCTAGGGTACGCCTCACTGTTGCCTTGCCTCGAAAGGTGATCGTCGAGTAGAGGATGTCTTAGTAAGTCCTCATGATCCGGGAACCTGGCATGAGGGTAGCTTCTAAGGTGTCTTCCTATTGCTCCGGTGATCACCATGTCCCGAACCTCGAATTGACCCGAACACCTCCAACGGTGGTGCTACCTACCTCTCAATGGTGGGATGGCACTACTTTAAAGGACATTTACACAGACGAATTCCTTAGGGTAGGTAGACGACTCTAGATACTTGTTCTAAATTTCAAAACAAATTCAAAAATACTTTTCACACCGACACCTTTTCAAAAAGCTTTCGAAAGCAATTTTTCAAACACTCTTGAGGATCGATACAAGAGTCGAACTGAAATTTTCAAAGAAACTTTTTAAAACCCACAGTTGAAAAGCAAACAAACCATTTTTGAAAACACAAATGAGCAAGTATCTAAGAGCCCATGGATAACCATGGATAGAAAGGGTGCTAACACCTTCCCTTTCTATAACTTACCTCCCGAACCGAGAGCAATCTCTATAAGGAATTTTTTTGTGCTTTTGTCCTTTCCAATTGGAGAAAATAAAAGACGGTGGCGACTCTTGCTTCCGCGACATTTCGCGAACCAGCGTTAAACAGTCAGTTCCAGATCCACCGATCACAGAACTGGCGACTCTGCTGGGGACTCTTTATAAAGTGAGGTGTACCTTAGGGTAGTTCATAACTGTGTTTTCAATTGTATTGACTTGCTTGCTTTAAATTTGTGGGTTGCATGGGAGTTACATAGATCCTAACCCGGATCTGGGGATACCCTGTTTAGGTAGCATAAGCTGTGAGGGACCTGTCCGGCGTATACCGACATGGGTGAAGCAGTGGCTACGTTGGTGTGGCGCCTTGGTCTGTACCGATATCCCTCGTGTTGAAACGGGGAGAATATGGGTCTTCCAAGGAGTCATTAAGCACCAACCGACCTTAGAACCCTAAATTGACCCAACTTGGCCATTAGAACAGTAGCAGTATGCTACGCCCATTGAGGCTAAACTCTCGTGATGGTTCTGGCTGCAAGAAAAGATTGCGATGCTGGAGTTATGACCGATTGAGGGTAGTCAATGATATTGGGATCCTCTAAGAACCCGGTTACTTTGATAGGACAGGTATGAACCAACAAACTGAAAGAGGGTAATACCTAGACCTCATGCTGGCCTAAACTCTAAGGGCTTCTCTTGTGTGACTTGTGTGCCTTCGTACTTGACTATCTGCATGCTTGTTATCTGACACTTGAGTTTCTTGCAGGTTTTGTTTATAGTCCTTAACTGGGACTCATAACAGGGTTTACTAAGTGTTTTGCAGGTTTTACTTGATCCTTAATTGGGACTCATGACAGGTTTTACTTAAGCTTCTTGCAGGTTTTGGTTTGCAGTCCTTAATTGGGACTCACAACATGGGTTACCTACATTACCCCATGCATACCATAACATCATACCATTGCATACATCCTAACCCATTTCAAGGATCTCAAGGGCTTGTGATGCAGGTCATGGTGAATCAACTATCCCAGCAAGGGGCAAAGAGGATTTATTTTCCTCTAGCCAAGGTTGTCAGGGGCTATGACCCACTTGATATGGTGAGCTCTGACTCCTGAGGAAGATTCCCCTAACCAAGGTTGTTTGGAAATCAAAACCAGACATGATGACTAAAGTCAGGGGTTATGACCCACTGGATATGGTGAGCCTTTGACCCTTGAAGAAGAATTCTCAACAACATGGGTTTCCTTCAATCAAGCTACCGGACTCAAGTTCTAACAAATTTTCTTGTTTATCCCGCGAGGTCCTTGAAAACATTACATGCATGTCATACACGTCATTACATAATAGGTATCTTTGTTGCAGGTCACTTACCTTTCTCGCTGTTTATTTCAGCAATGGCCTTCCAACCAGATAATCAGGACCTTTTCGCTCAAGAGACTCAGTTCAGGGAAATCCTCCTGAATCTATCCAAGGGGCAGGAGGAGCTAAGGACACTTCTCATGGAGACTTTTGTCAGGAACAGTGCTGAGGATGAAAGGCTGAAACACCTACAAGCTGAGGTGGATGCATTGAAAGCCCAGATGCTGGGGCAGGTGACTACCATTCAAGGGTTAGCTCAAAGACAAGAAGAGCTCGGGGTTCTCATCAACCAACTGCTTCAGGGTAACCAACTAGGGCAAACATCTAAGGGTAAAAAGCCAGTCATCGTTCGACCATCTTTGAGACAAAGAGGCAAGGAGAAAGCTCCTCATATGGCTTCAGTATCACCAATTCAGTATCAACCTCACCAGCTTCAGCCAGGCAAACCCAAAAGGCAATTCACCAAGCTCAACGTGTCGCTGCCTCGAGCCTTATAACAACTGCTGAGGTTGAACTTGGTAACTCTAAAGGATCCTCCTAAGAATCCCAACAGGACACCTTCAAGGTATGACCCCAACGCTCACTGCGCTTATCATTCTGACAGCCCGGGGCATGCTACAGAGGATTGTTGGACTTTGAAGAATAAAATCCAGGACCTGATTGAGGAAGGAGCTGTGGAATTCACCCAAAATGGCCGGGCTGAGTGCTTCTACCATCCCTACAGGAGGCACCAGTTGAAGTAACAAGCCCGAAGATGAGAAGAATTTTTGTTCATTCGAATGTTCAAGTTGCAATTTTCTTTTGTTCAAACATTTACTCATTATTAAACATTGTTATTTCATTAATGCATCACATATGTCTGTTTTGAAGCAATATATTCGCATTCACTATATGCAAACAATTTTCATATTTTTCCGATGTCAACTCTTGATCTAAAATTCTAAAGCCTCTTGAGGGAGGATGACGAAAACGATACCGCGATCACTACAGTGTGCTTTTGAACAGACCCCGCTGATGAGGTACAGGCATTGTTTCAATCCCTAAACACTGGAGTTATAAGGATGATAACCCCTCGTAAACCCCTCTGAGCCAAAGAAGTAGGAGTTTTTCTTTTCGAAATTTAAAACCCTTAATCATAACCTGGGGCAGGGTAGTCTCTCAGTTGATCCAAGTGCACAATGAATGGCACCAAATGAGTTTTTCCAAAAACAAAAGACAGTGATGGTTCCGAACAATCATAAGGACAGGCAGTCATTATCAAAAAAAAAAATCATAAATGAAAAGCCCAAAAAGTCAAAACCAATGAAGGAGACTTACCAAACTGGGGCATCCCGCTGACTGTAATTCCAAAAAAGGAAACAGCTCAGGCAAAAAATAGGGATAACAAAGTCAAAAAAGAAAGAGGTCCTACAAACCCTCAACAAAAAAGGAAATGACTGCCTAATCAAAATATACTGTCAATATCTGAATCATCATTAGAACATCAGAGCAAAGACTTAAACAAGGTCTAACGTATGATCAACTGAGTTTAGGTTTGGAGAGCACCACGAAGAGCGGGTGGGTACAAATAAAATTTGAGCCTTTATCCTTTGTTTCTTAAACCATGAACCAGGCCACGTTATAACCCTTAAAAGTCCTAGCTAAAGCATGGGTTAGTTCGAAAGCATACTGTTACGAAAGGTATCCTGACTCCTTAAGGCCTACGGTAAAATACAGAGTTGACATCACGTTTTACAAACATTCATTTTATTTTATGAAAAAAGAATGCATTTTCAAAATCTTCAAGACAGACATAGGCTTTGCATTTTTAACATAACTTTGTTTGCATATGACTTTTTGTTTGAACAACATAGAAGTTCGCACGACGAATGCCTAATGAACAGAAGTACCTCCAATCAAGGGGCAGACATGATCAGGGTCTATTATCTGGGGCAGTCCAGTCAAGATTCGAAGAACCTCTGAAAGGCCAAATAGTCTGGGGAAAATCTCTGCCTGAATCACTTGGGGCATTCCAACAATGAATCTTGCCTGATTAAAATCCTTCTGGTAGCATGACAAAACACTGCTAACAGGGGCAACTCCCTACATTCTGAGAGCGTGGACATAGTCGAAAAAATATTACGCAAAATCAAAGACCCGCTAGGTTGACATACCTAGGCAAAAATCAGGGCTTCCCGGCGAACCAAAAGGGTTCGGGCAAAAATAAGGGATGAAAATGAAAAATCTGTACACCCGGCAAGTCGAAAACCTGAAAAGGCGGCTTGGGCAAAAATGGGTATCCCGGTGGACTGAAAACCCGAAAGGGCGGTCCAGACAAAAGTTAGGGATCAAAGCGTACGACTATGTCCTGTCATCTTGTCACCTGCCTACCAGAAGAAGGTTTGACCCTCAACAATTATCAGCATCCCACATGTGCCTCCCCCATAGAAACAGGGGCAATAACAGGTAGTTTAAGCAATCTGATTGTTCTATCCTCCAAGGTACCAAGGTAGGTTCAGCTAAAGAACATAACCAGATATCCTAATTCCCCAGAGAGTAAGCAAGTCAATACACTCTCTCCAAGCAGAGTTATCAAATCTCAAGGAAGTTGAGTATCCTCCAGTAGATCTCAATACTTCCCCAGCAGCCATATACACCTATTCTTAACAAGCATCCCCGGCAGTCTTGGTCTAAAGATTGTTCCCCGGCGGCATATCAAACATTCAAAGGAATCACTTCCCCCGCAGCTCAAAACTTCCCCAGGAAAGTCCAATCCAGTTCCCCAGGAAAGTTGGAATTTATCTCCCCAAGCAGTAAGCTTATCCCCAGTAGATTCTGGAAGCTTACCCTCGCAGAACACGAACGCGTCGTCCGGCTTTATTCAAAGAGTTATTTCCTTAACAGGATATAACTGGGTTATCCTCAGCCAAAAGCCATGGAAAGAGCGTCCTCGACGAAGTTCTCTTACCCCCAGCGAAGTCTATCAGCACTTCCAATACAGCAAAGATATCCTCAGCAAGTTATTATCAACAACTCAACAAAGCATCCCTCTCCCCACAGAGTATCACTCCCCAGCATGGTCGCTAGAGTATTTTTCTCCCCGCAGAATCTTCCATTTGCCAAGTTTATTCCTCAACGGAGTCATCTTCTCCTACCGGTATTCTTGCAGTTATCATCCCCAGCGGAAGCGAAAGCTTATTCTTCAATATTAGCCCAGGATATGACTTCCCGGCACCCGTCAAGGATTTACTTTCCTAGACGAAAAACACATACATAAACATCGCATACATCATTATAGCATGCATAGACGCATCATATCTTAGAAATCTCATTTATGTTGAGAACATCATTGCTTGATCCATATCATGCATGGCATATGACTGACCTTTACCTTTCAGGAAAGATTCAGCTAAATTCTCAATCATATTTCAAGACCTAGACCGGTTCAGTTAATCGACTCCAAAGATTTCTTATCCAGTCCAAGGCCTTCTCTAGTCCAGCTAAATCGACTCCCAACAGATTTTTCTGATGAAGACTCAGTAGAAGTTTTTAGGTTTTTCTTTGAGATTATAATTTCCTATGGTCCTCTCCCCGACGGTGCGTGAGATGTAATTCCCTTTTAGGTTATAATTTCCTATGGTCCTCTCCCCGACGGTGCGTGAGATGTAATTCCCTTTTAGGTTATAATTTCCTATGGTCCTCTCCCCGACGGTGCGTGAGATGTAATTCCCTTTTAGGTTATAATTTCCAATGGTCCTCTCCCCGACGGTGCGTGAGATGTAATTCCCTTTTAGGTTATAATTTCCTATGGTCCTCTCCCCGACGGTGCGTGAGATGTAATTCCCTTTTAGGTTATAATTTCCTATGGTCCTCTCCCCGACGGTGCGTGAGATGTAATTCCCTTTTAGGTTATAATTTCCTATGGTCCTCTCCCCGACGGTGCGTGAGATGTAATTCCCTTTTAGGTTATAATTTCCTATGGTCCTCTCCCCGACGGTGCGTGAGATGTAATTCCCTTTTAGGTTATAATTTCCTATGGTCCTCTCCCCGACGGTGCGTGAGATGTAATTCCCTTTTAGGTTATAATTTCCTATGGTCCTCTCCCCGACAGTGCGTGAGATGTAATTCCCTTTTAGGTTATAATTTCCTATGGTCCTCTCCCCGACGGTGCGTGAGATGTAATTCCCTTTTAGGTTATAATTTCCTATGGTCCTCTCCCCGACGGTGCGTGAGATGTAATTCCCTTTTAGGTTATAATTTCCTATGGTCCTCTCCCTGACGGTGCGTGAGATGTAATTCCCTTTTAGATTATAATTTCCTATGGTCCTCTCCCCGACGGTGCGTGAGATGTAATTCCCTTTTAGGTTATAATTTCCTATGGTCCTCTCCCCGACGGTGCGTGAGATGTAATTCCTTTTTAGGTTATAATTTCCTATGGTCCTCTCCCCGACGGTGCGTGAGATGTAATTCCCTTTTAGGTTATAATTTCCTATGGTCCTCTCCCCGACGGTGCGTGAGATGTAATTCCCTTTTAGTTTATAATTTCCTATGGTCCTCTCCCCGACGGTGCGTGAGATGTAATTCCCTTTTAGGTTATAATTTCCTATGGTCCTCTCCCCGACGGTGCGTGAGATGTAATTCCCTTTTAGGTTATAATTTCCTATGGTCCTCTCCCCGACGGTGCGTGAGATGTAATTCCCTTTTAGGTTATAATTTCCTATGGTCCTCTCCCCGACGGTGCGTGAGATGTAATTCCCTTTTAGGTTATAATTTCCTATGGTCCTCTCCCCGACGGTGCGTGAGATGTAATTCCCTTTCAGATTATAATTTCCTATGGTCCTCTCCCCGACGGTGCGTGAGATGTAATTCCCTTTTAGGTTATAATTTCCTTTGGTTCTCTCCCCGACAGTGCGTGAGATGTAATTCCCTTTCAGGTTATAATTTCCTATGGTTCTCTCCCCGACAGTGCGTGAGATGTAATTCCTTTTCAGGTTATAATTTCCTATGGTTCTCTCCCCGACGGTGCGTGAGATATAATTCCCTTTCAGATTATAATTGCCTATTGGTTCTCTTCCCGATACTGCGAAGATGGTAATTCCCACCAAGATTTTCTCAACGAGCGTTGTTGAAGTTAAAGTCACCCAAGGTTCTCTTACCGTTCATGCTAAGGTAGTAACCATCCCTGGTTCATTCATCATCTTGTGAAGCTCCAGACTCAGCTCCTGTAACCAGTCAGGACATATCTATACCAAGCATCTGAAAACCAACTCCTGCAACATGTCAGGTACTCATTTTTCTGTTTTGCAGGTACGCAAGTTCTCGCTAAGGAATCTCTTATGCGATCAACGTCCAGATGGCATCTATAAGCCCATCCACCTATCCATCATCTCCAAATGGCATCTATAAGCCCATTTCCATCACACTGCTACTATGTGAGCGCAAATTTCTGGGCACTCTAGTGTTCAATCATCTTCTACCCTCGGATTACGAAAGGCACATCAGCCAATCTGCACCCTCAGGTCTAAGAAGATTGAACAGGGGCAACTGTTGTACCCCAAAATTTGCCCTCCCATGTTCTTCAAGAAATTGCCAAGTCAAGCTTCAAAATCTCCCCAAGGGTTGCACAGTGCAAAGGCCTCCTAAGCAGTCAAAATTAGGGTTTTTGTTCTGATCAAGAAAATGAAGTATCTAAGAGCCCATGGATAACCATGGATAGAAAGGGTGCTAACACCTTCCCTTTCTATAACTTACCTCCCGAACCGAGAGCAATCTCTATAAGGAATTTTTCTGTGCTTTTGTCCTTTCCAATTGGAGAAAATAAAAGACGGTGGCGACTCTTGCTTCCGCGACATTTCGCGAACCAGCGTTAAACAGTCAGTTCCAGATCCACCGATCACAGCATGCAACATACCATACGCCCTCGTCTATTCAGTGGCCAGATGGCCATTGGTCAGATCTGGTGGCCAGGATCTGAAGGTCTACATGGAGCCAAGTCAGCGCACAAACACCTGATCTCAAAAGTCAATAAAGGGCCAACACAATTAGGCCTCAGAATTGCTTTATACACCAAAAATACAGGCCCATACTCCTCTCTCATAATTCTTTGTGTTTATTTATTTATTGATTTAATTATTTTTATTTAATTCACTAACCAATCAAAAATTCTTTTCTTTATCAAATAAAAAACCACAAAAATATTTTTTATATTTAATCAAATTTTAATTTTAATTTTTATTAATAAACACTAATTAAATTAATTTAGGTTTTAATTAGAATAACTTTAAGCTATTTTTTTGTAAATAATTAAAATTAAATTAGATTTAATTAGGTGTAATTACTAACTTAATCATTTTTATTTTCCTTTCTTAAAATAACAAAAACCAAAAAATAATTTATTTTTATTATTAATTAATTTAGTGATTAATTTAGGTTAATTTCTTTCTTAAAAATAAAAAATAACAAAAAGATATTTTCCTTCAAAAAAGGGTCAAAACCCTAATCTTGCGCTCGATTTAATTTCCCGCACACGATTTATCTTTTTTATCCAATATTGTATATGCCTCCGGATTGTAATAGTTAATAGGACCTTTATTTATTTTTTATCGCTTTATTTATTTTTAAAGGGTTTGTCTTTGGCGATGTAAATACCCGACGCCTTGTAATTTAAATTCCGCATTTTATTTCCCGCAAATTATAATTGCTAGATGTTTAATAATAGGATGGCATGACAAGACTGAATGTTTTAACCTAAAATCAACTTAGATCACTATTAACATATACAAAGATAAAAATAAACTGAAAACGACACACTCGCACATGCGCACTCTTAGGGTACACCCCACTTGGTTGCCTTCATACGCGGTCATTGAGTATAGGTCACTTTAGAGGTCGTCCTCTTGTCTAAAAGATTATAGTCGCCTCGAAACGGTTGCCTTGTATATTGTTGCCTAAAAAAAATGATCTAAGACATTAGGGTTACCGCTAAGGCGTCCTAACATTGCTTTAGTGACCGTAAGTCCCTCATTCGAATTGACCCTTAAACTCCAACGACGATGCTACCTACTCACTAATAGTAGGATAACATTGTCTAAAGGACATTAGCATAGAACGATTCCTTTTTCGAGTAGGTAGATGGTTCTTAGATACTTTCTCTTTCAAAAAACAAAAACTTTTCACACTTACACTTTTCAAACAAAGTTTTCAAAAACACTTCAGACGCTCTTGAGGACAGAAGCAAGAGTTAAATCGAAGTTTCAAATAAACTTTTTTTTCAAACCCACAAGCATAAAGAAAACAATTTTGAAAACAATTGAGCAAGTACCTAAGAGCCCGTGGAAACCACGGATAGAAAGGGTGCTAATACCTTCCCTTTCTATAATCTACCCCCCGAACCCGAGAAACATCTCGAAAAAGGAATTTTTCTGTGCTTTTTTCTTTTCCTTGTTGGATAAAATAAAATTCGGTGGCGACTCTTGCTTACCGCGACATTTTGCGAACAAAAAATGCAAAACGCAAACCAACATTCCAAAAAAAACAGTCAGTTCTTCCCACCGTACCACAGAACTGGCGACTCTGCTGGGGAAAATTATAAGTGGGGTGTACCTTAGGAATAGTTCATATTGTTTTCAATTGCTGGACTTGTATGCTTTATCTTTATGGGTTAAATCAGAGTTACTATAGATCCTAACCCGGATCTGGGAGATACCCTTTAGGTAAGTAGCAATAAACTGTGAGGGAATTGTACGGCATAGACCGATACGGTTGAGGCAGTAGCTACGTTGGTGTGGCACTTTAGTTTGTACCGATATCCCTTGTGGCGCAACGAGGAGAATATGGGTCTTCTAAGGGGACATTAAGCACCAACTGACCTTAGAACCTTTAAATTGACCAACTTGGCCATAGAACGGTAGAAGTATGCTACACTCATTGAGACTAAACTCTCGCGATGATTCTGGCCGCAAGAAAAGGATGCTAAACTGGAATTATGACCGATCGAGGGTAGTCAGTGATATTGAGATCCTCTAGAACCCGGTTACTATTTTTAGGACAGGTTTAAACCAACTGAACTGAAAGAGGGTAGTACCTAAGCTCCTTGCCAGTCTGAAATCTAAGGGCTATCTGTGTGACTTGCTTGCCTTTACCATATTTTCTATTTGTGGATACTTGTGGTGTGTTTTCTATCATGACATCATGACATCATGACATTGCACGCATCTTACATTGGACTAACCCATTTCAAAGATAGAGGGGATTCATTTTTGTTCTATTTTTTAGGTCATGGCACCCATACGTAGAAACACTATTCGGATCAACTTTGTCCAGGTTCCCACTCTGCTTAAAGAATTGGTTGTAAAGATTCCAGATACTTCTTCCTTAATCAGAAGACATGGGAACCTTCTTGGTTTTGTCACTTCCAAATTAGATGAACAGATGATGAGTGTCTTAGTCCAGTTCTTTGATCCACTGTACCATTGCTTTACTTTTCCGGACTACCAGTTGGTCCCTACCTTGGAAGAGTTCTCTGATCTGCTTGGTATCTCTATTCTGGAGCATACCCCGTTCACAGGTTGGGAGAAAGTCCTTATGCCGAAAGAGATTGCTTCAGCCCTCCATCTGACAAAGGCTGAGGTAATGTCTAATTGGGAGACTAGAAGTGGGACAAAAGGCTTCTTGATTAAGTTTTTGGTTGGTAAGGCTAATCAATTCTGGGATAGTTTAGACTTTCAGGCGTTTGAGGATATCTTGGCTCTTCTTATTTATGGTCTGGTTCTGTTCCCAAACTCATAAGCTTTTGTTGACGTGAATGCGGTGAAGATCTTCGTTTCCCGTAATCCGGTACCTACTCTCTTGGGTGACATTTTACACTCTCTTTATGCCCGTACCGCGCGGAAACGGGGAACCCTTATGAGTTGTGCTCCATTACTGGCGAGGTGGTTTATTTCTCACCTCCCCAAATCAGTTTTGAAGAACAAAGAAGGCATGGGCTGGGCCTACAGGATTATGTCTCTCTCTCTCATAATGACATCATTTGGACTATCAAGGGTATGGAAGACGTGGCCATTATTGATCACTGTGGGGAATACCCCAATGTTCCACTGATAGGAACCCATGGAGGAATCACCTATAATCCATGTTTGGCCTTACGTCAATTTGGGTGAGCTAGGAGGGAAGGACCTCATGAGTTGCGGATGCCAAGTATTGTCTTTGATTTTCAAGGGGATAGTTACGAGCAATGCCGTAGGTTCATACGAGCTTGGGATAGGGTACACAGGTCTGATCCACACGAGCTGGGTGCGAAGACTTCTCTACCAATGGAACCATATCTTCGATGGGTTCACATACGTGCCTAAAAGCTGGGAATGCCCTACGAAGTTGTCTTGCCTATAACTCTTGAAGTTGCTGATGAAGAAGGGGTTCCTCTTACCATCCTACACCCTTACATGCCTACTGACATTGGGGCATTAAAGAGATCATGGATGCAGCTGAGAGAAGAGCGGGATACTTACGGAGAAAAGTATCACGAGCAAGAGCAGAAGATCCAGAAGTTGACAAAGCAGCTGGAGAACGAGCGGATCCTCAATGACTATGTCCGCACCGACAAGAAACGACCATGGGAGCACTGATTGTCTTTTTTTTTATCATTTCTAGTTTTAATTTACTTTCCAGTTTTTCTTTCTTGTAACGCTTTAAAGGCATTTGTTGAACAATTGAATTTCAAAGTTTATCTAATAAAAGTGTGTTTCATTTTTTGTTTACGAATTTGAATCTCTCGACGTCTTTGAAATCATATCATGCGCATATCATTCCCATGCACCTCATAACAGGTACCCTTACAGGTTTTTCTCATCTTTTTCGCTGTTTATTTCAGCATCATGTCTTTTGAAACATCAACTAAACAAGCAATCAAGGCTCTACAGGCTCAAAATGCCCAGTTCCAGGAATTGTTCATGAATTTGGCTAAGGGTCTGCAAGATCTGAAGACCCTTATCTTGAAGGATAAAAAGAAGAAGAAGACGGTCCTCCTGAACATGGGTCGTAGATTTGGTAACAATTTGCGAGATGAAGTCAATCTATCCCACTCATCTGGAGGGGGAGAAAATCAGGAAGAACGGAGGGTGCCTAGCCCTATGGTATCTGATCATGAGACTGACTTTGACGAAGACCAATATCCTCCTGCTGAGGATAGATATAAACAGCTTGAAGACCGGTTAAGCGCGATGGAGATTCAGAAGGTCCCTGGGTTGGAATTTTGTGATCTAGGTTTGTCATCTTGGGTGGTGATTCCCCACAAATTCAAAGCACCAGCCTTTGCTAAGTACGACGGGGTTTCTTGTCCAAAACTGCACCTCAGTTCGTATGTTAGGAAGATTCAGCCATACACCGTTGACAAGAATCTCTGGATCCACTTCTTTCAGGATAGTCTTTCAGGGACTCAGCTTGAGTGGTTTTACCAGCTAGAAGGAGCTAGTATCCATAATTGGGAGGACTTGGCTGCTGCTTTCTACAAGCAGTACCAATACAACGCTGACCTCGCTCCCACGCGTACCCAACTCCAGAGTATGTAAATGGGTGCGGGCGAAGGTTTCAAAGATTATGCTCAGAAGTGGAGGGACCTTGCTGGTAGAGTACAACCTCCCTTGGCTGATAGGGAGCTAGTGGATATGTTTTTGGGGACCTTGTCTGGTCCGTATTTCAACCATCTGATTGGAAGTTCATCGTCCAGATTTACAGAGCTGATTATGACCAGGGAAAGAATTGAGGCTGGTATCAAGAGAGGTAAGATACAGAAGGGTGCTTCATCAAGTACCGAAAAGAAGCCTTTTAATAAGGAATCTAGTGCTGTTTACAGTTCGAAGAGCCATAATAGACCTGAACACCGTCAAGCTGTTAATGTGGTGGTTATATCAAGACCTGCTGGTGCTCCTCAGCGTAACAATCAGTCAAGGGCCGAAAGGCCACGAAGACAATTCACTCAGCTCAACGTGACTTTATCCCAAATTCTGCCACAGTTATTGAAAACCAACTTGGTGATTCTGAACGAGGCCTCAAAGACCCCCAACACCGCATCACCCATGTACGACCCGAATGCCCGCTGTGCTTTTCACTCTGATAGCCCGGGGCATGATACGGATAACTGCTGGGTTTTAAAGAATAAGGTACAGGATCTGATTGATGCTAAGGAAATTCAGTTTGAAGCGCCGGAAAAGCCTAATGTCATAACGACACCTATGCCCAAACATGACGCAGGAGTGAATGCTATCGGGGATGATGATGGTGAAGAGTTTGACATTGACAGCTGGATTTACCCCACCACCAACGGTGTCTTGAGAAATTGGACAACAAAGGATTCCATGCCAGTTTCTTATATTACACAGTAATGAGACTTTTGTTTCGAGTTTGTAACAGACAATTTTTGAACTTTACGGCCCAGTGTCTTACCCGGGGCACCGTGGTTTTTTTTGTGAGGGCTTTATGTGTGTCATTTTCATATATCATTAATAAAAGCATTGGACGTTTCTTGCATTTCAAATTTTGCGCTCTTTGTTTTTCTTTTATTATACATTGCAAAACAGCCATTTTACACACACTCACATATACAGGTCTGCATCCACTCTGGATCTCACTGGTAACGACTCTGCTACTACCAGTTATGACTTCGAAAGTCCGATCAACTTAGCCAAAGATGAAGGTGAAGATGATTGTGAAGTTCCTGTTGAACTTGATAGACTGTTACTTCAGGAAGAGAGGGCCATACAGCGGCATGAAGAGCCAGTGGAATCAGTAAATCTGGGTACAAAGGAAGACAAGAAAGAGGTCAAGATCGGTGCAAATCTGGAAGCTAGTGTTAAGCAACGGTTAATTCAGATTCTGCGTGACTATGTTGAGATCTTTGCCTGGTCTTATAAAGATATGCCTGGGTCGGATACCGATATTGTGGTTCACCGATTGCCTGCCAAGGAAGACTTTCCTCCAGTGAAACAGAAGGTCCGTCGAATGCGCCTAGAGATGTCTGAGAAAATCAAGGCCGAAGTTATGAAA
Organism: Vicia faba; assembly: GCA_948472305.1. Classification (NCBI taxonomy): domain Eukaryota; kingdom Viridiplantae; phylum Streptophyta; class Magnoliopsida; order Fabales; family Fabaceae; genus Vicia; species Vicia faba. Next base: position 597,565,493 of record OX451741.1, on the reverse strand, counting down.
CAGTTTGACGCCGGTTTTCTAGCAGTTACTTCTTACCCGCAGTGGGTTACCAATGTGGTTCCAGTGCCGAAGAAGGATGGTAAGGTTCAAATGTGTGTTGACTATAGAGATCTGAATAGGGCAAGCCCCAAGGATGACTTGCCTCTACCTCATATCGATGTTTTGGTTGACAACACCGCACAGCATAAGGTCTTCTCCTTTATGGACGTTTTCTCCGATTACAATCAGATTAAAATGGCTCCCGAAGACATGGAGAAGACAACCTTTGTTACTCAATGGGGTACCTTTTGCTACAAGGTCATGCCTTTCAGATTAAAAAATGTTGGGGCAACATATCAGCGCGCCATGGTCGCCTTGTTCCATGACATGATCCATCATGAGATTGAGGTATACATTGATGACATGATTGCAAGATCCCAGACTGAAGAAGAACATCTTGACCACCTTTAGAAGCTATTTGACAGGTTGAAGTTGTACAAACTGAGGTTAAACTCGAACAAGTGCACCTTCGTAGTGAGATCTGGTAAGCTGCTAGGTTTCGTCGTAAGTGATAAAGGTATTCAAGTGGATCCTGCAAAGGTGAAGGCTATACCAGAAATGCCAGCTCCTCGAACAGAAAAAGAAGTCAGAGGCTTTTGGGACGATTGAACTATATTTCCCGATTCATCTCACACCTGACAGCTACTTGTGAGCCAATCTTCAAGTTACTGAAGAAAGATCAAGTGGTAAGATGGAACGATGAATGTCAGACCGCTTTCGAAAGGATTAAAGAGTATCTCCAAGAGCCACCTATTCTGATGCCTCCAGTTGAAGGGAGACCTTTAATCTTATACTTGATAGTACTCGATAATTCAATGGGGTGTGTGCTGGGTCAACATGACGAGTCTGGCCGAAAAGATCATGCTATTTATTACCTTAGAAAAAAGTTTATCGACTGCGAGACCTGATACTCGTTGCTTGAGAAAACTTGCTGAGCTTTGGCATGGGCTTCTCGCCGGCTGAGACAGTATATGCTGACTCACACTACTCTATTGATATTAAAGATGGACCCAATCAAGTATATCTTCGAGAAGCCTGCCTTTTCCGGAAGAATAGCAAGATGGAAGATGATCTTGACTGAGTATGACATCCAATAAATGACCCAAAAAGCAATCAAGGGAAGTGTGTTGGCAGATCATTTGGCACATCAGGCAGTGGACAATTACCAGTCTATGAACTTTGAATTCTCGGATGAGAACATCATGTTGGTAACCGACTGTGAGACACCTGGACCGGATGAAGGACCTGAGGAGGGATCTCGATGGTCTATGTACTTTGATGGAGCTTCAAATGCTTTGGGTAATGGCATTGGCGTCGTGATCATATCTCTTGAAGGCTCTCATACTCCGTTCACCGCCCGACTATGTTTCAACTGCACCAACAACATGGCGGAGTATGAAGCGTGCATTATGGGTCTTCGAGCAGCAATTGACCTAAGGATTAAGTTCTTGAGTGTATTCAGAGATTCCGCTCTCGTGATCAGCCAAATCAAAGGCGAGTGGGATACGAAACATCCAAATCTTATTCCTTACAAGGAGTATGTGTTGACTTTGCTTTAGCACTTTGAGGAGATAACCTTTGAACACTTCCCCTAGAAAGGAGAATCAGTTAGCCGACGCGCTGGCTACGATGTCTTCTATGTTCAAAGTCAATTGGGACAACAAAGCTCCCCGAATTGTCATTGAAAGATTGGACGAACCTGCACATTGCTGTGACATCGAGACTGAAGAAGTAACAGATAAACCCTAATTTCATGAGGTAAAGAGGTATCTTAAGGCTCAAGAATATCATGAGGGTGCATCTGTTAATGACAAGAAGTTTCTGAGGAGGTTTGCGGCGAAGTTCTTCATCAACAATGGTATCCTTTACAAGCGTAACCATGATTCGACCTTACTGCGATGTGTGGATAAGAACGAGGCAGAAAGGATCATGGCAGAGTTACATGAAGGTACTTTCGGAACTCATTCCAGTGGACACGCCATGGCAAAGAAAATCCTTCGAGCATGATACTATTGGTCCATAATGGAAGCCGATTGTTATCAGCATTCTCGGACCTGTCATAAGTGCCAAGTTTATTCTAATAAGGTGCACATACCTCTGGTACCTCTGAACGTCTTGACGACACCTTGGCCTTTTGCAATGTGGGGCATTGATATGATCGGCGAGATCAGACCTACAGCGTCCAACAGGCATCGTTTCATCTTGGTAGTTATTGATTACTTTACGAAGTGGGTTGAAGCAGCTTCCTTCGCTACGGTAACCAAGAACGTCGTGGCACGGTTCATTCGGCACAATCTGATTTGTCGATACGATGTACCTGAGAGGATCATTATGGATAATGGTACCAATCTCAACAATAATATGATCACCGAGCTCTGCAAGCAGTTCAAGATACAGTATCACAACTCTTATCCCTACCGGCCGAGGATGAATGGTGTTGTAGAAGCAGCTAATAAGAACATTAAGAAGATTGTGCAGAAGATAACGATGACATACAAAGATTGGCACGAGATGTTACCGTTTGCTTTTCATGGATACTGTACCTCAGCACGGACATCAACAGGGGCAACACCCTATTCCTTGGTATATGGCATGGAGGACATCTTGCCCATTGAAGTTCAGATACCCTCTCTTCGGATTATGAAGGATACAGGTTTGAGCGAAGATGACTGGATTCAGACTCGGCTTGATCAACTGAACTTAATCGACGAAAAGAGACTTACTGCTATTTGTCATGGTCAAACATATCAAAAACGGATGATTAAGGCGTTTAACAAAAAAGTCAGACGACAAGAGTATCAAGTTGGGGACCTGGTTATCAAACGCATTATCTTACCTCAAGGTGATCCCAGGGGCAAATGGACCCCTACTTACGAAGGGCCATTTGTGGTTAGGAACATTTTCTCAGGAGGAGCTATGATTCTAACCACCATGGATGGTGACGACCTTCCTCACCCCGTCAATGCAGACATAGTGAAAAGATACTACACATAATTAACGACTCGCTAAGTCGACTGGCCTAGGAAAAAAGAAGGCTTCCCGGCGAACCAAAAGGGTTCGGGAAAAAGTAAGGGATGAAAATGAAAAAATTTGTACACCCGGCAAGTTAAAAACCTGAAAAGGCGGCTTGGGCAAAGAAGGGTATCCCGGTGGTCTGAAAACCCGAAAGGGCGGTCCATGCAAAAATTAGGGATCAAAACGTAACACTATGTTAAAGATGTGAAAAACACAAGAAGGGGGGGTTGAATTGTAAAACTTAAAACAAATGGCTTGACAACACAGTATTTTTATCCTGGTTCGTTTGATCTCAAACTACTCCAGTCCACCCGTCAAGGTGATTTCGCCTCTCTCCAACGAGGTCTTAATTCACTATTCTCAAAGAATTACAACAGCTACTTTAACAACTGTTAAAGTCTTCTTGAGTACAACCACAATCCGGTTAATCTCAAGGAACTTCTTTTACAAATGAATTGAACAAGTGTGTTTTTGTTTTCTTACAAAACTGTATATCACAACTGTGATAATTACACTAAAATAAGCTTGGAAAAAATGACTTTGCTTAAGCTTTGAATATGCGTGGTTTGGATAACTTAGCAAAAATTGAGTGCGTACGTACGTGCTTCTTTTCACAAGAAGTCCTGTTTATATAGGCAAGCAAGGATACGATGTCCATAAAGCAGGTTAACTGATAATAATGCACTTTCCTTTTGTAGAAGATCTTTGTCTGAAGAAAGCCGTTAGCATTTAATTCTGTCTTGAATAACCAGTAACGCTTCAGAATCTTCTTTGATGTATCTGCTGATAACGCTTCAGAGTGTCGATGACTTGGTAAAGATGTCTTTGATCAGAGTCAGAGTGTATTTGTTTAGGCGCAGATTCTGGTCATCAAACTTTCAGTGTGGTCTGGTGGTTTCAGCGTGTACCATAGGTTGCTGATCTTCTGATGCTGATTTCATTCTGATGTTGATTCCATCAGAACTTCTGCATATACAAAGCATAATTTTAAGGAGCATAATTGTTCTTTATATTTATCTTTGAAATAATTTATTCTTTGTATTTTGTTATCATCAAAACTCTAATCAAGGGTTGTAGAATCAAACTATGTTCTAACAATCTCCCCCTTTTTGATGATGACAAAAACCAGATTTTTCAATAAAGAGTAAAGAATAAAAAGTATAGAGTTGAGTAGAAAGACTCCCCCTGAGTTGATTACTTCCTTTTAATTCCATGAGTCTTTGAGCATCAGAATCTTACTGTATCTTTCAGCAGAGTTTTGTACCTGTTCAAGCTTTTTAGAAGAGAGAATTTAGGTAGATTAGAATGTTTGAGACTTATGTCTCAGTAATCTGTTATTGAAAATATCTTTTTCTTTCTCCACCTTTTGGTCAGTTATCAAAAGAATAAATAATCAGAGCCAAAATGAGTTTATATTATAATCAGAATCAACGATAAGTTCAGAGCTATGTAGAGAATATTACAGATAAATAAAATTTGAAACAGAAGAAAATCTAAGAGGGAGGAGGAAGACGCGTGAACAAAGCTTCCAACAAGGCCTTGATCTGGATGTTGGTTTCCTCTTGCTTGGTTAACATGCTCTTGATTTCCGAAATTTTTCATCCTGTTTATCCATTCTTTCCTGCATCAAAATATCAGATCTCTTCAGGTCTTCTAAAGTCTGCCTTTCATAGGAGGAAGCTTGAGGATCTTTAACAACTGGATGCTTCTCAGAGCATTCTAAAATATCCTCTTTTTGACCCAGTTCTTCAGCAGGAATCATCTGCTCTGAAGTATCAATCAGATTCAGATCTTCTGACTCTGGTTGAACTTTGTCTGTTGGACGATGTTCAGACCAAGGATCATTGTCCAGAGGGAGAACTTCTTCCTTGAGTAGCTGGCTCAGAACTTGATCTTCAAAAACTTTTAGCAGGTTACTGAAGTTCTTTTGAACTTATCCGTAGCTCTGTTCTTGCATTTTATGAGTTTCAGAACATACCCATTTTCTGAAACTTGTACAAAAGTAATCTGATGCAACAAGATCAATCAGCTCAAGACTAGCTTGCTTCAGTGAAGTTATCCACTTATGCATTTCTGTTTCAAATATCAATAAACTGGTACCAACATCTGGCGTAGGTTCAGATGGTTTTGGTTTTGGAATGGCTGTTTTGTTGGTTATGGCAGCCAGGCGTTCAAAAACAGTTAAAACAATGACAGTTTTGGCGTTGTCATTTGGATTGATCTTTGTTGAGGAAGTCGGAGAGTCTGGAATGATTATTGGACTTGTTGGGGAGTTTGATGGAGTTGATTCTAGTGAAGAGGGAATTTGGGAAATACTCATAATGGTCAGGGGTATACTGATGGTCAGAGGTTCAGTGATTCCAGGAATGGGAATGGGATCAGAATCAATAGTTTGGTTGGATTGATGGTGATGAAGTTCTGTTTCGTAGGATTCAGGGGGTTGAACCTCAAAAGTTTGTACTTCTGGTTGTAATGGTTCAAGTTGTGGAGAAGATGGATTAGTTTCTGGTAGAGGAGAGATTGGAATTTCTGGTTGAGGTGCTTCTGAAATGGTTTCAGAGTTTGGATTTACTGGTATGGGAGAAGATATATGTTGGTCAAAGGTTTCAATATCAGATAGAACTTTTGCAAGTTCTTGTTGCGTTACTTCAATATTTGGATTTATAGGTAGGGAGTGAGATCCTCTAAGAGTTAAAGTTTATGAGGGGTCAAATTCAATGTCAAAATCATCAAGTGTTTGTGGAGTAGGATTTTCTGGTTAAGTAGGGATTGGTACAGATGTTGATACAAATACTGAATCTAAAACAGTTACAGAAGAAGGATTACCTCTCTTTTTAGCCGCTTTGGGAGTCCGCTGGGATGATCCTTCTGCTGCAGCCTTCCTTTTCTTGGTTTTCTTCAGCATAACTTCTGGAGCCTTCTGCTGCAGATCCTGAATGTTTAAATCTGGTGTTGTACCATCTGCCTTGCATGCATCCAGATATCTGACTATTATCTCAGGTTTGGAATCAATTTCTGAGAACATGGGAAAGTTATCCAGAGGGATTCTTCTGCTGGAGATGGTTGCAAAAGAAGTGACACTGGGTTCCTTCTTGATGTTCTAAATGATCTTCATCTTCTTCAGATTCTTTGCATTCAACTGTTTGCCAACAGTTGCTTCTAAAGTGCTGATTTCCTGTGCTTCTGTTAGATGATCTATCAGCTTATTCTCTGTTAGAATATTTGATATAAGCCTTCCTAGGGGTATCCAGTCCCTTTTTGTGCGCTCCTCTTCTCTGGTTTCCTTAACACTAGTCCTTAGATGGTTGAACAGTAGATGAGCCAGATTCACTTTAATCTTCTAGGAGATGAAGTAGATCAGAAACTGCTGATCAATGTTAATGTAGTCAGGAGAGCTGGTTGGCTTCCTGTGGTTTATGCATCCCAGAATAATCTTAGCCCATATTCTGTGATGGTATTTCAGATCCCTTATCTTGCTGGAGGGAAGACCCAGAGTGAAGATTTCTCTAGCAATTAGGGTGACATCAGCACATCTTTCAGCCATGTCTATGCATCTTACACCACCACCACTGTAACCTATGAATCTTGCAATAAGCTCTTCAGTTATGACTATCTTCTTCCCCATTATATACGAGGTAACTTGATGGTTGGAAGATGAAGCATGGATCCAAAATTCCTTCACAAGGATTGGGAATGTTGGACCTACCAGACGGTCAAAATACCTGTTCCATCCTTGAGCCTTTACCTCTTCAGAGAGATTGAACCCGTTCTCTTGAAGACTGTTAAAGTCCACAATCAATTCTGAGAGAACTTCTAGATTTTTAATGAGCGTGAGGAGAGTTCTGAAAGGTTCTTCATATTGTTCTAAGGAATCTGTTCTCTGAGTACTGGAAGTTAGGTTTCTTGAGGAAGCCATGTTCACACAGAAAGTTTTGAGAAGAAAGTGAAAGGGTTTTGAAAAGGATGCAAACTGAAATCAAATAGATTATAGAGAAAGTTAAAGTGAAAGAGTGTAAAGAATGAGAAATGTGTTTAAATTTTGAAAAAGATTTTGAAAACGTAAACGGCAAGAGAAATAAATTATAATGATTATGAGCATTAATGACAGCTGATTTTGGGGGATTCAGAAAGATATTGGAACGGTTACCCATGACATGTGTCCTAATGCATCCAATCAGCACTTTTGACCTTTCAGAAAAGCGAATGCATGTTCAGCCTTAGAAAGTAGCTGATGAATGGATGGAAACTGTTTGCTTGAGTGAACAACACATTTCTATCCTTGAAATGAAGCGCTCAGATCTTCATGGATAGATTCTGATACAATATGTACTTCTAAAGATCTGAAGGCATGTTGATCACTAGTTCACAGAAGATAATCAAAATTCTGAAGGTTAAGATATGAAAATAAAACTGTTTTATTCTGGGCAAAGCTTCATGCTGAGATGTTTCAGAATGAAGTTAAACCTATCTTCAGAAAGAGGTTTTGTAAAGACATCAGCCCATTGATGGTCTGTGTCAATAAATTTTAAATTGAGAATCCCTTTCTGAATATAGTCCCTAATAAAATGATGTTTTATTTCTATATGCTTAGCCCTAGAATGCAAGATAGGATTTTTACTGAGACAAATAGCAGAAGTGTTGTCACAGAGAATAGGGATGTTACTCTCAAATATATTGAAGTCCTCAAGTTGACTTTTCATCCAGAGCATTTGCGTGCTGCATCCAGCTGCTGCTATGTATTCAGCTTCTGCTGTTGATAGAGCTATTGTGGATTGTCTTTTACTGGACCATGAGATCAGATTTTCTCCCAGAAACTGGCAGCTTCAAGAAGTGCTTTTGCATTCTACTCTGTCTCCAGCAAAATCAGCATCACAGTATCCTACTAAACTGTAATCACTTGATTTTCTATAAAACAAACCCAGGTTAGTAGTACCTTTCAGTTACTTGAAAATTCGCTTAACTGCTGTTAAGTGAGATTCTCTAGGATCTGATTGGAATCTAGCACAAATGCAGACACTGAATAGAATGTCAGGCCTTGAATCCATCAGATAGAGAAGAGAACCAATCATACCTCTGTAGACCTTCTGTTCTACCTTGTTACTTACCTCTTATTTTTCCAGAATGCACGTGGGATGCATTGGAATCCTTGAGGGCTTACATTCTGAGAGATCAAATTTCTTCAGAAGTTCTCTGACATATTTGCTCTGATGAATGTAGGTTCCTTCTGGAGTTTGATTAATTTGAATGCCCATAAAGAACTTTAGTTCCCCCATTAGGCTCATCTCGAATTCTGCCTGCATACATTTAGCAAACTCTCTTCTCAGAGAGGGTTTAGTGGATCCAAATATAATGTCATCAACATAAATCTGACATACTAAGATGTCATTCTTAACTGTCTTACTGAACAGGGTTGTGTCCACTTTCCCTCTAGTGAATTCCTTTTCTAACAGGAAGTTACTTAGTCTTTCATACCAAGCTCTGGGAGCTTGTTTCAGACCATAAAGTGACTTCTTTAGTTTGAAAACATATTCTGGATTTTTGGAACTTTCAAAACCAGGGGGTTGGTGCACCTAAACCTCTTCTTCTATATAGCCATTTAAGAATGCACTCTTGACATCCATCTGATACAGAGTGATGCCTTTGTTGACAGCAAATGAAATTAAAAGTCTGATAGATTCTAACCTGGAGAATGGAGTGAGGTTTCTGTATAGTCTATCCCCACTTGCTGACTATAACCTTGTGCTACCAGCCGTGCTTTGTTTCTGATGACTTCACCTTGTTCTTTCAGTTTGTTTCTGAACACCCATTTTGTGCCTATGACGTTGAATCCTTTTGGTTTGGGAACCAGATCCCATACGTCATTTCCTGTGAACTGATTTAGCTCCTCCTGCATTGCCAGAATCCAGTCATTGTCCAGAAGTGCTTCATCAATTATTGTTGGTTCAATCAGAGAAACAAGTCCAATGAGGGATTCTTCAGAGTTTCTAAAGGTAGATCTTGTTCTGATTGGATCTTCCTTCCTAAGATTGTTTCTTCTGGGTGATCAATTCTGCTTCTGGATGGTCTTTTCTGGAGTTGATCAACAGAAGGTGATGGGTTGCTTGTAGTGACTATTTCTGATGTTGAGGGAGTGTCTCTGTTGAGAGCCTTTGAGTCGTCTGCAGTACCTGTGAGTTCAACTTCCATACCTGCAAAGAATTCATCCTGCTTTGACTTTTGAGAGTCAAGCTTATCATCAAACTGAACACTAATTGACTCTTCAACAATCTGTGTTTCTGTATTGTATACTCTGTACCCTCTTGAGAGTTCAGAGTATCCTAACATAATACACTTTTGTGCTTTAGAGTAAAACTTGTTCAAATAATTTTTTGTATTCAAAATAAAACATGTACATCCAAATGGGTGAAAATAGGAAATGTTGGGTTTTCTGTTCTTCCACAATTCATATGGAGTCTTTTCCAGAATAGTTCTGATGGAGATTCTATTCTGAATGTAACACGATGTGTTTATTGCTTCTGCCCAAAAGATCTTAGCAACATTAGTCTCGTTGATCATGGTTCTGGCCATTTCTTGCAATGTTATGTTCTTTCATTCTACAACTCCATTTTGCTGGGGAGTTCTAGGACAAGAGAAGTCATGCAGAATGCCTTTTTCATTAAAGAATAATTCAAAGTCTTTATTTTCAAATTCTCCACCATGATCACTTCTGACTTTGACGATTCTAAGATCCTTTTCATTCTGAACTTGGTTGCAGAAGGTAACAAACACATAGTGTGACTCGTCCTTGTGCCTTAAGAACTTTACCCATGTCCATCTGCTATAGTCATCTACGATTACTAACCCATACTTCTTGCCAATGACTGAGGCAGTTTTTACTGGTCCAAATAATTCAATATGCAGAAGTTCTAATAGCTTAGAGGTGGAAACAACGTTTTTGGGTTTGAAAGCAGGTTTTGCAAACTTGCCTTTCTGACATGCTTCACACAGAGCATCTGATATGAACTTCAAGTTACGAAGTCCTCTGACCAGATTGAGTTTGTTAATCTGAGATATTCTTCTCATACTAACATGTCCCAATCTTCTGTGCCAGATCCATTGCTCGTTGTTAACAGCCAGAAGACATTTTACATTATGACTTTTCAGTACAGAAAGTTTGATTTTATAAATGTTGTTTTTCCTCTTTCCATTAAATAGGATAGTCCCATCTTTCTGACTAACAGCTTTGCATGAATTTTGATTGAAGATTATATCATAACCGTTATCACTTAATTGACTTGTGAATAACAGGTTATGCATTAATCCATCAACTAATAAAACATTGCTAATAGAGGGAAGATTTCCATTACCTACTATTCCAGAGCCAATGATCTTTCCCCTCTGATTGCCTCCAAAGCCTACGTGGCCTCCAGGCTTAAGTTCCAGGCTTTGGAACATATGCCTTCTTCCTGTCATGTGTCATGAGCAGCCAGAGTCCAGGTACCATGACTGGTGTCTTTACTTTGCTGCTAAAGATATCTGCCACATGTATTATTTTATCCTCAGGTACCCACATTTTCTTGGGTCCTGATTTGTTAGTTTTATGAAAACTCTGGTTGAATTTTGGTTTGACAGGGTAATCACTACTTGTATATTTTATGTCATGTGTGTGCCCATATATAAAGTGTGAATCAAGTGGAGTGCGCTTTATAACTAAATCCATGGAATTTTTTGGTGTAGGAACCTTACCTTGATATCCTATCCCTTTTCTGCCATTTCTGCTTACCCCATAGATCGTTGAAGCCATTTTGCTTCTGTCTATGTTTTTAGCTAGAAACTTATGAAATCTGTGATCATACTCTTTGATGATCTCATCAGCATTGCTGAGAGTTTCAGGGATTGTTTCCTTTTGAGAGTTTTGCAATTGATTTTCTAATTTTGAAATTTTATCTTTTAACTCAGAATTCTGCAATTTGAGACTCTCAGTCTTATCAGAGTCAGAAGCAAGATTCCTTTTTAGGTTTCTAAATTTGACTCTGATCTGCTGATACCTTTCCAGAATCTCATTAAGGCTTTCAACTAATTCAGTCTTAGTAAAATTTATAGTAAAGTCAGGGAATACCTCTTCTGTATCTAATTCTGAATCTAAACCAAAAGCTTAACTGTCTTTAGAGACGTTTGCCATGAGAGCTATGTTTTCTCTTTCGTCATCTGATTCTGAGTCAGCTTCAGATGTATCAGAATCATCCCATGTAGCCATGAGACTTTTCTTCTTTTCTTTTCCAAACTTCTTTTTGGGCTTCTCCTTCTGAAGCTTTGGGAAATCACTTTTGTAGTGCCCTTGCTCGTTACACTCATAGCATATGATGTCTTTGTAGTTTGGCTTTTTGTATCCTGAGGAGCCTTCAGATCTTTTGTTTCCAGAGGAGGATTATGACCTTCTGTATCTGGAGGAAGATTCGTTCTGATTTTCTGATCTTCTGGGATTCCTGAACTTCCTTTGCCTCTACTTCCACAGTTGGTTCACCCTTTTGGAGAGAAGAGACAATTCATCTTCTTCTGATGAGGATCCATTAGAGGTTTCTTCCACAGCCTGCAAAACTTTGGAGTCAAATTTTCTGTTAGATTTTAATGCTAATGGCTTACCTTGCTTTTGAGGTTCATCTGCTTCTAGCTCTATCTCGTGACTTCTGAGGGAGCTGATAAGTTCCTCCAGAGAGATTTTGTTGAGATCCTTGGCTAGCTTAAGCGCTGTGACCATTGGCCTCCACTGTTTTGGCAAGCTTCTGATGATGTTTTTGACATGATTAGCAGTGGAATATCCTTTGTCAAGAACTTTTAGACCAGCAACAAGAATTTGAAATCTTGAAAACATAGCTTGTATTGATTCACTGTCTTCCATCTTGAATGCCTCATACTTATGAATGAGCGCAAGGGATTTTGTTTTTTTGACATGAATGTTTCCTTCATGCATCATTCTCAGAGAATCAAACATATTCTTAGCAGTTTCTCTGTTTGATATTTTCTCATATTCTGAATATGAGATGGCGCTGAGAAGAATTGTTCTGGCCTTGTGATGATTTCTGAACTCACGCTTTTGCTGATCAGACATCATTTTCTTGTCAATCTTCTGACCACGTCCATCCACTGGGTACATGTATTCATTAGTTACCATGTCCCACATATCAGCATCATGGGCCAGAAAGAAACTCTCAATTATATCTTTCCAGTAGTTAAACTTTTCTCCATCAAAGAATGGAGGTTTTCCACTGAATATGTCCCTTTCATCATTGTTATCGTTGCTGATGTTTTGACTTGTCCTGCCATTATGTTTTTCTGACGCTGGATCTTATATTGACACGATTAAGTGTTAAAGCTCAAAACCAGGCGCTCTGATACCAATTAAAGATGTGAAAAACACAAGAAGGGGGGGTTGAATTGTAAAACTTAAAACAAATGGCTTGACAACACAGTATTTTTATCCTGGTTCGTTTGATCTCAAACTACTCCAGTCCACCCGTCAAGGTGATTTCGCCTCTCTCCAACGAGGTCTTAATTCACTATTCTCAAAGAATTACAACAGCTACTTTAACAACTGTTAAAGTCTTCTTGAGTACAACCACAATCCGGTTAATCTCAAGGAACTTCTTTTACAAATGAATTGAACAAGTGTGTTTTTGTTTTCTTACAAAACTGTATATCACAACTGTGATAATTACACTAAAATAAGGTTGGAAAAAATGACTTTGCTTAAGCTTTGAATATGCGTGGTTTGGATAGCTTAGCAAAAATTGAGTGCATACGTACGTGCTTCTTTTCACAAGCAGTCCTGTTTATATAGGCAAGCAAGGATACGATGTCCATAAAGCAGGTTAAATGATAATAATGCACTTTCCTTTTATAGAAGATCTTTGTCTGAAGAAAGCCGTTAGCATTTAATTTTGTCTTGAATAACCAGTAACGCTTCAGAATCTTCTTTGTTGTATCTGCTGATAACGCTTCAGAGTGTTGATGACTTGGTAAAGATGTCTTTGATCAGAGTCAGAGTGTATTTGTTTAGGCGCAGATTCTGGTCATCAAACTTTCAGTGTGGTCTGGTGGTTTCAGCGTGTACCATAGGTTGCTGATCTTCTGATGCTGATTTCATTATGATGCTGATTCCATCAGAACTTCTGCATATACAAAGCATAATTTTAAGGAGCATAATTGTTCTTTATATTTATCTGAAATAATTTATTCTTTTTATTTTGTTATCATCAAAACTCTAATCAAGGGTTGTAGAATCAAACTATGTTCTAACATATGTCTCATTGGATCCCCTTGCAACCAGACTTCGGTACCAACTATCAAGCTCAGACGGCACTAATCAGTCTGATCTACCTTCAACCAAGTAGCAAAGTGATGAGATGCTCAAGGACATAAAGGCAATAGCTGAGTTGGAACCCAGTGGGATTGTTCACATAGCTGTTTTGTTTTCTTTTTCACAAATTGTATAAATTCTATTTGTTCTGCGGCGTTCTCTTACTAGGACGTCAGCCTCTTGTACAAAAACGCCTATTTTCAGGCCAAACTTCAAAAATCAATACAATTCATTTTCAGAGAAATTTCAAACTGTTTTTTCCTTTTTCTGTTTTGTTTTGCAAAGAACGTCCAATATTCATTTTTGATATATGCATTTGACATTAATTGCTGCTCATAAAAATTTACATGCAAAACAAAAGACGATTACTCGTAATATCAGAAACAGGGGCAAATAAGAATTGTTCAAGCTGCACAGTTGCTCTGCCCACCAAGTACAAGGTAAATTCAGCTGAAGAATATGATTGAGATGCATTCACTCCCCACATAGTAAGACAATAAGATTAACTCTCCCCAGCTGAGACTGGAAACTATAAATGGATCGGTAATATTATCCCCAAGCAGAGTTTATCTACCATCCACACTGGAAAGGCTTAATATCCCCGACAGTCTTAATATTCCCCAGCGGAGTATAAGAATATTCCTCGGTAGAATGCAAAATATCCCCCAATGGAGTCTTAAATTTTTCCAGCGCAGTCTGAAGAAGCTTCCGCAGTAGAGCTTGGAGAATCATCCCCAGTAGACTTCGGAAGATTGTCCCCAGCAAGAGCTCAAAGGATTATCCCCATTAGAGTCTAAAAGGTTATTCCCATCAAAGTCTCAACCGAAAGATCATCCCCAGCGGAGTTCTTTCCTTTCACAAACAGGAATTCAATCCCTAGCAAGATTCAGTATCACCAGTAACGGTAATTCATCCCCAGCAGAATTTATTGGTGGAACCCTCGGTAGAGCATCTCTTCCCCACAGAGTAATCGCCTCATCAAGTTTATTCCCCAACGGAGTTATCTTCTCCTGCAGGTTTATTCTAGCAATCATCTTTGTTCATTATCCCCAGCGGAAATGAAGAATTCAACTCTTTTCCAAAACAGTTATCCAGGATTTATTTTCCCCAGCTAAAAACATTACACTTCCATACATCATGATACATGCATATACGCATCATACAACACAATCTCAGTTATGTTGAGAACATCATTGCTGGACATATATCATGCATTACATATGACTGACCTTTACCTTTCAGGAAGGATGCAGTTAAATTCTCATCTATGTCAAACTACTGACCGGTTCTTAAATTTCAACTGAATTATTCTCGGTTGAATTATAGATAAGGCTCTAAATCTCGACAATTTTCCTCCGTCGTAGTGTGGACGAGTTCTTAAATCTCAACAGAATTATCCTCCGTTGAAGTACAGGCAGTTGCTAGATCTCGATGGAGATGTTTCCCTCAGTCGAAGTACTGACCGGTTCTTAAATCTCAACTGAATTAGTCTCGGTTGAATTACAGATAAGGTTCTAAATCTCGACAATTTTCCTCCATCAAAGTGTGGACGAGTTCTTAAATATCAACAGAATTATCCTCCGTTGAAGTACAGGAAGTTCCTAGATCTCGATGAAGATGTTTCCCTCAGTCGAAGTACTGACCGGTTCTTAAATCTCAACTGAATTAGTCTCAGTTGAATTGCAAATAAGGTTCTAAATCTCGGCAATCCTCCTCAGTCGAAGTACTGACCGGTTCTTAAATCTCAATTGAATTATCCTCGATTGAATTACAGATAAGGTTCTAAATCTCGACAGATCTCCCCCAGTTGAATTACGGACAAATTCTTAAAACTCAACAGAGATTTTCTCTCAGTTGAGGTACAGGCAAGTTCCTAAATCTCAACAAAGATCACGCTTCCCCAGTGGAATCTTCTACAGCAACAGGTATGCAAGTTCTCGCTAAGGAATCTCTTATGCGATCGACACTTCTACAGATGGCATCTTTAAGCCCATCCTCCTTCCAGCAATCTCCAAATGGCATCTGTAAGCCCATTCCCGACAACACCAGGCTGATACCACTTCATGCGAGTGCAAATTTCTGGGCACTCTAGTGTTCAATCATCTTCCACCTTCGGATCACGAAAGGCACGAAAGCCAATCTACATCCTCAGGTTTAAGAAGATTGAACAGGGGCAGCTGTTGTACCACAAAATTTTCCCTCTCATATTTCTCAAAACATTTCAAGAAAAATCTCCAAGTGGCTCAAAGTTGCTCAAGGTTGCTCAAGAGTTGGTCATACAAGCTATCTCCTAAGGCAGTCAACCCCAAATTAGGGTTTGTGTTGCATCAAGATCCTTGAATACAAATGACCTCAAGTGCTCCCCAATGTCCTAATATTCTCTCAAGACCATCCATGTCAAATTTCAAGCCTTGTAGAGGAAGTTTTCCCAATCAATTGCTCAAAGGATCCAAAAATCGATTGTGTTAGGACAAAGGTCAACTGTGACCTATATACAGTCAAACTTCAAGAATTTTTGCCAACATTCTCATTTTTAAGGATATTTCATAATTTGATCAAGGGTTGATCATGATTCATCAAGGATTGCTCAAAATTCATCAAGATTCAAAAGTTGCTAAATTAGGGTTTTGCAAGAAAAGTCAACTCAACTTTGACCAAGCATAACTTTCACATACTTTATGAGAAATGATCCATCCAAAGCTCATTTTGAAGAGGATGCAATTTCCTACAATCCATCTTCATATCCCAAGATCAAAAAAAGCACTCACAAGAAGTTATGAATTTGGACATTATAGGTCATTTTTGAAAGTCAACAAAAACACCTTTTTTGCCAAAGCTTATAACTTGAGCAAGGAATATCAAAATGAGATAAGACCAAAAGGGTTGGTTAGAGGACATCTCAATATTTCTAAATAGTCCAAGAACACTTCCAAAAGTTCCAAATTGAAGAAGTTATGCAATGTTGAAGTTGGACATTCTTGCAAAATTGCCAAAAGTCAACTATCCCAAAAACTTCAAATTTTGTCAAAGGGGCCCATTCTTTTACACTTGATTTGAGCTTGCATAGTTGCCCACGTGTCCTAGATTCAGCCATGAGCCCATATTTCATTTTTATTATTTTATTTGATTTTTTATTGAATTTATTCATTTTAAATTAAATTAAATCATATAAAATCTAAAACTTTGATGACATGAGATCTTTTTGCTGTTTCAGGTTTTGATTATCATCATTAACATCATCAAATTCATATCAGGCCATATCATGTGCAAAAATATGGAGATTTGGCAAAATTTGGAAAGGCTAATACTGGAGATCAAACCAAATATGTTTGCATTGATTTAGAGAGATTCAATCCATGATTTCTACCCTAATGCAAAGCATGATACATAAGGAAGCCAAAGAAATCGAAATAAGGGTTGGAAGTTGTTGAAGGAGGCAGAACAAAAATTGAAAAAAGCATCAAAAATATTGAGATTGAAACCATAGCTAGAGGAACTTTCAGAGGCTGAGACCTGTCTCAATCTCTTCCTGGGTGTTCACACAAGCGATCTGGATCAAAAGCAAGCTTCCTCACACACCACAACGCGCTGTAAGTATCACAAAATACACCTCTGTTCTTGATTTCACAACTCCGAATTTATGCATCCTTTTCATGAATCAATAACATATTTTGAATCTACATGACATTTGCAAACATTTGGCATTATCATTGCTTTTATCTGGCCTGAACGAAGAACCACTATAGCTAGGGTTCTTCATTTGCTTTTTGGGGTTTTCTATTTCAGGCAAAATCGTGACTCAAGAGGGACATAGTTGTGATCAAGAGGCCATAACGAACCCAACCATGGTCCTGGAATGGATTTATGTAGCCTGAGATGGATTTTAGGATGGACCTACGCTTTTAGCTATGGATTCAAATCTGTGGGTAAATGTTTTACATGTTTCAGGACAGGGACGATGAGGTGTCCCCTGCCCATTGGTGCGTTCAAATCGCGCGCACATTTTTATTTATTCTGACCAATAATTGCTGTTTTGTTATATTATTATTATGTAATATATTAACAAACAAATCAGTTCAACATAGTGGCAAGGCAAGCGCTCCAAACTCCTTCAGGACCTGGGTTCGAATCCCAGGTCCCCCAATTTCTATTTGATTTTGTCCTTCAGGTGATCACGTGCATATTCAAGCATGCAGCATACCATACGCCCTCGTCCATTCAGTGGCCAGATGGCCATTGGCCAGATCTGGTGGCCAGGATCTGAAGGTCTACATGGAGCCAAGTCAGCGCACAAACACCTGATCTCAAAAGTCAACCAAGGGCCAACACAATTGGGCCTCATAATTGCTTTATACACCACAAATACAGGCCCATACTCCTCTCTCATAATTCTTTGTGTTTATTTATTTATTGATTTAATTATTTTTATTTAATTCACTAACCAATCAAAAATTCTTTTCTTTATCAAATAAAAAACCACAATTTTTTTTTATATTTAATCAAATTTTAATTTTAATTTTTATTAATAAACACTAATTAAATTAATTTAGATTTTAATTAGAATAACTTTAACCTATTTTTTGTAAATAATTAAAATTAAATTAGATTTAATTAGGTGTAATTACTAACTTAATCATTTTTATTTTCCTTTCTTAAAATAACAAAATCCCAAAAATAATTTATTTTTATTATTAATTAATTTATTAATTTAGTTATTAATTTAGGTTAATTTCTTTCTTAAAAATAAAAAATAACCAAAAAGATATTTTCCTTCAAAAAAGGGTCAAAACCCTAATCTCGCGCTCGATTTAATTTTCGGCACGCGATTTATCTTGTTTATCCAATATTGTATCTGTCTCCGGATTGTAATTGTTAATAGGACCTTTATTTATTTTTTATCGCTTTATTTATTTTTAAAGGGTTTGTCTTTGGCGATGTAAATACCCGACACCTTGTAATTTAAATTCCGCATTTTATTTCCCGCAAATTATAACTGCTAGATGTTTGATAATAGGATGGCATGACAAGACTGAATGTTTTAACCTAAAATCAACTTAGATCACTATTAACATGTACAAAGATAAAAATAAACTGAAAGCGACACACTCGCACATGCGCACTCTTAGGGTACACCCCACTTGGTTGCCTTCGTACGCGGTCATTGAGTATAGGTCACTTTAGGGGTCGTCCTTTTGTCTAAAAGATCTTAGTCGCCTCGAAACGGTTTCCTCGGATATTGTTGCCTCAAAACAAATGATCTAAGATATTAGGGTTACCTCTAAGGCGTCCTAACATTGCTTTAGTGAACGTAATTCCCTTATTCGAATTGACCCTTAAACTCCAACGACGATGCTACCTACTCACTAATAGTAGGATAGCATTGTCTAAAGGACATTAGCATAGAACGATTCCTTTTTTGAGTAGGTAGATGGTTCTTAGATACTTGCTCTTTCAAAAAACAAAAACTTTTCACACTTACACTTTTCAAACAAAGTTTTTAAAAACACTTCAGACGCTCTTGAGGAGAGAAGCAGGAGTTAAATCGAAGTTTCAAATAAACTTTTTTTCAAACCCACAAGCACAAAGAAAGCAATTTTGAAAACAATTGAGAAAGTACCTAAGAGCCCATGGATAACCACTGATAGAAAGGGTGCTAATACCTTCCCTTTCTATAATCTACCCCCCGAACCCGAGAAACAACTCGAAAAAGGAATTTTTTTGTGCTTTTTTCCTTTCCTTGTTGGATAAAATAAAAGTCGGTGGCGACTCTTGCTTACCGCGACATTTTGCAAACAAAAAACGCAAAACGCAAACCAGCATTCCAAAAAAAACAGTCAGTTATTCCCACCGTATCACAGGGACATTCCTTCTGAAATTTGAATGCTTGGGCAAATCAACTGAACATCTACCCTGCCCCTGGTTAAAAAAAGGTTTATTTTTGAACGGAAAAGAAAAGTTCTACTTCGAAGGCTCAGAGGGGTTAACGAGGGTCTAACTCCCTTATATATCCGGTGTTTGGGAATTGAAACAATGCATGTACATCATCAACAGGGTTCTACCCAAAAGCATACCACTACGGTCACTGTTTTTTTTTAGCTAAAATCCATCTTCCAAATTCTTGACTAAGCAAAAGAATTGGCACAGTTGGTATAAAAATGCCCGAAAAAATCGATTAACGAGTGATACTAGATGGATTAAGTAAAATGAAACAATAATTTTTTTCAAGGCAAAAATATTCAACGCATCAAGACTGACATTCAGCTATAAACAAAATCCTATATGCAAACAATGCTAAAACAATCAATCAAGATGACACATGAAATTGCGACAAAGAAACATAATAAAAGCCATTATGGGGAAGAGGTATCTCCAACCAGGTTCACCGGTCCTGCTGACCTGCGTAACCCTGATATTACCCTGACCCATGACCTTTACCAACAACATGGAGCGGTGAAATAAAATGGCAAGGCAAAATGCCAACAGAGTGAAAGAGGAGTCCATCAAACAGAGAAACAAACATTCCCCTTGCGTAGTACTAGCTGTGTTTGTTATCCGCATTTCAAGCGATCAACTAACCATGACTTAAATTACCATTTCCATGTAAGGCCCACGAAGTTTATATGCGTATGCTTATAAAAAATATTGGACGCTTTTGCAAACAAAAAAGTAAAAAGGGAGAAAAGAAACGCATACGCATACTTGAAAAAAGATATTTTATTGATTTTGAGAGATCATCCTGTGAAATATGCATTTACATTTGGAAGAAAGTAATTACAAAATCAAAGCAAACAAGTGTTTACAAATGGCAATGTGAATGTGAATATCCATCGAGTCCCAACTCTGTTATGACTCTGATGACTCTCATCTTCCTGCTTTAGGATAGATCAAACTTAGATTGGCTTCGAACTTATGCCAGGTGACGAAATGAAGGAAAGAAACAAAGGATCTCATGGTGAGCGTAGTTATTTGCTATAAGTCCCTAACTTTTGCCTGAATCTCCCTTTCGGGTTTTCGATTCACCAGGACACCCTCTTTTTTCCTAAACTGCCCTTTCGGGTTTTCAGTTTAGCGGGTTTTTATTATTTTTTATGCAAAGTATTTTTTAACTACGCCAGCATTCACAGGGAGAGGGAAGTACTCTCCATCCATAGTCGTGAGCATCATCGCCCCTCAAGAGAAAACTTTTTTAACCACAAAAGGACCTTCATAAGTCGAAACCTACTTTCCCCTGGGATCTCCCTGGGGAAGAATTATCCTCCTTAGCACAAGGTCACCTGGCTTGTAACATTGAGGTCGTACCCTCTTGTCAAAAGCTTTCCTCATCCTTTGCTAATATACCTGACCATGACATACATCCGTCAACCTCTTCTCGTCAATAAGTTCCAACTGATCCAGCCGGTTCTGTACCCATTCACTTTCATCTAGCTCAACTTCTCTCATGACCCTAAGAGAGGGAATCTCGACTTCCACCGGTAGTAATGCTTCCATGCTGTAAACCAATGAAAATGGAGTTTCCCCAATCGAAGTACGCATCGTGGTGCGATAACCATGCAAAGAAAAAGGTAGCATCTCATGCCAATCCTTATAGGTTACCACCATCTTCTGTACAATCTTTTTGATATTCTTATTGGCCGCTTCGACGACACCGTTCATCTTCGGTCGGTATGGAGAAGAGTTATGATGCTTGATTTTGAAGGACTCACAAAGCTCCTTCATCATTTTGTTGTTCAAATTAGACCCATTACCGGTAATGATCTTCTCAGGCACTCCGCAACGACAGATAATATTGTGCTTAATGAACCGAGTTACCACCTGCTTGGTGACATTGGCATAGGATGCAGCTTCGACCAATTTTGTAAAATAATCGATGGCAACTAGAATGAAACGGTGCCCGTTGGATGCAGTCGATTCAATTTTTCTGATCATATCAATTCCCCACATCGCGAACGGCCAAGGGGAAGTCAAGACATTTAAAGGTACTGGCGGCACATGCACTTTATCAGCATAGACTTGACATTTGTGGCAAACCCGTGCATGATTGTAACAGTCAGTCTCCATGGTGGACCAATAATAACCTGCTCGCAAGATGTTTTTAGCCATGGTATGTCCGTTGGAATGGGTCCCGAAATCACCTTCATGTATCTCCTTAATGATTCTAGCTGCTTCTTTCTTGTCAACACATCTGAGCAGTAAACCGGCATGATTCCTTCTATACAACACACCACCACTGAGAAAGAACTTGGCTGAAAATATTCTCAAGAACTTCTTATCTGTGACGGATGCCTCCTCAGGGTACTCTTGTGTTTCAAGATATCGCTTAACGTCATAAAACCAAGGGTTACCGTCTGGTTCCAAACCCGCCTCAAAACAGAAAGTTGGCTCACTCAAACTTCTGATGGTAATGGAAGGTGCCTTATTAGCCCACTTAACCTTGAACATGGAGGACAAAGTTGCCAGTGCATCATCTAGATTGCTTTCTTCTCTGGGAATGTGCTCAAATGTGATCTCTTCGAAGTACATAATCAACTTCAAAACATGCTCACAATAGGGAATTAGTTTTTGATGGAGAGTCTCCCAGTCTCCATTAATCTAGCTGATAACAAGATTGGAATCCCCATAAACTTTTAAAAATTTGATGCGCAGGTCGATCGCTGCTTCAATGCCATAAATGCAAGCCTCATACTCGGCCATATTGTTACTGCAATCGAAACAAATAAGATCTGTGAATGGAATATGGTATCCCTCAGGGGAAGTGATAATAGCTCCGACACCATTGCCCATAGCATTGGAGGCACCATCGAAAACAAGCGTCCAACATGATCCCGGCTCGGGTCCTTCATCTGGGTCTGGCATGTTACAATCCTGAATATACACAATTTCCTCATCTGGAAAATCAAACTTCATCGGTACATAATCATTCATGGGCTGATGAGCAAGATGGTCGGCCAGTACACTACCCTTAATTACTTTTTGAGTAGTGTATTGGATATCATATTTGGTGAGTATCATCTTCCAACGGGCTACCCTTCCTGTAAGAGCTGTCTTCTCAAAAATGTACTTGATTGGATCCATTTTGGATATCAAGTAGGTGGTCTGAGTTAACATGTATTGCCTCAGACGTTTGGCGGCCCAGGCAAGCGCACAACAAGTCTTTTCCAGCAATGAGTATCTCGACACGCATTCCTTAAACTTCTTACTCAAGTAGTAAATAGCCTACTCTTTCTTCCCTGTTTCATCGTGCTGACCGAGGACACAACCCATTGAGGTCTCCAACACAGTTAGGTACATGATTAGTGGCCTTACTTCCACTGGCGGCATGAGTATCGGAGGTTCTTGCAAATACTCCTTTATTTTGTCAAAGGCCTTCTGACAATCCTCATTCCATTTCACTGTCTAACTTTTCTTCAACAACTTGAACATAGGTTCACAGGTGGCTGTGAGATGAGAAATAAACCTAGAAATGTAGTTTAACCTTCCCAAGAAACCACATACTTCCTTCTCTGTCCTTGGTTCAGGCATTTCCTGTATCGCTTTTACCTTGGTCGGGTCTACCTCGATACCTTTTTCACTTACAATAAAACCCAACAGCTTGCCGGATCTCACCTCGAAGGTGCACTTATTCGGATTCAACCTTAGCAAGAATTGCCTCAGTCTCTCGAACAATTTTTCCAGATGAACGAGATGTTCCTCTTTCGTGTCAGACTTAGCAATCATATAGTCTACATATACCTCAATCTCTTTGTGAATCAAATCATGAAAGAGAGTGACCATGGCGCGCTGATATGTTGCCCCGGCATTTTTTAAACCAAACGGCATCACTTTATAACAGAAGGTTCCCAAAGGCGTGATGAATGTTGTTTTCTCCATGTCCTCCTAGGCCATCTTAATTTGATTGTAACCTGAAAAGCCATCCATGAACGAGAACACCTTGGAATGAGCAGTATTATCGACCAGCACATCAATATGCGGAAGAGGGAAATCGTCTTTGGGGCTGGCCTTGTTTAAATCCCTATAATCCACGTACATCCTGACTTTACCATCTTTCTTGGGCACAGGCACAATATTTTCAATCCATGGCGAATAATTGACAACCTTTAAGAAATTTGCGTCCAACTGCTTCTGGACCTCCTCCTTGATCTTCTTGGAAATCTCAGGATGAGTTCTTCGGAGCTTTTATTTTATAGGGGAATAACCTTATTTGAGCGGTAGTCGATGTACCACTATGTCTGTATCCAACCCAGGCATATCTTCATAAGACCAAGTGAAGATATCAGAATACTTACGGAGTAACTCAATCAATCTGGCCTTTATACTTTCTTCGAGATCTGCCCCTATCTCGACTTCTCTTCTTATCTCTTCTGTGCCAATATTCACCACCTCAATCAAATCCTGATTCAGATGGATAACCTTCTCCTCTTGTTTTAACAATCTTGCTAATTCCTCAGGAAGATTTCACTCCTCATATGCTTCTTCTTCATCTTGATAAATAGGAGTATCAAAGTCATAATGAGCCATAGCAGAGTCGTTATCAATATGATTGGTGGTGGAAGTGCATCTGCATGAATGACATTTTGGCATTTTTTAGTGACAGTGTTTGAAAAGAGTAACATTCCCATAAAAAGAAAAAAGAAAAAGAAACAAGGTTTTGAATGCAAAAACGTCCTTTATTTCATGATAAACTTGAAAATAAACATGGTGGTCCTACACAAATGATCCAATATGCCTTGGGTAGGGCATAGGAATTATGATATGATAATAAAAGAAACAAGAAAATTACTCCTCAGCGCTTGAAACTTGGATAACATCCACAAAAGTACAATTGTTGAGTGTTTGGCCTGGAATACAAGGACGAATCCAATCTTCGATATTGTAGCCATCAGCCCTATCGTCGCCAATTGCATTGACGTGTCCTTCTTGAGTAGCACAAGGGCGGGAAAACTTCACAGGAGTAGATAAATTGGATGCTCTGGGAATTCCACTCTGCTGACCCGGGTTAAAACCAAGACCAAATTTATCAAACTTCGGAGTAATGTCCAGCACATGACCCCAACCTTCAGGGTTACCACCTTCCACTACATCTTTTGCATCTTTGAGAGAAGACATAACAATTTCCGATTTCCTTTTCTGCTCTGGAGGAGGAAAGTTGACAGCATGAACTGTCTCAAATGCCTGAAACGGAGTTTCATGAATCTCACCTTCAACTTCAACATAGAGAAATGATGTCAAGTGACTCACGATGTACTCTTCTTCGCCGCATACAGTTATTACCTTTCCCTCTGCAGGATACTTGAGTTTCTAATGAAGAGTAGAAGTGACTACTCTTGCTCTATGAATCCACGGCCTCCCCAACAAGCAACAGTATGCCGGCTATATATCCATCACAAAAAAAGTAGCCGTAAAGGTGCGAGGACCAACCTTGATTGGTAACTCCACCTCCCCCAACACTGACCTTCGAGACCCATCGAACGCCTTCACCATCAAATCACTAGGGCGCAACTCCAGTCCAGAATAATCAATCTTCATCAATGTTGACTTAGGAAATACATTTAAAGACGATCCTGTACCCACCAAGACCCGGGATAAAGTAGTGCCCCTACATTCCATCGAAATATGCAACGCTTTGTTATGGTCTGGTCCCTCTGGAGGAAGATCAAAATCTGTGAAGCCCAAACCATTCCTGGCAGATATGTTAGCATAAACATTCTCAAACTGATTGACTGTTATCTCATGTGGCACGAACGCATTTTTAACAACTTCATCAAAGCATTTCTGTGAGGTTCTGAATAAATCAACAGAGACAAGATAGACATCTTAGAAGGAGTATGGATCAGATGATCAATTATGCTATAATCACTCATTCTGATAATTCGCATCAGCTCTTCAACTTCATCGGGAACCGAAGAAGCCACTGGTATCGGAATTGGTTGAGTCACATTGGCTGGCGTAATCCTGGGGTTACCAATCATTACCTGTTCTTTTCCTTTTTCTCTTGCAGAAGCATCAGCCACATCTTTAACATTGGAAGGACCAAATAATCTCCCGCTTCTAGTCATTCGACCCACACCGGAAAAGTTATGGACTTCCTCTTCATCACCTTTAGCATGTTCTTCCTCAGACAAACGAGCATTAACTCCTGCTTTACCCCATGGTAATAAACATCGTCACCATAATGCCATGGGATGGCCTTCTCACTGGTGTATGGCATGGGACTAAGTACCGTAATCATCAGAGGGGGTGCCCTTGATGGGGTAGGAATATGCACAGGGGTGTAAGGAATAGATATCACAGCAACATCTTCTTCGGTGACCTTGCGGTAGCTTGGTTTTCTATCAAACTGTAGGAAACCCTCCTTTATCAACAACTGGATACCTGTTTTTAAATCATCACAGCCCTTCGGTTGCTCTCTACACTTGGCACACTCTGAAGTACAACCTGGGAAAATAGAATTGTCAAGCAAATACCTCTTAACATAGCTCAACAGAGTAGTTACTTGTTCCACATTCATGATTAAATTCAACACTTCACCATTATCATCAATCATATTAACAACACCCCTTTCATGCCTATGCATTGGGTTCTAAATAACATTCGTACCAGTCACTGGAGTAAACTCAATTTCCTTAGCATCCAACAAGTCTTGTACTTTGAACTTCAACTCAAAGCAATTGTCAGTAGAATGGATAACTCCGCCTGAATGGAATTCGCATCTTGCATTAGCATCATAGTTAGGAGGAAGTCTTGCGGGGGGTGGCGACATATTTCTCAAACTGATCAACTTCAAATCAAGCAAGTGGTGGAGCGCTTCAGTAAGAGTTACTGGAAAGGGATCAAATTTCCTTGGTTGTCTCTGTTGTTGGTTATTATATTGACGGGGAGCATCTTGCTGCCTTTGTTATTGAGGCACTGTATTTGGTCTCTGCTGCAGAGGAGCATTAACAGGAATAGAAACAACATTGATTTGTTTGTGTTGACGATCCTCTCTTCTTCCTCTATGAGAGTAAACCGCACTTGCGTCGCCTTCCCTTTTCTTAGGGTAAGTGTTAAATGGTTTCTTACTGCCCCCTGATGAGGCATTGGAGCCTCCAATCTGAATTTTCCCCAATTTCAAACCTACCTCAATTCTTCCACCAGCCATAACCAAGTCTACAAATCTTGCCGAAGTACTTCCTATCATATGCTCATAGAATGGCCCTTGCAGGGTACTCATAAACATATTGACGAGTTCTCTCTCCATGAGTGGAGGTTGAACCCTCGCAGCCAACTCACGCCACTTCTGAGCGTACTCCTTGAAAGATTCTTTTGGTCCTTGTGACATATTCTGCAACTGAGTGCGATTAGGAGCCATATCCACATTGTACTGATAATGTTTGACAAAAGCCCGAGCAAGATCATTCCAGCAACGAATATGAGTTTTATCCAACTTCATGTACCACTCCAGGGATGCCCCAGATAGGCTATCCTAGAAAAAGTGAATCAAAAGCCCCTGATCATCAGTATGCACTGACATCTTCCGGAAATAAGCAGTTGCATGAGTAATAGGACATGATGTTCCGTTATACTTTTCAAATGTTGGAGGCTTGAACTTTAGAGGAACTTTCACCCCAGACACCAACCCGAGATGATTAGCATCCATACCAAGGACTCCTTGTCCTTCCACAGCCTTCAGACGCTCCTCCAATAAACGATACTTCAAATCCTCAATCTGAACCCTCGGCTTTGAATGCTGCACAGAAAACTGATCTTCATCCTGGTCAAGGTCAAAATCCTGATCCTAATAATTCCTTACACTGCCCTGATTAGCTCTTCTGTTCCCCACAAGATGAGGTCCAGAAGACGAGGGAAATTGCCCTACATTGCGCACAAAAGGGTTTTCGGGCATCCCGTGAAAAGTTCCAGCAGGCTGATCTTGCACATCCCCCAATCCTACAGAAATGTCCTGATAGAGCCCTTGATTTCCACCATCCCCTGGATAGCAGCGCTGGTTGTCGACAATGGCAGCTAGTTCCTCCTGTCGGCGATTCACATTGGTGATGACCTCCATGAACTGAGTCATCTGAGTAGCCATCTGGGCCCTTATTTCAGCGAGTTCAGCTTGAACATGTTCCATCTGTCTTAGCAAGCTGTTTTTGGTGGAATACCGATGAGTAGTCATCTTGAGTTCTGAATAAGAAAAGTAGCAGAATAAGAAAAACCGCATAGAGATAACCTGTAATGTTATGAAATGCATGATATGCATGATATGTTTGTCATTTCCTGGTATCGAAGAATCCTTTTATTCATCAGTTACGACGTGCGTTCATACAATCAAAAGAGAAAGGATAAAAGATGAACACTTCAACTACTTACAAACAAAAGAAACGATGTCCAAGTGACTTCGGACAATTAAGAGTAAAATGATAAACAACTAAATACATGTCTTAACAATAAAGCAAAGAGAACTGAATAATAACAACAATCAATTGGTCCCTTCCAACAATTCTGGGGGTGACCAAATATACCAAAAGTAAATGATAGGACTAAATCTTCGGAACTAAACATGCTTCAAGATGTTGACAATACTCTTCAAGTCTGGCTTTCTCCTTCAAAATTTGAGATGCGACGATTTTACTTTCTTGGAACCGATCTTCTGCGACACGCCTCTGGGCTACTTCCTTCTTAAGTTGAGCATCTTTGTCTTTGAGCTGTTTCTCTAAGTTCTGGATCTTCTTCCTGTAGTTATTTTTAGATACCTGAAGCTTCTGGCACTCTTGTTGGGTCTTACTCAACTCTTCTTCCATTTCAGCACGAGACCTCTTCTTAAAACTGGTTGCATCAGAAGTTTCCCCTTGAGCTTCCTTGAGTTTGTGAGCTAAGTCGGCCCTTTCTTGGTCTGCCCAATAAAGTTTCATCCCCGCCTCACGGTCTTTTGAACGAAGCTGAATGTTCTCAACATGAACCTGGGTGAACATCTCGGTAGACACCGTGTTACTCGGAACAACAGGAGGTTGCTCGTATAGAAGATCCGACCTTGCAAATGGTAACCGTAAAATCTTAACTCTGGCTTTAACCCATTCCAGGTAAGGAACCCTGGCAATAGGAACCTTCTTGCCCAAGTGGTTCTATCCTTCTTGTGAATTCCTTTCCAAGCACTTGTCACTCTTTTCAACATCACAAGATCACTTACTCTAACAAAATACACTGATTCAGACACCTCTTCAACCTTTGGCGGTCCATCCATTGCATATCCCAATTGACGATAAGCAAGCACAAGATTATAGTTGATACACCCCTTAGTCCCTATGAGGGGAACATTAGGGTAATCTCCGCAGCCAGTGGCAATACTTTGCACTTCCCCCATGTCATAATTCCACCGGATATCAAATGAAGTAAGGTTGACAAGCCTTGATGACCATCGAAGAGAATGCTTGGTATCCACGAAAGGGCCACTTACTGGTAGGTGCAACTTAAACCATTGATACAACATCGAATGACATAAACTTACATTACCTCCTTTTCCATGCCTGAAATGAATGGTGTAAAGAGTATCTGCCAAGAGTGTCGGTACCGGGTTCTTATTTCTAAAAACAAAAATAGCCGCCAAATCCATAAAATTTCTCTTGTGAGGGAAGAGGACGATCCTGTATATCATGAGAGCAAACAGAGAACTGAAGTCACTCCAATTGCCTTTCTTTGCCCAGTCTTCAGCTTTCTTCAATAAGAAATCCAAATAAAACCCTGTAGTACCTTCACTCGACTTCCAATTGTCTTTCACTTCTTTCCAACTCAAATGAAGAATTTCATCAATAACTTCGAACTTCGGCTTCTCCGACACTTGGACAAAAGGAACTTCATCGGACAACTTGATATTAAGTAGGTTCGTGTACTCTTCTAGGGTGGGAACCAGTTGATAATCTTGAAAAGTAAAACACCGTAATTCCTTGTCATAGAATTGGAAGAGAGTGATCAAAGCCATTGGGTCAACTAGAGTGTTAAGGACTAGTAACAAATTGCCATAATTTTTATTGAAATTATCCCGAACACCACCCTTCAGATAAGAACTCAACCTCTTCAATTAGAACACATCAATGGTAGGAATCTGATAAGAGAAAGTATGCCTAGTGGGCTCTTTAACACGAACTGAACCAAACTCAAATGGAGGGAGACTAGCCATTTCCGATGGAAATAAGACTCTTGAATGTCCCTGGAAAATGACATGCACATGCTAGTTATTTTTCTTTTACATTATTTTTTAGAAATAAATATGCTATGATGCAACATGACAGGATAAAAGTTTCACACTGGATTACGGCTGGACCATTACAGAACAACACCACTCAAGATCAAAAGAAAAAATCCTAAAGCTTCAAGACTATCATGGGAACCTGAGTCACCATTGCAACACAAAGTCACCAACAGTACCTGTAAGAAATTTTTTCCCGCCCCTCTCACAGGTGTAGTCTAGGTCAAGGTATGGTTAAAAGCCAAATCAGAGTACTAGAGCTCGAATGTCGATATCATCATACGATAACACCTATCCGAACTACCTCTGAAGTCATGGGTCTCATGGCCAGGTTTATAAAGCATCCGCCTCATAGCTTCCATGGCCAATCTATTCCTAGTTCCTATGAAATTCACTCATAGCCTGGGTACGAGGCCTTTTACCTCATGGAACAAGCCACCCACCAAGAAATCCAAGTTCCAAATAGTCCAGCCAAATCCAGTATGCAGAAAGTAAAGCACACATAGGATGCAATGCAAACAGATAAATATGCAAAGCTGTAAAATAAACACACAAAAAGAAAACAAGCAAGAGCTAGGATCGACTCCGGGATGGACCAGCAAAAGGTCAATCTATCCCTAGTGAAGTCGCCAGCTGAAACTACGCGGCCGGAACCTGTCATCTGGATGTTAATGAAACATCAATGAAGTCGCCACCGAACATCTTTTATCCCGCCGAGAGGGAAAGGTAAACATCGAGAAAACCTGGAAAGGGAGAAATCACGGTCTTTCGACCGAGAGATCGGGTAAGGGAGTCTATTATGAGAGGGGAAGGTGTTAGCACCCCATACGCCCGTAGTACTCTACGGTATCCACTCTTATTGTCTAATCTAATGGGTGTGGTCAAATCCTATGTCTATGGCTTAAAATTGAAAAGGGAATGCATGCGAAAGAAAAAGAAAAACAATGTAGGTAAAATAAAAAGATGTGCTCGGTTGGGCCCTACCCCAATGCCTACGTATCCCTTTTAAGGAATCAGAGCAGCCGTAGTTCGGCTTATGTGTTTTGGTTGGTTTGTGTTTTTTAATTAAGACAAACAAAGATAGTTAAAATGGCAAAACATCAAATAAAACAACAAACAAATGAGATGGTAAAACATCAGCTAAATAATAACAAAGTAACATGTCAAAGATGGCGAGACATCGAATGATAAAATAACACACCTAACAATGACATTGAGGGTCAAAGTTGGATAACCAAACATGTGCGATGGTGAAACATCGGCTTCAAACAAATGTGCAACGGCGAAACATCGGCTAAGAGGTAACCAAGATATCATGGCAAAGATTATGAAACATCAATAAAACAGATGACAAAATAATCACACCTAACAATGATATTGAGAATCAAAGTAGGATAATCAAACATGTGCGATGGTGAAACATCCACTTCAAACAAATGTGCGATGGCGAAACATCGGTTAAAAGATAACAAAGTCATGGAAAAGATGGCGAAACATCAATAAAACAGATGACAAAACATCACACCTAACAATGATATTGAGAATCAAAGTAGGATAACAAGCATGTGCGATGGCGAAACATCGGCTTCAAACAAATGTGCGATGGTGAAACATCGGCTAAAAGATAACAAAGTCATGGGGCAAATTAACAAATAGGATTGGTTTGTATCTTTTACCTTGAAGAAGGGTTTGAGTTTATTAGAGGTGTTTTATGATTTTCCAAGAAAAAAGTTTTTGTTTTAAGATGCAAAATGCAAAGAAAGGTAAAAACAACTAAGGGAAGCTAGCCTAGCATTATCCCTAGTGTTATCATACAATGGTTGATCTTACAGTTGAGGATAAAGGAAAATCCTACCCTGTGATCGGTGGGAATGAGAACTGACTGTTTTGGAATGCTGGTTCGCGTTTTGCGTTTGTTTTCGCAAAATGTCGCGGTAAGAAAAAGTCGCCACCGTCTTTTATTTTATCCAACAAGGAAAGGAAAAAAGCACAGAAAAATTCCTTTTTCGAGATGTTTCTCGGGTTCAGGAGGTAGATTATAGAGAGGGAAGGTATTAGCACCCTTTCTATCCGTGGTTATCCACGGGCTCTTAGGTACTTGCTCATTGTGTTTTCAAAATTTGCTTTTCTTTATGTTTGTGGATTTGAAAGAGTTTTTGTTTTAAAGAGAGTGTAAGTGCGAAAAGTTTTGTTTTGTTTTAAAAGGAGCAAGTACTTAAGAACTATCTACCTACTCAAAAAAGGAATTAATCTGTACAAATTTCCTTTAGGCAATGCTATCCCACTATGAGTGAGTAGGTAGCACCGTCGTTGGAGTTTTTGGGTCAATTCGATTAAGGGACGTGTGGTCACTAAAGCAACGTTAGGACGCCTTAGCGGTAACCCTAATATCTTAGATCATTTTATCCGAGGCAACCGTTTCGAGGCAACTTATGATCTTTGGACAAGAGGGCGACCTTCCTATACTCAATGACCACGTTCGAAGGCAACCAAGTGAGGTGTACCCTAAGAGTGCGCATGTGCGAGTGTGTTAGTTCGGTTAATTTTATCTGTACATGTCATGGGTTATCTATGTTGATTTTAAGTTCATACATTGGATCTTGTCATGCATTTCCTATTATCAAACATTTAACAGTTTATAGTTGCGGTAATTAAATTTGCGGAAATTAAATCTAAACTATTACAAGGCGTCGGGTATTTACATCGCCAAAAACAAACCCTTTAATTTAAATTGCGGAAAAGTAAAATAAAACGATAAATAATTAAAGTCCTAATTAAAAGCTATTACATACCGGAAGCAATTACAATATTGGAATCAAACGGATACGCGTGCGAGAAAATTAAATTGGCGTATTTTTTAGGGTTTTGACCCTTTTTGAAAAGAAAGCATGTTTTTGTCATTTTTTTGAATTAAATGGAAATTAAATTAGGTCAAAATTAATTAATTAATTAATTAAAATATTTTTGGGTTTTTGAATATTTAAGGAAATAAAATAAAAATGATTAAAAGTTAGTAAAACCTAGTTATTCTAAATTAATTTTAATTTATTGCAAAAAATATTAATGTTAAACCTATTTAAAAATAAATTAATTAGGTTAATATTTATTTACAAAAATAAAATAATGAAATTAATAAAAATAATATTTTTGTGGTTTTGATTTTATTCAGAAAAATTATTTTAATTGGTTGATTTAAACAATAAAAATAATAACTAAAATCAAATAAATAATAAGAAATATAAAAGAAAAGGAATAAACCAATGGGGGTGCTGGGCTTGGAAAGGGGTGAAATCTGCAATTCTGAGGCCCAATTCAAGCCAGCCTTGTTTGACTTTCCAGGATCTCACGCGTGCCTGTTGACTAGAGTTCATGGTAGGCACTCAATCTTGGCCATTGTACTTGATCTGAAGCCATCTGGCGCCTGATGGGATGAGGAATATGGTGGACCACGCTTTGGAAGTCACATGTGATTGCCTGAAGAAAAATTACATAAATGTATTGGGGGACCTGGGATTCGAACCCAGGTCCCAAGGGACTTTGCCACAGCGCGCTTGCCAACCCAACCATCATGCTTTATTGATATAACATTGGAAATCAAATAATATATAAAAAAACAAATAAATGTCAAAATAAAAAATAAAAAGGCGCGAGATTTTGAAGAAGCCAGTTGGGAGAGGACACGTAGTCGTCTTCTCTAATGGCCCTGGTATATTTTCCTGCGGATTTGAATCCGCGGTAAAATCTGTGGCATCATCCTATAATGACTTCTAGGTCACAAAAAATGCAAACCAAAACCATCATCCTGCTCGCCTCGTTCTCCTAAATCCATCCATGGCCATGGCTTGTCCCAATTTTCCCTGAAATCAAAACGCCTAAAAACAAGAAACCCAAACCCTAGTTTCGGGTAGGGCTTTACAGGCTACAAAAATCCAATTGAATATTGTAGAATGATTGGAAATTGAATGATAAACATGTTTGTACGAACAATTTGTCCAAAAGATGCCAAGATATGGAGTCACGATTTCATGTTCAGAGTGACTTTTAGGGAGACTTATAGTGCGTTGGAGAGGGCCTGGGACTTTGCTTTTGATTTCAATCGCTTCAGTAGACGTCCAACAAGAGATTAGTGTCAAGTTTTTGCCTTGGAAAAACCCCTAAGATCGTTTTCAGATTCAAGCTTTTCAAGCTTTTTTCCAAATTTGGTTTCTTGATTTTGGGCAGCTTTAGGTCGTGTCCTGTATGTGTCTCGCTTGTACATGTATAAGGGATTGTATTAGGTTAAATATTTGGGCTTGAATCCATGTGACTTGATGAATTGAGATATGATTTGATTCCTCCATTAAAGGCCTTCAAATTCTTTCCAAATCCAAGATTTTATGCATGATATGGCTTGGCACGAATTTTATTGGGTGTATCATGATAATTGAAAGCTGTAATGATAAAAAAGATATCAAGCTATTAAGATTTGGATTTTATTTTGATTTAAATTGATTAAAAATGAATTAAATTATTAAAAATCAAATAAAATAGAAAAATTAATAATTGGTCATGAAATTGAATATAGGACACGTGAGTGGTGTGAAAAGATCAAATCAAGTGGAAAACAGTGGGCCTTTTTGTCAAAAATTAGAGTTTTGAGGATAGTTGACTTTTGGCACTTTTTGAAAAATGCCCAACTTCAACAATGCATAACTTCTTCAATTTTGAAATTTTGGAAGTGTTCTTGGACTTTTTGGAAATCTTGAGATGTCCTCTAACCAACCCTTTAGGTCTCATCTCATTTTAATATTCCATGCTCAAGTTATAAGCTTTGTTAAAAATGGTGTTTTTGTTGACTTTCAAAAATGACCTATAATGTCTAAATTTGTAACTTCTTGTGAGTGCATTTCTTGATCTTGAGGTGTGAATATGGATTGTAGTAAATTTCATCCTCTTAAAAATGAGCTTTGGATGAGTCATTTATCATAAAGTATGAGAAAGTTATGCTTGGTCAAAGTTGAGTTGACTTTTCCTACAAAACCCTAATTTAGCAACTTTTGAATCTTGATGAATCTTGAGCAATCCTTGATGAATCATGATCAACCCTTGATAAAATGATTAATTATCCTTCAAAATGAGAATGTTGACAAAAAATCTTGAGGTTTGACTATTTGTAGGTCACAATTGACTTTTGCCCTAGCACAATCGATTTTTGGGCTTCTTGAGCAATTGACTGACCAAACTTCCTCTGCAAGGCTTGAAATTTTACATTGATTAACTTGGGAACATATTAGGAAATTGGGGAGCATTTGAGGACATTTGGATGTAAGGAACTTGATGCAACACAAAACCCTAGTTTGAGATTGACTGCCTTAGGAGATGATTTGACTGTCCAACCCTTGAGCAATCTTGAGCCACTTGGGGATTCTTCTTGACATGTCTTGAGAAATATGGGAGGGCAAATTTTGGGGTACAACAGTTGCCCCTGTTCAATTTTATTAAACCAGAGGATATAGATTGGCTTTCGAGCCTTTCGTGATCCGAAGGTGGAAGATAATTGAACACTAGAGTGCCCAGAAATTTGCATTCGCATGGTGTAGTATCGGCATTGTGATGTCGGGAATGGGCTTGCAGATGCCATTTGAAGATTGTTGGTACGAGGATGGGCTTACAGATGCCATCTGCAGGAGTGTCGATCGCATAAGAGATTCCTTAGCGAGAATTTGCATACCTATTGTTGTAGAAGATTCCGCTGGGGAAGCCTAACTTTTTTTGAGATTTAGGAACTTGCCTGTACTTCAACTGAGAGAATGCCTCGGCTGAGTCTTAAGAACCTGTCCATAATTTAATTAGTGGGAAAAATCTTCATCAAGATCTAGGAACTATCTAGTCTTCAACGTAGTATAACATTGAGATTGTAGAACTCGTCCACACTAT
The DNA here is from genome assembly GCA_948472305.1 of Vicia faba. Lineage (NCBI taxonomy): Eukaryota > Viridiplantae > Streptophyta > Magnoliopsida > Fabales > Fabaceae > Vicia > Vicia faba. Next base: position 597,529,968 of record OX451741.1, on the reverse strand, counting down.
GACGGAGGAAAACATCAAGATCTAGGAACTGACTGGTGCTCAACATAGTATACCGTTGAGGTTATAGTACTCGTCCACACTATGATGTAGGGAAACATCTTCATCAAGATCTAGGAACTGTCTTGTCTTCAACATAGTATACCGTTGAAATTAGAGAACTCATCCACACTATGACGGAGGAAAACATCAAGATCTAGGAACTGACTAGTGCTCAACGTAGTATACCATTGAGGTTATAGCACTCGTCCACACTATGACGTAGGGAAACATCTTCATCAAGATCTAGGAATTGTCTGGTCTTCAACATAGTATACCGTTGAAATTATAAATCGTCCACACTATGAAGGAGGAAAACATCAAGATCTAGTAACTGACTAGTGCTCAACATAGTATACCGTTGAGGTTATAGCACTCGTCCACACTATGACGTAGGGAAACATCTTCATCAAGATCTAGGAACTGTCTGATCTTCAACATAGTATACCGTCGAAATTAGAGAACTCGTCCACACTATGACGGAGGAAAACATCAAGATCTAGGAACTTACTAGTGCTCAACGTAGTATACCGTTGAGGTTATAGCACTCGTCCACACTATGAAGTAGGGAAACATCTTCATCAAGATCTAGGAACTGTCTGGTCTTCAACGTAGTATACCGTCGAAATTAGAGAACTCATCCACACTATGAAGGAGGAAAACATTAAGATCTAGGAACTGACTAGTGCTCAACATAGTATACCGTTGAGGTTATAGCACTCGTCCACACTATGACGTAGGGAAACATCTTCATCAAGATCTAGGAACTGTCTGGTCTTCAACGTAGTATACCGTCGAAATTAGAGAACTCGTCCACACTATGATGGAGGAAAACATCAAGATCTAGGAACTGACTAGTGTTCAACGTAGTATACCATTAAGGTTATAGCAATCGTCCACACTATGACATAGAGAAATTGTCGAGATTGAGAACCTTATCTGAAATTCAACCGAGGATAATTCAATTGAGATTTAAGAACCGGTCAGGTCTTCGACGTAACTGAGAACTTTAACTGTATCTTCCTGAAAGGTAAAGGTCATTCATATGCAATGCATGATATGGATCAGGCAATGATGTTCTCAAAATAAATGAGATTGTATTCGTATGATGCGTATATGCATGTATCATGATGTATGGGAATATAATATTTTAGCTGGGGAAAATAAATCCCGGAGCTGCTGGAGAATAGAGTTGAGTTCTTTGTTTCCGCTGGGGATGATGAACGGGGATGATTGTGAGAATAAAGTTGCAGGAGAAAAGAACTCCATTGGGGAATAAACTGATGAAGAGATTACTCCGAGGGGAATTACTCTATGGGGGAGATATGTTCTGCTGAGGATTTTAACGATAAACTTCGCTGGGGATTCCGCTGATAAGCTCCACTGGGGATTTCAATGATAAACTTCTATGGGGATAGATTACCGTTGCTGGTGATACTGAATCTGTTGAGGATTGAGCTCCTGTTTGTGAGAGGAAAGAACTTTGCTGGGGACGATCTTTCAGTTGCAACTTGATGGGGATAACCCTGTTAGACTCTTGTGGGGATAACCCTCTGAATTTGGTTGGGGAGATTTATTTTGTACTCCGCTGGGGGTAAGCTTCCAGAGTCTAATGGGGAAGATGATTCAACTCTGTTGGGGCAGCTCTTTTCAGACCGTGCTGGGGAAATGGCTCCACTGGGGTATCTTGTATTCCGCCGGGGAACATTCTTATACTCCGTTGAGGAATATTAAGATTGTTGGGGATGCTCTTATACTTGCTGGAGAATATTCTTATACTCCATCGGGGAATATTAAGACCTTCTGGGGATACCAAGTCTTTTTAGGGTTGATGGTAGACTAACTCTGCTTGGGGAGAGTATTGATGATTCGTCCATAGTTGCAAGTTTCAGCTGAGAGAGCTATCATTACTGTCTTACTCTGCGGGGAGTGAAGGTATCTTAGCCGTATTCTTCAGCTGAATACACCTTGGTACCTGGTGGACAGAGCAACTTGCACAGTTCGGAAAATTCTTATCTGCCCCTGTTTCTGCTATTACCAGTAATTCATCTTTCGTTTCGCATGTAGATATTTATGAGCAGCAATTAATGTCAAATGCATATATCAGAAATGAACATTGGACGTTCTTTGCAAAACAAAACAGATAAAGGAAAAACAGTTTGGAATTTGTATGAAAATGAATTTGTATTAATTTGAAGTTTGGCCTGTAAATAGGCGTTTTTGTACAAGAGGTTGACGTTCTAGTAAGAGAACGTTGCCGAACAAATAGAATTTATACAATTTGTGAAAAGAAAACAAAACATCTATGTGAACAATCCCACTGGGTTCCCACTCTGCTATTGCCCTTATGTCTTCGAGCATCTCATCACTTTGCTACTGGTTGAAGGTAAATCTGATTGATTAGTGTCGTCCGATCTTGAAAGTTGATACTGAAGTCTAGATGCAAGGTGATCCAATGAGACATAGTGTTACGCTTTAATCCCTAATTTTTTGCCTGGACCTCCCTTTCGGGTTTTCAGTCCACCGGGATACCCTTTTTTTCCCAAGCCGCCTTTTCAGGTTTTCGACTTGCCGGGTGTACAAAATTTTCATTTTCATCCCTTATTTTTGCCCGAACCCTTTTGGTTCGCCGGGAAGCCCTTATTTTTTCCTAGGTCAGTCAACCTAGCGGGTCTTTGATTATGCGTAGTATCTTTTTACTATGTCTGCATTGACGGGGTGAGGAAGGTCGTCACCATCCATAGTGGTTAGAATCATAGCTCCGCCTGAGAAAATGTTCTTAACCACAAATGGCCCTTCGTAAGTAGGGGTCCATTTTCCCTTGGGATCACCTTGAGGTAAGATAATGCGCTTGATTACCAGGTCCCCAACTTGATACGCTTGTCGTCTAACTTTCTTGTTAAATGCCTTGATCATCCGTTTTTGGTACGTCTGACCATGACAGATAGTAGTAAGTCTCTTTTCGTCGATTAGGTTCAGCTGATCAAGTCGGGTCTGAATCCAGTCATCTTCTCTCAAACCTGCATCCTTCATGATTCGAAGAGAGGGTATCTGAACTTCAATAGGCAAGACTGCCTTCATGCCATAAACCAAGGAATAGGGTGTTGCCCCTGTTGACGTCCGTGCTGAGGTACGGTACCCATGAAGAGAAAATGGTAACATCTCGTGCCAGTCTTTGTATGTCACTGTCATCTTCTGCACAATCTTCTTAATGTTCTTATTAGCCGCTTCTACAACCCCATTCATCTTCGGCCGGAAAGGAGAAGAGTTGTGATACTGTATCTTGAATTTCTCGCAGAGCTCAGTGATCATTTTGTTGTTAAGATTGGTACCATTGTCTGTAATGATCCTCTCTGGTACACCATACCGACAGATCAGGTTGTGCTGAATGAACCGTGCCACGAAGTTCTTGGTTACAGTAGAAAAAGAAGATGCTTCAACCCACTTCGTAAAATAATCAATTGCTACCAGGATGAAACGATGCCCGTTGGATGCCGTAGGTCTGATCTCACCGATTATATCAATGCCCCACATTGCAAAAGGCCAAGGTGCCGTCAAGACATTCAGAGGAACTGGAGGTATGTGCACCTTATCAACATAGTCTTGGCACTTGTGACATGTCCGAGAATGTTGATAACAGTCGGCTTCCATTGTGGATCAATAATACCCTGCCCGAAGGATTTTCTTTGCCATAGTGTGTCCACTGGAATGAGTTCCGAAAGTACCTTCATGTAGATCTGCCATGATCCTTTCTGCTTCATTCTTATCCACACAACGCAGTAAGGTCGAATCATGGTTACGTTTGTAAAGAATGTCATTGCTGATGAAGAACTTCGCCGCGAACCTCCTCAAAAACTTCTTGTCATTAACAGATGCACCCTCGGGGTATTCCTGAGTCTCAAGATACCTCTTCACCTCATGATACCAGGGCTTTTCTGTTACCTATTAAGTCTCAAGATCACAACAATGTGCAGGTTCGTCTAATCTTTCAATAATGATCTGGGGAGCTTCGTTGTCCCAATTGACTTTGAACATAGAAGGCATCGTAGCTAACGCATCCGCCAACTGATTCTCCTCTCTAGGGAAGTGTTCAAAGATTATCTCCTCGAAATGGGGAAGCAATGTTAACACGTACTCCTTGTAAGGAATCAGATTTGGGTGTTTCGTATCCCACTCGCCTTTAATCTGACTGATCACGAGAGCGGAATCTCTGAAGACACTCAAGAACTTAATCCTTAGGTCAATTGCTGCTCGAAGACCCATAATGCATGCTTCATACTCCGCCATGTTGTTGGTGCAGTTGAAACATAGTCGGGCGGTAAATGGATTATGAGAGCCTTTAGGAGATATGATCACGGCGCCAATACCATTACCCAAAGAATTCGAAGCTCTATCAAAGTACATAGACCATCGGGATCCTTCCTCGGGTCCTTCATCCGGTCCAGGTGTCTCACAATCAGTTATCAACATGATATTCTCGTCCGGGAATTCATAGTTCATAGACTGGTAATCATCCACTGCCTGATGTGCCAAATGATCTGCCAACACACTTCCCTTATTTGCCTTTTGGGTCGTATACTGGATGTCATACTCAGTTAAGATCATCTGCCATCTTGCTATTCTTCCGGAAAAAGCAGGCTTTTCGAAGATATACTTGATTGGATCCATCTTTGATATCAATAGAGTGGTGAGAGTCAGCATATATTGTCTCAGCTGGCGAGCAGCCCATGCCAAAGCGCAGCAAGTTTTCTCGAGCTGCGAGTATCGGGTCTTACAGTCGGTAAACTTTTTGCTAAGGTAGTAAATTGCATGCTCTTTTCGGCCAGACTCGTCATGCTGCCCCAACACACACCCCATTGAGTTATCGAGCACTGTCAAGTATAAGATTAAAGGTCTCCCTTCAACTGGTGGCATTAGAATAGGCGGCTCTTGGAGATACTCTTTGATCCTTTCGAAAGCAGCCTGGCATTCATCATTCCAACGTACCACTTGATCTTTCTTCAGTAACTTGAAGATTGGCTCACAAGTAGCAATCAGGTGCGAGATGAATCGGGCAATGTAATTCAGTCGTCCCAGAAAGCCTCTGACTTCTTTTTCTGTCTGGGGAGCTTGCATCTCCTGTATAGCTTTTACTTTTGTCAGATCCACTTGAATACCTTTTTCGCTTACAACCAAACCCAGCAGCTTACCAGATCTCACTCCGAAGGTGCACTTGTTTGGGTTTAACCTCAGCTTGTACAACTTCAACCTGTCAAAAAGCTTCTGCAGATGGTCAAGGTGCTCCTCCTCAGTCTAGGACCTTGCAATCATATCGTCGACGTATACTTCAATCTCATGATGGAGCATGTCATGAAACAAAGCAACCATGGCACACTGATATGTTCCCCCAACATTTTTCAATCCAAAAGGCATGACCTTGTAGCAAAAGGTGCCCCACTGAGTAACAAAGGTGGTCTTCTTCATGTCTTCGGGAGCCATTTTGATCTGATTATAACCAGAGAACCCATCCATAAAGGAGAATACCTTGTGTTGAGCGGTGTTGTCAACCAGAACGTCGATATGAGGTAGAGGGAAATCATCCTTAGAGCTCTCCCTGTTCAAATCCCTGTAGTCAACACACATTCTAACCTTACCATCCTTCTTCGGCACCGGAACCACATTGGCCACCCACTGAGGGTAAGAAGTAACTGCTAGAAAACTGGCATCAAACTGTTCCATAACTTCAGCCTTGATTTTCTCAGACATCTTTGGGCGTATTCGATGGACCTTCTGTTTCACTGGAGGGCAATCTTCCTTGGTAGGCAGGCGATGAACCGCAATATCAGTATCCAAACCAGGCATATCTTCGTAAGACCAGGAAAAGATCTCAACGTAGTCACGCAGCATTTGAATCAACCATTGCTTCACACTAAGTTCCAGGTTTGCACGGACCTTGACCTATTTCTTGTCTGTCTCTGTACCCAGATTCACTGATTCTACCGGCTCTTCGTGCGGCTGAATGGCCCTCTCTTCTTGGAGTAACAGTCTTGCAACTTCACCAGGCACTTCGCAATCATCTTCACCTTCGTCTTCGGCTAAATTGATCGTATTTTCGAAGTCATAACTGGCAGTAGCAGTGTCGTTACCAGTGAGATCCAGAGTGGATGTGGACCTGTATATGTGAGTGTGTGTAAAATAGCTGTTTTGCAATATATAATAAAGAAAGACAAGGAGCGCAAGATTTGAAATGCAAGAACGTCCAATGCTTTTATTAATGATATATGAAATGACACACATAAAGCCCTCACAAATGAAGCCACAGTGCCCCGGGTAAGACACCGGGCCATAAAGTTTTAAACATTGTCTGTTACATATTCAAAACAAAAAGTTTCTTTACTAGGTAACAAAAGTAATAGGGATGAAGTCCTTTGCTGTCCAGTTGCTTGGTCCACCGTCGGTCGTAGAATAGATCCAGCTATCAAATTCAGACTCTTCCACATCATCTTCAATGGCATTCACTCCCGAGATGCTGATGAACACGGGAGGTCTTCCGATTCATGCATTCCAAAGAGCCCTTTGAGCTTCTGCAGTGAAACCCAAACCAAACTTGTTAGTCTTCTGTGTAAAATCAGGAAGTTGGCCCTAATTTGCACACTCACCCTTCTCAATAACAGCCCGGGCATCCTTTAAGGAAGCCATTTTCATAGGAGCATCTTCAACCACAGTCTCAACTGATGCCAGTGTCTGGGGAACCTCTTCAAAGTGCTGAAATGGGGTCTCAATGAACTCCCCATCCATATCTACGTATCGGAAAGAGTTGAGGTGGCTGACCATATACTCTTCCTCCCCTTGTACTGTCACAATCTTCCCTTTGACCGGGTACTTCAACTTCTGGTGGAGCGTTGAGGTTACGACCCCAGATTTGTGGATCCATGGACGACCTAGCAAACAAGAATAAGATGGCCGAATGTCCATCGCATAAAACATAGAATTGAAGACCTGAGAACCAACCTTGATCAGGATATCAACCTCTCCATGCACCATCCTTTTAGACCCATCAAAGACCCTGACGACAATGTTACTTGGCTTCAGCTCTAAACCTTCACAATCCAATCGGTCTAGAGCTTTCTTAGGCAAGACGTTCAACAAGGAACCAGTATCTACCAACACATGTGCAAGAGTAGTGCCCCTGTATTCAATGGAGACATGCAGGGCATCATTGTGATTCTTCCCTTTAGCAGTCAAGTCGGCGTCCGAGAAACCCAACCCATTATCAGCAGTCAAATTAGCCACATAATCTGTAAACTGATCAGCCGATGTCTCTTGTGGCACGTGGGCAGTTTTCAAAAAGGTAATCAGAGCCTTGGCATGGGCCTCTGAGCACAGTAATAGTGACAACATAGAAATCTTAGACGGGGTTTGCCCCAGCTGTTCAACTACATTGTAGTCACTCTTTTTAATGATCTTCAGGATCTCTTCCATTTCTTGCTTTGAAGCTTCAACAGTAATTGTCTTCGGTGCCTCCGTTTGGGCAGGCACATCAGTGGTGATCCCTTTGCCCCGAGCGTCAGATGACTCGGCGACAGGTGTAAGAATAGGAACTTGATCAGGAATAGTGGCAGGTACACTGGCAGGTGTAATAACAACAGGTCTTCGGGCAGTTGGTGGAGCAATATCAGGTGAGAAAAGTCTTCCACTGCGGGTGACTTTAGCATGTCCAGTAATGTTGATGACATTAGTATCAACATCCAACTCTTGCTTAACTCCATGAAAATAAACATCAGCCCCATAGTGTCAAGGGACAGCTTTATTAGAGGTATAGGGGATGGGCCCCAGAACAGTGATGATCACAGGTGCGATTCTAGGAACAGATGTAATTCTAACAGGCTTCCTCGAGGGAGCCTTGGAAGAATTGTCGAAAATGGTAATGATGGCAACTTCTTCAGAATGAACTGAGGGAACAACAGTCTTCTCAAACATGATCTCTTTATTATCCATCAGGTTTTGGATAACTGACTTCAAGATTGGGCAACCGGTAGGTAAAATAGAACACATATGGCAACCTTCGTCACAACCCGGAAATAAACCGGCTAGCAAAAGGTTCTTCTTCACAGTCAACAGAGGGGTAACAATTTCATCCACAAAAACTACAAAAAAGTCTTCTTCTAGAGCATTCACTCCATGCTTGGGCATGGGAGCAGTCACAACATTAGGCCTCTCGGGCGCCTCAAACTCAATCACCTTCGCATCAATTAAGTCTTGTACCCTGTTCTTCAAAACCCAACAATCGTCTGTATTATGCCCCGGGCTGTCAGAGTGAAAAGCACAGCGGGCATTAGGGTTATACCTCGGTGATATGGTATTTGGATTCTTTGGGGCTTCCTTTAGAACCACCAGATTAGTCTTCAGCAACTGTGGCAGAATCTGAGATAAGGTCATGCTGAGACGGGTGAATTTCCTTTGAGGCCTCTCGTCCTTTTGTTGATTATTGTGCTGAGGAGAACCAGCAGGTTTTGAAATAACAACCGCATTGACAGCTTGGCGGTGTTCAGGTCTATTCTGTCTTCTCGTACTGTAGACAGCACTGGACTCTTTCTTAAAGGGTTTCTTTTCAACGCTCGATGAGGCACCCTTCTGTATCTTCCCAGCCTTAATACCAGCTTCAATCCTTTCGCTGGTCAAAATAAGATCTGTAAACCCAGATGAAGAGCTTCCAATTAAGTTGTTGAAAAATGGACCAGACAGGGTCCCCAGAAACATGTCAACAAGTTCCCGATCAGCTAAGGGTGGTTGCACTCTATCGGCGAGGTCCCTCCACTTCTGAGCATAATCTTTGAATCCTTCACCCGTTCCCATTGACATACCCTGGAGTTGGGTACACGTAGGAGCGAGGTCGGAGTTGTACTGATACTGCCTGTAGAATGCAGTAGCCAAATCTTCCCAACTGCGGATACTGGCTCCGTCCAACTGATAGAACCACTCAAGCTGAGTCCCTGAGAGACTGTCTTGAAAGAAATGGATCCATCAGTTTTTATCAGCGGTATATGGCTAGATCTTCCTCACATATGACCGAAGGTGCAGCTTCGGATAAGAAACTCCATCATACTTAGCGAAGGCTGGTGCCTTGAATTTATGGGGAATCACCACCCCACATGATAGACCTAGATCTCCGAAGTCCAGACCAGGCACCTTCTGAATTTCCATAGTGCTCAACCAGTCTTCCAGTTGCTTGTATCTATCCTAAGCCGGAGGATACTGTTCTTCATCGTAGTCTGTCTCGTTGTCGGAGACCACAGGGCTAGGAGCCCTCCTTTCTTGTGGACTATCTTTCCCTCAAGATAAGGTGGTCAGATCAACTTCATTTTGTAGCCTGTTTCCAAACATGTGCCCTGTGTTGAACAGGATGGTCCTCTTTTTCTTCTTCTTCTTCTTCTCTTTCAGAATCAGGGTCTTCAGGTCCTGCTGACCCTTAGCTAGATTCATGAACAGCTCTTGAAATTGGGCATTCTGGGCCTGGAGGGCCTTGATAGCTTGCTCAGTTGAAGGTTCAGTAGACATGATGATTGCTGAAATAAACAGCGAAGAAGATTAGAGACCTGTAAAGGATACCTGTTTATGACGTGCATGAGATGAAATGCGTATGATTATGATTTCAAAGACAATCAGGAGATTCAAATTTGTAAACAAGAAAGGAAACACACTTTATTAGATTTAAACTTCAAAATTTAAATTGTTCAACAGATGCCCTCAGGGCGTTACAAAAATGGAAATACTGAAAAGTAAATAAAAACTAGAAAAGAAATCATCAAAAGTAAATCAATGTTCCCATGGCTTCTTCTTATCAGTGCGAACATAATCGTTGAGAATCCGCTCATTCTCGAACTGCCTAGTCAACCTCTGGATCTTATGTTCCTGCTCATTGAACTTCTCCCTATAAGAATCCCGTTCTTCCCACAGTTGCATCCAAGACCTCTTCAGTGCCCCAATGTCAGTGGGCATATAAGGATGGAGAATGGTTGGAAGAACCCCTTCTTCATTAGCAACTTCAAGAGTGACAGGCCGGACAGCTTCATATGGCATACCTAGCTTCTGGGCACGGATGCGGACCCATATGAGATATGGCTCCATTGGCAGAGAAGTCTTTGGGCCCAACTCATGTGGATCAGATTGGTGAACTCTATCCCAAGCCCTTATGAATCTGCGACGTTGCTCATCGCTATCCCCTTGAAAATCAAATATGATATGAGGCATTAGCATCTCATGAGGTCCTTCTCTCCTGGCTCTTCCAAACTGACGGAGAGCTAAACATGGGTTGTAAGAAATTCCTCCATGGGTTCCTAATAGTGGAACATTGGGATACTCCCCACAGCGATCAATGATAGTCACCTCATCCATACCCTTGAGAGTCTAGATAATGTCATTATAAGAAAGAGACATCACAATGACGTGCATGAGATGAAATGCGTATGATTATGATTTCAAAGACAATCAGGAGATTCAAATTTGTAAACAAGAAAGGAAACACACTTTATTAGATTTAAACTTCAAAATTTAAATTGTTCAACAGATGCCCTCAGGGCGTTACAAAAATGGAAATACTGAAAAGTAAATAAAAACTAGAAAAGAAATCATCAAAAGTAAATCAATGTTCCCATGGCTTCTTCTTATCAGTGCGAACATAATCGTTGAGAATCCGCTCATTCTCGAACTGCCTAGTCAACCTCTGGATCTTATGTTCCTGCTCATTGAACTTCTCCCTATAAGAATCCCGTTCTTCCCACAGTTGCATCCAAGACCTCTTCAGTGCCCCAATGTCAGTGGGCATATAAGGATGGAGAATGGTTGGAAGAACCCCTTCTTCATTAGCAACTTCAAGAGTGACAGGCCGGACAGCTTCATATGGCATACCTAGCTTCTGGGCACGGATGCGGACCCATATGAGATATGGCTCCATTGGCAGAGAAGTCTTTGGGCCCAACTCATGTGGATCAGATTGGTGAACTCTATCCCAAGCCCTTATGAATCTGCGACGTTGCTCATCGCTATCCCCTTGAAAATCAAATATGATATGAGGCATTAGCATCTCATGAGGTCCTTCTCTCCTGGCTCTTCCAAACTGACGGAGAGCTAAACATGGGTTGTAAGAAATTCCTCCATGGGTTCCTAATAGTGGAACATTGGGATACTCCCCACAGCGATCAATGATAGTCACCTCATCCATACCCTTGAGAGTCTAGATAATGTCATTATAAGAAAGAGACATCACCCTATAAGCCCAGCCCATTCCTTCTTTGTTCTTCAATACTGTCTTAGGGAGGTGCGAAATAAACCACCTCGACAATAAAGGAGCACAGTACATTAAGGTTCCCCGCTTTCGGGCAGTACGAGCATAAAGCTGATGAAGAATGTCACCCAAGAGAGTGGGTAAAGGATTCTGAGAGATGAAGATCTTTATCGCATTCACATCAACAAAAGTGTCAGGATTCGGAAACAATACCAGGCCATAAATCAGAAGAGCCAGAATATCCTCGAACGCCTTAAAGTCTAGACTATCCCAGAAATAGTTAGCCTTACCAACCAAGAACTTAGTCAAAAAGCCCTTTGATCCACTTCTAGTCTCCCAATTAGCCATTACCTCCTCTTTAGTCAAATGAAGGGCTGCAGCAATTTCTTCAGGCCTGAGGGTCTTCTCCCAACCAGTAAACGAAGTCTGCTCCAGAACAGAGATACCGAGCAACTCAGAGAACTCTTCTAGGGTAGGAACTAGCTGGAAGTCCTGGAAAGTAAAACAATGGTACAACGGATCATAGAATTGGACCAGGACACTCATCATCTGCTCGTCTAATTTGGAGGTGACCAAACTGAGAAGAGAACCATGCCTCCTGATGAAGGAAGTATTGTCAGGCATCTTGGCAACCAACTCTTTAAGCAAGGTAGGAACTTGGACAAAGTTGATCCGGATGGTATTCTTACGCATGAGCATCATGATGATCTACAAAATAGAGCAAAGATGAATCCCTCCTGTCTTTGAAATAGGTTAGTCCTTATGCAAGATGTATGGAATGTTATGATGTCATGATGTCATGATAGTAAGCACACCACAAGTATCCATAAACAGCAAACATGGTAAAGGCACACAAGTCACACAGAGAGCCCTTAGATTTCAAGATGGCAAGGAGCTTAGGTACTACCCTCTCTCAGTTCAGTTGGTTTAAACCTGTCCTAAAAATAGTAACCGGGTTCTAGAGGATCTCAATATCACTGACTACCCTCAATCGGTCATAATTCCAGTTTAGTAACCTTTTCTTGCAGCCAGAATCATCGCGAGAGTTTAGTCTCAATGAGTGTAGAATACTGCTACTGTTCTATGGCCAAGATGGTCAATTTAAGGTTCTAAGGTCAGTTGGTGCTTAATGACCCCTTAGAAGACCCATATTCTCCTTGCTCCAACACAAGGGATATCGGTACAGACTAAAGTGCCACACCAACGTAGCTACTGCTTCAACCGTGTCGGTCTATGCTGGATAGTTCCCTCACAGTTTATTGCTACTTACCTAAAGGGTATCCCCCAGATCCGGGTTAGGATCTATAGAAACTCCGATACAAGCCCACAAGGATAAACCATACAAAGCAAACAATTGAAAACAATAGTGATCTAATCCTAAGGTACACCTCACTTATAGGGATCCCCAGCAGAGTCTCCAATTCTGTGATACGGTGGGAAAGAGAACTGACTGTTTTTGAATGCTGGTTCGTGTTTTGCGTTTGTTTTCGCAAAATGTCGCGGTAAGCAAGAGTCGTCACCGTCTTTTATTTTATCCAACAAGGAAAGGAAAAAAGCACAGAAAAACTCCTTTTTCGAGATGTTTCTCGGGTTTGGGAGGTAGATTATAGAAAGGGAAGGTATTAACACCCTTTCTATTCGTGGTTATTCACGGGCTCTTAGGTACTTGCTCATTGTGTTTTCAAAATTTGCTTTTCTTTGTGTTTGTGGGTTTGAAAGAGTTTTTATTTTGAAGAGAGTGTAAGTGCGAAAAGTTTTATTTTGTTTTAAAAGGAGCAAGTACTTAAGAACCATCTACCTACTCGAAAAAGGAATTAATCTGTACAAATTTCCTTTAGACAATGCTATCCCACTATGAATGAGTAGGTAGCACCATCAATGGAGTTTTTGGGTCAATTCGATTAAGGGACGTGTGGTCACTAAAGCAACGTTAGGACGCCTTAGAGGTAACCCTAATGTCTTAGATCATTTTATCCGAGGAAACCGTTTCGAGGCAACTTACTATCTTTGGACAAGAGGGCGACCTCTAAAACTTCCTATACTCAATGACCGCGTTTGAAGGCAACCAAGTGAGGTGTACCCTAAGAGTGCGCATGTGCGAGTGTGTTAGTTCGGTTAATTTTATTTGTACATGTCATGGGTTATCTATGTTGATTTTAATTTCATACATTGGATCTTGTCATGCATTTCCTATTATCAAACATCTAACAGTTTATAGTTGCGGTAATTAAATTTGCGGAAATTAAATCTAAACTATTACAAGACGTCGGGTATTTACATCGCCAAAAACAAACCCTTTAATTTAAATTGTGGAAAAGTAAAATAAAACGATAAATAAAGTCCTAATTAAAAGCTATTACATACTGGAAGCAATTACAATATTGGAATCAAACAGATACGCGTGCGAGAAAATTAAATCGGCGTATTTTTTTAGGGTTTTGACCCTTTTTGAAAAGAAAGCATGTTTTTGTCATTTTTTTGAATTAAATGGAAATTAAATTAGGTCAAAATTAATTAATTAATTAATTAAAATATTTTTGGGTTTTTGAATATTTAAGGAAATAAAATAAAAATGATTAAAAGTTAGTAAAACCTAGTTATTCTAAATTAATTTTAATTTATTGCAAAAAATATTAATGTTAAACCTATTTAAAACTAAATTAATTAGGTTAATATTTATTTACAAAAATAAAATAATGAAATTAATAAAAATAATATTTTTGTAGTTTTAATTTTATTAAGAAAAATGATTTTAATTGGTTGATTTAAACAATAAAAATAATAACTAAAATCAAATAAATAATAAGAAATATAAAAGAAAAGGAATAAACCAATGGGGGTGTTGGGCTTGGAAAGGGGTGAAATCTGCAATTCTGAGGCCCAATTCAAGCCAGCCTTGTTTGACTTTCCAGGATCTCACGCGCGCCTGTTGACTAGAGTTCATGGTAGGCACTCAATCTTGGCCATTAAACTTGATCTGAAGCCATCTGGCATCTGATGGGATGAGGAATATGGTGGACCACGCTTTGGAAGTCACATGCGATTGCCTGAAGAAAAATTACACAAATGCATTAGGGGACCTGGGATTCGAACCTAGGTCCCAAGGGACTTTGCAACAGCGTGCTTGCCAACCCAGCCATCATGCTTTATTGATATAACATTGGAAATCAAATAATATATAAAAAAACAAGTAAATGTCAAAATAAAAAATAAAAAGGCGCGAGATTTTGAAGAAGCCAGTTGGGAGAGGACACATAGTCGTCTTCTCCAATGGCCCTGGTATATTTTCCCGCGGATTTGAATCCACGGTAAAATTCGTGGCATCATCCTATAACGACTTCTAGGTCACAAAAATGCAAACCAAAACCATCATCCTGCTCGCCTCGTTCTCCTAAATCCATCCATGGCCATGGCTTGTCCCAATTTTCCCTGAAATCAAAATGCATAAAAACAAGAAAACCAAAACCTAGTTTCGGGTAGGGCTTTACAGGCTACAAAAATCGAATTGAATATTGCAGAATGATTGGAAATTGAATGATAATCATGTTTGTACGAACAATTTGTCCAAAAGATGCCAATATATGGAGTCACAATTTCATGTTCAGAGTGACTTTTAAGTAGACTTATAGTGCGTTGGAGAGCGCCTGGGACCTTGCTTTTGATTCCAATCGCTTCAGTAGACGTCCAATAAGAGATTAGTGTCAAGTTTTTTCCTTGGAAACACCCCTAAGATCGTTTTCAGATTCAAGCTTTTTTCCAAGTTTAGTTTCTAGATTTTTGGCAGCTTTAGGTCGTGTCCTGTATGTGTCTTGCTTGTACATGTATAAGGGATTGTATTAAGTTAAATCTTTGGGCTTGAATCCATGTGACTTGATGAATTAAGATATGATTTGATTCCTCCATTAAAGGCCTTCAAATTCTTTCCAAATCCAGATTTTATGCATGATATCACTTGGCACGCATTTTATTGGGTGTATCATGATAATTGAAAGCTGTAATGATCAAAAAGATATCAAGCTATTAAGATTTGGATTTTATTTTGATTTAAATTGATTAAAAATGAATTAAATCAATAAAAATCAAATAAAATAGAAAATTTAATAATTGGTCATGAAATTGAAGATAGGACACGTGTGTGGTGTGACAAGATCAAATCAAGTGGAAAGAAGTGGGCCATTTTGTCAAAAATTGGAGTTTTGAGGATAGTTGACTTTTGGCACTTTTGGAAAAATGCCCAACTTCAACAATGCATAACTTCTTCAATTTTGAACTTTTGGAAGTGTTCTGGGACGTTTTAGAAACCCTGAGATGTCCTCTAACCAACCCTTTTGTTCTCATCTCATTTTGATATTCGATGCCCAAGTTATAAGCTTTGGAAAAAAAGGTGTTTTTGTTGACTTTCAAAAATGACCTATAATGTCTAAATTTGTAACTTCTTGTGAGTACATTTCTTGATCTTGGGGTGTGAAGATGGATTGTAGGAAATTGCATCCTATTAAAAATGAGCTTTGGATGAGTCATTTCTCATAAAGTATGAGAAAGTTATGCTTGGTCAAAGTTGAGCTGACTTTTCCTAGAAAACCCTAATTTAGCAACTTTTGAATCTTGATGAATCTTGAGCAATCCTTGATGAATCATGATCAACCCTTTATCAAATGATTAATTATACTTCAAAATGAGAATGTTGACAAAAAATCTTGAGTTTTGACTATTTGTAGGTTACATTTGACTTTTACCCTAACACAGTCGATTTTTGGGCTTCTTGAGCAATTGACTGACCAAACTTCCTCTGCAAGGCTTGAAATTTTACATGGATGAACTTGAGAACATATTAGTACATTGGGGAGAATTTGAGGCCATTTTTATGTAATGACATTTATGCAACACAAAACCCTAGTTTGAGATTGACTGCCTTAGGAGATGATTTGACTGTCCAACCCTTGAGCAATCTTGAGCCACTTGGGGATTCTTCTTGACATGTCTTGAGAAATATGGGAGGGAAAATTTTGGGGTACAACATACCCTAACCTACATGTTAGAGGGAAATCAAAAAAACTATCTTATTGGGAACATGCAATGAGAGCGAAGTCGTGATCTCAATTTCTAAATTGAGTGACTCATTGATCAACAATTAAAGAAGAAAAGCAATAAAATCCTATAGGGAACATGCAATGAGAGCGAAGTCGTGATATCAATTTCTAAATTGAGTGACTCATCGATCAACAACAAGAAGAGAAGCAATAAACATCCTATAGGGAACATGCACTGAGAGCGAAGTCGTGATCTCAATTTCTAAATTTAGTGACTAATCGATCAAAAACAAACACAACACATGCATCAGACAAAAACCAGAGGGCCTCCTGACATATATCCGCAACAGAGGTCCCATCATGCAACATAGAACTATGCAAAATGAAAATGGAATAAAGGAAATAGTATAATACCAAATAGATAATTATATGTAGCAACTGAGCAAGAATAAAAGAAACCCAGAGAAACTTCAAGCAAGCTGACATCAATAGACAAATTGAATCAGAAATTACACCATCGGGATGTAAGTAATTTATCATATATGAACAAATCCCATGGGCAATGTATGGCATTCATAATAATAGGTATGTATATCCTTCATAAACCATCAAACATGCCAAGCACAAAGAATAACGCCAATACAATAAATTATGTTCCACAAATAAAGTGAAACACAAAAGCCTCAAGCCAAAAGTGGCAACTTTCTCAGAGTACCTCGCATATTCAACAACCAAGTTAGTATTCCATAAGGTGAAAAAAGTGAGGACAACATGGTAACAATTATCAAACATTAGACATGATAGGCAAGAGGAAACAAGCATATGCACAGATTAGGTCAAAAGAACCAGAGGAATGTTGCTCCTTTCTATCACCATGATGAATTGACAATTGAATGTCAATCAAGGATCATAAGAGCTTGAGAATAGTATGAACAAATACCATAAAGGCCCATAGCAAACATATGTTTATCATGCACAATTAATTCAATCACAACTTCATGAACACAATAGGAGATGAAACCTACATAATGCATTAGAAGGTTCAAAACATTCAAACATGAGGCTTCTAAATGAAATGGCTTGAGCTAACATGGACAATAATAATCCACATGATCATTAGGTTTCCAATTATAGGCCTCACTCAAGTTCATTGGCCATCAAACAAATTGCAACAAAACATGCAAACATAATTGGGTACCTTCACTTCAAAATTACATCAAAAATAGAAATGATGGTTCATAATTCAAACCAAAGAAATATTTGCATCTTTGTAAGGTATATAATTCAGAATTCAATCCCTAGGTTCATTGATGATTGAGGAGAAAACCCAAATGAAGTCCAAAATTCAAGACTAGTTGGCAAAACTACCAAACTAGACAAGTTTTCAAAATAATTCGTGGAAAAATGTCAAACCAAGTTAAAAAAATCAAGATAAATGGTTTTAAGATCCTAAATACATTCATGAACCCTAATAAAGATTTTAATACTATAGAAAATCCAGGGCATAATAATTTTAGAAATGAAACTTGCACCATAAGCAACAAAACCCTAATTTTTGACTTTTAATCTCAAATATTGATTAAGTGAGATCAAAATTAAAACAAAATAACTCAAGATCATACCAATTATCAAGGAACCCTAAATGTCAGAAAATGTATTTTTCATATTTATTTTGAATTAAGGAGGAGCCAAAATGAAATAAAATTCAAAAAAATTAGTCCATTAACAAATATTCACATCCCAAACTAACATTTAAATCAAAAAGTCAGAAAAATGGCCAACCAAAATTATATTCAAATATTAGAACTAAAAACACACATCCCTGAATTTTTGTAGAATTTTTTGAATTAAAGGAGATATTAAAATAAAAAATAAAGCAAACAATTAACAATTAAACTATTTTTTAAAGGGAAAAATGTAAACCCAAACCAAAAATCACAAAAGGGGCAAAATAAAAATATTTTCAGATTCTAAGATTAAAAAAAAGCTTGCATGATTTTTTTTAGAATTTTTGAATCAAAGGAAGTATTAAAATAAAAATTACAAAGCAAAAATTCAAAATAAACCTCCCAAATTAAAACTCTACTCAAAAATAGAAAATATGCTAAACCAATTTC
Source organism: Vicia faba (assembly GCA_948472305.1). Classification (NCBI taxonomy): domain Eukaryota; kingdom Viridiplantae; phylum Streptophyta; class Magnoliopsida; order Fabales; family Fabaceae; genus Vicia; species Vicia faba. Next base: position 597,511,522 of record OX451741.1, on the reverse strand, counting down.
AGAATCAAATATCATATTATTTTGTGAGTCTAAAACTATTTTTGTGGAATTTTTTGGATCAAAGAAGTATTAAAATAAAAATTATCTTCAAATAATCAATTAATTAAACCTATGAATTATTTAAACCAATCAAATCATTTTTAAAAAATTCAAAAAAAATATGACAAATACTAGAAAATAATATTGACCTATGGTAATTTTTTTGTGATTTTTAAAAGTGTTCTGATCAAAAAATAAAATCAAACAAAATGTCAAATAAAACAAAAATTCAAATAAGCCAAAAATTCAAATGGACCAATGAGAAAGCGCCACTGCATCATCTTCAACCTCTGAAAAGTTCAAAAATGCGCGCAACATCCAGGCTTAGGGTTCATGTTCAGACCAGCATAACACACTCAATTTCACATCATTTTTCATGAAATCAAAGCTAGCATTTCATACTTCACATTGCAATTGGAATCAAATCAAAACATCAACCACATTGTTCACAATCAACTCATGAATATGAGCAAAAACATTCTGAATCGCGAGTTTCAGGGAATTCAATCATGCATAATTCATCAAATCAAGTGCTATAAAGATTCAAAAACATTCCATTAACATCATTGAACACAAATCCAAGCTCAAACATCTCAATAAACAAGCACATTTCAGAATTTGAAGTTTGGAATCATTACCTCAAGGCGAAAAGTGTTCTATTGTCTCCTTCACTCCAGATGCAAACAAATGGTGCTAGCTTGATCTACTCCCTTTGCTGAAGCTGAATCCACAAGAATTTTGAAGAAAACACTAAGGAATTGAGAGAATCGAATCAAGTTGCAGAAGAGGAAAGTAAATCTCAGATCTGAATTTCTTGAAAATGGTGCGTTCTCTCCCTCTCTCTTTGCTTGCTTCCTCTTATATAGAGTTTGTAGAGAAGGTTAGAAAAGTAATTTGGTCTTCCAAGATGTCCAAGGGCTTGATTGGAAAATTTTGGCAAAAATGAAGTGTGCACAGAATTGGCTGTTTTTCTCATGCATTCTTTGGCTTCTTGAGCATTTCGTGGGCCAAATGACTTCAGAAAATCATGCTTAGAATCTTGGCCCTTAATTCCATCTGATCAGAAAGTGTTGGAGTTTTTGCAAGTTTGGGCAATTTTTGTATTTTCCATTCAAGCAAACACCAAGGTCCATGGAACACGAAATGGTTGATATTATGGGCCTTAACAAGTCACAAATAGGTCATGGTATGGATTAGGAATAAAGGGAATGGCTGAAACATGAGTTTCCATGAATTGGCCATTTTGCATATTTGCCAAATTTCAATAAAATGCCCCAAAATTCCAAAACTCATAACTTGCTCATACTTTTGAATTTTTGCACAAATGAGCACAATTTGGAAATGTATTGAAAAGATCTACAATCCCTTAGTTTTGAGTTTTTGCAAATTAATCCATTAAGGTCCTCAAATGTTGTCTTGAAATTCACTAATTTTAGAAAATGACCTATAATTTTGTGACTTCAAAAGATCATAACTCTTGATTCCTTGCGAATTTGGACATGAGACCAAAAGGAGGTGAAAGATCACTCTCTTAGCTTTCCAAGAATATTTCATTTGCATCTTCTTGATCAAGGGTGAATAAAATATGATTTTTTGAAATTTGGTCCTTATTTTCCAAAATTAGAAGCTTTTAGGGTTTCTTCAAGAACAAGTTTCAACCCAAAACTCAATCTCTTTGATCCAATGACAAAAAAGGACTTGAAATATTAAAATTACATCCTTGAATTGATGGTTGTCCAAAGGTTCACGTGGTCAACCTTGACTTTGACTGATTTTGACCAAAATGACCATTTTGCCCCTCTGAATCAATTGATCCACTTCCCTTCAAAATTGATGATCAAAACTTCAAACATATGATCTTACAAATATATAGAGGCCATGTACAAAGTTTCACTTCAAAATTCTCAAAGAAACCTGATAAAAACTCAAACCCTAGGTTTGGTCAACACCTTAGGAGACTGATGAATCATCTTCAAAACTTCAAATCCTTTGGGCATCATGAACAATTACTTGTGAAAAGACCTCTTAGATACCAAAGAGATGTTATAACTCCATAAATCAAGACTTGTATATTGGCCAATAGCCTTGCTCAAACAAAACCCTAATTTGACTGGTGAATACAAAGAGTGATTCCCCTTGTGATCAAACACAAACTTCAATCCTCTGGTGATCCAAAGGGATGTATAAAATGTCTTGAGCTATGCCATAATCCTTGAGCTTGAAAAGATTCAGAGGTTTAGATGGTAAGATTTTTCTTGAGCAACTTTCCAATGCAATGAGCCTTCAAAGCTTGAGGAAGACTTGATAACCAGAGTACTTTGATCCCATCACAATGTATGAATGCAATGCACTATGATGTTCATGATGAAACATAAGCCTAAATCAAGAGGGTAAATTTTGGGGTGCAACATATATCTTCAAGAAGCCAGCTCTCTCTGGAAGGATAGCCCGATGGAAAATGATCTTAAATGAGTACGACATCCATTACACTACACAAAAAGCAATAAAAGGAAGTGTTCTGGTAGATCATTTGGCACCTCAAGTTATGGATGATTACCAATATATGAACTTTTAATTACCGAATGAGAATATCATGCTGATTGCAGATTGTGAAAAGCCTGGACCGTATGAAGGGCCTAAACAAGGATCTCGATAGACTATGGTTTTTGATGGAGCTTCCAATGCACTAGGTAACGGAATTGGTGTTGTGATCATTTCTCCCGAAGGTTTCCATACCCCTTTCACTACCAGGCTTTTCTTTGATTGTACCAATAATATGGCCGAATACGAAGAATGCATCTTGGGTCTTAAAGCTCCTATTGACTTAAGAATAAAAATTTTAAGTGTATATGGAGACACAACTTTGGTCATCAGTAAAGTTAAAGGAGAATGAGATATAAAACATCCAAATCTTATCCCTTACAAAGAGCTTGTGCTAACCTTGATCCCATACTTCTCAGAGGTTACCTTTGAGCACATTCTGAGGGAAGAAAATTAGTTGGCGGATGCTTTAGCTACCATGTCTTCTATGTTCAAGGTCAAATGGGACAATGAAGCTCCCATAATTACTATCGAAAGATTTGACGAACCAGTGCACTGCTATGAGATTGGCACTGATGGTGTAGAGGAGAAGCCTTGGTTTCACGAGGTGAAAAGATATCTCGAAGCTCAAGAGTATCCTGAAGGGATGTCAATCAATGACAAGAAATTCCTGCGGAGGTTCTCAGCCAAGTTCTTTCTGAGAAATTAGATCTTATACAAGCGCAACCACGATTCAATTCTGCTTCGTTGTATGGACAAGAAGAAAGCAGAGAAGCTCATGGAGTATATACCTGAAGGTACCTTTGGTACTAATTCTAGCGGACATACTATGGCCAAGAAGATTTTGAGAGCCGGTTATTATTGGTTGACCATGGAAACCAATTGTCATCACCACTCAAGGACTTGCCATAAGTGCCAAATTTATGCCGATAAGGTTCATGTGCCTCCAATTCCTTTGAACATCATGACTGCTCCCTGGCCATTGGCAATGTGGGGAATTGACATGATTAGAGAGATTAAGCCTACTGCCTCTAATGGATATTGTTTCTTTCTTGTTGCCATTGACTACTTTACCAAGTGGGTTGAAGCAACTTCATTTTCCTTAGTTACCAAGAACATCGTAGCTCGATTTATCAAGCATAACCTCATACGTCGGTATGGTATCCCTGAGAGAGTTATCACTGACAATGGTATAAATCTCAACAATGCTTTGATTGCTGAACTCTGCATGCAATTCAAGATTAAACATCACAACTCTTCTCCATACAGACCTAAGATGAATGGTGCAATGTAAGCTGCTAACAAAAATATAAAGAAGATTGTGCAAAAGATGGTGGTGACCTATAAAGACTGGTACGAGATGCTACCATTTTCTCTTCATGGATACCGTACTTCGGCATGAACATAAATTGGGGCAACCCCTTTCTCTTTTGTCTATGGCATGGAAGTTGTCCTGCCTGTTGAAGTTCAAATCCCTTATCTAAGAATTATGAAAGAAGCAAACTCAGACGAGACAAATGGATTCAGACAAGGCTGGATCAGCTGAGTTTGATTGACAAGAAGAGGATGGCTAGCGTCTGTCATGGTCAGATGTACCATAAACGTATGATCAAGGCATTTAACAAGAAGATCAAGCATCGGGTATACCAGACTGGTGTCTTGGTAATAAAGCGCATCATTCTACCATAAGGTGATCCCATAGGCAAATGGACTCCCACCTATGAAGGGACATTTGTTGTCAAGAAAGTATTCTCTGGCGGCGCTATGATGTTAACCACTATGGACAATGAAAATTTCCCGCACCCTGTGAACATGGACATAGTCAAAAAATACTACGCATAAGAATGATCTGCTAGGTTGACACGCTTAAGAAAAAATAAGGGAATCCCAATGAACCAAAAGGGTTCGGGCAAAAATTAGGGATATATGCAAAAGATTGTACACCCAGCAAGTCGAAAACTTGAAAGGATAATTTGGGCAAAAAAGGGTATCCTGGTGGACTGAAAATCTGAAAAGGCGGTCCAGGAAAAAATTGAGGATTAAATCGTATGACTATGTCCCATTGGATCACTACAACCAGCTTTATTACCAAGGTCAAAAGTCCAAATGGTACAAGATGAGTTCAATCAACTTCTTCCGATAGCGAGAGACAGATGTTTAAAGACATAGGGGCAATAGTAGAGTTTGGAACCCAATGAGATCACTTCCACATGGCTATACATTTTGTTTTCACTTTGTAATCTTTTCAATTCACGACGACTTCCTCTTACTAGAAGTTCTGTCTCTTAGTACAAAATCGCTTGTTTATAGGTAAATTATCAATACAAATACATTTTGAAGTACAAACTTTTTGTTTTTCTGTTTTGATTGCAAAAACGTCCAATGACTAAAATTGAATGAACATATGCATATGAACATGATTAACTATTAACAAATATACACATAAGAGAAATAATAAGAATTTACTCAAGATTCTAGGAGTTGGGATGACACTCAAGCTGTCCATAAATCCCCAGAGTCATGAGAATAATTTTCATAAAATCCATACTTTCCTCACAATTTCTTTACAGAGCTTCAATCAGATACATCTCTTGGAAATTCTCTTCCCCAGCTGAGCTCGGTTCTCCAAAACTGAAAAAGAAACCTTGCAAAGTTCTTCCCCAGAAGAATTTGTTTCCCCAGTGAAGTCGCCAGAATATTTTCCTCAACAGGGTATATTTCCCCAACAGATTGTTAGAACATAGTTTGATTCTACAACGCTTGTAAGAGTTTTGATGATAACAAACACTCAAAGAATAACTATTCTCCCTAAATAAGTATTTTGTTTTGCAGAGAAGTTCTGATGGAAGAAGCACAGAAGATGAGTCAGATAGATGTTTTAACTCTGATTCTATACATCTCTTAAAGAAGTTCTAACGCTGAAAATAGGAACTCTGTTTTTCTAATCCATAAAATTCTGGAAAGAAGCAACAATAACTTTTATCTTCTGAAGTAAGCATGTTCTGAAGCGTTGCAATTCACTTATTGTTATTCAAAAGTAATGGCTGAAAGGGGACAAGGATCTCTATTTTTGGAAAGCTCTTTAATTATCATTGATAAACATTCCAAAAGCTCCTACATGTGTTTCCTATTTAAACAACGCTTGAAGGAGAAATTTTTTATAATTTTCACATACAACAAACAAGTCTTCTTCATCACCTTCAAACATACTGAATCTCAATTGTGTAAAACATCACTTGTGTGATATTGTTTTATTAGAAAACATTTTTTGTACACTCTCTTAAATGTTGTTTAGTGTATTTCCTTGAGAAAACCAGATTTTGGTTTAAAATTAAGAAGACTTTGACGGTTGTCATAGTAGCTGTGTAATCAACTTTGATAAGTGGATTATGACCACGTTGAGAGAGGCGAAATCACCTTGGCGGATGGACTGGAGTAGTTTGAGTTCAAACGAACCAGGATAATCAACATGTTCTTTTCTTTAAGTTTTAAAACTCCCAATTCAAACCCCCTTATTGTGTTTTTCCATTCTTCAATTGGCACCAGAGCGTCTGGTTCTGAGTACAAGCACTTAACCGTGCCAGAAAAAGATCCAAGCAAGAAAAACACTATGGTGGGACCAATTCAGAAAATCAGCAATGACTACCATGATGAGAAAGATAGAATCAGCGGCAAACCTCCAATTTTTGATAGTGAGAACTTCGATTACTGGAAAGACAGAATTGAAAGTTTCTTTCTAGCTCATGACACTGATCTCTGGGATATGATGACTGATGGGTACATACATCCTATTGATGAAAGCAGACAGAAGATTGACAGAAAAATAATGACAAATCATCAAAATAAATATTTTAGAAATTATCACAATGATAGAACTATTCTCTTGAGTGCTATCTCATACACAGAATATGAGAAGATCACAAACAGAGAATCAGCAAAACACATGTTTGACTCATTGAGAATGACGCATGAAGGAAATACACAAGTCAAAGAAACCAAACTCTTGCGCTCATTCAGAAGTATGAATCCTTCAAAATGGAAGAAGATGAAACCATTGAAACAATGTTCTCAAGGTTTCAAATTCTTGTGGCTGGGTTAAAAGTTCTGGATAAAGGGTACTCAACTGTTGACCATGTATAGAAGATTATCATAAGTTTACCCAAGAAATGAAGATCCATAGTCACAACTCTTAAACTGGCCAAAGATCTGAACAAAATCTCTCTCGAAGAACTTGTCAGCTCCCTGAGAAGTCATGAGATAGAGTTAGAAGAAGATGAGCCCCAGAAGTAAGGTAAGTCTTTAGCTCTTAAATCTAACAAAAATGTGAATTGAAAGTTTTGTAGGCAAAAGAAAAAAACTCTGGTGGATCCTCATCAGAAGAAGACGAACTGTCTCTTCTCTCCAGAAGAGTCAATCAGCTGTGGAAGCACGGGAAAAGGATGTTCAGAAATTCCAGAAGAACAGGAAATCATTATGAACCATCTTCTGGATAAAGAAAGTCAAGTAACAAAGACATTATCTTCTATGAATGAAATGAGGGAATTATAAAAGGAACTGTCCAAATCTTCAAAAAGAGAAACCTAAAAAGAAGTTCTTTAAGGAAAAGAAGAAAAGCCTCATTGCAATATGGGACGACTCAGACTCTTCTGAAGCTGAAACAGAATCATAAGATGAAAGAGCCAACATAGCCCTAATGGCCAACATATTAGAAGACACTAGATCATCTGGATCAGAATCAGACTCAGAGGTAGAAGAGGTATTCTCTAACTTCTCTAGATCTCAACTAGAAGAGAGTCTGTCAAAAATTCTTGAAAGATATTAGAAACTTCATGTAATACGGTGGCATAACCGACTGTTATACTGGTTTTGCATTTGTATTCGCAAATATTGCGGTAAGCAAGAGTCGCCATCGTCTTTTCTTTTATACAACAAAGGAAAGGGTGAAAAGAACAGAAAAGACCTTTCGAGATTTGTTTCTGAGTAAGGGGGGTAGATTATGGAAAGGTAAGGTGTTAGCACCCTTTCCATCTGTAATTTTCTATAGGCAATTAAATGCTTAGCTCATTTTGAAATACGTTGTGCTTTGTGTGTTTTGAAAAGTATTTTTGAAAGCGCCTTATTGCGGTTAACTTTGTAATGTTTCTCGGAATAGTAGAGAATGTAAACAAAGTGTTTGAAGATGATTTTTAAAGAGGTTTTGTGTAAGTGTAAAAATTGTTTGAGCATAGGATCTAGGAACTATCTACATTTACTCGAAAGTGTTGTTCTTTTCCTCTTTTCGTTTAGACAGTTCTATCCTACTATTAGTGAGTAGGTAGCCCTAGTTGTTGGATATTTGAAGGAAAATCGAAGAGACGTTTATACAGTCACAAAGGAAATTGGGAAAGAAACTTTAGTAACTACCCTTGTGATTGTTTTTCCGAAGGCAACCAAAGTGGGGTACCCTAGAGGTGTGTATGTGAAATTGTGTTGTATTCAGTTATTTTTGTCTTATGTTAGGTTTGCTAGCGTTTGTTTTTTATTCTTGCCATATAATCCTATTATTCATGCATCTAGACAGTTAATAATTTGCAGTAGTTAAAAGTGCATAAAGTTAAATCCTAAACTATTACAAGGCTTCGGGGAGGGGGATTAATTACATGTTCAAAATGGGGAATAAAGCAGAAACAGTAAAAGTCCTAGTTATTATATTACATCCATTAGGCAGTTACAATAGTATGAAAAATAGAGTGCGAAAGACAATAACACGCGCAAATTGAAAGGACGTCTAAAAAAACCTAACAGAAAATCTTTTGTTTGTTTTTTTGTTTTAATTTATGAAAATAGTTTAAGTTAAAAAAAATAATTGATCTAGATCTATATTTAAAGAAAAAAAGGTTAATTATTAAAGAAACATGAAATTAAAAGAAAAGAAATTAATTTTATGTTTTTTTGGTATTTTTGTTATGAAAAGGAAAATGAAATTAAACCTAAGTTCTATTAATTTTAATTTTAAAAAAAATGTTAAAGTGATTAGTTAATTAATTTACCAAAATTATTATTTAATTAAGAAAAATCCTTAATATATTTTTAAGTTATTTTTATATTTGTTTATTGATTAAAATAAAAAAAGGACAAAGAAATAAATAAAATGAACAAAACAAGAGAAAAGAAAGATGGGCCTAGTAGCAAAAGTAAATTAGGGGTGCAGTTTGCAAAATGCAAGCCCAAATAAAGAAGAGGCCCAGGTTGCCTTTCGATCCAATGAGGGAGGCTGTCGAAAGTGCATAACGGACTGCACGTTGGGGGAACTGGATCTGGATTGGCCAACATCTGGAAGTAGGGGAATGATTGTGTATGTGCACTCCTTCGATCTAGGAACGCTAGATCTGCAGGAAACTTATTAGAAAAAAAACAAAATGCACGACCTGGGTATTGAACCCCTGTCTCTTCCCTTTGATTCGACTCCCTTGATCTCAAACCATATCTCAATTTGGCTTAAAACGGCCTAATTACAGAGTGTCGAAGGAAATCTCAGATCGTGCCCTAACAATGACACAATCTCATCCCTGCATCTTTGCTCACATGTAACACGTTCGATTAAACATAAACATAAGCAACAATATGTAAATATGATCAATATGAATTTAAATCGTATATTCTAAGAGTTTGAGATCGATGAAGTTTTACCAAACAATGATATCGGGTGAGGAATCCTTCACGCATGTTGGAACTGCTTAAGGCCTGGGAAACACTCTTGGGACTTTCAGGGAGTGAGTAGTGGGCTTGGTTTGGACTGAGGATGCTTGCAAAGACAACTTATGGAAATTTTGTGCAGCTTTTTCAGGAAATGTGTGCGTCTCCTACTCTTTGAGGAAATTTGTGTGTCCTGCTTCTGATTTGTTCTTGTATTTATATAGGGGTGTAGTGGTGAACAAATATGGCATGAATCAGTCATTAACCATGGCTTTGAAAGAAAAATCGAAAGATTTGAAAAGTTATCATTTTGATAATTTTCTTGCCATTCTTGAAACATAATGAACCTAGACATATTATGGTTGGTGTATTGCTCGAATTTGGGCCTCAAACTAATCAATCCAAGCCCAACAAGCTTCATCCTATTAGGTTTTCGTTTTGACTTGTAGCTCCATTTCACATCAATTGGTTTTTTTTGTTGGTTCTTTCGACAAGCTCCCAAGTTTTGTTCTTTTCGATGGCTCTAAGTTATTCTTTCATAGTTTCAAACCATATATAATTTCTCAAGGCTTCACCCTCATGGCTTCTTCGATTAAGTCACCATCTGCATCGATTGCTTGATCTGGAAACATCAGCCTAGTTGAACAGTTCTTGTTCTTGTGGACCTACTTTCTTTCTGCATAGGCGGTTCTTCAATTCGACCAGTCAAAGTATCAACTTTTTTCATTTTGACTTGTCGAAGCTTCATTCTGTTCATCTCCTTTGAACAAAGTTGCATTGGTGGTTCTTCGATTCTACTAGTCGAAGTGTCACCTTGTTCATTTTGACTTGTCGAAGCTTCATTATGTTCATCTTCTTTGAACAAAGTTGCACAGGTGGTTCTTCGATTCGACCAGTCGAAGTATCACCTTGTTCATTTTGAATTGTCAAAGCTTCGTTGTATTCATCTCCTTCGAACACAGCTGTTATTGTGTTTGATTCTTGTCGAATTGAACTTTGACACCAATCCCACCTTTTGCTTTCGTCTTCAAGCACATCTCTATTGATCATTAGTTTATCTTCATTCAGTGAATACAACTTGTATGCATCATTTGAAGGATAACCTATGAGCACCATGACTTCACTTCGACCATCCAACTTCTTCGTCACTTTTTCAGGTACATGCCTGAAACACATTGATCCAAAAACTCTAAGATGACTTATATTTGGATGATTCGACCCTAACGACCCTTCTATGAAATCACGCCACATTTGAAGATTGCATGTCCTTCGAACCATTAGACTTTGACGTGCTTCTTTGGATAAAATCAAAGCTTTTGAATTCAAAATCTTCTTCTTTTCGAAGCACCAATTCAATCTACATGACAGTCGAAATGTCTTTCCTTGTAATGCTTCAAATAGCTTATATTTCAATAGATCGAAAATGAACCCTTCGATAACGGTTTAACATAGTGAAGCTCTTTACTAGCTCTTCATCAATCGAAGAATTCATAAAAGCCTCCTCATACTTTATTTCGAACTATTCTTTCTTCGGCCATAGTGTCAATTATTCAAAACTTGTGTAATTGAAATTCCCAGCTAACACCGCTTTGTTGGGCATCTAATTAGAATGCATACTGCTGTCGAAGCTGCTTCAGCCCAAAATCTCTTAGACGTACTCTTAGCTTTCGACATACACCTCATCATGTTCCGTACACTTATTTTCTTTCTTTCAGCTATGCCATTATGCTGAGGCGTATAGGGTGCCATGTAAATCATTTGAAGCTTTTGCAAACCAAAATTCGTTGTGAGAAATGAAACCGTAGTTGGAAATCCATTGCTTAGGAGGAGAATTTGTCTGATCAATTCTTGGTTAACCTTGAGCAATTGAGGACCTTAATGAGCATGCCTTGAATAAAATGGGAGGGAAAATTTTGGGGTGCAAAACTTTGGGTCATAAACAAGAACTTGAAAAAAGATCTAGTTTCTAACTCTGAAGAAACTAAAACTGAGATCAGAAAACTATGAGCTGAAAAAAAAAATTTCTAAACTAAAAAATAATTTGCAAAATGCTCAGAAAGAAACTATGTCAGAAGTTCCTAGTAACTCTGATAAGATCATAAAGAAATATGATCATAGCTTTCAAAATTTTCTTGCAAAAAACATGGATAGAAGCAAGATGGCTTCAATGATCTATGGAGTTAGCAGAAATGGCAAAAAAGGAATAGGATACAAGGGAAAAGTGTCTCAACCTAAGAAATTTAAGGATTTGGTCATTAAACGAACACCTCTGTATTCTCACTTCACCCATGGGCACACACATGACATAAAGTATACTAGTAATGCTTTCTCTGCTAAACCAAAATTCAAATAGAATTTTGGTAACTTTAACAAACAACGACCCAAAACAATATGGGTACCTAAGGATAAAATTGTCTATGTTGCAGATATCTTTAACAGCAAGCATATATTCCAAATCCTAGAGCTTAAATCTGAAGGCTAAGTAGGTTTCAGAGGCAATCAGAAAGGGAAGATTATAGGCTCTGGAACTATTGGTAACAATACGCTTCCCTCTATAACTAATGTTCTGTTAGTAGATGGATTAATGCATAACTTGTTATGCATAAGTCAGTTAAGTGATAACGGTTATGACATAATATTTAATCAAAAGTTCTGTAAAACAGTTAGTCAGAAAGATGGATATGTCCTCTTTAATGGAAAGAGAAAGAACAACATTTACAAAATCAAAATTTTTGAACTAAAAAGTCAGAATGTGAAATGCCTATTGTCTGTTAGCGATGAGCAATGGGTCTGGCACAGAAGATCGGGACATGTTAGTATGAGAAAAATATCTCAGATTAACAAACTCAATCTGGTCAGAGGACTTCCTAACCCAAAGTTCAACTCAGATGCTCTGTGTGAAGCATGTCAAAAAGGAAAGTTTTCAAAACCTTCTTTCAAAATAAAAAAGTGTTGTTTCTACCTCTAGACCATTAGAACTTATGCATATATATCTATTTGGACCAGTGAAAACTACATCCAGTAGTTGCAAGAAGTATGGATTAGTGATCGTAGATGACTATACCAGATGGACATGGGTAAAGTTCTTAAGACATAAGGACGAGTTACATTTTGTGTTCTTCGCATTCTGTAACCAAGTCCAAAATGAAAAAGATCTTAGAATTGTTAAAGTCAGAAGTGATCATGGTGGAGAGTTTGAAAACAAAAAATTTAAACTATTTTTTAATCAGAATAACATCTCTCATGATTTCTCTTGTCCTAGAACTCCTCAACAAAACATAGTTGTAAAGCGAAAGAACAGAACTTTACAAGAAATGGCCAGAACCACGATCAACGAGACTAACATTGCTAAGAAATTTTGGGAAGAAGCAATCAACACAGCTTGTTACATTCAGAATATAATCTCCATAAGACATATTATGTATAAGACTCCATATGAACTGTGGAAGAACAGAAATCCCAACATTTCTTATTTTCATCCATTTGGATGTACTTGTTTTATTCTGAACACTAAAGAACATCTGAACAAGTTTGACTCTAAAGCACAAAAGTGTCTCATGTAAGGATACTCTGAATGCTCAAGAGGCTATAAAGTATATAACACAGAAACACGGATTGTAGAAGAGTCCATCAGTGTCAGATTTGATGATAAGCTTGGCTCTCAAAAGTCAAAGCAAGATGAATCTTTGCAGATATAGAAGTCCAATTTACAAGTATTGAAGACATTGCATCAGAAGTTTCTCACAAAGAATCACAATAATCTCTAGAAGAATATGTCACAAACATTACAACAACATCTGAAGAGCCTCTCCAGAAAAGACAATCTAGAAGCAGCTTAGCTCATCCGAAAAACAAAACCCTAGGAAAGAAAGAAGACCCAATCAGAAGAAGATCTACATTTAGAAACTCTGAAGAATCTCTCATGGGGTTAGTGTCTATGATTGAGCCAACTTCCATTGACGAAGCCCTTCTGGATAATGATTGGATACTTGCAATGTAGGAAGAATTAAACCAATTCACCAAAAATGATGTGTGGGATCTGGTTCCTAAACCAAAAAGGTTCAACTTCATTCGAACCAAATGGGTTTCAGAAAAAAAACTGAATGAACAAGGAGATGTCTTCAAAAATAAAGCACGACTGGTGATAACAAACACTCAAAGAACAATTATGCTCCCTTGTAAGAGTTTTGATGATAACAAACACTCAAAGAACAATTATGCTCCCTAAATAAGTATTTTGTTTTGCAGAGAATTTCTGATGGAAGAAGCACAAAAGATGAGTTAGATAGCTATTTCAACTCTTATTCTATACATCTCTTAAATAAGTTCTAACGCTGCAAGCAGGAACTCTGTTTTTCTTATCCATAAAGTTCTTGAAAGAAGCAATGGTAACTTTCATCTTCTGAAGCAACCATGTTCTGAAGCGTTACAATTCACTTATTTCTATTCAAAACTAACGGCTGAAAGGGGACAAGGATCTTTATTTTTGGAAAGCTCTTTAATTATCATTGATCAATGTTCCAAAAGCTCCTACATGTGTTTCCTATTTAAACAAATATTGAAGGAGAAATTGTTTATGATTTTCACATACAACAAACAAGTCTTCTTCATCACCTTCAAACGTACTGAATCTCAATTGTGTAAATCATCACTTGTGTGATACTGTTATTAGAAAACGTTTTTTGTACACTCTCTTAAATATTGTTTAGTGTATATCCTTGAGAAAACTGGATTGCGGTTTAAACTCAAGAAGACTTTGACAGTTGTCATAGTAGCTGTGCAATCAAGTTTGTTTAGTGGATTAAGACCTCGTTGAGAGAGGCAAAATCACCTTGGCGGGTGGACTGGAGTAGTTTGAGTTTAAACGAACTAGGATAACCAGCGTGTTCTTTTCTTTAAGTTTTAAAAACCCCAATTCAAACCCCCTTCTTGTGTTTTTCCATTCTTCACAAACTACAATCTTCCCTAGCTTGAGTCTATTCCTCAGACTACTATAAATCATTGACAAAATTCGTCTTCCCCATTAGAGTTGCTATTGTCCCCCGAAATTTGTTGCAAAACCTGGAGTCTGACCAGAATACGAGTTAACTTTACCCTCCCAGACAAGTCAGAAGTTTAATTATCTCTTTTATCCCCAGCCAGGTTATATGAGAATTAAATTCCCCAGTAGAGCAATGAACAACCAATGTGCTTGAACCTTTTTCCCCAAGCAGAAATCAACATCTCTATAGAGTTTCCTCAAAACAAGTAAGCAGGAATCCCCAATGGAAAAATTTGAGACTAAATTGAAGATACACATACTCTTCCTCCCCAGAAATAGCTCGGGATTTATCTTCCCAAAACAAAGATACATTTCAACAACATTCATACATCATGACATATGCATACGAAACACATATTGCATAATCTCATTTATTTTAAGAACATCATTACGCAATTCATTTCATGCATAATGACTTTGCATACAACTAACTCTTTACTTTTTTCAGGAAAGATCAGTAAACAAATGAATATCATCAACGACACAAATTTCCCTCACAAAACCTCTGCTGGTTCAGTTTAAATCGACAAATGATTTATCCTGATTTGTTTCCGGTAGACACTTTCTCTAATTCAATTAAATCGACCCTAAAATTTATGCTGATTCGTATCCAGTTAAAGAACATCTTAAACATCTGATGGTTCAATTTAAATCGACCAATGATTTATCCTAATTTGTTTCCGGTAGACACTTTCTCCGGTTCAGTTAAATCGACTCTAAGATTTATGCTGATTTGTGTCTAATTAAAGACCATTTTAGACCTCTGCTTGGTTTAGTTTAAATCGACCAATGATTTATCTTGATTTGTTTCCGGTAAACACTTTCTCTGGTTTAGTTAAATCAACCCTAAGATTTAAGTTGATTCGTATCCAGTTAAAGACCACTTTAGACCTCTGCTAGTTCAGTTTAAATCGACCAATGATTTATCCTGATTTGTTTCTGGTAGACACTTTCTCGGGTTCAGTTAAGTCGACCCTAAGATTTATGCTGATTTGTTTCCAGTTAAAAAAATGCAGACATCTGTCGTTTCAGTATAAATCGATCAAAGATTTATTCTGGTACTTCTTCTAATCTCTAACAACAGTTACTCTGGATGGCATTTATAAGCCCATCTCCGATAACTCATCATTACCACTCCAAATGGCATCTTTAAGCCAATTCTCGATATGATCAACCAACAACATTACTTCGTGCACCAGTGAGTGCAACTTTCTAGGCACTTTAGTGTTGAATCATCTTCCACCCTAAAGTTACCAATGGAAGACATACCAATCTAACTTTTCAGGTTTAAGAAGATTGAACAGGGGCAGGTGTTGCACCCAAAACTTTTCCCTGGCTTTTCTCAAAACATTTCTCACAAAATATCTCAAGGATTATCAAGGTTTAATCATACAAGCTCACCTCATAAGCACCGAGACCCTAAATTAGGGTTTTGATTTTCAAAAGGAAAATTGGACTTATAATGCCTCAAATTACTTTCATGGTTATTATAGACCCCCAAGAATACTCATTCCAAGTTTCAAGTCTTACATCTCAAGATTGGTCAGTCAATTGATCAGATGAATGAAAATCAATTGTATTGGGTAATGTAATATAGTGGGAGAACTGACTTGGGTGTTTTGCGTTTTATCGCAAATGTTACAGATAGCAACAATCTCCATCAACTTTTCTTTTATCCAATAAAGGAAAGGGTGAAAAGAACAAGAAAAACCTTTCGAGAATTTTTCTTGAGTTCGGGGGGTAGGTTATGAAAAGGGAAGGTATTAGCACCCTTTTCATCTATAGTTATCTACGGGCTCGTAGTTGCTTGATCACTTTGAAAATGCTTTGTTTGAAATAGTTTGTGATTAGTGTAAGTTTGAAAGTATTTTGAAAACGCCTTTGTTACGGCAAATTTTGTAATGATTCTCGTCTCTATAAGAATGCATACAAAGTGTTAGTTTTGAAAAATAGTTCAAAGAGATGTTTGCTTTTAAATATGTTTTGAAAGTGTGAGTGTGGATATGGTTTTTATTTTGTGAGCAAGCAACTACGAGCGTCCTACCTAATCAAAAAGTCTTTGTTCTTTTCCTCCTCCTTTAGATATTTCTACCTTACCATTGATTTATAAGAAGCCCTTACTTTGGATGTGAAGGGACAATCGCGGGTCAATCGTATTGTCTTAGAAGGAAACTTATGAGACGCTTTAGTAATTTTGATAGGGACTAAGATCGTTTTACCAAAGGAAATATCAAAGGGTCATCGAGGTACTACGATCTTTTTTATCGAGGGTCTTTTCTAAAGCGCCCATATTTGAGGGACATGACTATTTTCTGAAGCAACAAGTGAGGTTACCCTAGAGGTGCTTGTGTGAATTGTGTTTTGATTGCATGCATTTTTGTATTTGAGATTAGAGTTTTCTAACGGTTAATTTTATCTTTCCATAGACACCTTAATTACTATCAATTATATGAAAAAACAATAAATTTGCGGAAATTAAAATCCTACGCTATTATATCATTAGGGGATGGGGATACAATTTACAAATGGGGATGAAGTAAAAGTCTAAATATTAGAACCATATTGAATAGAAATGAAGAAAATATAAAGGAAATGTAAAAATAGTGTAAAAAGAAAAAAAAATCTTTTTTAACCATTATGTGTCGACACATGCATATCTTTGCATCGACACATAACTTTACTTTTTCCTGTAAAACCAAATCAGCCGGTATGAGTCGATGCATAATGGGATGTGTCGACTCATTTCCTGTTTGTGTCGACACATACATTTTTTGTGTCGACTCATGCACCTTTTGTCTTTCTATTTTGGGGTCTGGATAGCAGTATGTATCGACACATAAGGCCTTGTGTCGACTCATACCCTGTTCTGTCACCAAAATGAGTCGACTCATGTGAGTATGTGTCGATTCATGCTGCAGTTTTTTAGTTCTAACATTGTTTTATGGTCTGTACAAGTCAGTTCACAGCATATGATTGATAAAAAGAAACAGCGAGAAATGGTTAGATTCAAGGGGCAATGGTTACCATATTTTATCTTCCAAGATGAATCATTAGTGATATATGAAAAAATGCAAAGTCAAGAAGACTTGCCTTGAGACTGCACTTGGTGTTCTGAATCTGAATACTTTTCAAGATGTTGTATGAACTTCAATGAATCTTCATGGAGCTGTTCCAAGCTGTTGAATCACACCAACTTAGTCAAGTTGTACAATACTGTTTTTGTGTTTGGAAGGTGAAGATTATGGCACTACAGAAACTATTCTTGTGTTTGAATAACCTCTATGTGATGTAAAGTGTTTGGCTAGTTGGTTTATAGGAGGGTTTTCAAGATGAAATAATGGTTTGAGGTTTTGTTTTGGTGAATGAAAACAGAGATGTGTATGAGCAAGGGTCTTTTGTGAATGAGTAGAGTTTACAAAGAATGTTGTTTTTTTTTCTCTTCTCTCTTTTCTCTCTAAAAGCCCACCCTTTGTGTGTTGTCAAGACAATTTATTCCTAGATGAAATTTGACTGAGATTTAGGAGGGAAACCAATAAGTTTTTGAACTGTTTGGGTATATTGTTCCATTGCTTTTTGATGCAGCTCGTATGTGCTAATTTTGTGCAAATATGAGACTGGGATAATGCAGGCTTGGACTGGGTTAGTGGTAGCATAGCAGGCCTGTTTTGCAGAAATTTTGGAGTGTTGTGGCAGCTTGGTACATGGTTGTTTTATAGCAGTACAGCAGACTATTTTTGACATGGTTTTGGGCTTTCTTGGACAGCGACATTTGTAGCATGACACAAGTCTGTTTTATGGACAACATAGTGATAAAGTTTGGACATTGAGTCAAAGGGAAAAATTCAATCAAGACCAAGCTTAGAGTTTGTAATCTTGCAAAAATGCAAACTTGTAATAACTTGAATCATTTGTAACACCTTGAATTATAATGAAAAGATTTCATGAAACAATGAAATTAACAAGTATACAAGTTCTTAGAAAAATTTCTAAGCCTTGCAAAGTTTGTTTTTTTCCAAAATGACTTTTAACCTTCATGATTTTTGATGATCAAATTTAATTTTTTGAATGTCTTTATGAAATGTGATTTTTGAAACTAAAATTTGATCAAAAAGTCAAAATTTGACTTTTCAGTGTACAGTTGACTTTTTCCATCAGTTGTCTGAATTTCATCTATCAATCCACTGATCTAGGGAGATGAATTGAAATATGAGATTAGGTCAAAATGATGTATTTGGATCCTTGAAATAAATTTTTCAAACCAATAAGTCATATACTAGGTCAAAAATTGAAGATTGGTCGTTCTCAGTCAAAAACCTTAATTTTGACCATTTTGCCCCTTTTGATGATTTGTACAACTTTCTTGGAAAATTGTGATCCCATCTTGATCGAATGATACATATGACTTCAAAATGTTGATATTGGTCCAAAATATTAAAGTTTGACTGTAGGTTGGCCATAATTGACTTTTTTCTAATACAACTGATTTTAGGTTATATGATCAATTGATTGAGCAATTTTGTGATCCAGGACTTGAAACTTGACAGGCACAATCTTGAGGGTCCATAATGATCCATGAAAGTTATTTGAGACATTAGAAGTCCAACTTCCTTTGAACAAACTCAAACCCTAATTTGAGCCATCAGTGTTGAGGAGATAGCTTGACCTAGTCGATACTTGCACAAACTTGAGTCTTCGATAATCTTTGTAGGAAATATCTTGAGAAATGAAAGGGAAAATTTTGGGGTACAATAGGTAAAAATTCAAATGTGATCAAATTACATTCAAACTTTAAGATTTTTGACCAATATCAACATTTTGAAGTCATATTTATCATTTGATCAAAAGTTGATCATAATTCCTCAAGGAAAGTATTCAAATCATCAAAGGGGCAAAATGGTCAAAATTAGGGATTTGACTTAGAATGACTAGTCATTAACTTTTAACCTAACACATAAATTAATGGTTTGAAGTATGATCTCAAGGATTCAAGCACATTATTTTTGACCTAATTTCATGGCTCAAATATTCCTCAAGATCAAACAATTGATAGTTGAAATTTGGTCAACTGATGAAAAAATCAACTATTACACCAAAAGTCAAACTTTGACTTTTTGGTTAACATTGAGTTTCAAAGATCAAGATTCATCAAGACATTCAAAAATATCAAACTTGATCATCAAGAATCAAGAAAGTCAACAAAAAGTTAAAAATTTCAATACTTAGAAAAATTTCTAAGTGTTTTAACCTTGATAATTTCACTACTTCATGACAATTTTTCATCAAGATGCAAGATGATTCAAGGAAAACTTTCAACATGAAAGTTGTAGATCTTGACGAATTCTACAACTTTGTATTCACGGGTTGATGTCCAAAAAATGCTTAGATTTTGAGTTATAGGCCCATGAAGTCATGACCTTTTTAATAAAACACTTAGTAAAATTTTCACCTAGTTTAGGTAGATTTTTGTCCCAACTTCTTGGCCAATTTTATTTAACCAAAGTGGAAACCATGAAAGTTGTATACAATGTTTCAAGCTTTCCAAAATTTCAAAGAACTTGAAGAGATCATTTTTGAGCTAAGAGAATCGAAGAGAAGAAGTTGGGCATCCATTCTTGAAATACAAGTCATTTTAATGATGAACACATAACCAAATCCTTAACCAATGCTGCATAATCTCATTTTGTAGGAATTCTAACTTGCAAATCTATCCATGATCATATGTTTACACAACTCATTAAGCCATTGTCCAAGTGTTTGAACCTTTGTCCAAGCCAATTTTCCATTTATGGCACAAAGGCACCATTGCCATTCTTGAAAAGTTGCTTTAATCACAAAGTCAACTTGTCTTGAGCTTTGCACTTGTTCCTTCTGCACAAACTTCATCTATAAGATCAGAGCAGACATGTTTAAATCTTTTAGCCACCCTACAAGCTTTGTACCTTGCCTTGAAACCATATGTGTCAAGCTTGCTTCAAAAACAAGTCAAGTGAACACAACATATGATTTCTTGATTCTGACCACGTCAAGCCCTCAAAACCTTTCCTATAAATTGAGACATTGTTCACAAGTCAAGGACACAAATTCACAAGCCTTGAAACTCCCTCAAACCCAGAATTACTCTCAAACATCATTTTTGTGCCATTTCTGACTTTGAAGTCCAAGCTCACTTTCCACTCGTGCGTTCTTCCTCAAAATAAATCATAAAACATCCATAAATCATCTAGAGATGATACAGGACCCGGTTACACGACTGTAACACCTCCTTCATCATCATCCATAACCAAAAACAGGGTGCTGCATCTTGACATCTCTAGCACGATTCAGACACTTTCAGCTCAGAGTAACCTTTGCAGTAGCTTCCTAGAGGTCCATTGAAGCTATCCCGATCATCACAACACCTTGAAGAGTGCTCAAACTCAGAATGCAATTTCCATTTTCAAGGTAAGTCTTCTGAAATTTTAACTCTTCAAACAAGCATCATTTGACTTTGATTTTAAAAGATAAAATGTAGACATCATGGCCATAAAACTAACCATGCTTTTAGATTTCATTTATATTGCTTGAGCATGGATAATTTTGAGTTTGAACTTTCTAAAAAATTTAGGTCAGATTTGGTACCAACATAAATTCTTGTTCATCTTTGAGAATTAGTTTAAGTTATTTACATATTTGGAATCATGATGAAATTTCTAACAATTTTGATGTTTACAATTTCTGAAATGGTTGAGAAATGAGTAAGTTACAAAATTCATACATGTTGTTCTGGTTATGGCGCAAGGAAGAACAAGATGACATAATCAGGATTGGGTTTAAAATATAATGGGTTGGTTGTGCATAAATCAACGAACGTATCACTACCCCAGTGGTTAAAGCGTGCGCCTATGACCTTTGTGACCTGGGTTCGAGCCCCAGTGCCACAGTTTGGTATTTTTCACTTCATTTCTGATTCTTTTTTTGTTTGCTAGCGCGCCTGGGCCTCTCCCTCTTGGGCCATCACATTTTTCTCCCTAACACCCCTCATTTTCGTTTTGCAACATAGGCCCATTTTTTCTTTTTATTTCCTTTTCTGATTCAAACAAAAGTAGGCTTTGGGCTTAAACCAAAAAATATTTTCTCACACCCCTTTTTTATACTTTTAGTTCAGACCCAACATTTCACATTTTTTTTATTATTATTTCATTTTCTTTTCTTTTATTTATCTATTTTTATTTTTAACCAAAAAATATAAAAAACTATATTTTCCTAAATAATTGTATCAAATTTTCCATTTTTATTTTATTTCTATTTTATTTATTTTATAGAGAAAAATAATAAAAATACTTTCTCAAACTATGTAATTTTCTCTTTTTATTAAACAATTAATTAAACTCCTTTTGTAAATTAATTAGAATAATTATGTTAATTGTAAAAACTTTTTTCCATAAAAAACTCACCATAAAAATAATTTCTCTTCTTTTTACATTTTTGTACATTCTGTTATTTTGCATTATGATTTATGTAATTGTCAAAGCGTTGTAATAGTAATTAGGGTTTATTTTACTTATCATCCCCATTTGTAAATTTGTATCCCCCATCCCCTAAAGTATTATAATAGCGTAGAACATTTAAATTCTGCAATTTGTCGCTTTCCATATTATTGCTAGTAATTAGGGTTTGTATGACAAGACTTAAAACTAAACAATAGACAACTTTAATTCAAGACAAATTAAATGAAAACAATACAATTTGCACACATGCACCTCTAGGTTTAACCCATACTTGTTGCCTTAGATTAAAACATTCATGTCCCTTGAACGTGAGATGTTTTAGTAAAGACCCTCGATTAAAAGATAATAGTCCCTCGATGACCCTTCAACATTGCCTTCGATAAACGATCATACTCCCTTATGATAAATTACTAAAGCATCTCACAATTTTCCTTCTATGACTGTACGACCATCCACGCCCGTCCCTCACATTCAATGATATGGCTCCTTACCAACCAATGGTAAAATAGAACTATCTAAAGGAGGAGGAAAAGAAAAAAGACTTTTGAGTAGGTAGATTACTCGTAATTTCTTTCTCACAAACAAAACCATTTACACCTCACACTTTCAAAACACTTTTCAAAAACAAGCATTTTGTATACATTCTCAACGATACGAGAATCATTACAAAATCCCTTTACATTGACATCTTCAAAACATCTTTAAAACACTCCATTTCAACAAATATTTTCAAAACCAACACTTTGTATACATTCTCAATGATACGAGAATCATTGCAAAGTTTTCCAAACTTAGGCGTTTTCAAAATATTTTCAAACTTACACAAACACAGAGCATTTCAAAGCGAGCTAGAAATTAAGAGCCAGTAGATAACTACAGATGGAAAGGTTGCTAACACCTTACCTTTTCATAACCTACCCCCAAACTCAAGAAAATTCTTAAAAGTCTTTCCTGTTCTTTTCACCCTTTCCTTTATTGGATAAAAGAAAATTCGGTGGCGACTCTTGCTATCCGCAACTTTATGCGATAAAACACAAAACCAAAAAGTCAGTTCTCCCACCGTATTACAGAAAATGTTGGGAGTTATTGAACATTTCAGAGACTTGATAGTTGATAGAAATCAAAATGAGGACAATGACTTTAAAGTAGATGAATCAGAGTGGCACAATTAGTTATGCATGTATGACTTGTTAGGATTCAAGGGTGAACAGTAGAAACCTGCGAGAATGATGCAAACCTTTGGACATTCTAGAAGGGAAGTAATTGGTGAAAAGTTTATATATCATTCATCTTAATTCCATATCAGTAGATATGTTAATTTACATGTTCGATTGGTGAATCGTATCATTGTGGTACTAATGTTGGATGCCTAAGATGTGAGTATTATGGTTATGTTGACTTTCTTATGACAGTGCCGCTGTGTGATGAAATGTTAGAGATGATGTTCATGACGTGGAACTCTACATTCTTAATCTATATTGTTGCCACGTTTTCTATGGTAGGGGTTCGAGTGCGAGTAGCTTTTTCCTATGAATTAAAATTAGAAAAGCAATTCCTATGGTGATGGAAACAATCTCGTGGTGTTCTGGTTCAAGGGTGAACGAGATCCTCGAAGGATAGAAAAACACAAGAAAGAGGGTTTGAATTGGGGTTTTAAAAATTTAAAACAGTATGACAAGTTTTGTTATCCTAGTTCATTTGAACTCAAACTACTCGAGTCCACCCGCTAAGGTGATTTGGCATCTCTCAAATGAGGTCTTAATCCACTAATCAAACACTTTGTTTACACAATCACAATGAGTACCGTCAATTTCTTCTTGAGACTAAACCATAACTTGGTTTCTCAAGGTATTACAAAATATGAATAAAAAATGTGTACAATGGTGTTTCTAGAAAAACTATATCACAACTGTGATTTATACACAAGGTTTAAAGTATAATGAATAGACAAAAGACAGTTAGTGAAGGTATATCTTTGTATGCGTAAATGTGTTTCATCATTTCTTCAAGACTCCTTTATATAGGCGAAGCATATGAGATATGAGAAGATGATTTTGGAAGGTTGATAAAATGTAGTTAATGTACTTTCCAAAAATATAGATCTTATCTGGTACCAACTGTTACTTTTTGATTTGAAATGATTGAATTATAACACATCAGAACTTGTTTCTTTAACCGTTGATTAGAATAAGAATGTTAACATTGAGACTTTAGATCATCAGAGTATTTACTTCGTCAGAGTTTTAGCGTGCAACTTTGGTGCTTCAGAAGTTTTAGCATTTAGAACTTCATTGAGCGTGATATTTCAATAGTTGTACAAAAGTTCTTATCAGACCTTCGTAGTGTAATTTTGTTCGTCAACTTATGTGCTTCTTTATCAGAACTTCTCTACATATTAAAATAAATTATTTAGAGAGCATATTTGTTCTTATATATATATATATATATATATATATATATATATATATATATATATATATATATATATATATATATATATATATATATATATATATATATATATATATATATATATATATATATATATATATATCATGTATTTGTTATCATCAAAACTATTTCTGAAGATGTAGAACCAAACTATGTTCTAACAATCTCCCCCTTTTTGATGATGACAAAAGCTTGTATATTTTGATAAATCACGTAAGACAATAAAGAATTAGGGTCTCCCCCCTGAGTTGAATACTCACATAAAGAAAAATTAGATACTTCCCTGAAGATGTTTTGATCAGAGCTTGTGACGGAAGTTCTGATAAGTCCATTTGACAGAAGTTAATTTCAAGAGACTTTTTCTGTTTTCTTTCAAAAGATAAAACAAAGGTTATGATATTAAAAATGTTTGAAACTAAGTCTCGGCACTGTTATATTCAAAATATCTTACGTTCTCCCACTTTTTGTTATAAATCAAAAAGCAATAAAAACACATAGAGAGAATAAAATGGATTATGCATTCAAAAATAGATTAATACAGATAGAAGCAGATGAACAAAAGTTTTTAAATATAGAACAAACATAACATAAACAAAAAAAAATCAAACCTAAGGTTGTGGAGGAGGTGGAAGTCGTGTAAACAAGGCTTCCAATAGACTTTTGATCTGCTTGTTTGATTCCTCTTGCTTCCCTAGCATGCCCTTAATTTCTTGGTTTCTTTCATCCTGTTTGTCCGGCCTTTCCTTAACAGCTGCATTCTCTTTCTTCAACTCCTCCAGAGTTTTCAACACAAGAGAGGAGGAAACTGTTTCAACAGAAGAACCCATATTCTCAGAAATTGCTGCAGCAGATTATTTCTCAGAAGATTCTTCAATTGACTTTCCTTTGTCTTTAAAAATGACCAGAGGAAGAGGTTGAGGTTCAGAAAATGGTTCATTACATCTGATTCTTGTGAGGCTTCCCAAGAATTTTTGTCCAGAAGCATGATAGGTTTCCTTACCCAGTGACATAGAACTTGATCCTTAAATATTTTCAGGTGATCACAGAAGTTCTGTTGAGCAATTTCATAACTGAGTTCCTTCAGCTTCAGAGATTCAGAATTAAACCATTTTCTGAACTAAGTCCAGAGAGAATCAAAAGCAGCTGGGTTAAGATTATCCATGCAAGCTTGCTTCAAGGAGTTAACCTATTCCTGTATTTATGTTTCAAAAGCTAGCAGAGACTTACCAGCATTTGATTTGGATAGTTTTGGTGTTGGTTTTGGAATGGCTATTTTCTGATAAGTTGTGACAAGATTGTCCCAAGATTCTAGATCAATTATGGTTCTAAGGGGATATTCTGAGTAGTCAGTGGGGGTGGGAGAGTCGGAAAGAATTATAAGAGAGTTAGGTGGTGTTGAATTATAGGGAGATGGAACATCTAGAAGGGAGAAGTCTTGTGATGTTATGGTGGAGATTTGTGGTGGTTGAGAGGTGTTGAGTGGGAAAGTGATGCCTGGAATGGATGATGTGGTATCAGAGGCAGTATTTGGATTTTCGTTTTGGGGAGCTTCAAAAAATGGATCAAATTGATCAATATCAGAAAGAACTTGTGCAAGTTCTGGTTGAGTTTGAACGAATTGGGTAGAAGGTGGGTTAATCAGAGGATGATTAATGGGTATTGAGGTATCAATTTCTATGTCAAAGTCATCAATGATTTGAGGTGATATATTTTCAGTAGGTTTTGGAGATGAGGGCGTTTCAGATGTTGATAAAAAGTGATTTAATAACAAAAACAAAAGAGGGGTTAGATTTCTTTTTAGCAACTTCGGGAGTTTTCTGAGAAGTTCCTTCTCAAGCAGCTTTCCTTTTTCTTGTCTTTCTGGTAGCACTTCAAGAGGTTTTTTCCTGAGATCAAGGATATTAACATCTGGAATTGTTCCATCACTCTTGCCGGCTTCCAGATATCTAAGGACAATTTCAGGAGAGGAGTCTGGTTGAGTGAAGAGAGGAAAATCCTTCAGAGGAACTCTTCTAGTGGTTATAACTTCCTTTGCAGTAAGTGGAGGATCCTTCTTAATGGTTTCTATTATCTTCATTTTCTTCAGGTTCTTGCCATTGAGAGGATTTTAGCACATGGTTCCAGAATATTTACTTGTTGAGCCTCACTCATATGTTCTATTAGTTTATTCTCTGTTAGAATATCTGAGATAAGCCTTCCGAACAGTATTCAACCTCTTTTGGATCTTTCTTCTTCCCTTGTTTCCTTGACACTTGTCTTCAGATGGTTATAGAATATGAGGAAGGTGAACTTTGCCTTTAGTTATGATGAAGTACAATAGGTACTGTTGATCAATATTGATGTAGTCAGGAGAACTGCTTGGTCTTCAGTGATTGACGCACCCCCGAATTATTCTAGACCAAATTCTGAGATAGTCCTACATATCTTTGATCTTGTTTGAGGGTTGTCTAGAGGAGAAGATTTCTTTTGATACGATGGTTAGGTCATAAACCTTTTCTGCCATTTCACTATATCTTATACCACTTTCGTCATGACCAATAAGCTTTCCAATAAGATCCTTGATGATGGAGATCTTCTTTCCCATTACATAAGACATTACTTGATGATTTAATGAAGTAGCATGAATTAGAAACTCTTTAACTATCTAGGGAAAACTGGACCGATTAGACGATCAAAGTATTTTGTCCACCCTTGAAACTCAAAATAAGAAGTTAGGTCATACCCATTTTCTTTCATGCTTTCAAAATCAATTATGAGTTTACAGAGAACTTCCAGAGAATCAATAGGAGTGAGAAGAGTTCTTGAAGGTTCAACATACCTTTCTTCGTTTGTAGTAGAGGATGAACCGAGAATGTTGATTTGAGAATCTTGAGACATTTGTTGAAAAGAAGCCATTGTTCACAGACTTAGGGTTTTGAGAGCACACAAACGAGAAAGGAACAAATACAGAGAGAATAGGGTGAGTGAGAGTGAAGGTGCGAAAGTGAGGTATAAATAGCCAACGGGGAGAAAACATGAATTTTAATTTTAATTAATAAACTAAAAAAAATGATTAATTGTATTAATGATTTCTGAAAAAGAGGGATGGCGTGCAGATTTTGAACAGTTACCGATTTGACTCGTGCCTCAATGCATCAACTTAACCGTTTTAGACCTTCTGATTTTCATTACGTGTTCAGCCTTAGAGAGTGACTTAGCATTTAGAGTTGACAGATGTTGATATGGTGAGCTGCTTGCTTCTATCTTAGAAATGAAGTGTTTTTGGAAAATGTTCATATCTTCTGAATAGTTTATGATACAATTTTCCTTCCCACTTCTGAAGAACTATTGTTCAGATGTTCACAAAAATAAGTTTAAAAATTATGAGGATTAAATATACAAAAACTACACTTTTATTTTGGGCATAATTCCATACTGAGGTGTTTTAGAATGAAATTAAATCTATCTTCAGCAAGAGGTTTAGTGAAAGCGTCATCCCATTGATGGTCTGTGTCTATAAATTTTAAACAAAGAATTTTCTTTTGAATATAGTCCTTAATGAAATGGTGTTTAATTTCTATATGTTTAGCCCTAGAATCTAAAATAGGATTTTTAGAAAAACAGATAGCAGAAATATTATTGTAGAGGATATGAATGTTACTCTCATAAATATTAAAAATCTTCAAACTAACTTTTCATCTAGAGCATCTGAGTACTGCATCCAGCTGCAACTATATATTCAGCCTCAGCAGTTGATAGTGCAATAATGAATTATCTTTTGTTGGACCATGAGATTAGGGTATCCTCCAGAAACTGGCAGCTTCCAAAAGTACTTTTTATTTCTATTTTATCTCCAGCAAATTTAGCGTCACGGTATCCTACTAATTTATATTCTCTGGATTTTCTATAATAAAGACCAAGATTAGTAGTACCTTTCAGATAGTTGAAAATTCGCTTAACTGCTATTAAGTGAGATTCTCTAGGATCTTATTGGAATCTGGCACAAAGACAAACACTATATAGAATATTAGGTCTTGAGGCTGTTAGATATAAGAGAGAACCAATCATACCTCTGTAGAGCTTATGTTCTACTTTCTTACTTACCTCTTCCATTTCCAGAATGCGTGTAGGATGCATAAGAGTTTTGGATGGCTTACTTTCTGATAAATCAAATTTCTTCAGAAGTTATTTAACATACTTGCTTTGATGTATGTAGGTTCCTTCTGAAGTTTTATTGATTTGAATTCCCAGAAAGAACTTGAGTTTACCCATCAAGCTCATTTCAAATTCTTCCTGCATAGTCTTAGCAAATTCTTTCCCCAAGGAGGCTTTAGTAGATCCAAAAATTATATCATCTACATAAATTTGACAAACCAGAATATCATTTTTAAATGGTTTATAGAACAGAGTTGTGTTCACCTTCCCTCTGGTAAACTCATTTTCTAACAAAAAGTTACTTAGTCTTTCATACTAAGCTCTAGGAGCTTATTTCAAACCATATAGCGGTTTCTTAAGTTTATAAACATATTCTGGATGTTTTGTATTTTCAAAACCAGGGGGTTGGTGCACATAAACTTCTTTATCAATGTAACCGTTTAAAAAAGCACTTTTGACATCCTTCTGATAAAGATGATGTCATTATTTATTGCAAATGAAATTAAGAGTCTGATAGATTCTAACCTGGAGACTAGAGCAAAGGTTTCTGTATAGTGTATCCCTTCTTACTGACTATAACCTTGTGCAACCAGTCGTGCTTTATTTCTAACAACTTCTCCTTGTCACTTAGCTTGTTTCTGAATACCCATTTTGTTCTAATGACGTTGAAGCCTTTTGGTCTAAGGACTAGATCCCACACATAGTTTTTGGTAAATTGATTTAGTTATTCCTACATTGCAAGGATCCAATCATTGTCTAGAAGTGCTCTGTCTATGGAAGTTGGATCAATCAGAGATACAAAATCCCATTAGAGATTCTTCAGTTTTTCTGAATGTAAATATTGTTCTGATTGGATCATCTTTCTTTCCCAGAATCATGTTTTCAGGGTGTGCTAAGCTGCTTCTGGATTATTTTTTATGGATGGATTCTTCATAAGCTGCTGTAATATTTGTGATTTCTTCTTCTGTATTTGGCTGAAGTTCTGAACTTTTATTTTCTGAAGATCTGTCTTCAGTACCTATAATTTAAACTTCTATTTCTGCAAAATATTTACCTTGCTTTGACTTTTGAGAGCCAAGCTTATCATTAAATTTTACAATAATAGATTCTTCCACAATTCGTGTTTCTGTGTTATATACTCTAGAACCATTTAAGCTTACAGAGTATCCTAACATGAAACACTTTTGTGCCTTAGAATCAAACTTGCTCAGATGTTCTTTAGTGTTCAATATAAAATAAGTACATCCAAATGGATGGAAATAAGAGATGTTGGGCTTTCTGTTCTTCCACAGTTCATATGGAGTCTTTTCCAGAATAGGTCTTATTGAGATTCTATTCTTAATGTAACACGTTGTGTTAACTGCTTCATCCCAAAAGTTTTTAGATATATTAGTCTCGTTGATCATGGTTCTGGCCATTTCTTGTAAAGTTCTATTCTTTTGTTCTACAACTCTGTTTTGTTGAGGATTTCTAGGACAAGAGAAATAATGAGAAATGCTATTCTCATTAAAAAAAACATTTCAGAGCTTTTATTTTTGAATTCCCCACCTTGATCACTTTTGACTTTAACAATTCTAAATTCTTTTTCGTTTTGAACTTGGTTATAGAAAGTAGAGAACACAGAGTGTGACTCGTCCTTGTGTATTAAGAAATTTACCCAAGTCCATCTGCTATAGTCATCTACGATCACTAATCCATACTTCTTGCCGCTGATGGATACAATTTTCACTGGTCCAAACAGATTTATATGCAGAAGTTCTAATGGTCTAGAGTTAGAAACAACATTTTTTGATTTGAAAGAGGGTTTTGCAAGCTTGCCTTCTTGAAATGCTTCAGACAGAGCATCTGAGCTAAACTTTATGTTAGGAAGTCCTCTGACTAGATTGAGTTTGTTAATACGTGATATTCTTCTCATACTAACATGCCCTAATATTTTGTGCCAGGCCCATTGCTCATCATTAACAGACATAAGATATTTTACATTTTGACTTTTTAGTTCAGAAAGTTTTATTTTATAAATATTATTATTTCTCTTACCATTAAAAAGTATAGTTCCATCTTTCTGACTAACTGCTTTACAGGAATTTTGATTAAAGATTATATCATAACCGTTATCACTTAATTTACTTCTAGATAACATGTTATGCATTAATACATCTACTAACAAATTCAGTTATAGAGGGAAGTGTATTGTTACCAATGGTTCCACAACCAATAAAATTTCCTTTCTGATTGCCTCTGAAACCTATGTATCCTCCAGATTTAAGTTCTAGGCTTTATAACATATGCTTTATTCTTGTCATGTGTCGAGAGCATCAAGAGTCCAAGTACCAATATTGGTGTTTCAACTTTGTTGTTAAAGATATCTGAAACATATATGATTTTATCCTTAGGTACATGTAATACAGTGGGAGAACTGAATTTTGGTTTTGGGTTTTATCGCAAATGTTGTGGATAGCAAGAGTCACCACCGACTTTTCTTTTATCCAATAAAGGAAAGGGTGAAAAGAATAGGAAAGACCTTTGAGAATTTTTCTGAGTAAGGGGGGTAGGTTAAAAGAAAGCTATTATCATCCTTTTCATCCGTATTTATCTACGGCTCTTAATCGCTAGCTTACTTTTGAAAATTCTTTGTGAATGTGTAAGATTGAAAATATTTTGAAAATTCCTAAGTTCGGAAACTTTGTAATGATTCTTGTATTAGTTGAGAACACATCA
Source organism: Vicia faba (assembly GCA_948472305.1). NCBI lineage: Eukaryota > Viridiplantae > Streptophyta > Magnoliopsida > Fabales > Fabaceae > Vicia > Vicia faba. The sequence continues at coordinate 597,480,436 of OX451741.1, read as the reverse complement.
AAGTGTTTGTTTTGAACATATTTCAGAAAAGTTTTTGTATAAAAAGAGATGTTTTTGTGAGAAAGCGATTAAAAGCTATCTACCTACTTAAGAGTCTTTCGTGTTATTTTCCTCTTACTTTAGATAGTGTTGTCCTACCATTAGTTAGTAGGAAGACCTATCATTGGATGTTTGAGGGACAAGTGCATGTCATCATACAGTCATAAAGGAAACATATAGGGATACCTTTAGCAATTCGAAGGGACTATCATCATGTAATCAAAAGCAACATTGAGGGATAAGATCATTTACCGAAGGCAACATCAATGGGTCATCGAGGGACTATAATCTTTATGATGATTTTTAACCGAGGTTCTTTGCTAATGGTATCCCTACGTTCGAGGGACATGACTATTTTCTGAAGGCAGCAAGTGGAGTCATCCTAGAGGTGCGTGTGTGAAAAGTGATTTGTTTTCAGTTAATTTGTCTTGATTAGGTTTTCTAGCGTTTGTTTTAGATCTTGTCATGCAAACAATATTTAGCGTACATCTAGCAATTATAAGAAAAACGGAAAAAATGCGGAAAAGAAATCTAACTTATTACAGGGCTTCAGGGAAGGGGGTACAAACCATAAAAAATGGGTGAAGAAATAGTAAACCCTAGTTTAAGCTATTATAAACCATCAACAATTACATAATTCATAAAAACAAACTAATGCGAAAATAAACGAGCGCGCGAAGATTGTACAAAGGGAAAGATGTGGAAAAAATGTCTTAATAAAAATGATAAATAATCTAACCTAATTGATTTAAATTTAGAAAAATTTTTGATTATTAATAATGAAAACCCTAAAGAAACTAAATTAATTATTACAATTAAAAATTAATTTAATTAACAAGGTTAAGTTATTTTGATTTAATAAAAAAGTTCAAGTTGATTAATCAAAGAAAAAAAACATAAATCTAAATTAATTTTAACTAATTAGTTAAAAAAAGTTAATCAAATTAAAAAAAGAAATTGAAATAATAAATAAAAAGTGTTGGGCTTGAATAAGTTATTCTGGGGGTATGAGAAAAGTAATCCACCAGGCCCAAATCAAGAGCCCATTTTCTGCGTGAGATCCAGTGTAGGAAACTCTTGAGGGTGCTACGTGGAAATCAATCTGGATTGTTGGATCTGGATCTAGTGGGTGATGATTAAGGGGGTGTATGATGCGTGCGTGGACTGATTCATACTGGATCTGCAATCAAGAAAACATTTGAAAAAAGATGAAAATACCAGGGACAGGGATCAAACCCGTGCCTTGGTACAATAATACCTTTGTATCGCTCGCTTCTACCGCTAAGGCGGTCCTTACATCCTTTGATTAAAGTACAAATAATTTGTTAAATAATAAAAATTGCGCTTAGATTTGAATTGAAAAAAACATATCAGCGTCAGTGGGGCCCTAATATTTAGAGAGAGCCAATCATGACACTCCATCCTGCCACGCGAACTGTCAGAATTATCAAACCACCGCCCATGGTGGTTTCCACCATCTTCTCCGATGAGATGATTTTTGGAACCTGCGAAATAACTAAGATTAAAGCAGACAAAACATGTTATCCCCCTTAAAATTTCCTCCTGAGTTCGAATATGGGGTATGTTTTGGCTAAAAGTCTCTGTATCTTGGGTTTTGAATAAGAAACCCTAGCACGGTTCAAAAATGGTAAACCAATATTTGGACGTTATCAACTCTATGCGATGGCTGCAACCTGCTCTAAACATTCATATGAATTGATCTACATAGTTAGAAATATCCAACAATGCATAATATTAAAAATACAACTAATAAAAAAATTGCAATCGGAGATGATGAATATGGTCCTTTCAGGCATGGGAAACCATTGAAAACCAACCATACTTACTTTGTAGATGTCCAGGAAGTGGTAAGAGTGCTTGGTTCTGCTTGAATGTGATTGGAAATTACCACATAAAATTGCAAGTTTTCTTTGAAAAAAAATAGTTTTGAAACCCTTATGCTCGTGGTAGCTTCTTCCCTTGCCTCTGATCAGTGTGTTTGTTTATAGCCTTGTAGAATTAGATCAACAAAAGTAGTGTCAATTCTTGTGCCATCATGGTGTGATCAAAGCATGATTTGTTTCTAAAATGATTTCAAATACTTTCCAAAATTTGAAGATTCATTTCCAAAACAAGACCACACGATTTCTACCATTAGTTGGCAAGGTTTTGGGCTTTTGATTTGATCCAACAGGAATATCCATAAGCTTATTACCTTTTACTTGTATTTTATTATATTTATTTTGAATTTAATTGAGTAAAAATTCAAATAAACATAAATAAAAATTAAGGTAAGGTAAGAATGAGTTTAGGAGTCCTCTAAGGCATCATGGACATTTTTGAACATCAAACATTAGGCCCATTAGCTCAAAATCACCAGTTTGCTTCCTTTGCACTTCATGCATTTTACCAAAATTTCCCAACTTGCTATGGTCATAACTCTCTCAATTTTCATCTTTTGAAGGTGATATTTGACTTTATGGAAAGCTCAAAATGTCCTCTTCAATTTCTCTGTTGATCATTTTTACATTTGTAGACTTTATCTTAATATAAGTTTTCTTCACAAAAAGTGTCTTTTTGTTAACTTTTGAAAGGACCTATATGTATGGGCTCATATCTCTTAAATGAAGCACTTTTTGGACTTCAGGATATAGATACAAAGTTGTAGGGAATTTAATGTCCTTCAAAATTGGCTTTGGTTATGGAAAAGTTGATGAAGCATGTGAAAGTTATGTCTGGTCAATTTTCAGTTGACTTCTACTAAGGAAACGCTAATTTGGCAAATTTTGACCTTTGATGATTTGAGGGATTTCCTTGAGGAATCATGATCAAACCTTGATCAAATAATGAACATCACTTCAAAATGGTTATGTTGACCAAAAATATTGAAGTTTGACTGTATGTTGACCATAGTTGACTTTTTACCCAATACAATTGATTTTCAATCATCTGAGCTATTGACTGAGCAAACTTGTGATGCAAAACTTGAAACTTGGCATGAACATTGTTGAAGACCTATGGAGAACCATGGAAATCACTTGAGAACCTTGAAACCCAATTTTCCTTTTGAAACTCAAAACCCCAGTTGTAGACCCATTGCTTAGGAGGGGCATTTAACTGGTCAACCCTTGAGTAGCCTTGAGTACTTGAAAGCCTTTTGATAATGTCTTGAAGAAAATGGTAGGGAAAATTTTAGGGTACAACATCTGCCCCTGTTCAATCTTCTTAAACTTGAAGAGTTAGATTGGCATGTACGCCATTCGTGACTTGAAGGTAGAAGATGATTGAACACTTAAGTGCCCATAAATTTTCACTCACACGTGTACCAAGTAACATTGTTGGTTGATCATACCGTGAATGGGTTTAAAGATGCCATTTGGAGAGGTGGCAGAGATTCGTTGGAGATGGGATTATAGATTCCATCTAGGATAACTGTTGATAAGAAAACCAGACTAAATCTATGCCCAACTTTGTCTTAGAAGATGTATTTGGAATGAGACTACGACCGACTTTATCCAAAAGAATAATCAGAATAAATCTACGCTCGATTTTATCTGAAACAAAAGATGTCTACGCCAGACTTCAACTAGGAGAGGTACCAGAAAGAGTCTATGTTTGATTTTTCCAAAAAAAAGTATCAGAAAGAAATCTACGCTTGATTTCATCCGACTAGAAGAGGTCTATGCCCGACTTCAACTAAGAGAGGTACCGAAAGAGTCTACGCCTGAATTTTCCAAAAAAGAGCATCAGAAAGAAATCTACGCCTGATTTCATCGGAACCAGAAGATGTCTACGCCCGACTTCAACTATGAGAGGTACCAGAAAGAGTCTACGTCTGACTTTTTCCAAAAGAGTATTAGAAATAAATCTATGCTTGATTTCATCCAAACTAGAAGTGGTCTACTCCCGACTTCAACTAGGAGAGGTAATAGAAAGATTCTACACCTAACTTTTCAAAAAAGAGTATCAGAAAGAAATCTACGCCTGATTTCATCCGAACCAGAAGATGTCTACGCCCAACTTCAACTAGAAAAGGTACCAGAAAGAGTTTACGCCTGAATTTTCCAAAAAGAGTATCAGAAAAAAAATCTACGTCTGATTTCATCTGAACTAGAAGATGTCTACGCCCAACTTCAACTAGAAAAGGTACCAGAAAGAGTCTACGTCCGACTTTTCCAAAAAGAGCATCAGAAAGAAATCTACGCCTGATTTCATCCGAACTAGAAGATGTCTACACCCGACTTCAACTAGAAAAGGTACCCGAAAGAGTCTACATGCGACTTTTCCAAAAAGAGCATCAGAAATAAATCTATGCCTAATTTCATCTGAACTAGAAGATGTCTACGCCTGACTTCAACTAGAAAAGGTACCAGAAAGAGTCTACACTTGAATTTTCCAAAAAGAGTATCAGAAATAAATCTACGCTTAATTTCATCCAAACTAGAAGATGTCTACACCCGACTTCAACTAGGAGAGGTTCTCTTTCAGCACGACCTTCTAGGGAAAGTGCTTAAGTAGCTATTTGTCAGATATAGCCTCTAAGGAATCTGTTTGTAGATCTTAACCTGAAAAGATAAAGAGTTAATTGTATGCAATGTCATGATATATGAAATGCATTGCGTAATGATATTCTCAAAAAAAGTGAGAGTGTGCTATATGCATTTCGTATACATATGCTATGATGTTTGTATATGATGTATGAATGTGAGATGTCGTTGAAGTGTATTAGTAATTTTGTGCAGCATCTTTGACTGGGACAATAAATCCCTGACTGTTGTTGGGGATGAAGAATATGTGTGTCTTCAATCCTGATGGGGATTCCAACTTTCTATTTGAGGAAAATTCGATGGGGAATGTTGATTTCTATTTGGAGAGAAGGGTTCAAGAACGTTAGTCATTCATTGCTCTACTGGGGAATTTAATTCTTATATACCTTGACTGGGGATAAAAGAGATGGACAACCTCTCGAAGTGCTGTCTGACCGAGTTTATGATATGGATTTCGACTCGTCTGGAGAGAATAAAATTAAACAATGACCAGCCTGATTCTAGATTCAGTAGAAACTTTATGGGGATAGTGGTCTGGACTGCCTATTGCTGTAGAGAGAAAGTTTGCCGGTGATTTGCAATAGTCAGAGGGATAGACTCAGGCTGGGGAGACTGAACTCCACTGGGGAAATAAACCCTGCTTGGGGAAATAAACCATAAACTTTGACAAAGGAATACTCTGCTGAGGAAATACCCTTGCTGGGGACATGGGCTCTGCTGGAGAATATGAGCCTTGTTGGAGAACAGGAATTCTGCAGGGGATTTTACAGTGTTGGAGAAATAAACTCAGTTGGGGAAGAGAATTTCCATAAAATGTACTGATGTCATAGTCTCTGATTGAGATTGGGACTCCGTAGGTTGGCGACATTGCCGAGAAAAATATCATATTCCTCTATCCATTGGGGGGATCTGCTGGTGAAATATATCTTTGTTGAAGATGCGCTTGTTAAAACTACTCCGCGAGGATAATCCCATGAAAGTTATTTTGCAGGGATAATCTTATGAGGACTTTTCTATGGGGATACATGGATGACTTGGACATTATCCCAACTCCTAGAGTCTTGAGCAAGTTCTTATTCCTGATCTTATACATACAATTGTCTACAGTAATCGTATTCATATGCATGTGTTCATTTAATTTATTCATTGGATGTTACTGTAAACAAAACAGAAAAAAGGCAAAACAAAAGTTTGAATTTTGAAATTTGTATTTCTATTGATCATTTGCCCATAAACATGCGGTTTTGTACAGAGAGACAGAGATCCTAGTAAGAGGAAATCGTCGTGAAATGAAAATAGTACAAAGTGAAAACAAAACATATAGCTATGTAGAAATAATCTTGTCGAGTTTCAACTCTATTATTCCCCCTTATGTCTTCAAGCATCTCATCTCTTGTTGTTGGAAGAAGTTGACTGAATTATTTTGTGTCGTTTGAACTTGACGTTGGTAATAAATCTCATTGTAAGTGATCCAATGGGACATAGTCGTACACTTTAATCCCTCACTTTTGCCTAGACCGCCCTTTCGGGTTTTCAGTCCACTAGGATACCCTTTTTTGCCCAAGCCTCCTTTTCAGGTTTTGGACTTGCTGGGTGTACATTATATATATATATATATATATATATATATATATATATATATCCCTAATTTTTTCCCGAACCTTTTTGGTTCGCCGGGATGCCCTTATTTTTGCCTAGGCCAGTCAACCTAGCGGGTCACTTTTCATGGGTAGTATTTTTTGATTATGTCTGTGTTCACAGGGTGCGGGAAATCTTCACCGTCCATGATGGTTAGTATCATAGCACCGCCTGAAAATATTTTCTTGACTACAAATGGCTATTCGTAGGTGGGAGTCTATTTTCCCCTGGGATCACCCTGTGGTAGGATGATGCGCTTTATTACAAAGTCACCAGCCTGATATACCCGATGCTTGGTTTTCTTGTTTAATGCCTTGATCATACACTTTTGATACATCTGACCATGATAGACAGCCACAAGCCTTTTCTTGTCGATTATAGTAAACTGGTCCAGCCTAGTCTGAACCCACTCGTCTTCGTCTAACTCTGCATCTTTCATAATCCTCAGAGAAGGAATCTGAATTTCGATGGGTAGGACAACTTCCATACCATATACCAGATAAAACGGGGTTGCCCTAGTTGATATTCTAGCTGAAGTGCGATAGTCGTGGAGAGCAAACGGTAACATCTCGTGCTAGTATTTGTAGGTCACAACCATCTTCTATACAATTTTCTTAATGTTCTTATTGGAGGCTTCCATTGCGCCATTCATCTTTGGTCGATACCGATAAGAGTTGTGGTGCTTGATCTTGAACTGCATGTAGAGTTCAATGATCATAGTGTTGTAGAGATTAGTACCATTTTCTGTGATAATCCTCTCAAGGATGCCATACCGATAGATAAGGTTATGCCAAATGAACCGAGCCACAACATTCTTGGTAACTGAGGCGAACGAGGATGCTTCAACCCATTTTGTGAAGTAATCAATGTTGACGAGGATGAAGTGATGTCCGTTAGAAGCAATAGGCTTACTATCTCCAATTATATCAATGCCCCACATCACAAATGGCCAAGGAGCAGTCAAGATATCCATAGGTACTGGAGGCACGTGTACTTTATCAGCGTAGATATGGAATTTATGAGAAGTTCTCGAGTGGTGGTGACAGTCGGTTTCCATAGTCGACCAATAGTAACCCGCTCTCAGAATTTTCTTGGCCATAGTATGCCCGCTAGAGTGAGTACCAAAGATACCTTGGTGCATATCTTCCATAATCTATTCTGCTTCTTTCTTGTCCATGTAACGAAGCAGAGTAAAATCATGATTGCGCTTGTACAAAATTCCATTGCTCAATAAGAATATAACTGAGAACCTCTGTAGAAACTTCTTGTCATTGATATACACCCCTTCAGGGTACTCTTGAGTCTGAAGATACCTATTCACTTTATAAAACCAAGGTTTTTCTTCTACTCCGTCAGTGTCAACTTCATAGTAGTGTGTCGGTTCATCCAGTGTTTCAATGGTGATTCTGGGCGCCTCGTTATCCCATCTGACTTTGAACATAGATGTCATTATAGCCAATGCGTCTGCCTGCTGATTCTCTTCTTGTGGGATATGCTCAAAAGTGATTTCCACGAAGCACGGGATCAAGGTTAACACATGCTCTTTATAAGGAATGAGATTCAGGTGTTTCGTATCCCATTCTCCCTTGATATGATTGATCACCAGGGCTAAATCTCTATATACATCTAAGAACTTCGTTCTTAGGTTAATAGCAGCTTTAATACCCATAATGCACGCTTCGTATTCGGCCATGTTGTTGGTACAATCAAAGCATAATTTGGAGATGAAGGGCATATGGAAACCTTGAGGAGAGATAATTACAGCACCAATTCGGTTGTCAAGTGCGTTGGAGGCTCCATCAAAAACCATAGTCCATCGGGATCCTGGCTCAGGTCCTTCATATAGTCTAGGTTCTTTATAATATTTGATTAGCATAATGTTCTCGTCTGAGAAATCGAAATTCATAGACTGATATTCGTCTATGGCTTGATGTGCCGAATGATCTACCAGTACACTTACCTTGATTGCCTTTTGAGTGGTGTTTTGAATTTTGTATTCTGTCAAGACCATTTTTAATCTGGCTATTCTTCCGGAGAGAGCTGGCTTCTTGAATATGTACTTGATAGGATCCATTTTAGAAATCAACATAATAGTATGAGTCAACATATACTATCTTAGTTGGAGAGGATCCAATGCCAAAGCGCATCAAGTTTTCTCGAGCATTGAATATCTTGTTTCAAAGTCGGTAATCTTTTTGCTAAGGTAGTATATCTCATGCTATTTTTGACCAGACTCGTCATGTTGCCCCAGTACACACCTCATTGAGTTCTCTAACACTGTTAGGTACATGATTAGAGGTCTTCCTTCAACTGGTGGAATTAGAATCGGGGTTTCTTATAGGTACTCCTTAATTTTATCAAAGGCTATTTGGTAGTCGTAGTTCCACCTTACTATTTGATCTTTCTTCAGCAGCTTGAAGATTGGATCACAAGTAGTAGTCAAATGAGAAATGAATCGGTCAATGCAATTAAATCGTCCTAAGAAACCTTTGACTTCCTTCTCAGTACAAGGAGCCAACATCTCTTGAATGGATTTGAACTTGGTGGGATCAATTTCAATACCTTTGCCACTGACGATGAAACCCAAGAGTTTACCGGATCTCACCCCAAATGTGCACTTGTTCAGATTTAACCTTAGTTTATACTTCCTCAGTCTTTCAAATAGTTTATGTAGATTATCAAGACGCGCTTCTTCAGTCTGTGATCTTTGTATCATGTTGTTGATATAGACCTCTATCTCATGATGAATCATGTCATAGAATAAGGCTACCATGGCATGCTAATACGCTGCATCATCGTTTTTTAACCCAAAAGGCATAACCTTGTAGCAGAAAGTGCCCTACTATGTGACAAAGGTAGTTTTCTCCTTGTCTTCAGACGCCATCTTGATCTGATTATAACCCGAGAAACCATCCACGAAAGAGAATACCTTATGCTGAGCAGTGTTGTCAACTAGAACATCAATATGCGGAAGTGGGAAATCATCTTTGGGGCTTGCCCTCTTTAGATCCCTGTAGTCTACAGACATACGCACTTTGCCGTCTTTCTTCGGTACCAGAACAATATTGGCAACCCATTAAGGATATGATGTCACTACAAAGAATCATGCATTGAATTGCTTCATAACCTCGACTTTGATCTTCTCTGACATCTCGGGACGCATGTGACGAACCTTCTGCTTAACCGGAGAACAACCCTCATTCATTGGCAGACGATGAACCACAATATCAGTATCAAGCAATGGCATGTCTTTGTATGACCAAGAAAAGATCCCAACATAGTCACACAACATCTGAATTAACCTGTTCTTGGCGCTGCTCTCTAAGTTGGCGCCTATCTTGAATTTTTTTCGGTATGTCTCGGTACCCAAGTTTACAACTTTGAATGGTTCGTCATGTGGTTGTATAGCCTTTTCTTCTTGTATTAAGAATCTGGAAAGTTCTCCAAGTATTTCACAATCTTCCTCACCTTCTTCCTTGGCTTGGTAGATCATATTTTAAAAGTAATGAGTGGCAATAGCAGAATCAATATCGACGAGATCCAGAGTGGACGTGGATTTGCAATATAGTGTATGGGTGTATGTAAGAAACACATAGTTATACTTGAAAGTAATAAGGTAATGAAAAGACAAAGAGCGCAAAATTCAAATTCAAAAACGTCTAATGTTTTATTAGATTAGCATATGTGGATGAAAAGATAACAACCCTAACAAGTGAACAGTTGTGCCCCGGGTAAGGCACAAGGCTTAAAGTTATTGTTTAAAAATTACATATCCCAAAAACTTGAAAGCAATAAAAAGGAAATAACAATTACTCCTGACTAAAGGAGATTGGTATAAAGTCTTTAGCCTTCTAGTTATTGAGTCCACAGCCAGTAATAGGGAATATCCAGTTGTCTAAATCACAATCACTATCGGTGTCTTCTATAGCATTGACTTCATTATTGCTGATGCAGAAAGGTGGTCTCCCAGCACGAGAACGATGGACCGCCTTCTGAGCCTCTGAGGTGAACCCCAAACCAAACTCGTTGGACTTGTAAGGAATGTCAGGAAGCTGACCCTAAATAGTGCATCCATCTTCTTCTACCACAGCTCTAGCGTCCTTTAGGCAAGCCATTCTTGGGGATCCTTGGTGATCTTAGGAGTAGTAGGAGTAGCTTTAGAAACGAAAATTATCAGAGGAATTGCTTCAATGGTCTGTCATGGAGTTTCAATGAATTCACCATCCATCTCAACATATTTGAATAGATTCAAATGTCTCACCATATACTTTTCTTCTCCACGAACCGTAACAATCTTCCCTTTCATAGGATACTTTAATTTTTGATGCAAGGTAGAGGTAACAGCGCCTGCCTCATGAATCCATGGGCATCCATGAAAACAGGAATAGGCCGGAAAGATATCTATTACATATAAGGTAGAGTCGAAGACCTGAGATCCCACCTTGATCAGAAGATCAACCTCTCCATGTACCATCCTCCTTGACCCATCAAAGGATCTTACCACAATTTCACTGGGTTTCAGCACAACCCTTTCACAGTCTACTCTATCCATAACACCTTTTGGTAATACATTTAGTGAGGAACCTATATCCACCAACACATGCGCCAAGGTAGTCCGCTTACACTCAATAGAGACGTGTACGACCTTGTTATGATTCTTTCCTGCCGGTGTTAAGTCAGCATTAGAAAAGTCTAATCCATTGTCAGCTGTTAGGCTTGCCATACAATTCTCAAACTGATCAGCAAAGGTCTCTTGTGGTACATGGGCAGTCTTCAAAAATTTTACCAAAGCTTGAGCATGGGCTTCAGAGCATAATAACAAGGATAACATGGATAGTTTAGAGGGCGTCTGCCCCAACTGTTCAACGATATTGTAGTCACTTTTGCGGATCATTTTCAGTATTTCTTCCATCTCTTGTTTGGAAGTATCTTCAATAGTAACATCTTTTAATGGTGCCTTCATTTGGGCAGGCTCAATCATTTTATCTTTGCCCGGGGGTATCAACAATTGACCTAGCAGTAAGGATACAGACTGGTGTAGTGGTAGTCTTTGGAGGAGAGATCTCTGGAGAGAAGACCCTTCCTATTCTGGTAACTTTACTAGTTCCGAAAATATTTTTGACACTAAGGTTGGTAACTTCGGTATCTTCATCTTCGACAATCCATGGTTCTTACTTAACACCATGGTAATAAACTTCAGCTCCATAGTTCCAGGGAACAACCTTGTCAGAGGAATATGGGACTGGCCCCGATGTAGTAATGATCAAGGGATCCACCCTAGGCTCAATAGGAATCCTTATAGGACCTTTAGAGGCCATCCTAACAGGAATATTGGAAATTGTGATTATAGAAACATCTTCAAGTCTCATCTTTTGAGACATACCTTCATGCAAACTCTTCACGGACAGAGTCTTCCCAAACAAAATTTCATGGCTGTCGATCAAATGCTAAATACCCTTCTTCAGCCACATACAACCATCAGCTTGGGACATACCATGGTAAAACATTTCAAGGCAATCCGGAAATAAACTTACTCGCAATAGATTCTTCTTAACGATTATCAAGGAAGTTGTCAAGTCACTTATAGTGGAAACATAAGAAACATTATCAATAACATTAACACCTTTACCATGACTGGGCATATGCAAAGTAATCACATTAGGGGTCTTGGGAGGGTCAAATTCAATTTCTTTTACATCAATCATATCCTTTATTTTATTCTTCAAGGACCAACAGTTGTTGGTTTCGTGCCTAAGACTGTTAGGATGATATACACACTTCGCATTCAGGTTGTACTTAGGAGAGGAGATGTTGGGATTTTGAGGAAGATCTCATAGTGTTATCAATTCTGATTTTAACAAATGTTTTAATTCCTGAGACAACGACATACTAATCTTGGTAAATTTCCTCCTCGAAGCGTCTGACCTACGCTGGTTCCCCTATTGTTGTTGTTGAACGGGTGCAGGATTAGAAATTGACACCGCTCCAACAGACTGATGGTGATAATTCTTACAACGGTTCTTCTGTCCATAAATAAAATTGGTTTCCTTCTTATTATTGAATGTCTTCTTTATAAAACTAGAAGACGCAACCACCAGAATCTTCCCGCTCTTGATACCGCTCTCAACTTGTTCCCCAGTCAGGATTAGCCTAGTAAAACCAGACGAAGAACTTTCAATCAGTAGATTAAAGAATGGACCATTCAGAATTCCCATGAACATATCAGTTAGCTCCTGATCAGATAAGGGAGGTTGGACCCTTCCAGCTAAGTCTCTCCACTTTTGTGCATATTCCTTGAAACCTTCGTTTGAGCCCATAGACATGTTTTGTAATTTCACTCGAGTCGGTGCAAGGTCAACACTTTATTGATACTGCTTGTAAAAAGCAGCAGCCAAGTCTTCCCAAGTGTGAATGTTGGTTCCTTCCAGCTAATAGAACCATTCTAATTGCGTCCTAATAAGCTTTCATGGAAGAAATGCACCCATAATTTTATATCAGCGGTATTAGGTTGGATTTTTCGAATATAAGACTGCAGATGAAGCTTAGGACAAGACACACCGTCGTATTTGGAAAAGACGGGGGCTTTGAACTTGTGAGGGATAACAACCATCGAGATAAGACCCAACTCTTCAAAATCCAACCCAGGAACTCTCTGGATCTCTATAGAATTGAGACGATCTTTCAATTGCTTGTACTTGTCATCAGATAAAGGATATTGTTCATCTGAATATCTAGCTTCTTCTTCATTAGAACCCTGGTTGTAAACCTTCATATTTTTATCATCTTCCTCTTGGTCATCATTTTCTTCTTCAAACTCTATGCTCGCTTGACCAGACCTTTGAGTCTCCTACCCATGTTGAGGACGCCAACTGGTTTCTTGATTGTCTCCTTCCTCTCTCTAGTGATGAGGGCTTTCAGCTCTTCCTGCCCATTAGCTAGATTCAGGAACATTTGCTGGAACTAGGCATTCCGAGCCTGGAGATCCTTAACTATTTGTTCAAGAGCCTTTCTTTTCTGCTGAAATAAACATCAAAATGATAAGAAACATGTCTTGAAACACCTGTCATGTAATGATATGCATGATATGTATATGCAATGTTTTCAAGGACCTTACGAGATTTAAATTTGTTAACCAAAAGGAAACATAAACAAAGACTTTTATTAATAAGTTTATGTGAACATAAAAGACTACAAAGGGAAAAAATTAAAAAAACTCATAAAATTTAAGTTTCTCCTAGACGCCTCCTCTTCGTGTTGATATATGCGTTAATACTCTACTCTTCGTGAAGTTACTTCGTGAGCTCCAACACTTTCTTCTCACTTGCATAGAATTGAGTCTCAAAGGTATCATGTTCTTCTTTTAGTTGAATCCAGGACTCCTGCAATTCTTCAAGGTTAGTAGGCATATTTGGATGAAGGATGGTGCGAGAAACCTCTCCTTTGACAACAGACTCACCGATTACCGGTAAGACAGTAGGATATGGCATTATAAGGTTTTGAGAACGAGCTCGTACCAATTTAAGATAGGGATCTAAAGGGATGGAATCATTCTGTCTTAAAGCCTTGCTATCAATCTTTCTCACCACGTGCCAAGCATGTATAAACCTTTTATCATAACCTTGAGGATTATTCTCGTAATCGAATGCAATACCCTAGATAAGCGTGTCATAAAAACCGTCTCTTCGAGCATAAACAAATTGACGTAAAGCTAGAGAATGGTTGTAAGTAATAACTCCCCTAATGCCAAGGAGTGGGACATTAGGGAATTTCCCACAGTGGTCAATGATAATGATATCCTCATGAGATCAGGAATACCAATAAATGTCTGAGTGAGAGAGTGACATTTTTCTTTGAGACCACCTCAAACCTTGTTCGTTCTTCATTATCGAGCGGGGAAGGTGAGAAAAATAAACCAACTGGATACTAGAGGTATACAACATATGAGAGTTCCTCGCCTTTTCATAGTATAAGCGTGAAGAGAATGCAAAATATCTCCCAGCAAGTTAGGCATATGATTACGAGTAAGATCTCCTCGAAAGCCTGAAAACTCATAGCATCCAGAAATAATTGAGACTTCTATATCAGAAATTTAGCAAGAAAACCCTTGACTCCACTTCTTGTTTCCCAATTAGATACAATGTTAGACCGTCTCAGATGTAAGGTTATTGCAATATCTTCTGGTTTCAGAGTTTCCTCTAAATCGGTGAAGGGTGTCTGATCAAGAACATGTACTCCCAGTAGTTTAAAAAACTCTTCCATCGTGGGTACCAACTGATAAACTGGAAAGGCGGAACAGTGATGTGTTAGGTCAAAGAACTGGAATAGAACACTCATCATGTCTTCATCAAAACCTGAGGTAACCAGACTGAGTAGTCGACCATGTCTTTTGATGAATCGAGAATGTTCGGGAACCCTTGAGACTAACTCCTTAAGTTGAGAATGTATCCTTACAAAGTTGATCCGAATAGTGTTTCTGCGAGAGGAGGCCATAACCTACACAAAGAACAAAGATAAATCCCTTGGTCCTTGAAATGGTTAGTAAAAATGATATGGTATGATGTCATGATGTTATGATGTCATGTTCAAACAAATAATCGTACATAAACAAACCACACAAGGCCTTAGGTTCAAGCTTTCATGGAGTTTATAGGTAAGTACCCTCTTGAAGTTTAGTTGGCTCAACCTGTCCTAAAAGAAGTAACTGGATTCTAGGAGTCTCATTATCACTGGTCTTTCTCCCAGACATTGTTTCAGCACAAGCATCTGATTTGCGATCGAAATATCCCGAGAGTCTGATCTCAATGAGTGTAGTATCGAGTATCGACCAACTTCAGTCTGCACCAAAGCCTACCATCTCACTACTTTCTAATGGCTAAGTTGTGTCAACTAAGGTTCTAAGGTCAGTTAGTGCTTTATGACACCACGCGACATCCCAGCATTCTCCTTGACTTAACTCAAGGGACACCAACACCAACCAATGTGTCACACTAATGTAGCCACCGCTTCAACCATATCGGTATACACCATACAATTTTCATGATTTATCGCTGCTTACCTAAAATGTCCCAGATCCGGGTATATAATCTTTACAAAAATAAATTCGGGCAAAACCCCGAAATGTAAAACATACAAACCAAGAAAGTAAAGCATTTTAAATGTGATCTAACTCTAAGGTAACCCCACTTTTAGATTATCCCCAGCAGATTCACTAGTTCTATAATACGGTGGGAGAACTGACTTTTGGTTTTTCCTTTTATCGCAAATGTTGCGGATAGCAAGATTCACCATCAAATTTTATTTTATCCAATAATCGAAAGGGTGAAAAGAACAGGAAATACATTTGAGAATTTTTCTGAGTAAGGGGGGTAGGTTATGCAAAGGGAAGGTATTAGCACCCTTTTCATCCGTAGTTATCTACGGGTTCTTAATCGCTAGCTCACTTTTGAAAATGCTTTGTGAGGGTGTAAGTTTAAAAATATTTTGAAAACGCCTAAGTTTGGAAACTTTGTAATGATTCTTGTATTAGTTGAGAACACATACAAAGTGTTTGTTTTGAAAATATTTCAGAAAAGTGTTTGTGTGAAAAGAGATGTTTTTTTTGTGAGAAAGCGATTAAAAGATATCTACCTACTCAAGAGTCTTTTCGCTTAATTTTCATCTTCCTTTAGATAGTGATGTCCTACCATTATTTAGTAGGAAGTCGTATCATTGGATGTTTGAGGGACAGGCGCAGGTCATCGTACAGTCATAAAGCCAACATATAGGGATACCTTTAGAAATTCGAATAGACTATCATCATGTATTCGTATGCAACATCGAGGGACAAGATCATTTTCTGAACGCAGCATCGACGTGTCATCGAGGGACTATGATCTTTATGATGATTTTTAGCCGAGGGTCTTTGCTAATGATATCCCTATGTTCGAGGGACATGACTGTTTCTGAAGGCAACAAGTGGAGTCACCCTAGATGTTCGTATGTGAAAAGTGATTTGTTTTCAGTTAATTTGTCTTGATTATGTTTTCTAGCGTTTGTTTTAGATCTTGTCAAGCAAACCCTATTTAGCATACATCTAACAAATATAAGAAAAACGGTAAAAATGCGGAAAAGAAATCTAACCTATTACAGGGCTTCATGAAAGGGGTTACAAACCATAAAAATGTGGGAAGAAATAGTAAGTCCTAGTTTAAGCTATTATAAACCATAAACAGTTACATAATTCATAAAAACAAACTAATGCGAAAATAAATGAGCGCGTAACGATTGAACAAAGGGAAAGATGTGGAAAAATATCTTTATAAAAATGATAATTAATCTAACCTAATTGATTTAAATTTAGAAAAGAATTTGATTATTAATAATGAAAATCGTAAAGAAACTAAATTAATTATTTCAATTAAAAATTAATTTAATTAACAAGGTTAAGTTAATTTGATTTAATAAAAAAAGGTAAAATTGATTTAATCAAAGAAAAAAACTAAATCTAAATTAATTTTAATTAATTAATTAAAAAAATTAATTATATTAAAAAAGAAATTGAAATAAAAAATAAAAAGTGATGGGCCTGAATAAGTGATTCTGGGGGTATGAGAAAAGCAATCCACTAGGCCCAAACCAGGAGCCCATTTTCTGTGCGAGATCTAGTGCAGGAAACTCTTGAGGGTGTTGCGTGGGAATCAAATCTAGACTGTTGGTTCTAGATCAGATGGTGATGATTGAGGGGGTGTATGATGCACGCGGGGACTGATTCGTATTGGATCTACAATCAAGAAAACATTGGAAAAAAGATGAAAATACCAGAGGAAAGGATCAAACCCGTTCCCTGGTACAATAATGCCTTTGTATCACTCGCTTCTACCGCTGGAGTGGTCCTTATATACGTTGATTAAAGTACAAATAATTTGTTAAATAATAAAAATTGCACTTAGATTTGAATTAAAAAAAACACATCAGCGCTAGTGAGGCCCTGCTATTTAGATAGAGCCAATCATGACACTCCATCCTGCCACACAAACAGTCTGAATTATGAAACCACCACCCATGGTGGTTTCCACCATCTTCTCTGATGAGAAGATTTTTGGAACCTGCGTGTAACGCGATGGGAGAACTGACTTAGTTGTTTTGCGTTTGATCATAAATGTTGTGGTTAGTAAGAGTCGCCACCGACTTTTCTTTTATCCAAAAGGAAAGGCTGAAAAGAACAGGAAAGACCTTTGAGATATTTTCTTGAGTTCGAGGGCTAGATTATGAAAAGGGAAGGTATTATCACCCTTTTCATACATGGTTTTCCATGGGCTCTTAGTTACTTTCTAGATCACTTGCTTTTGTTTGAAAAATGTGTTTTGTCTGGTTTTTGAAAGTATTTTGAAAAGGTTCCATCGTTTAGGCAAACTTTGTAATGATTCTTATTCGCAAGAATGTATACAAAGTGTTGATCTTTTGAAAATGTTTTCAAGTTTGAAAGATACTTTTGAAAGTGTTGGTGTTTGTTTTGAAAATAGAAAGGTTGTTTTTAGTTTTGAAATTGAGCAAGCAACTAGGAACATTCTACCTACTTAAAAGTCTTTCATGTTTATTTCTTCTTTCCTTTGACATTGTTATCTTACCATTGATTTGGTAAGTAACCCTATCTTTGTATGTAAAAGGGACGGGCAAGGGTCATTGCATAGCCATTATTAACAATGTTGTAAGATATCTTAGCATTTTCTTTAGGGACTAAGATCATTTTTGAAAGGCAACATGGATAGCATCATCGAGGGACTATGATCTTGTATTTTGCTTGTTTTTGCTAAGATACCTCAGATGCATAATATGGCCATTTTTGTAAAGCAACAAAGTGGATTTACCTTAGGGGTGTATGTGTGCAAGTGTATTTATTTACATGCTTGATTTGTCTTGTTTAGGGTTTGCTACTTGTTGGTTTTAATCTTTCCATACAAAACTCTAATTACTAGCATTTGTATATAAAGCAATAAATTGCAGAAATTAAAATTACTACGCTATTACATCATTTAGGGGAGGGGTGTACAAATTAAAAATGGGGAATTGTAAGAAATTAAATCTAAATAATTATTACAACCATATTGAATTTGAATAAATGTATAAAATTGAATAAGTAAAAATGCAAGAATGCAAATGTAAAAAGAAATGTGATTTTGTTTGGTTTTCATGAAAAAAAGGTTTTTTGACCTAGGTAACTAATATAAAATAATTAACTAAAAAAAGAAAATTAAGATTAAGTTAAATAAAATAAATTAGTTTATTAAAGAAAAAACAAGTTTTTAGGGTTTTTGTGAATTTAATTAAACTAGTAAATAAAATAAAACTCCTAAGTTCTAAATTGGTTTTAATTTACAAGAAAATAATAATAATTAAGATTTATTATCTAAGTATTTTAAAAAAAGGAAATTTATTAAAGAAAATGTTTTTGTTCTTTTAGTTTTACGAAGAAAAATAAACTAAATAAATATAAATAAAAAATATATAAATATTTTTTTGGATTTTTTTATTAATGAAAATAATAATAATAATAACAATAATAATAATAATAATAATATTAATAATAAAGAAAATGTAAAAGGAAAATAAAATAAAAAAAATAAAGAAAATAAAATAACAAAGAAAAATAAATGGATCAGGAGTGTAAACAACAAGGCAGGGGGTCAGAAATAGCAAAAAAGTAAGGCTCAATCATTTGGAGGCCCAGGCGCTGCAAGAATAAAAAAATGTAAAGAAAATGTGAAAAAAAGGCAAAAGGTAGCATGCTGGGTGTTGAACCCATGACCTCTTGGTTACCAGCGCGCTGTCTTACCACTGGTGTGGCTATACATCCGTTAATTTAAATTAAATGATAAATATA
Source organism: Vicia faba (assembly GCA_948472305.1). Lineage (NCBI taxonomy): Eukaryota > Viridiplantae > Streptophyta > Magnoliopsida > Fabales > Fabaceae > Vicia > Vicia faba. The sequence continues at coordinate 597,461,353 of OX451741.1, read as the reverse complement.
TAATACAAAATAAGTCATGAATACACTTCATCTTCAACCTCCACCCAGACCACCTGTATCTCATTCATTTCTCAACCATTCATAAAACTTCCAACATCAAACTTGTTAGAAATTTTCTCACGATTCTGAATATGTAAATAACTTAAGCTAATTCTCAAAAAAGAGTATGAATTTCTAATGGTACCAAATCCTGACCTAAATATTTTCAAAAGTTTAGATTCAAAATTCTAACTACTCAAGCAACAATAATGAAATCTAAGGACATGGTTAGCTTCAGGACAATGATATCTACATTTCCTACTCACAAATAAACCATTAATGATGCTTGTATGAAGAGTTCCAAGTTAGGAAAACTTACCTCAAAACTGGAAAAAAAAAGTGAAATGCAAATGAGCTTAATTCCAGGTGCTACAACGATCAGGTTAGCTTCCTCAAGTTCTCAAGAAGCTAATGCAATGGTTAGCTTGAGCAATGGATGACTGGAATGGCTTGGAGAAGTCAATGTGCAGACTCTGTTTTTTGGTTATGGAGGTTATGATAAATGGTGTTACATTTCTAGAATGAGGATGGGGATGAGTAGTATTTGATGTAAGGAAGCTTTATGAACCAAAAGGCCAAGAAACGCACGAGGGAAATATGAGTTTGGTGTTCAATGTCAGAAAGTGTGCAACAATGGAGTTTTTGGGCAACTTATGATTTGAGAGAGTTTTGGTGTGTTTCAGGGTGCTTCAGCTCTTGTTCTAGCTCACAAATAGTGCCTATATTTATAAGCAACAAGTTTGGAAGCTTGTAGTTGATCAGAATTCAAAATCACAAGTTTAAGCATAACATGTGATTTTTGAGAAATCCAAGTTTCAAAGTCTTGTGTACTTGCTAGGATAGAGTGGTTATGCTTTAAACAAACTTGCTTCTGACTTTGTAGATGGAGTTTGATCAGAGGGAACAAGTTAGAGGCTCAAGAATGGACTTTGTGCACAAAGCTTGCTTTTCCAAAATGGACGTGTTCACTTTGTGCCATTAATGGAAATGTGAATTGGATAAAGCTTAAACCACTTGGATTAAAGCTCAAAAGTTTGTGTAATCCATTAATGATGGATAGACACGCAAGTTAGAAGGCCTGAAAAGTAAGATTATGCTGCATAACATTGAAATTGCATTTTTGTTCATCATGAAAATGACCTATAATTTTAGTTTGAAACCCTAACTTCCTCTCTTTGATTCTCCTTGCTCAAAAATGATCTCAAGGAGTTCTTGGACATTTTAGAAAGCTTGTAATGTGTTATATAACGCCCCTTTGAATCACTTTTGAAAATTCCCCTTGGAACTATATGAAAAAATGCCATGAAGTTAGGTCAAAATCCTGCCTAAACTAGGGCAAAATTTTCACTAAGTGTTTAGTTTCATGACCATGACTTCATGGATTAACAAATTGAGATCCAAGCATTTATAGGAGAAGTTGTGTAAATCAATCTTTTATATATCATTGATATCTACAACTTTCATTTTGAAAGTTTCTTTTGAATCATCTTGCATCATGGTGAAAAAATGGCTCAAAGTTGTGAAAAAATATGAAGTTTTCAACACTTAGAAAAATTTCTAAGTTTGAAAACTTTGACTTTTCAAAATGATATCTTGACTTTATGATTTATTGATGAAAAAGTTTCATAATTTGATATGTTTTGATGAATTATGATCTTTGACACTTGATTTTGATCAAAAAGTCAAAGTTTGACTTTTTAGTGCCCAATTGACTTTTGATTAGTTGACTGAAAATCAACTATCAATCAAATTGATCTTGATCAATGTTTTGAGTCATTCTACTAGGTCAAAATGATTCAATTGAACTCTTGAGATCATGCCTCAAACCAATTAACCATTTGCTAGGTCAAAAATTTGAAATTGCCCTTTCTTAGTCAAAACCCTAATTTTGACCATTTTGCCCTTTTGATGATCTGATCAAATTTCTTGAGGAATTGTGGTCCTAACTTGATAAAATGATACATATGAGTTTATAATATTGATATGGATAAAAAATTATGAAGTTTGACTGTAAATTGGTCACAGTTGACTTTTTCCTCAATATAGCTGATTTATAGATCAATTGCTCAATTGACTGAGCAAAAATGTGATCCAAGACATGAAACTTGACATGAGAAATATTGGGGATCCATAATGATCTATGAAAGTAATATGAGGCATTAAAAGTTCAATTATCCTTGTGCAATCTCAAATCCTAATTTCAGTCATCAGTGCTTAAGGAGGTGTCTAGAGCTGATCAACCCTTGTGCAGTCTTGAACCAAAGGAGATCTTGTGAGAAAAAAATTGATGAATGAGAGGGCAAATTTTGGGGTACAAAACTGCAAAATTCCTAAGATCAAAGCAGACAAAACATGTTACCCCCCTTAAAATTTCCTCCTGAATTCGAATATAGGGTCTATTTTGGCTAAAAGTCTTTGTACCTTGTATTTCGAATAAGAAACCCTAGCACGGTTCAAAAATGATGAACCAATATTTGGACGTTATCAGCTCCATGTGATGGCTTTAACCTGCTCTAAACATTCATATGAACTTATCTAGATGGTTAGAAATATCCAACAATGCATAGCATTAAAAATACTACTAATAAAAAAATTGCAATCGAAGATGATGAACATGGTTGCTTCAGGCACGGGAAACCATTGAAATTCAACCATACTTACTCTGTAGATGTTCAAGAAGTGGTAAGAGTGCTTGGTTCTGCTTGAATGTGGCTGGAAATTGCCACACAAAATTGCAAGTTTTCTTTGAAAAAAATTTAGTTTTGAAACCTTATGCTCATGGTAGCTGCCTCTCTTGCCTCTGATGAGTTTGTTTGTTTATAGCCTTGTAGAATTAGGTCAACAAAAGTAGTGTCAAATCTTATGCCATCATGGTGTGATCAAAGCATGATTTGTTTACAAAATGATTTCAAATAATTTCCAAATTGTGAAGATTCATTTCCAAAACAAGACCATATGGTTTCTAGCATTAGTTGGCAAGGTTTTGGGCTTTTGATTTGATCCAACATGAATATACATAAGCCTATTACCTTTTACTTGTATTTTATTATATTTATTTTGAATTTAATTGAGTAAAAATTCAAATAAACATAAATAAAAATTAAGGTAAGGTAAGAATGAGTTTAGGAGTCCTATAAGGCATCATGAACATGTTTGAACATCAAAAGTTAGGCCCATTAGCTCAAAATCACAAGTTTGCTTACTTTGCACTTCATGCATTTTACCAAAATTTCCCAAATTTCCATGGTCATAACTCTCTCAATTTTTATCTTTTAAAGTTGATCTTAGACTTTTTGGAAATATCATTATGTCCTATTCAATTTTTCTTTTAATCATTTTTGCATTTGGAGACTTTATCTTGATGTAAGTTGCATTGATAAAAAGTGTCTTTTGTTGACTTTTGAAAGGACCTATAATTTATGGGCTCATATCTCTCAAATGAAGCACTTTTTGGACTTGAGCATACAGATACAAAGTTGTAGGGAATTTAATTTCCCTCAAAATAGGTTTTGGTTAGGGAAAAGTTGATGAAGCATGTGAAAGTTATGTCTGGTCAAAGTTCAGTTGACTTCTCCTAAGGAAACCCTAATTTGGCAACTTTTGACCTTTGATCATTTGAGGGATTTCATTGAGAAATCATGATCAAACCTTGATAAAATGATTATTATCACTTCAAAATGTTGATGTGGACCAAAAATCATGAAGTTTGACTGTATGTTGACCATAGTTGACTTTTGACCCAATATAGTTGATTTTCAATCATCTGAGCTATTGACTGAGCAAACTTGTGATTCAAGACTTGAAATTGGCATGAACATTGTTGAAGACCTATGGACAACCATGGAAATCACTTGAGAACCTTTAAACCCAATTTTTCTTGAGAAACTCAAAACCCTAGTTGTATACCCTTTGCTTAGGAGGAGCATTTGACTGGTCAACCATTGAGTAGCCTTGAGTAATTGAAAGCCTTTTGAGAATGTCTTGAATAAAATGGGAGGGAAAATTTTGGGGTACAACAATACACATATATGTTTGGGTCCTTGTTTGTTAGAGTTTACAAAGTTTTGTTTGAATTTTGGTTTCGCAGAGTAAGAGTCACTAGTATATTTTATATCATGTGAGTGTCCATATGTAATGTGTGAGTTTAAAGGTGTGTGTTTTATATCTATATAATCAACTTTGTTTGGTTGATATGATTCTTCTCCTCTTGGTTTCACATATCCTGCGCCTTTTCTGCTATTTCTACTAACTCCATAGATCATTGAAGCCATCTTGCTTCTATCTATGTTTCTAGCTAGAAATTTTTGAAAGATGTGATCATATTCTTTTATGATGTTATCAACACTAATCGAAACTTCTGAAACAAATTATTTTTGAGATTTTTGTAATTATTTTTTAAGTTTAGAATTAATTTCTTTTAGTTCAGAGTTTTCTGTTTTTTGTTTCCTAGTGTCTTCAGTTTCGGATACAAGAACGTGTTTCTGGTTCTTGTATTTGACTAAAAGTTGCTGATTTCTTTCAAGAATTTCAGACTAACTTTCTTCTAATTAAGACTTAGAGAATTTTGAAAGTACCTCTTTTGAATCTCATTTAAATTCTGATGTATCTGTGTCTTCTGATATGTTGGCCATTAAAGCTATATTGTCCCATTCATCTTCTGATTCTGTTTTAGCTTCAGAAGATTCTTAGTCAACTGAAGTTTCCATAAGACTTTTCTTCCTTTCTTTAGATAACTTCTTCTTAGGCTTTTCTTTTTGAAGATTTGGGTAGTCTCTTTTGTAGTGGCCTGGCTCTTTGTATTCGTAGCATACAACACCTTTGTTGCTAGATATTCTGTATCCAGAGGTCGATTCAAAGTGATTGCATGTTCTTTTGGGGTTTCTAAATTTCCCTTGTCTGTGCTTCCATAGCCAATGGACTCTTCTATAGATAAGAGATAGTTTGTCTTCTTCTGAAGAGGATCCACCAGAGTTTTCTTCTTCTTCCTGAAAAGCTTTAGTTTCATATTTTTTTATTAGATTTAAGAGCAAGAGACTAACCTTTCTTCTGGGGCCCATCTTTTTCCAGTTTTATCTCATGACTTCTCAAGAGCTTTGGTCTCTTTGTTCATATCTCTGGCTATTTTTAAGGCCGTGACTATGGGTCTTGATTTCTTGGGTAATCTTATGATGATTTTCTTTACATGATCTGCTGTTCAGTACCCTTTGTCCAGAACTTTTAGCCCAACAACCATAATTTGAAACCTTGAGAACATTGTCTCAACTGTTTCATCTTCTTCCCTTTTGAAGGCCTCATACTTCTAAATGAGTGCAAGAGCTTTGGTCTCTTTGACTTGCGTGTTGCCTTCGCGCGCCATTCTCAGAGAGTCAAACATGTTCTTAGTTGATTCTCTGTTCGTGATCTTCTCATACTCGGTGTACGAGATAGCAGTCAAGAGGAATGTTTTGTCCTTGTGATTGTTTCTGAATTCTTTCTTTTGTTGATTTGTCATTTTATTTTTGTCGATCTTCTGACCACTTTCGTCAACTGGATGAATGTAGCCATCAGTTATATCCCAGAGATCAACATCATGACTTCATGGATTAATAACTTGAGATCCAAGAATTTATAGGAAAAGTTGTGTAAAGCAATTTTTTATACCTCATGGAGATCTACAACTTTCATGTTGAAAGTTTCTTTTGAATCATCTTGCATTATGGTGAAAAAATGGCTCAAAGTTGTGAAAAAATATGAAGTTTCCAACACAGAAAAATTTCTAAGTTTGAAAACTTTGACTTTTCAAAATGAAATCTTGAATTTTTGATTTCTTGATGAACAAGTTTCATATTTTTACATGTTTTGATGAATTGTGATCTTTGACACTTGATTTTGACAAAAAAAGTCAAAGTTTGACTTTTCAGTGTACAATTGACTAAAAATCAACTATCAATCAAATTGATCTTTAGCAATGTTTTGAGTCATGCCATTAGGTCAAAATGATGAAATTGAACTCTTGAGATCATGCCTAAAATCAATTAACCATTTGCTAGGTCAAAAATCAGAAATTGCCCTTTCTCAGTCAAAACCCTAATTTTCACCATTTTGCCCTTTTGATGATCTGATCAATTTTTTTGAGGAATTATAGTCCAAACTTGATCAAATGATACATATGAGTTTATAATGTTGATATGGATAAAAAATTATGAAGTTTGACTATAAATTGGCTACAGTTGACTTTTTCCCCAATACAGTTGATTTTTAGGTCAACTACTCAATTGACTGAGCAAAAATGTGATCCAAGACTTGAAACTTGACATGAGAAATATTGGGGGTCCATAATTATCCATGAAATTCATATGAGGCATTAAAAGTTCAATTATCCTTGTGAAATCTCAAACCCTAATTTCAGTCATCAGTGCTTAAGGAGGTTTCTTGAGCTGATAAACCCTTGTGCTGTCTTGAACCAAAGGAGATCTTGTGAGAAAAAAATTGATGAATGAGAGGGAAAATTTTGGGGTACAACAGCTTCCCCTGTTCAATCTTCTTAGACCTGAAGAGTTAGAGTGGCGGATCCTCCATTCGTGACTTTAAGGTGGAAGATGATTGGACACTAGAGTGCCCGGAAATTTGCAGTCGAAGATGAAATGGGAATGGGCTTATAGATGCCATTTGCAGGAATGATGGAGATTTTCCAGAGATGGGATTATAGATTCCATCCAAAGGTGACTGTTGATAGAGAATGGACTAAGTCTGAACTTGATTTCAACGTGAAAAGAATCAGAATAAATTTTTGGAGCAATTTATCTGAACCAGGAGAAACCTTGTATGTTGTTTGACTGGGAAGAATCAGAATAAATCCTAGAGAAATTTATCTGAATCAGAAATGTTCCTTTGGAAAGTATCAGAATAAATCGTTGAGAGGTTTAAACTGAACCAAAAGAGGTCTTGAATTATTCTTTAACTGGAAAGAATCAAAGTAAATCTTTGTGCGATTTATCTGAACAAGAAAAAGTGTCTGCAGGAAAGAATCAGAATAAATTGTTGAGAGGTTTAAACTGAACCCGAAGTGTTCCTTTGGAAATTATCAAGATAAACCATTGAGGGGTTTAAACTGAACCAAAAGATATTTTGAATATTCTTTAACTGGAAAGAATCAGAGTAAATCTTTGTGCGATTTATCTGAACCAGAGAAAGCATCTGCGGGAAAGAATCAGAATAAACCATTGAGAGATTCATCTGAACCCGAAAAGTTTCGTTGGAAAGTATCATGATAAACTGTTGAGGGGTCTAAATTGAACCAAAAGATATTTTGAATATTCTTTAACTGGAAAGAATCAGAGTAAATCTTTGTGCGATTTATCTGAACTAGAGAAAGCGTCTGCGGGAAAGAATCAGAATAAACCGTTGAGACGTTTAAACTGAACCAGCAGGGATCTGGAGAAGAATCAGAACAAACCATTGAGAGATTTATCTGAACCAGAGAGGACGTCTGTGGGAAAGAATCAGAATAAACCGTTGAGAGATTTAAACTGAACCTTGAAATAAATGTTTGTTATGTAGATGGTTGACTAGTCCTTTTTTGGGAATTGATCTGTAATTGACTTGCTGAAAATTTGACGATAATTTTCTGTTGATTGATCTTTCCTGAAAAAGATGAAAAGTTAGTTGCATGCAATGTCATGATGTATGAAATGAATGGTGTAATGATGTTCTCAAAATAAATGAGATTGTGTCGTATGTATTTGTGCTCTCAATGTTATGACATATGGATGCAATGTATGGACACATTTATTGTTATGCCAGTGTTACTGGAGTCGGGGAAAATAAATCCCGAGTACTGCTGGGTATGAGGAGTGTAATTCTTCATGTTTTGAAGTTGAAGTGTTGATGAGTTTCCAATTGTTAGAGAAATAAACTTTGTTATGTTAAGGGAAACACCGTGTATTGCTTGTAGACCTCATGAAATACTGTCGGTGAATCCTGAGAAACTGGGCGACTTTCACTGAGGAATCTTAGGAGCAGTAACTGGAAGTTTTGTTCTGTCAGGGATGTGAGAGAGCTTGATATCATTAAGATGCACACTGTGGAGGATTTTATGGAATAGTCTAAATACATTATCCTCTTTCTTAAAGCCATTAGTGATTTTCTTTCTATTTTCTGTTCCCTTTTTTTTCATTTGTAAACAGTAGTAATGTTCAAATGCATATGCTCAAAAATAAATCATTGGATGTTTTAGTAAACAAAACACGGACAAATAAAAAACAGATATTTTTGCACTTTCAAAGGGATATCTTTGTATTAAACTTGAATAAGTATTTTTGTAAAATGAGACGAACATCCTAGTAAGAGAATGTCGTCGTAGAAAAATGAAAATTTGATACAAAGAAAAGATATCTATGTGAAATATTCCCATGGGGTTCCCATTCTTCTATAGCCTTCTTGTCTCTGAGTGTCTTGTCCACTTTCTGCCTTGTCTGAAGTTGATTGGATTGATTAGACCCTTTGAGTTTATCAATCGATTCCGAAGGTTGTCTGTAAGGTGATCCAACGGGACATAGTCATACGCTTTAATTCCTTAACTTTTTCCTGGACCGCCCTTTCGGGTTTTCAGTCCACCGGGATACTCTTTTTTCCCAAGCCCCCCTTTCATGTTTTCAGCTTGCCGAGTGTACAGATTTTTTTGTTTTATCCCTAAAATTTTCCTGAACCTTTATTGTTCGTCGGGATGCCCTTGTTTTTCCTAGGTGTGTCAACCTAGCGGGTCTCTTAGGCGTAGTATCTTTTGACTATGTCTGCATTCACAGGGTGTGGAAGGTCGTCGTCATCCATAGTGGTTAAGATCATTGCTCCACCAGAGAATATGTTTTTGATCACAAATGGTCCTTCGTATATAGGAGTCCATTTTCCCCTGGGATCACCTTGTGGTAATATGATACGCTTGATTACCAAGTCACCAACCTGATATACCTGACGTATGACCTTTTTGTTAAAAGCTTTGATCATATGTCTTTGGCACATCTAGCCATGACAGACAACCGTAAGCCTCTTCTCGTCAATTAAGTTCAACTGGTCAAGCCGAGTTTGGATCCAATCATCTTCACTCAGCCTTGCATCCTTTATGATTCTCAAAGAAGGTATTTGGACTTCGATTGGTAGAACAACTTCCATGGCGTATACCAAGGAGAAGGGAGTTGCCCCTGTTGATGTGTGTGCCATGGTACGGTAACTTTGGAGAGCGAATGGTAACATCTCATGCAAATCCTTGTAGGTTACTGTCATTTTTTGTATGTTCTTCTTGATGTTCTTATTTGCGGCTTCGACGACACCATTCATCTTTGGCCGGTAAGGGGAAGAATTATGGTGTTGGATCTTGAATTGCACGCCCAGTGCAGTGATCATAGTATTGTTGAGATTTATACCATTGTCTATGATGATTCTCTCCAGGATACCGTATCGACAGATGAGATTCTGTTTGATGAACCGGGCCACAAAATTCTTGGTAACGGAAGTGAAAGAAGCTTCCTCAACCCACTTCGTGAAATAGTCAATGGAAACTAAGATGAAGCGGTGCCCATTAGAAGTTGTAGGTTTGATTTCTCCAATCATATCGATGCCCCACATCGCGAATGGCCAGGGAGCAGTCAGGATATTTAGATGAACTGGAGGCACATGTACTTTGTTAGCATAGATCTGACACTTATGACAGGTCCGTGAATGCTGATAGCAATCTACTTCCATGGTAGACAAGTAATACCCTGCACGTAAGATCTTTTTAGCCATCTCATGCCCGCTAGAATGGGTGCCAAAAGTGCCTTCATGTAGATCAGCCATGATCTTTTCTGCCTCAGCCTTGTCTATACAACAAAGAAAAATAGAGTCATGGTTGTGCTTGTAGAGAATTACATTACTAAGGAATAACTTAGCGGAGAATCTTCTCAAGAAATTCTTATCATTTATTGAAGCTCCTTCTGGATACTCTTGAGCCTCGAGATACATCTTAACTTCATGGAACGAAGGCTGGTCCACTGCTTCTTCAGTATTGATCTCGTGATAGTAAGTTGGTTCCACCATCCGTTAAATGGTGATGTGGGGAGCCTCGTTACCCCACTTAAGTTTAAACATGGATGACATGGTGGTTAGTGTGTCCTCTAGTTGATTTTCCTCTCGTGGAAAATTCTCAAAGGTAATTTCCTCGAAACGTGGGATTAATGTCAACAAATGTTCTTTGTAGGGGATGAGGTTAGGGTGCTTCGTGTCCCATTCTCCTTTGATCTGACTGATGACTAAGGCTGAATCTCCAAATACACTTAAGTATTTTATTCCCAAATCTACGACAGTTTTGAGACCAAAAATACACGTTTCGTATTCTACCATGTTATTTGTACAGTTGAAGCAGAGTCTTGCAGTGAAGGGAGTATGACATCCCTCAGGGGATATGATTACAGCTTCTATTCCATTGCCGAGTGTGTTGGAGGCTCCGTCAAAAACCAAGGTCCATCGGGATCCTTGTTCAGGTCCGTCATATGGTCTGAGTTCTTCACAGTTGTTTACCATCATGATGTCTTCATCTAGGAATTCTAATTTCATGGACTGATATCCACAGCTTGATGAGCAAGGTGATCGGCTAGTACACTGCCCTTTATTGCTTTTTGGGTAGTGTACTGGATATCGTATTCAGTCAGGGTCATATTCCATCTTGTTATTCTCCCAGAGAGGGCAAGCTTCTCGAATATGTATTTAATTAGATTCATCTTGGATATCAATAAAGTAGTATGGGTCAACATATATTGTCTCAGCTGGAGAGCAGCCTATGCCAGAGCGCATCAAGTTTTATCGAGCAGTGAATATCTTGTTTCAGAGTCGATAAACTTTTTGCTCAGGTAGTAAATAGCATGCTCTTTTCGGCCAGACTCATCATTGTAGCGATAAAAAATGTAGCGGGGTAAATCGGAGATCGAATTATTGATTAATTCGTCTCGCAAAAGCAAGAGTCGCCACCGCGCTTTATTGTTTCCAAAGAAAAAGGGAAAAGAGCGAAATAAAACCCTAAATATGCAATGTAAATAAAAATACAAATACAAAGCGTTTTTGAAAAGAGATCTTATGGTTCGGGGGTTGGTTATACAATGGGAAGGTATTAGCACCCAATGCATCTATAGTACTCTATAGGAACCTTTTGAAATATCTGTTTTATTTAAAATTGATTGCTTGATTGAAAATAAATCGTTTTGGCCGAAAAGGGGTACGGACGGGTTTTTGAAGATACGACAACCTAACGTTGAAGTTTTGACTTAAAATGGTATAAGCTTCGAAAAAGATTGAATATTTGAGGAAAAATTACCCTAAGCTTTTAATGAATGAGAGTATTCGCTCGATCGTTTTTGAGGACATGAAGTCAACAAAAATTAGACAATTCCCTTTGGATTGGCGCAAACAGAATAATCAAGTAAATGCGAGATATTTAAACAGAAAAATATGAGATAAATGATATACAACAAATTAAATAGGAGACTGAGTGTGAACATGCATTTTTAGATTTTTGTTTAATATATGAAGAGAAAAATGTTTTAATTTGTTACGCATTTTAACATAGATAAAAAGTAACGAGAATTAATAGAAATGTTTTTTAGGTTTTATATGCTTCTATTTTTTTATGTCTTTTTTTTTAATATAAATAAAAAGTATTACTTTTAAGAATTCTTTAAATTAAATTAAAACTTAATGCTACTAACTTAAGTCTAATTTAAAAAAGATACTAAGATTACTAAATTAAATCCTAAGAGTTTAAATTAATAAAATTAGTCAATGATTAAAAAATGTTTTAAGTTACATCTCTTATTTTTGATTTACTAAATTAAAACTTAAACTAATAAGATTTGGATAAAATATTAAAAATTGTTTAATTAAAACTATATGTTTATTCCTAAGAAAACTAACTAATCTAAATTAATTAAGTTAAGAAAAAGAATAGAATTAAACTAAAGAGTAAATAAAAGATGGGGTATGAATAGCAATTAGAAATGGGCTTTAGTTAAAAAGGAAATTGAGCTGGGTTGAGGGAAATGGAGCGGGTCATGGGAGGACCCAGACCCAGGAAAAGAAAGAACACAGATGTTGTAGCGACAAAAACCTAGGAACGTTGTACCATGGCCGCCGCTGGTGGCTGTTTTGGAGGGTAGATGCTGGCTTGCTTCCAGTTCCTCACGCAACACAGTGGTTCGACAATCGCGGTACAACAAAGGTTTAAGAGAAGATAGCGTTTTGATTTGAAGAGAAGGTGATTTTTGTTGACCTCTTATGAGTTTCTTATGAATTCTGTGTATTGTGATGATTTTCCAGATTTTGAAACATTGTTGTGACTGTTGAAACAGGTTGATGAAGATGGTGATTAAGCGAGGGATGTGCGGAGTAGGGTGACCAGAAAAGGCGATGCGCTCACAATGGCCGCGAGAGGTAAGATGCTCTATTCTCCATCTCTTCTCTTTGTCTGAATTTGTGAGTCGTTGCTCTTTAACTGCATGTTGTGCAATTGAAATTCTGTTTCTGAGTGTGAATCGCGAGAGTGCGTTGAAATCACAATCGTTGATGGACGAAGGTTATGAGGCGTGTTTGAAAATGTCTCCGTTGAAATTTTGTAATACAGAGAGAGTATTCGTGAGGTAATTTGTGATTTTTGTAAGTTTACAATGGAAGGTTGAGGAAGTTTCAGAGGTTTGAGAGGTTTTAATGGTGTGAGCAGGGAGTTGGAGTTGAGGTTGGAGGAAGTCAGGGTGTACGAAGATGAAGTTGAATGTAAGGGTATGCGATTGGTACAGAGGCGAGATGGTTGGGGAGAGAAATTGCGTCCATTTTTTAGAGAGAGATGAAGCTCTTTTTAGTGAGTTTTTCTGTGAACTGTCTTCTTGAGTTTTCTGATTTTTTCTCTGAATATTTGAAGAGTTTTTGATATTGTTGGGTTTTGTTGTGGTCAGCGTGTAGAATCAAAGTGAGAAGGTTGGTTGTTATTTGTGGATGAGGAAGGATTATGAATTGGTTTTGAGTAAGTGAAGCAGGGTTTTTGCAGGGGTGATGGAAAGGCATTAAGGAAGAGTTTAAGTGATTTGTCTAACGGTTTGGAGATTCATGGACAGAAGCTAGGCCGAGGGAGTGTTTAGTAAAAAAAAAACTTGGTAAGAACAGTGTAAAATTTCTGTTGTGTACCTATGTAATTTTTTAGTTTTTCTCTAACATTATAGTAATTATTTCACACGGTTTCCTCTTGTTTTTCTCTCTATGTAGCAGAAACAGATATTATGCAACAACTAGTACAGAAAATATGCAAACACAAAGGTGCAAGAATGGTGGAAAAGAATCAGTACCTATCGGAGTCCTTCTTTCTGGTAGTGAGTATTGCTAATTACTCCTCCTTGTTCTATTTGCTTCTGTTAAGAAAAAAAATTGTATTTGTGTCGTGCTGTTGTGTTGTATTTCGGTATGAGGTTATTACAGGTCAGAGGAGAGGAATATAAGTGAGGCTTTAAGGGAGTATATGTGAGGTTTTTTGAATAGTTTGATGCAGGTTCTGTTTGGAAATGGTTTGTGCAGATACACTTGGAAAAAATGGTTTTTATGCTATGCAAAAATGATTTTGCAGTAGGTCATGTGATTTAACCATATGCTCTGGTTTTGAATGGTTTTTGTGGTTTTGCAATATGCTAAGGTTTTTGATAGCAGTATGCAGGTTGTGGTTTTGCAAATGGACTATGTTTTGAATAATTTTTGATGTAGGTTCTGGTTTTGCAAATGGACTATGTTTTGCTTGGTAGTCTTGTGTTTTTTCGTCCCTGCAGGTTATATTCTTCTTGAAGGGTTCTTGGTTCTCATATAGCCGTTGCTTCCTTTGCTGGCTCAGGTCTGAGTATATTAATATATTTTCCTGATGCTCTGCACATATGCTGCTACATATGGTTGACTTTATTCCTATTTCATGCTTGAACCAAAACCTGCAAAACTAAACCTCTTCCTCTCTCTCTCCCAAGTACAGAAATGATACATAAAAATGATATCTTGTACTGCTGTCTGAAAAAGCAATAGGCTGGAATATGATGAAAAATGGAAACATATATTGCTTGCAAACATTGTTTTAAAATTGCATATCTCTGTCCACTGCAATTGTACATTAGAGGAGCCTATGCTATCTTTCTTCTTAAGTTGTAATAGGTTACGTTGGCTTGTGTTATGAACTTACACATGCTTTTGATTTATGCTTATGCAGTTTTGACCAAAAAATTGAATTTATACATATGTGAAATATGCAGTGGGCTTTTTGATAAAAATGCAATTGATTTTGAAATGTGCTATTTTTTAATTGTGCATTCATTTAAAAATTCCTCTCTTTTTTGTGAACCGGGAGAAATCCCGTGATTTGCAAAAAAGAGTAACTGATTCCGGCCATTGCTTTTAATGATGAACATTAAATTTATTTTCTGCATTTTAATTATTTATTCAATTCTGACTTTTCTTTTAATCGTTTTTTTGCAGGTAAAATTTAAATGAGCAGACAAAAGCATTGGATAGAAGATTAGAATTAGAATTTAGAAAAATAGCTTTTTATTTTACTTTAAGCATTTGTGTAATTGTCTTTATAAATATTTTGTAATAACACAACATTTAAATGACAATTGTAATAAATAGAATAAAGTGAATAAAAATTCTATTATTTCTCAATTAATTCTTTTTCTTTCCAATTATTTATTTATTGTTTATAATTCTTTAAATTATATAATGACTGAAAATCAAATCCAATCATTTAAATTCAGAATGATAAACAAATAAATAAATATCATTGATCAATTAATAACTTCAATCATTTACTTTATTATTATTTTTAATTCTTCTAAATTATAATAACTTAAAAAATAGAATTTCAGCTATTTAAATTTAGAACAATAAATAATCAAATAAACATTGCTTGATCAATTAATAGACTCCTTTTCAAATGTTTGTTTCATTATTCGTAAACCTTTAAATTATATAATAACGGAAAACAGGTTCCCATTATTTAAATTTAGGATAATGAATAATTAATAAACATTATTTGATCAATTAATAAACCTCTTCTCAATAATTTATTTTATTATTTATAAATCTTTAAATTACATAATAATCGAAAATAAATTCCAATTATTTGAATTTAAGATAATAAATAATCAATGAACATTGTTTAAGTCTTGATCAGTTAATGAATTTAGCGTTCAACAAATAAACAGCTCCCGACTCGAAAAAGTTATGAATTTTTAAACTGCTTTGAAAATTTGATAAAAATAGGTCAAAACTCTTGCAATGCGAATGATGCAGATGGAAGACGGTATCTTAGGTCAAAATTTGGGGTACAACAGCTGCCCCTATTTAAGTTCCTTCTATCCGGAGATATGAAGATTAAAATCTTCGTTTCGACGAGATTGAAGGTACTTAAATACATAATTACGCAAATTTTGTCCTAAGATGCCGTCATCATGCAGTGATATGAATGTAGTGCTTGAATTCACAGAGAAAGATATTGTATGAAACAAGACAAATGTTAGGGAGAAACGAACGCCAACAAAACACAGAGGCATGAATTATACGCTACTGGGGAAAACGAGCTATCGACTTCAAACGACAGACTCCTGACAGCGAATAAAATCGAGGGAAAACAACCTCTAATCCTAACAAAGAGAGCATCTTGCATAGGCCATAACAGATTATTGACCCAAAACAGTGAGTTTGCAACTCAAGGTCGACGGTAGACAGAGAGTATCAAATTGCTGATAACTGGTTACCGACTTCTGGAGGTATAGATTCGTAACAGACTTCTTTGCTAGGTTTTCAGAGATATACTCGTTAATGCTGAGGTAATAAGACTGTAGATACGAAGGTTGTTCAAATAAAGAAAACCGTCATTTTTCGTTGTCCAAAGAAAATACCGATAACATACAAGTTGCTCAAATAAAGAAGCTGCCGCTTGCTGTCGTCCGAAGAAAAAACCGATAACAAACAAGCTGCTCAAATAAAGAAGCTACCACTTGTTGTTTTCCGAAGAAAAATACCGATAACATACAAGCTGCTCAAATAAAGAGGCTACCACTTGCTGTTTTCCGAAGAAAAATAATAACGTACTGGTAACTCATGAAAAGTTTGCTGCTTGTCGCTTTCAGAAAAAAATAAAATGACGCACTAGTAGCTCGTGAAGAACTGCTGCTCGGCGCTTTCAAAAAGAAATAAATAACGCACTAGTAGCTCATGAAGAACTGCTGCTCGGCGCTTTCAGAAAAGATAAAATGACGCACTAGTAGCTCATGAAGAACTACTGCTCGGCGCTTTCGAAAAGATAAAATGACGCACTAGTAGCTCATGAAGAACTGCTGCTCGGCGCTTTCAAAAAGAAGTAAATAACGCACTAGTAGCTCATGAAGAACTGCTGCTCGGCGCTTTCATAAAAGATAAAATGACGCACTAGTAGCTCATGAAGAACTGCTGCTCGGCGTTTTCAGAAAAGATAACGTACAAGTTGCTCGTGAAGAGCTGCCGCTTGTCGTTTTCCAAAATAATTCAGAAGGAAACTGCGATGATACTGGCAGAGAATACAATCCTCGTCAAAGAGAAACCTGAATCAATTCTTCCCGAGGAGATCATATACTTTAACGTGCAAAATAAATGCACCAACTGTCTAGGTCGCGATTTCACTGGGGAAAATCAAAGAGATAGCCTATGCAAGAGGCAGCAACTTCATCCAGGGATAGCCTAGGAAGAAAACAGTCAAACAAGACTCCACCCGATGAGAAAGTAACTCAATTGGGGAATTTAGAAAGGAAGCACGTTTTCTGCCTAAGCTAACTTTCTACCCGGAAAGAACATATGTACGTTGTTCGAACAAACAAGATATGACTCAAAATCAACGGCAAATGCGGATATGCATGCTGATATGAGTGTAGATGAATAAGTGAATGTTATGCTGACGAAACAGACAGATGAAATATCTTGGAGATAATAAGATGTCACAGCAAAATAGATACTCGGCCAATCTTGAAAAAACGGAAGATAAACGGAACGGGAAACACACAACAACGTCGGAGGGTATCACGCTACAAGGTCCAAGTCTTCTGAGGAGAAGAACATCCAAATCCAATCTTCTAACATCAATAGATCAAGGTATGAGACAAAATGCACCACATTTCAGAAATCGCCTAGATCGAGATAGCCAAAACGAAGCTCAACTGGAACAGCTGGGGAGTCACTAAACTTAGTACCCCGAAAAAAACACAATTTTAACACAACTAACCCCTCATGACGATTTCGAAACGACACACGCTCATGATGCAAGGATAAACTACCGTACTGTTTTGCATTTCATGGCTTGACCATCCTTGGAGCAAACTGTTAATATTCCTTTCGTTATTCACGACACATTTTTTAAAATAAGGACATTTAAGTAAATTTGTTTCAAGTATTCCCATAAAAATTAAAATTTTGCCCACAAAAGATAAGTGCTCAAACTTCATTAATACGAGGTTGTTCGCTAACAGTGCGACTCCAACGGTTTACAAAAGCTTGGGGAAATAGTACATGAAATAGAAGGTCATACAAAACAATGATCACTATTCTCCCTAACAACTTTGAATTCTAGAATGTGTTCAGATGCCGAGACTGATTTGACCCGAAACCTGCCTAAGCGAAATACTTCTTGACTGCATCGGCGTTCAAGGGACGCGGGAGGTCTTCACCATCCATATTGGTGAGAATCATGGCACCTCCAGAGAAAACTTTCTTAACAACATACGGTCCTTCATAATTCGGAGCCCATTTTCCCCTAGAATCAGGTTGGAAAGATAATATTTTCTTGAGCACAAGGTCACCTTCTCTGAATTCGCGCGGTCGAACCTTCTTATCAAAAGCCTTCTTCATTCTCTGCTGATACAACTGACCGTGACACAAAGTTGTCAATCTCTTTTCTTCGATTAAATTCAACTGATCGTATCTACTTTGACACCATTCGGCCTCGGAAAGTTTGGCTTCCATCAACACTCTCAGAGACGGAATCTCAACCTCCACGGGGAGTACTGCTTCCATACCGTAAACTAGGGAGAAAGGGGTCACGCCCGTTGAAGTTCGAACCGAAGTACGGTACCCGTGTAAAGCAAACGGAAGCATTTCATGCCAGTCCTTATAAGTTACCACCATCTTCTGGACAATCTTCTTGATGTTCTTGTTAGCAGCTTCAACAGCCCCATTCATCTTCGGTCTGTAAGGAGAGGAATTATGGTGTTCGATCTTGAACTCTTCACAAAGCTCCTTCATCATCTTGTTATTCAAATTCGACCCATTATCGGTGATGATCTTGCTCGGGATACCGTACCGACAAATGATCTGATTCTTAATAAATCTGACTACCACCTGTCTGGTTACATTAGCATAAGATGCTGCTTCCACCCATTTAGTAAAATAATCGATCGCTACCAAGATGAAGCGATGACCATTTGAAGCTTTGGGTTCAATCATCCCAATCATATCAATGCCCCACATAGAGAAAGGCCAAGGTGAAGATATAACATTGAGGAGGGTCGGCGGCACGTGCATCTTGTCCGCATAAATCTGGCATTTATGACATTTCTTCACATATTTGCAGCAGTCGGATTCCATTGTCATCCAATAGTAACCAGCTCTCAACATCTTTCTAGCCATTGCATGTCCATTGGCATGAGTGCCAAAGGATCCTTCATGTACCTCTTGCATCAGCATGTCTGCTTCACGTCTGTCTACACATCTGAGCAAGACCATGTCGTAATTCCTCTTATACAACACTTCTTCATTTAGAAAGAAACTGCTTGCTAATCTTCTCAACGTCTTCCTATCCTTATTGGATGCCCCAGGCGGGTACTCTTGAGTTTGAAGAACACGTTTGATGTCATAGAACCAAGGTTTGTCGTCGGTGACCTCTTCCACCGAGAACACATGAGCAGGTCTGTCGAGGCGCATGACCCGGATTGTAGGCACATCATTCCAATCATTCACTTGAAACATTGAAGACAAGGTAGCCAAAGCATCAGCCATTTGATTCTCATCTCTAGGGATGTGATGTAATTCCACTTTGTTGAAGAAAGTTAACAATCTTCTAGCATAGTCTCTGTAAGGGATCAAACCAGGATGACGAGTCTCCCATTCTCCTTTGATTTGATTAATCACCAGTGCCGAATCTCCGTAAATATCCAGAATCTTAATCCTTAGATCCACCGCTTCTTCGAGACCCATAATACATGCCTCATATTCCGCCATGTTGTTCGTACAGTCAAACTTCAGTCTTTCCGTGAACGGGATATGAGTACCTCGGGGAGTAACGATGATTGCCCCAATTCCATTTCCATAGGAATTCACAGCTCCGTCAAATATCAAACCCCACCGGGATTCAGGATCAGGTCCTTCTTCAGGTAACGGCTCTTCACAGTCTTTAGCTTTCAAGTACATAACATCTTCATCTGGGAAGTCAAACTTGATGGATTGATAGTCTTCAATTGGTTGGTGAGCCAAATGATCGGCTAAAATACTCCCTTTGATTGCTTTCTGAGTGTGATATTCAATGTTATATTCAGATAACAACATCTGCCAACGGGCTATCCTTCCAGATAAGGCGGGCTTCTCAAAGATATACTTGATTGGGTCCATTTTGGAGATCAACCAAGTAGTGTAATTAATCATATACTGGCGCAGACGGCGAGCAGCCCAAGCTAAAGCACAACAAGTTTTCTCAAGCAATGAGTATCGAGACTCACAGTCTGTGAATTTCTTACTCAGATAATATACAGCATGTTCCTTTCTTCCAGTCTCGTCTTGCTGACCAAGCACACATCCCATGGAATCTTCTAATATGGTCAAGTACATAATCAATGGTCTTCCTTCCACTGGAGGAATCAGTATGGGAGGTTCGAGCAAATATTCTTTGATGCTATCAAAAGCTCTCTGACAATCCTCTGTCCACACACATCCTTGGTTCTTGCGGAGAAGTTTGAAAATCGGCCCACAGGTAGCAGTCATATGAGATATGAATCTAGAAATGTAGTTCAGTCTCCCAAGGAATCCTCTTACTTGTTTTTCCGTCTTGGGAGCGGGCATCTCCCGAATAGCTTTGACTTTATCAGGATCTACTTCAATACCTTTCTGACTGACAATGAAACCTAGAAGTCTTCCAGAACGAACACCAAAAGTACACTTGTTGGGATTCAGACGGAGTTTGTACTTTCTCAAACGCTGGAATAACTTCAACAAGTGTTCCAAGTGATCTTCCTCAGTCTGTGATTTGGCAATCATGTCATCCACATACACTTCGATCTCCTTATGCATCATGTCATGGAACAAAGCAGTCATGGCCCTTTGGTATGTTGCACCAGCATTCCTCAAACCAAACGGCATAACCCGATAACAGAAAGTTCCCCAAGGTGTAATGAAAGCGGTCTTTTCCATATCTTCCGGCGCCATCTTGATTTGATTGTAACCGGAGAAACCGTCCATGAAAGAAAAAACTTTGAACTTGGCGGTACTGTCGACCAACACGTCAATATGAGGTAATGGGAAATCATCCTTCGGACTAGCTCTATTCAGATCTCTGTAGTCTACACACATCCGAACTTTGCCATCTTTCTTTGCAACAGGCACTATATTGGCTAACCACTGAGGGTAGACCGACGTAACAAGGAAACCTGCGTTGATCTGCTTCTGAACTTCTTCTTTAATCTTGTCGGCCATGTCAGGACGAGTCCTTCTCAACTTCTGCTTGATCGATGGACACTCGGGTCTCAACGGTAAACGATGCTCCACAATGGCATTGTCCAACCCCGGCATATCTTGGTAAGACCAAGCAAACACATCAACATACTCTCTGAGAAGCTCCAACATTTTCTCTTTAACTTCCGGGATAAGCAATGCTCCGACTTTGACTTCCTTTCTATCCTCTTCATCACCTAAGTTGACCAACTCTACAGGTTCTTCAAATGGTTGAATGACCTTCTCATCCTGCTCAATCAAACGGGAAATCTCAACAGGAACCTCTTCATCATCCCCTTCTTCGGCTCTGAACACAGGGAATTCAAAGTTGGGAGAGGGCATAGGATCATTATTTTCGATGGTTAAGTCATGAAGTAATCTGCACACATGATTATGCTTTATTTTAGAAATCGATTTGTGCAAATAAAACAAAATGTTCTTAATCAATTTTCATTATTATTTCCCGAAAAGTGAAAAATAAAACAGCAGTGGACAAAATAACATTTTTATTCATTAAAGGGGAAATACTTGAAACAGAAAGCCCAGACATTTCTCTTTTGCCTTGGGCAGAGCAAAAGGAGTTATTTTTCATAGCCCGACACAAAATACGTTTCGCCTTGGGCAGAGCGATTTTTCAAAAGGAAAATAAACAAAACATTACTCGGAAATATGCATAACCACAGGAATATCAACAGCTATCCAGTTTTGGCAAGCCAATCCAGGCGTCACAAACACGGGCAAATCCTCCTCGGAATCATCATCTATGACAGCATCAACCTCAGGATGCACAAACCCTGCACTCCGAAAGACCTCTTGAATTGGACGAACAACCACTTCTTTCTTGACCCTTGCAGCTATTGGATGAAAACCCAAACCTTCCCCAGACTTGTTCTCGGGTAACGTCAACACCTGGCCCCATCCTTCGGCCGAACCACTTTCCACTACTCGCCGTGCATCCTCAAAAGAAGAGATGGATGCCCCTTGCTTCTTCACTGTATTCTTAGCAACAGATAGGCCCTGAAACTGGGTCCCGACGTCCTCGTCAGCATCAATAAAAGAAAATGATGATAAATGACTTACCACCATGGCCTGCTCTCCCCCAATCATCACTAGTTTCCCATGTCTCACAAACTTTAATCTCTGATGGAGCGTGGAGGTGACTGCCCCAGCATCATGGATCCAGGGACGACCCAATAAACAACTGTAAGCAGCACGGATGTCCATCACTTGGAAAGTGATTTGAAAAGTATGGGGACCAATCACTATGGGAAGATCCACTTCACCAATAACTGTCTTCCTGGAACCATCGAATGCTTTAACAATTACTCCGCTAGGCCTCATAGAAGCACCTGGATATGAAAGTCGCGACAACGTGGTCTTGGGCATCACATTCAACGACGAGCCCGTATCCACCAACACGCTTGATAAGGTATCGTTTCCACAACTTACTGAAATGTGCAGAGCCATATTATGGTTTCTCCCCTCCTCCGGGAGTTCTTCATCACTGAAACCCAAGTTGTTACACGAGGTTATATTCCCCACAATCCCATCAAACTGATCAACTGTCACATCATGGTCTACGAACGCCTGGTCTAACACTTTCATCAAGGCTTCTCTATGTGCCCCAGAATCTCTCAATAAGGCAAGCAAAGAAATCTTGGAAGGTGTTTGCAGAAGCTGGTCCACAATCTTATACTCGCTTCTTTTGTTAAGCTTTAAGATTTCATCTTCTTCAGGGTGATGGATAGGTTCACTGGATCGACCTATCTCAACCCTTGGTTCATTTCTTACAGGGATCTCCGCCGGCATGGGCCTCCTTACTTGAACTTCTGGTCTTCTCGACGGTACTGCGGCGAAAACACGCCCACTTCTTGTCACTCTACTTACATCGGCAATATTAACGAAAGACGGTCTAGTCGGTACAGGGACCTCTACCCCATTCTCGATCATGGTGGCATTATACTTGTACGGCACGGCTTGGTCTGAGCTATAAGGCACAGGGCCAGGTGGGTAAATAATCAAAGGATCAGCAGACGCAGTCTGGCTGTTGTAAGCAATCTCTACTGATTCTGGCAAATTAAATTGTGGGGTGATAACATTCACTTCATCTTCAGGATTTCGGTCGTAGGTAATAGTGATAATTCTCTGATCTAGCAACTTCTGAATGTCCTCCTTCACAATAGGACAATCATCTTCTCTTGAACAAAACTCACAAACGTCATAATCATGTTGGTGCCTAACAAAGGCAAGTCTTCTCAAACTCTGATGTAACCTGATCAATGATTCTCTGATGTGCTCGACTTGGAAAACTCGGAACTTCCCCGGACAACCTTCCACCATATTCACAGAAGCTGCCCCATGTCGGGGCAAAGGGTTATCTCTGACGTTTGGATTAACATCCTTAAAAGACAAGATGCCGTTCTTAATTAATCTCTGCACATCCGCCTTCAAAGCAAAGCAATTCTCAAGGTTGTGCCCCGACGACCCTTGATGATATTCACAGAATTGATCCGCCTTGTACCACGGAGAAGCACTGTTCGGTGCGACAGGAGGTGGCTTTGTTGTGATGAGATTCTTTCTAATGAGAGCAGGGAACAATTCAGTATACGTCATAGGAATGGCATCGAACTGCGGCTTCCTGGGCGAACGGTTCTGATTGTTGAACGGATAAGCCTGTTGTCGAGGCTGCTGCTGAAAAGGTCGTGGTTGAGTTGGCGGAATCTGATGAGATGGGGCTACCAAAGCTGGGCGGACAGCCGGAGTGACTGCCGCGACGTGAGAGTAGCCTCTCCTAGGCCTACCTGGAAACAAAGCACTGACATCTTGCTCTTTTCTCTTCGGGAAAACACCTCCGAACTTCTTCGCACTGCTAGACGGACTCCCTTCTTTAACCAGACGCCCTTCGTGAATTCCTTCCTCTAATCGCATGCCCATGCTCACCATTTCGGTAAAGTCACTAGGTGCGCTGGCTATCATTCTCTCATAGTAAAAGGACCCCAAAGTCTTCAAAAATATCTTAGTCATCTCTTTCTCCTCAAGAGGTGGATAGATTTGAGCAGCAATTTCATGCCACCTCTGGGCGTACTCCTTAAAAGATTCTCGGTCTTTCTGCGACATTGCCCGGAGTTGATCCCTGTCCGGCGCCATGTCAACGTTGTACTTGTACTGATGGACAAAGGCTTCACTAAGATCGTTAAAGTTGCGGATCCGAATGCTGTCTAAACCCATATACCACTTCAGAGCAGCACCCGTCAAGCTGTCTTGAAAATAATGAATCAACAAATCATGATCATCGGAGTACGTCGACATCTTCCTTACGTACATTGTCAAATGGCTTCTAGGACACGAATCACCCTTATATCTCTCAAAGTCTGGCACTTTGAATTTCGCTGGGATCTTGACATTCGGAACTAAACAAAGGTCGTGCATACTCTTCCCAAACAAATCCTTCCCTTTCAATGCTCTAAGCTCCTTCTGCATTTCCTGGAACTGATCCTGAAATTCCTCCATTCTGTCAAAAAGACCCAAACTTTCAGCGGGCTCGGCAGTATAAACTGGTTCATTCAAGTATGGTACTGAGTGGACCACAGGAGCAACGGTCGTCATAACTGGTTGCGGAAAAGGTGTTACAGATGGAATTACTGGCGGCATGGCAGTTGTCTCTGGTTGAGGAAGAGACAATGCAGGCTGAAATATAGGTTGTGCGGTAGGCTGATACCCCTCTGGCACAAAGTTGTAAGGCATTCCCCACGGAAAACCTTTCGGCATCTGATGTTGAAACGGAGAGTTGATTTGAGTTGTGGATGCAGGAACTGTAACAATTTCAGAAACCACTGGAGTTGAAGTCTGAATCTCGGCAGCCGTAGTCGATGGTTGATTCTGAACATCCACCAAACTTTCCACCAACGCTGTTAACTTTTCCATCTCGGCACGAAGTGTAGCAACTTCCCCACGAAGTTCGTGATTTTCATGTTCCAAATCTTCCATTTTCCTCTGACGATTAGCCCGAGTGTCGTATCGGTGAGACAGCTTGACAACCTTCGGTGGAAAAAGAACAAGAATGAGACTCTAGAAAACATGTGATGTGGAATGTGAAATGATGCATGATGGCAATGCAAATGATGACTCATTTTGAAAGTTTTTCAAGGAACTTTAGTAACTTTGCATACATCAATGGTAAAGGAATTTAGAACAACAAAAACTCAATCCGTTAATCGAAAGCGATAAATTACAACTTACAATTTGGAATAGTAAATTACAACCTTGAGATAACAAATCCACTAATGAAAGCAATAAATTACAACTTGCAACATGAAAACCATAATGAAGTGATAAATTACATTTTTGAAACACGAAAGCAGTAAATTACAACGTGGAGCATGAAGCCCAAAATAAGACAATAAATTACAACTTCGGAGCATGAAGCCCTTAATAAAACAATAAATTACAACTTCGGAGCATGAAGCCCTTAATAAAACGATAAATTACAACTTCGGAGCATGAAGCCCTTTTACATGGTTTTTCAAAATGACATCAATAGAATAAACTAAAGCTAAAGCTTACTCGGAATCCTCAGATGACGGACCAAATACCAGCTGTAACCGGAGCTTCTGGATCTCTTCTTCGTAAAAGTCTTCCATATCTTTCTTTTCCGCTATCAGTCAGTCGATGATTTCTTCCTGTGGATTAGGAATAAGAGCCACGCTTACTGAACATTCCCTTTTTCTCTTCCTTTCACTTGCATATTTCTTTAGCAAGGCATCCTTCTGTCGAAGCTTCTCATCGTGGTCAACGAACCGGCCGTCTTGAATAAGCAACAACTCCTTCTTTTCTTTCAGCTGTCGAGTCAGGACTCGATTCTCATATTCGGACATATGGTACTTTTCCTTCCAAGCATCCCTTTCGGATTTCATCCTAGCCAGGTTTCCTTGATATTCTCCTACATCCGCGATAGGGATAACAACTGATGATGGTGCGATGGCAGGGAATAAAGGTTTCTCAAGTTTATACGGCATCTTGAGAGCATAAGCCCTAGCACGGACCCACTGCAGGTAAGGTTCCAAAGAGACGGCACCTCTATGTCCCAGCATATCTCTCCCTTTCTTGTGGATATGGCGCCAAGCTCCTTCAATCTCTCTCTTAGCAGCCTGATGATCTTGTCCTTCCTGAAGAAAGAAACCACTCACATAGATACTGTTCGGCTTATCTCTCATCGGGTACCCGAACTGACGGCGCGCTAGAACAGGGTTGTAGTTGATTCCTCCCCTCGTACCAAGAAGAGGTACGTTGGGAAAAGCACCACAGCTGTCAATGATCTCCACATCATGGTAAACTCGATTATACCAGTCAATGTCGAAATGAGTGAGAGCCATAATCTTTGGCGCCCAACGCGGTTCCCTCTCAAGATCCCAGAAAACATCGGACCCAGGTAAATGCGAGACGTACCACTGATACAGCAACGGCACACAACAGACGATCATCCCTCCTCGACAAGAGTTTCGAAGATGGATAGAGTAATACGTGTCCCCTAGCAGCGTAGGGACCGGATTTCTAGTCAGGAAAATTCTGATAGCGTTGACATCCACAAATTTGTCAACGTTAGGGAATAAGAAAAGACCATACGCGAGTAGAGCAAACACGTCCTCGAAGGCAACGGTATCCTTTGTATCAGCAAAGTAACGAGCTTTCTTCAACAGAAACTGCGCCGGCAAACCCCGGATTCCCCCTTTCGTGGTCATATTCTCCTCTATCTCTGACTTCTTCAGGTGGGTGATGGTTGCTATCTCATGGGACTTAGGCTCCTCTTCCAACCCAGAAAAAGGAACACGGTCGACAATCGACAAACCAAGAATATAGGAGTACTCCTCTAAAGTAGGCATCAACTGATAATCCTGGAAGGTGAAACATCGGTACAGGGGATCATAGAACTGAACCAACGTGTTGAGGATACCTTTCTTCATCTTGCGCTTCATGAGCGGTACGATGGACCCATATTTCTTCTGAAAATCTGTCGGACTCTCTATCTTCGGAATCAAACTCTTCAGTTCTTCAATTTCGGGCTCCTTAAAGCTAAAACTTCGAGTATTTCTCCTTCCAAATTCCATAATACCCTGAGACGTTTGCGAAAATCAATCCAAAGTTCCTTGAAAAACGAATTTTTTACAAAGATGTTGATGAATGCATGAATGAATGATAGTGCAACAGTCACACATAAATTTGCAAACATGGGGTTTAAAGGTTCAACGTCACGAGCATGGAGTCAAGGGTAAAAATACCCCCAAGGTATGTACTAAGGGTTTAATCACACCTGTAAGACAAGGTTCTAAGAGTTCCCAGAGTCTACATTCCTCCTTCGGATATTGCCAACGTCTGGATTACTCGATAATTAGCAATATTCTCAAGAGAAACTCGTCCGAGCGTAGCATCGCGTAACAACTACTTCTGAATTACTCCGTTATAGTCTCTGCGCTACACCTAAAAAGGCCAAGATGGGTTAGGGTTCTACGGTCCTCAACTTCTCGGGCTCCTAGGTCGAAAATAATAACGTCTTCCCGATTACTCAGTAAACAAATATTAAGTTCAAGAGGGCCTTCCATTGAGTGGGGGATTTCATGCCTCCTTCTTCGGGATTACTCCCTCAAAGTTAACATGACTATACCGCCCGTCCTATTCCTTAAGTGTTACTTAATCCGGGTATAGGATTCGTCCTTTGCAAAAAACCCAAACACCCCAATTTAAACATATAATCAAGCAAATCAAATAATAGTAAACAGATAAAACAAATTAGGCTTAACCCACTTAGGGATGGACCAGCAAGAGGTCAATAACTCCCCAGCAGAGTCGCCAATTCTGTAGCGATAAAAAATGTAGCGGGGTAAATCGGAGATCGAATTATTGATTAATTCGTCTCGCAAAAGCAAGAGTCGCCACCGCGCTTTATTGTTTCCAAAGAAAAAGGGAAAAGAGCGAAATAAAACCCTAAATATGCAATGTAAATAAAAATACAAATACAAAGCGTTTTTGAAAAGAGATCTTATGGTTCGGGGGTTGGTTATACAATGGGAAGGTATTAGCACCCAATGCATCTATAGTACTCTATAGGAACCTTTTGAAATATCTGTTTTATTTAAAATTGATTGCTTGATTGAAAATAAATCGTTTTGGCCGAAAAGGGGTACGGACGGGTTTTTGAAGATACGACAACCTAACGTTGAAGTTTTGACTTAAAATGGTATAAGCTTCGAAAAAGATTGAATATTTGAGGAAAAATTACCCTAAGCTTTTAATGAATGAGAGTATTCGCTCGATCGTTTTTGAGGACATGAAGTCAACAAAAATTAGACAATTCCCTTTGGATTGGCGCAAACAGAATAATCAAGTAAATGCGAGATATTTAAACAGAAAAATATGAGATAAATGATATACAACAAATTAAATAGGAGACTGAGTGTGAACATGCATTTTTAGATTTTTGTTTAATATATGAAGAGAAAAATGTTTTAATTTGTTACGCATTTTAACATAGATAAAAAGTAACGAGAATTAATAGAAATGTTTTTTAGGTTTTATATGCTTCTATTTTTTTATGTCTTTTTTTTTAATATAAATAAAAAGTATTACTTTTAAGAATTCTTTAAATTAAATTAAAACTTAATGCTACTAACTTAAGTCTAATTTAAAAAAGATACTAAGATTACTAAATTAAATCCTAAGAGTTTAAATTAATAAAATTAGTCAATGATTAAAAAATGTTTTAAGTTACATCTCTTATTTTTGATTTACTAAATTAAAACTTAAACTAATAAGATTTGGATAAAATATTAAAAATTGTTTAATTAAAACTATATGTTTATTCCTAAGAAAACTAACTAATCTAAATTAATTAAGTTAAGAAAAAGAATAGAATTAAACTAAAGAGTAAATAAAAGATGGGGTATGAATAGCAATTAGAAATGGGCTTTAGTTAAAAAGGAAATTGAGCTGGGTTGAGGGAAATGGAGCGGGTCATGGGAGGACCCAGACCCAGGAAAAGAAAGAACACAGATGCTGTAGCGACAAAAACCTAGGAACGCTGTACCATGGCCGCCGCTGGTGGCTGTTTTGGAGGGTAGATGCCGGCTTGCTTCCAGTTCCTCACGCAACACAGTGGTTCGACAATCGCGGTACAGCAAAGGTTTAAGAGAAGAATGCGTTTCGATTTGAAGAGAAGGTGATTTTTGTTGACCTCTTATGAGTTTCTTATGAATTCTGTGTATTGTGATGATTTTCCAGATTTTGAAACATTGTTGTGACTGTTGAAACAGGTTGATGAAGATGGTGATTAAGCGAGGGATGTGTGGAGTAGGGTGACCAGAAAAGGCGATGCGCTCACAATGGTCGCGAGAGGTAAGATGCTCTATTCTCCATCTCTTCTCTTTGTCTGAATCTGTGAGTTGTTGCTCTTTAACTGCATGTTGTGCAATTGAAATTCTGTTTCTGAGTGTGAATCGCGAGAGTGCGTTGAAATCACAGTCGTTGATGGATGAAGGTTATGAGGCGTGTTTGAAAATGTCTCCGTTGAAATTTTGTAATACAGAGAGAGTATTCGTGAGGTAATTTGTGATTTTTGTAAGTTTACAATGGAAGGTTGAGGAAGTTTCAGAGGTTTGAGAGGTTTTAATGGTGTGAGCAGGGAGTTGGAGTTGAGGTTGGAGGAAGTCAGGGTGTACGAAGATGAAGTTGAATGTAAGGGTATGCGATTGGTACAGAGGCGAGATGGTTGGGGAGAGAAATTGCGTCCATTTTTTAGAGAGAGATGAAGCTCTTTTTAGTGAGTTTTTCTGTGAACTGTCTTCTTGAGTTTTCTGATTTTTTCTCTGAATATTTGAAGAGTTTTTGATATTGTTGGGTTTTATTGTGGTCAGTGTGTAGAATCAAAGTGAGAAGGTTGGTTGTTATTTGTGGATGAGGAAGGATTATGAATTGGTTTTGAGTACGTGAAGCAGGGTTTTTGCAGGGGTGATGGAAAGGCATTAAGGAAGAGTTTAAGTGATTTGTCTAACGGTTTGGAGATTCATGGACAGAAGCTAGGCCGAGGGAGTGTTTAGTAAAAAAAAAACTTGGTAAGAACAGTGTAAAATTTCTGTTGTGTACCTATGTAATTTTTTAGTTTTTCTCTAACATTATAGTAATTATTTCACACGGTTTCCTCTTGTTTTTCTCTCTATGTAGCAGAAACAGATATTATGCAACAACTAGTACAGAAAATATGCAAACACAAAGGTGCAAGAATGGTGGAAAAGAATCAGTACCTATCGGAGTCCTTCTTTCTGGTAGTGAGTATTGCTAATTACTCCTCCTTGTTCTATTTGCTTCTGTTAAGAAAAAAAATTGTATTTGTGTCGTGCTGTTGTGTTGTATTTCGGTATGAGGTTATTACAGGTCAGAGGAGAGGAATATAAGTGAGGCTTTAAGGGAGTATATGTGAGGTTTTTTGAATAGTTTGATGCAGGTTCTGTTTGGAAATGGTTTGTGCAGATACACTTGGAAAAAATGGTTTTTATGCTATGCAAAAATGATTTTGCAGTAGGTCATGTGATTTAACCATATGCTCTGGTTTTGAATGGTTTTTGTGGTTTTGCAATATGCTAAGGTTTTTGATAGCAGTATGCAGGTTGTGGTTTTGCAAATGGACTATGTTTTGAATAATTTTTGATGTAGGTTCTGGTTTTGCAAATGGACTATGTTTTGCTTGGTAGTCTTGTGTTTTTTCGTCCCTGCAGGTTATATTCTTCTTGAAGGGTTCTTGGTTCTCATATAGCCGTTGCTTCCTTTGCTGGCTCAGGTCTGAGTATATTAATATATTTTCCTGATGCTCTGCACATATGCTGCTACATATGGTTGACTTTATTCCTATTTCATGCTTGAACCAAAACCTGCAAAACTAAACCTCTTCCTCTCTCTCTCCCAAGTACAGAAATGATACATAAAAATGATATCTTGTACTGCTGTCTGAAAAAGCAATAGGCTGGAATATGATGAAAAATGGAAACATATATTGCTTGCAAACATTGTTTTAAAATTGCATATCTCTGTCCACTGCAATTGTACATTAGAGGAGCCTATGCTATCTTTCTTCTTAAGTTGTAATAGGTTACGTTGGCTTGTGTTATGAACTTACACATGCTGTTGATTTATGCTTATGCAGTTTTGACCAAAAAATTGAATTTATACATATGTGAAATATGCAGTGGGCTTTTTGATAAAAATGCAATTGATTTTGAAATGTGCTATTTTTTAATTGTGCATTCATTTAAAAATTCCTCTCTTTTTTGTGAACCGGGAGAAATCCCGTGATTTGCAAAAAAGAGTAACTGATTCCGGCCATTGCTTTTAATGATGAACATTAAATTTATTTTCTGCATTTTAATTATTTATTCAATTCTGACTTTTCTTTTAATCGTTTTTTTGCAGGTAAAATTTAAATGAGCAGACAAAAGCATTGGATAGAAGATTAGAATTAGAATTTAGAAAAATAGCTTTTTATTTTACTTTAAGCATTTGTGTAATTGTCTTTATAAATATTTTGTAATAACACAACATTTAAATGACAATTGTAATAAATAGAATAAAGTGAATAAAAATTCTATTATTTCTCAATTAATTCTTTTTCTTTCCAATTATTTATTTATTGTTTATAATTCTTTAAATTATATAATGACTGAAAATCAAATCCAATCATTTAAATTCAGAATGATAAACAAATAAATAAATATCATTGATCAATTAATAACTTCAATCATTTACTTTATTATTATTTTTAATTCTTCTAAATTATAATAACTTAAAAAATAGAATTTCAGCTATTTAAATTTAGAACAATAAATAATCAAATAAACATTGCTTGATCAATTAATAGACTCCTTTTCAAATGTTTGTTTCATTATTCGTAAACCTTTAAATTATATAATAACGGAAAACAGGTTCCCATTATTTAAATTTAGGATAATGAATAATTAATAAACATTATTTGATCAATTAATAAACCTCTTCTCAATAATTTATTTTATTATTTATAAATCTTTAAATTACATAATAATCGAAAATAAATTCCAATTATTTGAATTTAAGATAATAAATAATCAATGAACATTGTTTAAGTCTTGATCAGTTAATGAATTTAGCGTTCAACAAATAAACAGCTCCCGACTCGAAAAAGTTATGAATTTTTAAACTGCTTTGAAAATTTGATAAAAATAGGTCAAAACTCTTGCAATGCGAATGATGCAGATGGAAGACGGTATCTTAGGTCAAAATTTGGGGTACAACAATCATGCTGCCCCATCACACACCCCATTGAATTTTCCAAAACAGTTAGATACATGATCAAAGGTCTTTCCTCGACTGGAGGCATCAAAACAGGAGGCTCTTGTAGGTACTCTTTGATCTTTTCGAAGGCATCTTAGCATTCATCATTCGATTTGACTACTTGATCTTTCTTCAGTAATTTGAAGATTGGTTCACAAGTAGCTGTTAAGTGAGAAATTAATCTGGAAATGTAGTTTAGTCGTCTTAAGAATCCTATGACTTCCTTCTCAGTGCAAGGAGCAGGAATTTCTTGTATTTATTTCACCTTGGTGGGGTCCACTTTGATACCTTTACCGCTGACGACGAAACCTAGGAGTTTACCAGATCTCACCCCAAATGTGCATTTATTCAGGTTCAACCTCAGCTTGTATTTCTTTAGCCTTTCAAACAGTTTCTGCAAATGGTCAAGATGTTCCTCTTCAGTTTAAGATATGGTTATCATGTCGTCCATATAGACCTCTATTTCGTGATCGATCATGTCGTGAAATAGAGCTACCATGGCACGCTGATAGGTTGCCCCAACATTCTTCAACCCGAATGGCATAACCTTGTAACAAAATGTGCCCCACTATGTGACGAAGGTCGTTTTCTCCATGTCCTTGGGTGCCATTTTGATTTGATTGTAGCCTGAGAAACCATCCATAAATGAGAACAC
Source organism: Vicia faba (assembly GCA_948472305.1). Classification (NCBI taxonomy): domain Eukaryota; kingdom Viridiplantae; phylum Streptophyta; class Magnoliopsida; order Fabales; family Fabaceae; genus Vicia; species Vicia faba. Next base: position 597,428,562 of record OX451741.1, on the reverse strand, counting down.
TTTATGTTGTGCGGTATTGTCAACCAGAATATCAATTTGGGAGAGTGGGAAATCATCCTTAGGGATTGCCCTATTCAAATCTCTGTAGTCCATACACATGCGTACTTTGTCGTCCTTTTTAGGCACTGGAATAACATTGGCGACCCATTGTGGATAGGAGGTGATGGCTAAGAATCCGGCGTTGAATTGTTTCATGACTTCCGCTTTGATCTTCTCTGACATATCTGGCCGCATGCGACGGACTTTCTGTTTTACCGGAGGGCAGTCTTCCTTTGTTGGTAGACGATGGACCACGATTTCAGCATCAAGTCCTGGCATGTCTTTGTACGACCAGGCAAAGACCTCAACATAGTCATGTAGCAACTTAGTTAGACGCTTCTTGACACTGGGTTGCAGATTGGCACCCACCTTGACTTATTTCTTGTCCTCTTCGGTACCTAAGTTAACCGTATCCACTGGTTCTTCGTGGGGTTGTATGGTCATTTCTTCTTGTTGTAGTAACTTGGCTAATTCCAATGGAACTTCACAATCCTTCTCACCTTCATCTTCGGCTTGGTAGATTATATTTTCAGAGTCACAATAGGCCATAGCAGAATTGTTACCCATGGGATCATGAGTGGATCTAGATCTGCATTTTGAATGTAAGTGTGTGTAAGAGTATAGCTATCTTTGAAAGAAATAAAAATGTAGAAAAGAAAGACAAATAACACAAAGTTTGTATGCAAAAACGTCCATTATTCATTAATTACATGTGAAAATGAAGTAACAACCCTTACAGATGGACCGTTACGCCTTAGGTAAGACACAAGATTTTAAAAGTCTGAATTGTTTATTTATTACAGGTCTGACAAAATTTAAAGACAATTACTGTTGGATAAAAGTAATTGGGACAAAATCTTTAGCTTCCCAGTTGCTGAGTCCTCCGTTGATAGTTGAGAAAATCCATTCCTCCAGGTCGCAACTATCATCATTATCCTCCACTGTGTTGACTCCATGGTTGCTAATCTTCAAAGGTGGTCCCCTGGCACAAGCACGACGAACAACTTTCTGGGCTCCTAAAGTGAAACCCAAACCAAAATTGTTAAATTTGTATGGGATATCTAGGAGTTGACCCCAAATAGTACACCCACCTTCTTCGATTACGGCCTTGGTATCTTTAAGTGAAGACATCTTTAGAGGAGGTCTGGTAATCTTCAAGACTTGGGAAACAGTATTGGTTGCTGCCACTATTAGTGGGACCTCCTCGAAATGCTGAAACGGAGTTTCAATGAATTCACCATTCGTTTCCACGTATCTGAAGGAGTTCAGGTGACTGACTATATATTCCTCTTCTCCATGGACAGTAATGATTTTCCCTTTGGTTGGGTATTTCAGCATCTGATGTAATGTAGAGGTGACGGCACCAGCGTCATGAATCCATGGTCGGCCCAATAAACAGGAATAGAAAGGGCGGATGTCCATCACGTAAAAAGTTGAATCAAAGGTTTGAGTTCCAACCTTAATGCGGATGTCCACCTCCCCATGCACCATTCTCTTCGATACGTCGAAGGCCCTTACCACTATGTTGCTGGGTTTTAAGGTCATACCTTGACAGTCTAGTCTATCAAGAGCCTTCTTAGGTAGCACATTCAAGGATGAACCAATATCAACCAGGACATGGGCCAAAGTTGTGCCCCTGCATTCGACAAAGACATGCAATGCCTCGTTGTGTTTCCTCCCTTAGGTGTCAAGTCAGTATCAGAAAAGCCTAACCCATTGTCAGCGGTCAAGCTGGCCACCTAGTCTTGGAACTGATCAGCAGAGGTTTCTTGTGGTACATGGGCAGTTTTAAGAAATTTCACCAAGGCCTTCGCATGAGCCTCAGAGCATAACAGTAAAGCTAGCATAGAAATCTTCGATTGAGTTTGCCCTAGTTGTTCCACTATGTTGTAGTCGCTTCTATTTGTAATTTTTAGAATTTCTTCCATCTCCTTTTTGGAGGCTTCCAGGATAGATACTGATTGCGCCTTCATTCAGACAGGCTCAACCAGAATGCCTTTTCCCCGAGTCTCGGTCGACTCAGTGGTAGGGGTGTCAGTAGGAGTAACCCTAGGGATTGTAGTAGTGTCAACAGGAACAGAAGCAGGGATGATCACAAGACCGGTAACAGTTATCGGAGAAGCAATCTCTGGGGAGAATACTCTTCCACTTAGGGTTATTTTGCTGGTTCCCGCAATGTTGCTGATGTCGGGGTCAGCCTTCTCAAAAATTGAGTCTTCATCAGCCAGTCAATCCTGCTTGACACCGTGATAGTAGATGTTGCCCCCATAGTTCTATGGGACAATTTTATCTGATGAGTACGGGATTGGTCCAGGCATAGTAATTATCAGTGGAGCCACTTTAGGAACAGATGTAATCCCAACGGGTCTTTTGGTGGAGACTCTGGAAGGATTGGCAGAAATGGTTACTATTGAAACATCATTGTAAGAAATGGTTGGAATGGGAGTCTTCTCAAAAAAAATCTCTTTTTCATCCATTAGGCGTTGGATACCTGCTTTCAATAAATGACAACCAGTTGGTAGGGATAAACAGAGGTGGCAGCCTTTGCCACAACCAGGAAATAAATCTGCCTTCAACAGGTTCCTCTTGACAGTTAGGAGAGGAGTAACAAGTTCATCAACAACAGTAATAAACACATCATCTTCAACACTGTTAACATCACAGCCACACTTGGGCATAGGAGCCGTGATAGCATTTGGGATCTGAAGAGCATCAAATTCAATTTCTTTTTCCTCGAGAAGGTCTTGCACCTTGTTTTTCAAGGCCCAACAGTTGTTGGTATCATGGCCTGAACTTTCTGAATGGTAATCACAACAAACATTAGGACGGTAATGAGGAGAGGTGGTGTTGGGATTCTTCGGGGCTTCCTTCAAAGTTACCAGATTAGATCTCAATAAATGTGGCAGGACTTGAGAGAGGGTCATATTTATCCGGGTAATTTGCCTTACTGGTCTTTCCATTCTAGGTTGGTTGCTCCTTTGTTGAGTAGGTGCAGGCTTTGGGATAATGACAACCCCTACCATTAGACGACGTTCAGTTTTATCCTAGTTCCTTTGAGGATACACAACACCAACTTCTTTTTTCCCTATAAATGGTTTTCTCACGGCACTGGAGGATGCATCTTTTTGGATCTTCCCACTCTTAATCCCAGGTTCCATTCTTTCCCTGGTCAAGATTAATTCAGTGAAGCATGCTGAGGAGCTTCCAATTAGATGATTGAAGAAAGGACTGGACAGGGTACCCAAAAACATGTCTACTAGTTCTCTGTCAGATAGGGGAGGACGGACTCTCCCTGCTAAGTCCCTCCATTTCTGAGCGTAGTCTTTGAAACCTTCGCTTGAAACCATAGCTATACTCTGGAGTTGAGTACGGGCGGGAGCAAGGTCTGCGTTGTATTGATACTATTTATAAAAAGCAGCGAAAAGGTCTTCCCAATTATGGATATTGGCCCTTTCTAGTTGATAGAACCAATCTAGCTGAGTCCCGGATAGACTATCCTGAAAGAAATGGACCCACAAATCTCTGTCAGCAGTGTGAGGCTGTATCTTCCTCACATAAGATCGAAGATGCATCTTGGGACACGAAACCCCGTCGTACTTAGCAAATACTGGTACCTTGAATTTTGGTGGAATAACAATCCCAGACACCAAACCCAGCTCTTCAAAGTCCAACCTGGGTACTTTCTGAATCTCCATTGCACTTACACGCTCTTCCAGATGTTTGTATTTGTCGTCAGCCGGGGGATACTGTTCTTCAGAGTAATCCTCTTCTTCTTCCTCTTCAGATTCTGGTTGGGCAATCACTTCTTTGTTTTTCCCTTCTTGATTATCCTTTTCACCAGATGATGTTGCGAAGTCTAGGGTCCATCTGGCTGGCCCTGGGAACTTTCTTCCTAGATTCAGAACACTAGTTGATTTCTTTGCTTTCTTATTGTTTTCTTTGATCAGCAAAGTTTTCAAATCCTCTTGTCCTTTGGCTAGAGTCAAGAACATCTGTTAAAACTGAGCATTCTGCGCCTGGAGGTCTTTCATTGTCTGCTCAAGATCCATCTTACTGAAATAAACAGTAGAAAGATAAGGAGACCTGTGGTAAGAAACCTGCTTATGTTATGATGAATGAAGATGCATATGCAATGATTTCAAGGAAATTAGAGATTTAGATTTGCTTTAGACCAAAAAGGAACACACGTTATATTAATAAATCAAAGTTTAAGTACATCATGCCTCTTTGGGCTTACAAAGAAATACAAAAACTCTAAGATAAAAAAGTTTTACGCATCCTTTTTAGTGCGATGTAGGCGTTCAGGCTCCGCTTCTCATGAAGTTGCTTGGTGAGTTCTAGAACCTTCTTCTCACTGGCGTAGAATTGGACCTCGAAAGTGTCTCTCTCCCCCTTAGGCTATATCCAATCCCTTTGCAAGTCTTCAAGAGAGGTGTGCATGTTAGGATGCAGGATAGGGTATGGAACATCTCCTTCCACAACAGGCTCTTTGATAACCGGGAGAATGGAGGGGTAAGGCATCATAAGACTTTGAGCACGAGCTCATACCCATTTGAGGTAAGGCTCAAGAGGGATGGAATTCTTGTGCCCCAATGTCTTGCTATCTACCTTGTTCAACATCCTCCAAGCTCGGATAAATCTCTGGTGGTAACCTTGATTGTCATTCTTGTAGTCAAATACCAAACCTTGAATAAGCATCTCATGTGGGTCATCCCTTCGAGTGTAACCAAACTGTCTTAAGGATAAGCAGGGGTTGTAGATGATACCTCCTCTAATTCCAAGTAAGGGGAAATTAGGGAATTCTCCACAACGGTCGACGATAGTAACATTGTCCATAGATCGGAAACACCAATGAATGTCTGAATGTTTGAGCGTCATCAACCTATGTGACCACCTTAAACCTTTCTCGTTCTTCAATACAAATTTAGGAAGATGCGAAATAAACCATATTTCCAAGAGAGGAGTACAACACATAAGGATACCTCTTTTCCTCATAGTGCAAGTGTGAAAATAATGTAGGATGTCTCCTAAAAAAGTAGGCACCGAGTTACGAGACATGAATATTTTGACGGCATTCACATCTATGAGTTGGTCAAGATTTGGAAACAAAACCATCCCATAGATGAGGAGAGCCACAATTTCCTCAAAAGCTTGCAAGTCTAAGGAGTTCCAACAGTTTTTGAGCTTTCTCAAACAAGGACTTGGCTAAGAAATCATTGACACCACTCCTTGTTTCCCAATTAGTTGTGACATCAGATGGTTGCAAGTGTAGGGCTTGAGCAATCTCTCTGGTTTTGGATCTCTTTCCGTACCATTGAAGGGTAGTTGATTGAGAATGGGAATCCTTAAGAGTTAGGAGAATTCTTCCAAAGTTGGCACAAGTTGATAATCGATTATGTGAATCAATGGTGTAGAGGATCAAAGAACTGGAAGAGTACCTTCACCATGTCCTCATCAATGTTGGAGGTAACCAAGTTTAGGAGGCAACCATGTCTTTCGGTAAATGGAGAATTTTTGGGAACCCTTGATGCTAACTCTTTAAATTGAGGAGGGATCCTTACAAGATTGACTTGAATGGTTTTCCTACGAATGGAATCCATGTCCGACAAAACAGAACAAAGATAAATCTGAAATTCCTTGGAATGGTTAGTAAGTATGAGTATGATGTTATGATGTTTATGATGTTATGTACAAGCAAATATATACAAATAAAACAAACAAGTCCTTAGGTTTAGGCTTGCATGAAGTCTCATAGGTAAGTACCCTCTTGAAGTTTAGTTGGCTAAAACTTGTCCTAGCAATAGTAACCGGGTTCAAAGGGAGCTCAATATCACTAGTTTGTTTCCTCGGGCATTGTTTCAGCGCAAGCCTCTTTAATTGCGACCGAAATATCCCAAAAAAACCAAACCTCAATGAGTGTAGTATCGAGTATCTACCAACTTCGGACTGCACCAAAGACGGTCATCTCACTACGTCCTAAAGGCCAAGTTGGTCAAGTAAAGGTTCTAGAAGTTAGTTAGTGCTTCATGACATCACTCAGCGGCCCCGTATTCTCCCTGACTACTCAAGGGCTACCGGTACCCACAAATATGTCACACTAACATAGCTATTGCTTAGACCATGTCGGTATACCCCGCACAATTTCCACAACGTATTGCTACTTACCTATAAGGTATCCCAAATCTGAGTAGAGGATTCAAACCCAAACAAATAACCAAAATGTAAAGCATACAAGTCAAACAATGAAAGTAAATAAATGTGATCTAGCACTAAGGTAACCCCACATTTAAATTTTTCCTCAGCAGTGTCGCAAGTTCTGTAACACGGTGGGAGAACTGACTTGGTTGTTTTGCGTTTTATCGCAAATGTTGCGGTTAGCAAGAGTCGCCACTGACTTTTCTTTTATCCAAAAGGAATGGCTGAAAAGAACAGGAAAGACCTTTGAGATATTTTCTTGAGTTCAGGGGGTAGATTATGAAAAGGGAATGTATTAGCACCCTTTTCATCCATGGTTTTCCATGGGCTCTTAGTTACTTGCTAGATCACTTGCTTTTGTTTAAAAAATGTGTTTTGTGTGGTTTTTGAAAGTATTTTGAAAAGGTGGCATCGTTTAGGCAAACTTTGTAATGATTCTAATTCGTATGAATGTATACAAAGTGTTGATCTTTTGAAAATGATTTCAAGTTTGAAAGATGCTTTTGAAAGTGTTGGTGTTTGTTTTGAAAATAGCAAGGATGTTTTTGGTTTTGAAATTGAGCAAGCAACTAGGAACATTCTACCTACTCAAAAGTCTTTCATGTTTATTTCTTCTTTCATTTGACATTGTTATCTTACCATTGATTTGGTATGTAACCCTATCTTTGGATGTAAAAGGGACGGGCAAGGGTCATCGTATAGCCATGATTAGCAATGTTGTAAGATATCTTATCATTTTCTTTAGGGACTAAGATCATTTTTGAAAGGCAACATGGATAGCGCCATCGAGGGACTATGATATTGTATTTTGCTTGTTTTTGCTAGATACCTCACATGCATAATATGGCCATTTTTGTAAGGCAATAAAGTGGATTTACCCTAGGGGCGTATGTATGCAAGTGTATTGATTTACATGCTTGATTTGTCTTGATTAGGGTTTGCTACTTGCTGGTTTTAATCTTTCCATACAAAACCCCAATTACTAGCATTTGTATATAAAGCAATAAATTACGGAAATTAAAATTACTACGCTATTACATTATTTAGGGGAGGGGGTGTACAAATTACAAATGGGGAATTGCAAGAAATTAAATATAAATAATTATTACAACCATATTGAATTTGAATAAATGTACAAAATTGAATAAGTAAAAATGCAAGAGTGCAAATGTAAAAAGAAATGTGATTTTGTTTGGTTTTCATGAAAAAAGGTTTTTTGACCTAGGTAACTAATATAAAATAATTAACTAAAAAAAGAAAATTAAAATTAATTTAAATAAAAGAAATTAGTTTATTAAAGAAAAAACAAGTTTTTAGGGTTTTTGTGAATTTAATTAAACTAGTAAATAAAATAAAAATCCTAAGTTATAAATTGTTTTTAATTTACAAGAAAATAATAATAATTAAGATTTATTATCTAAGTATTTAAAAAAAGGAAAATTATTAAAGAAAATGTTTTTGTTCTTTTAGTTTTATGAAGAAAAATAAACTAAATAAATATAAATAATAAAATATAAATATTTTTTTGGATTTTTTTATTAATGAAAATAATAATAATAATAATAATAATAATAATAATAATAATAATAATAATAAAGAAAATATAAAATGAAAGAATAAAAAAATGTAAAGAAAATGTGAAAAGAGGCAAAAGGCAGCGCGTTGGGTGTTGAACCCATGACCTCTTGGTTACTAGCGTGTTGCCTTACCACCGGGGTGGCTATACATTCGTTAATTTAAATGAAATGATAAATATATAATACAAAATGATTCATGAATACACTTCATCTTCAACCTCCAGTCATACTACCTGTATCTCATTCATTTATTAACCATTCATAAAACATCCAATATCAAACTTGTTAGAAATTTCCTCACGATTCTGAATATGTAAATAACTTAAGCTAATTCTCAAAAATGAGCATGAATTTCTAATGGTACCAAATCCTGACCTAAATATTTTCAGAAGTTCAGATTCAAAATTCCAACTACTCAAGCAACAATAATGAAATCTAAGGACATGGTTAGGTTCAGGACAATGATATATACATTTCCTATTCACAAATAAACCATTAATGATGCTTGTGTGAAGAGTTCCAAGTTAGGAAAATTTACCTCAAAATTGGAAATCGTGAAATGCAAATGAGCTTAATTTCAAGTGCTGCAATGATCAGGTTAGCTTCCTCAAGTTTCAAGGACGCTAATGCAATGGTTAGCTTGAGCAATGGATGGCTGGAATGGCTTGGAGAAGTCAATATGCAGACTCTGTTTTTTGGTTATGGAGGTTATGGTAAATGGTGTTACAGTTCTGGAATGAGGATGGGGATGAGTAGTATTTTATGTAAGGAAGCTTTAGGAACTAAAAGGCCAAGAAATGCAAGAGGGAAATATGAGTTTGGTGTTCAAGGTCAGAAACGGTGCAACAATGGAGATTCTGGGTAATTTTTGATTTGATAGAGTTTTAGTATGTTTCAGGGTGCTTCAACTCTTGTTCTATCTCACAAATAGTGCCTCTATTTATAATAAACAAGTTTGGAAGCTTGTAGTTGATCAGAATTCAAAATCACAAGTTTAAGCATAACATGTGATTTTTGAGAAATCCAAGTTTCAAAGTCTGGTGTACTTGCTAGGCTAGAGTGGTTATGCTTTAAACACACTTGCTTCTGACTTTGTAGATGAATTTTGATTAGAGGGAACAAGTTAGAGGCTCAAGAATTGACTTTGTGCATAAAGCTTGCTTTTCTAAAATGGACGTGTTCACTTTGTGCCATTAATGGAAATGTGAATTGGATAAAGCTTAAACCACTTGGATTAAAGCTAAAAAGTTTTTGTAATCCATTAATGATGGATAGAAACGCAAGTTAGAAGGCCTGCAAAGCAAGATTATGCAGCCTAACATTGAAATTGCATTTTTGTTCATCATGAAAATGACCTATAATTTTTGTTTGAAACCCTAACTTCCTCTCTTTGATTCTCCTTGCTCAAGAATGATCTCAAGGAGTTCTTGGACATTTTATAAAGCTAGTAATGTTCTATACAACCCCCCTTTGAATCACTTTTGAAAAATCCCCTTGGAACTATATGAAAAAATTCCATGAAGTTAGTTCAAAATCCTGCCTAAACTAGGGCAAAATTTTCACTAGGTGTTTAGTTTCATGACCATGACTTCATGGATTAATAACTTGAGATCCAAGCATTTCTATGAGAAGTTGTGTGAATCAATTTTTTTATATATCATGGAGATCTACAACTTTCATTTTGAAAGTTTCTTTTGAATCATCTTGCATCATGGTGAAAAATGGCTCAAAGTTGTGAAAAAATATGAAGTTTCCAACACTTAGAAAAATTTCTAAGTTTGAAAACTTTGACTTTTTAAAATGAAATCTTGACTTTTTGATTTCTTGATGAACAAGTTTCATATTTTGACCTGTTTTGATGAATTGTGATGTTTGACACTTGATTTTGACCAAAATGTCAAAGTTTGACTTTTTAGTGTATAGTTGACTTTTGATCAGTTGACTGGAAATCAACTATCAATCAAATTGATCTTGAGCAATGTTTTGAGTCATGCCACTAGGTTAAAATGATGCAATTGAACTCTTGAGATCATGTTTCAAACCATTTGTTGTACCCCAAAATTTGCCCTCTCATTTCTCAAAGTATCATCTTAGACCCTCAGGTTTGCTTCTATCAAGTTTCAAGTCTCAAATTATAACTTTTCAAGAAAATCATTCACAAGGGAAAAATGGTCAAAAGCACACTGAAAAGTCAAACTTTGACTTTTAGATCAAAAATCAAGTTTCAACAATTATATTTCATCAAGACATGAAATTGGTTCATCAAAAATCAGAAGTCAGAAATTACTTTGAAAATTTCAAATTTCTAAACATTTAGAAAATTTTCTAAATGTTAAGAGAATATGATACTTCAGAACTTCTGAGCCAGCCTCCACGCAAGTGTAGTCAGAATTTGCAAGCATGGTTTAGAACATGATATCAGAATATGAATCTTCAGCATACGCTTCGATCAGAGCATCACCCTTCGAGTTTCACTCAGGTCTTCTTCGATCAGAACATCACAAAGCCACAAAACCTTGTTTGAGCAGCCTGCTGCACTGCTAAGCATAGTCCTGCAACCAGCTGCCATAACACTCCAAATTGCTGTTGATCTAGTGCACGCCTGCATTTTCTCAAACCCTATATTTGCACCAAATTAGCATACAAAAATTGTGATTAAAAAGCAATGGAACAGTATATCAAAAAGGTTTGAATCCCATTTGTTTTCCCCCTAAAACCACAGCAAACCCATCTATAAATAAGTTGCTCCATCACACGTTCAATCGGCTGGCTTTTGGATAGAGAGAGAATCATCAAAAGAGAGAAAAGAAAATTGTGAAACCTTCTTAAAAATCCAGAATTCCCAAACAAAAAAAACCTTTATTCTTCCCTTTTGAATCAAAGAACTTGGCATTTTCTCTTCCGTTGCTCTTGCTGACTCCAGAACATCTGAAGGCAGCAGTTTAAGTTCCAAACACACGCTTCAGATTCAAGGTAAGTCTTTTTTACTTTGCGTCTTTTCATTCAAAACATCATTAATATGTAACTATCACAGTATTAATGTTGTCCATATCATCGCATAAGTAGAAAAACTGTGAATCAGGACTTCTTGATCAGGGCTAGACTCAGATTTAGGATTAGAACTTCTATAAATTATTGTGCTTTTATCCTTCTGATTTGCTGTTTGTTAAGAACTGAATAAATTGCTTATATGCTGATTAATATGAGGAAAGAGTTGAAATGTGGCATAGAACCTCTGATTTTCACTCACTATTTTAGCACAACACAGAACTTCTAAGTTCTCTTTATTGTTAAACACACTGAACTTCTAATGTTTCCAATCACTTTTTTAACACTTAGAACTTCTGATTTTCATACGCTGATAACGCACTGAACTTCTGATGTTCACTCACTATCTTAGCACAATACATAACTTCTGAGTTCTTCCCACTGTTTTAACACAAACAAAACTTCTAAAATTTTCTCACTGTTCTCACATTCAGAACTTCAGCACATAGCAAGCCATAACTTATGTGTTTTCCCTATAATGTTTCTTGCAGGACCTCAGAGTGTATCAATTCAGAACTTATGATTTCCTCTGATGTTTATTGTTGAACCACAACGCGCCCGAGATCAGAACTTCTGATCCACGTTGCTTTGCTTTCAGCAGCATGCTAATTCGATCTCTCGTTATTTTCCTTTTTATCATTTTTAACATTAACATCCTTTTTATTAATATAAAAAGAAAACAGACATAAAAAATATTTTCTTTTTTAGTTAATTTATTTTGTTTTCTTATTTATTCATTAAGACAAAAAACCATTTTCAAAACAAGTCCTTTTTCTTTCTTGCATTGTACATTTCAATATGGTTGTAATAGATAATTAGGTTTAATTTCTTGTAATCCCCATTTGTAAATTTGTACACCCTATCCCCTTAATGATGTAATAATGTAAGGCTTTACTTTTCCGCACTTTTATTGCTTTCATATATTTTTAGTAATTAGGGTGTGTATGGCAAGATAAAAATTAACAAGTAGACAACCTTAATCAAGACTAAATGCATGCAATCAAACACACTTTGCACACACGCACCCTTAGGGTAATCTCACTTGTCGCCTATCAGAAATTAGTCATGTCCCTTGAACATGGGCGTTTCAGAAAAAGACCCTCGATAAAAGATTGTAGTCCCTCGATGACCCTCAATGTTGCCTTCGGTAAACGATCTAGCCCCTAAAACGACATTGCTAAAACGTTCCATGGGTTACCTTCTATGACTATACAAACGTCCCGCACCCGTCCCTTCACATCCAACGATGGGGCTTCTTACCAAAATCAACGGTAAGATAGAAATATCTAAAGGAGGAGGAAAAGAACACTTAAGACCTTTTGAGTAGGTAGATTCGCTCCTAGTTGCTCGCTTGCTCACAACAAAACATTTTTACACCAACACTCTCATTTGAAATATTTTCATAAAGACAAAACACTTTGTACGCGTTCTTATAGAAACGAGAGCCCTTACAAAAAGACGCATTTTTAAAATCACTTTCAAAAAACACATTCCACAAACACCTCTTTGAACTATTTTCGAAACAAACACTTTGTACGCGTTCTTATAGAAATGAGAACCATTATAAAGACATTTCCAAAATACTTTCAAAAACCACACAAAGCACATTCGAACAAAGCAAGTGATCTAGAAAGAAACTAAGATCCCATGGAAAACCATAGATGAAAATGGTGCTAATACCTTCCTTTTTATAATCTATCCCCTGAACTCAAAAAAACATCTCTAAAGGTCTTTCTTGTTCTTTTCAGCCTTTCCTTATTGGATAAAAGAAAAGTCGGCGGCGACACTTGCTAACCGCAAGATTTTGCAAACACAAACGCAAAACACCCAAGTAAGTTCTCCCATTGTATCACACCAATTAACCATTTGCAAGGTCAAAAATCAGAAATTTCCCTTTCTCAATCAAAACCCTAATTTTGACCATTTTGCCCTTTTGATGATCTGATCAAATTTATTGAGGAATTATGGTCTAAACTTGATAAAATGATACATATGAGTTTATAATTTTGATATGGATATAAAATTATGAAGTTTGACTTTAAATTGGCCACAGTTGACTTTTTCCCTAATACAGTTGATGTATAGGTCAGCTGCTCAATTGACTGAGCAAAAATGTGATCCGAGGCTTTGAACTTGACATGAGCAATCTTTGGGGTCCATAGTAATCCTTGAAAGTCATATGAGGAATTAAAAGTTCAATTATCCTTGTGCAATCTCAAACCCTAACTTCAGTCATCAGTGCTTAAGGAGGTGTCTTGAGCTGATCAACCCTTCTGCGGTCTTGAACCAAAAGAGATCTTGTGAGAAAAAAATTGATGAATGAGAGGGCAAATTTTTGGGTACAACACTGCGAAATACCTAAGATCAAAGAAGACAAAACATGTTATCCCCCTTAAAATTTCCTCCTGAATTCGAATATAGGGTCCGTTTTGGCTAAAAGTCTTTGTACCTTATATTTCGAATAAGAAACCCTAGCACAGTTCAAAAATGATGAACCAATATTTGGACGTTATCAGCTCCATGTGATGGCTTTAACCTGCTCTAAACATTCATATGAACTTATCTAGATGGTTACAAATATCCAACAATGCATAACTTTAAAAATACTACTAATAAAAAAATTGCAATCAGAGATGATGAACATGGTCGCTTCAAGCATGGGAAACCATTGAAAATCAACCATACTTACTCTGTAGATGTTCAGGAAGTGGTAAGAGTGCTTGGTTCTGCTTGAATGTGGCTAGAAATTGCCATACAAAATTGCAAGTTTTCTTTGAAAAAATATTTAGTTTTGAAACCCTTATGCCTGTGGTAGCTGCCTCCCTTTCCTGTGATGAGTTTGTCTGTTTATAGCCTTGTAGAATTAGGTCAACAAAAGTAGTGTCAAATCTTGCGCTATCATGGTGTGATCAAAGCATGATTTGTTTCCTAAATGATTTCAAATACATTCCAAAATGTGAAGATTCATTTCCAAAACAAGACCACATGGTTTCTAGCATTAGTTGGCAAGGTTTTTGGACTTTTGATTTGATCCAACATGAATATACATAAGCCTATTACCTTTTACTTGTATTTTATTATATTTATTTTTAATTTAATTGAGTGAAAATTCAAATAAACATAAATAAAAATTAAGGTAAGGTAAGAATTAGTGTAGGAGTCCTATAAGGAATCATGAACATGTTTTAACATCAAAAGTTAGGCCCATTAGCTCAAAATCACAAGATTGCTTACTTTGCACTTCATGCATTTTACCAAATTTTCCCAACTTGCCATGGTCATAACTCTCTCAATTTTTATCTTTTAAAGTTAATCTTGGACTTTTTGGAAATATCAATATGTCCTATTCAATTTTTCTTTTAATCATTTTTGCATTTGGAGACTTTATCTTGATGTAAGTTGCCTTGACAAAAAGTGTCTTTTTGTTTACTTTTGAAAGGACCTATAATGTATGGGCTCATATCTCTCAAATGAAGCACTTTTTGGACTTGAGCATACAAATACAAAGTTGTAGGGAATTGAATTTCCTTCAAAATAGGATTTGGTTAGGGAAAAGTTGATGAAGCATGTGAAAGTTATGTCTAGTCAAAGTTCAGTTGACTTCTCCTAAGGAAACCCTAATTTGGCAACTTTTGACCTTTGATGATTTGAGGGCTTTCCTTGAGGAATCATGATCAACCCTTAATAAAATGATTATTATCACTTCAAAATGTTGATGTTGACCAAAAATCATGAAGTTTGACTGTATGTTGACCATAGTTGACTTTTGACCTAATATAGTTGATTTTCAATGATCTGAGCTATTGACTGAGCAAACTTGTGATGCAAGAATTGAAACTTGGCATGAACATTTTTGAAGACCTATGGTGAACCATGTAAATCACTTTAGAACCTTGCACCCAATTTTTCTTGAGAAACTCAAAACCCTAGTTGTACACCCATTGGTTAGGAGGAGCATTTGACTGTTCAACCCTTGAGTAGTCTTGAGTACTTGAAAGCCTTTTGAGAATGTCTTGAATAAAATGGGAGGGAAAATTTTGGGGTACAACAATTCCCATGTCTTTTTCGGTCCTTGTTTATTAGAGTTTCCAAAGTTTTGTTTGAATTTTGGTTTCGCAGAGTAAGAATCACTAGTATATTTTATATCATGTGAGTGTCCATATGTAATGTGTGGGTTTAAAGGTGTGTGTTTTATAACTATATCATCAACTTTCTTTGGTTGATATGATTCTTCTCCTTTTTGTTTCAAATATCCTACGCCTTTTCTGCCGTTTTTGCGAACTCCATAGATCATTGAAGCCATCTTGCTTCTATCTATGTTTCTAGCTAGAAATTTTTGAAATATGTGATCATATTCTTTTATGATGTTATCAAAACTACTTGAAACTTCTGAAACAAATTATTTCTGAGCTTTTTGTAATTATTTTTTAAGTTTAGAATTAATTTCTTTTAGCTTAGAGTTTTCTGTTGTTTGTTTCCTAGTTTATTCAGTTTCAGATACAAGAACGTGTTTCTGGTTCTTATATTTGACTCGAAGTTGCTAATATCTTTCAAGAATTTCATACTGTCTTTCTTCTATTTGAGATCTAGAGAATTTTGAAAATACCTCTTCTGAATCTCATTCAAATTCTGATGTATCTGTGTCTTCTGATATGTTGGCCATTAAAGCTATATTGTCTCGTTCATCTTTTGATTCTGTTTCAGCTTCAGAAGATTCTTAGTCATGTGACGTTGCCATAAGACTTTTCCTCTTTTCTTTAGAGAACTTCTTCTTAGTCTTTTCTTTTTGAAGATTTGGGTAGTCGCTTTTGTAGTGACCTGGCTCTTTGTATTCGTAGCATACAACACCTTTGTTGCTAGATTTTCTGTATCCAGAGGATGATTCAAAGTGATTGCAGGTTCTTTTGTGGTTTCTAAATTTCCTCTGTTTGTGCTTCCATAGCCGATGGACTCTTATAGAGAGAAGAGATAGTTTGTATTCTTCTAACGAGGATCCACCAGAGTTTTCTTCTTCTGCCTGAAAAGCTTACTTTCATATTTTTTATTAGATTTAAGAGCAAGAGACTAACCTTTCTTCTGGGGCCCATCTTTTTCCAGTTTTATCTCATGACTTCTCAAGAGCTTTGGTCTCTTTGTTCAGATCTCTGGCTAGTTTTAAGGATGTGACTATGGGTCTTCATTTCTTGGGTAAGCTTTTGATGATTTTATTTACATGATCTACTGTTGAGTACCCTTTGTCCAGAGGTTTTAGCCCAATAGCCATAATTTGAAACCTTGAGAACATTGTCTCAACTATTTCATCTTCTTCCCTTTTGAACGCCTCATACTTCTGAATGAGTGCAAGAGATTTGGTCTCTTTGACTTGAGTGTTGCCTTCACGCGCCATTCTCAGAGAGTCAAACATGTTCTTAGTTGATTCTCTGTTCATGATCTTCTCATACTCGGAGTACGAGATAGCACTCAAGAGGATTGTTTTGGCCTTGTGATTATTTCTGAATTCTTTCTTTTGTTGATTTGTCATTTTATTTTTGTCGATCTTCTGACCGCTTTGGTCAACTGGATGAATGTATCCATCAGTTATATCCCAGAGATCAGCATCATTAGCTAGAAAAAACTTTTGATTTTGCCTTTCTAGTAATCGAAGTTCTCACCATCAAATATTGGAGGTTTACCGTTGATTCTGTCTTTCTCATCATAGTTATCATTGTTGTTGATCTGACTTGGTCCCACCATAGTGTTTTTGTTGCTAGGATCTTTTTATGACACGGTTAAGTGTTAGCACCCAGAAACAGGCACTTTGATGCCAATTGAAGGATTGAAAAACAAAAGAAAGGGGGTTTGAATTAGGGTTTTCAAAAATTAAAACAATATGACAAGTTTGGTTATCCTGGTTCGTTTGAACTCAAACTACTCCAGTCCACCCACCAGTGTGATTTCGTGTCTCTCAAACGAGGTCTTAATCCACTAATCAAAAACTTTGATTACACAAATACAATGACTACCGTCAATGTCTTCTTGAGACTAAACCTCAATTTGGTTTCTCAAGGTATTACAAAATATGAATAAAAAATATGTACAATGGTGTTTCTAGAAAACTATATCAGAACTGTGATTTATATACAAGGTTTAAAGCAAAATGAATAGACAAGAGAGAGATAGTGAAGGTATATGTTTGTATGTGTAAGTATGTTTAATCATTTCTTCAGGACTCCTTTATATAGGCGAAGCATATGAGACATGAGAAGATGATTTTTGAAGGTTGATAAAATGTTGTTAATGTACTTTCCGAAAATAAAGATCTTGTACTTTCCCTCTACTGTGATGCCCAAAATTTGTCCCACCCCTCTATAAGGATCATATGGCTTATGTATCTCACATCCTTTATGTAGATACTCCTCATTAGGTTATATAGCATTGCATGCATCATTAATCTGTAAATGGTGATGTGATCATGGTATTTCTCTTCGGAAGCTACACATAAAAAAGATTGTTCCGTCGGACAGCACAATAAGGCAAAACTGTGGTTTTTAAAGGTTTAAATGTGTTTTTCATGTTTCACAAGCTATCAAATCAATAATAAACCAAGTCATCATCATGTCAAGCTCTCATGTATTTCAACATGCTCTGAATTGTAGAGAAATCGGGCATTTCGGTGAATTAGAGACGGTGTGAACCAGAAACAACATTTTTGCTGGTTTGAGCTTAGAAATTCGCAACTTTAAATTAGGATACTGTTTTATAATGGTTCCTCAGGATTTGGAATCATCTCGGTGTTTTCTTCATTTCATATGTTTAGACCGGAAGCCAATTCTGTGAAGAAAGTCTCCAAAGAATACGATATCCCTGAAACGGTATTTGAATATGATTGTTGGTTATCTATTTCTCGGGTGTTTGAAAATTCGTAACTTCCATCTGATT
Organism: Vicia faba; assembly: GCA_948472305.1. NCBI lineage: Eukaryota > Viridiplantae > Streptophyta > Magnoliopsida > Fabales > Fabaceae > Vicia > Vicia faba. Next base: position 597,410,785 of record OX451741.1, on the reverse strand, counting down.
CATTATTTCCGGTTGATTCTTCAAGCGTTGAAACCGTCTTTATCATTTCTCGTGTTCTGATCGGAAGCTAATTTTTTGAAAAAGATCTCCGGAAATTTTAATTCTTTGAACATAGTGCAGGAAACTTAATTGATGGTCCGCAGTTTTGCGGTAATTAAAAATTCATAACTTCTGACTTGAATACTATTCAGAATGGTTCTTGAGTAGTTAAAATCGTCTTAATGTCATATTTATTTCATATGTTCGGGTCGAAGATTGATTCTTTGAAGAATATCCCTGAAAAGGCGAATTACAAGAGATTTTATTATGCTGAATCAGATTTTATTCCACCATTTCCCGATATTGTAAAAATCGTAACTTCTTTGATTTTTATCGTATCGAGACGATTACAGCGGCATAATTTTAAAAATTGGGTTGGCTACATGTTTGCTTCACAGCTCGAGTTTGGATTTAGCTCCGAAGATTTTAGTTTATGGCACGCCTATCAAACCGATCAGTGAAAAAATATGAATTACTGAAAAGAGACAACGTTAGTGTCAAATATTATTTTTTATTAAAAAATTCACAACTCCTTTGATTTTTATCATATTTAGTTGATTCTTTCGGCACGACGTCACAAATTTCTCCATCTTCATTTTTGCTTCAGGGTTCGCGTCTGGATTTTGCACTAAAAACGACGACCTTGTGGTTTGTTCTCACATTGTGTCTAAAATGAGTCAAAAATTATGCATTATTCAAATAAGACCCAAATTAGATCCAAAGCAAGCAAGACCCAATAGAGTGTCGATAAATTCCCAAACCCCAATTTTCACTCACTTTTTCCCTCATTTTTTTCACACACTAAAAAATATTCTCTATTCTCTCCCAAAAGCTCTTAAATAATTCAAATAGCAAGACTTCGTCACTCCCTCCATTTTTTTCGCAGAACTCTCTACTGACTACCCACACCGATCATCACCGGTTCACTTGTCTCCAGCCATCACTCATCACCGGCACACCACCTCTACATGCACAAGACACATGGCTTTCCTCCCTCCGTCTTCGTCAACTACACTGGCATACATACTCCCTTCCAACGCGGTGATTCCATGATTCCCTCCCCTGTCCTTTGCGTGTTTTCCGACCATCATCTCTTGTTTCGGTTCTTCAATCCGATAATTTTCTAATTCTTGAATATGTGATTTCATGAGTTGGAAATATTACTTGAAATCTTGAATTAATTGTTCATGAAGTGAAAATGTTAGAATTAGGTGGAGTAGGATGAATTGATGTTAATTTCTTGAATTTTTTGAAGCTTATGCGTCGAAACTGGTAAAATGTTCATAATTCCTAATTAACGTGTCATAATTGGATTTAGATTTGGTGCTTTGTTCATAATTAATGATTTCACATATCGAAATCGAATCTTGATGCGTTTAATTGATTTCGACGCGTAGAATAATTTTTGACTTGATGATTGGGAATCGGTACCGATACAGATTTAATTCGTTACAATTTTTTGTGGATTTTAGAAAATATTTCATGAGTCGGTAATTGTTTTCAATATGTCCGAATGAGGTTTTGAAATTCAATCTATTGATGTTCACTGACTCATGAGTAATTCTCCCTAGAATACTCGAATACATTATAATTGATGCTTTAATCGTTGTTTAACACATAATCGAAATTGTTTTGGATATTGTGTGATACCGGTGTGGAGTTTTAGCAGTTTAAATTCAATTTTCCAAGTTATTCCATGAGTTTAATAAGTTGCTACCTAGAATATGTAAGGAACTTGTAAGTTGTGTTTTAGTTACTATGCGGTATATGTTTACTCGTAATTGGTCATTTCTTGACTATTGGCATTGCGTTTTATCGATTTAAATCCAAGTTTCTGAGAAATTTTTTGGATTGATGTCATGTTGTCGCGGAAATAAAAGTGCACTAAAAATGTGGTTTAATTTGTACCAAAGTATAATTTGTTATCACTCGACGTTTGTTTGACATTTGTATCAATTTCAATAAATTTTAAATCGATATTTTTGAGCATTTCATGTGCAATAAACATACTATCCAGAACTTATGTTCACATGTGCATGTTATTTTAATTTGCATTTTGACGTTTACTTGTACATAATTGATCATGTCATGAGCGTTATTATTGAGTTTTCTTGATTTCGATACAAGTTTCCGAGTAATTTCACGTTTGTACATGGTGTTGTCAGGAATTTTATTTCGCATGTACATATCGCTATAATTGTCATTTGATATTTTCTTGTACATAATTAAGCATTTCATGAGCATTGGTGATAAGTTTTGTTGCTTCTGATACATTTTACCGATTAATTCCATGTATGCATACAATGTTGACCGGGTATTCTAAATGCATGTACATTCGTGTTTCAATTATTGATTGATGCATCCATAATTGCATTTGAGCATTTGCTAGACATTGATGATTAATTGTTATGGTTTCGACTTGAGATTTTGAGCCATTCCTTTTATGAGCGCATTGCTGCCCGACTTTTAGTTTTCATCTCCCGTTGCTTATTTTTACCTTTCTCCTTTGCATTTCGTTGTTATTTTTTAGTTGTAATTTGATACTTAAGTTTAATTTATGTTGTAGTGTTATTTTCTAACTCTCTCTTGTGACTTGTGTAAGTTTCTGAAGGCTTTGTCGTGCGACGCGCAACATTTAGATTATTGTCATTGTTGTATATACTTATCTTATGTAGAGACTTTGATTTGTTGCGATGGACTTTCTGCATGCGATTTAGTTTCACATTTGTGACATTGATTCTGATATTGGATATTATTTCTGTCTATTTCTTTGTTGCTTGGTGAATCTTGCACAAAGTTTTCGGGTTTCTTTGTTTTCGTCTGATAATTGACGAACTTGCGTTCGATTGGTATTCTCTTTTGTTTCCTTTTATCTCTTGCATCATTTATCGCTTTTTTTGCCATGAGAAGTAGGACTAGAGATGCATGACTGAGAGTCCTTGCGTTAGGCGGGAAATGTTGTTTTAAAAGACCTGTAGCAGGAAATTCCTATGTGCGCTTATTTGTTTACCATTATGTGTGTTTACATTTGTGCCAAATACCTCGATGAAGGTGTCCCATTACCATTCCCCATTGATAAGTCCTCAAAGAAGGCATAAGGAAAAGTGAGGGTCCATAATTGACCCCCGCCATTTCCAGTCCATAGGTCATTCAAAGCTCTTGTCGTATGTCGATGCTACGAATAATGCTACTCTTGTATCGAGTCAGTCGAGTGGAAGAAGGGTTCACAATCAACCCCCACACTTTGTCATTATCTTGTGTGTCGTGCATGTTGATGCTCTGATGTGATCTCATTATTTCCTTATATCTCTTAACTCGATGATACAATATCTTGCTTAGGTGTTTAGTCGCTTATGACGATTCACTTTCATTCTTCTCTTGCCTAGATAACGTGATATCTTGGTTAAGAGTCGACACCCCTTGTTCTTCTTGCCACGACGGCGTGATGTCATGGTTAAGAACTACACATCCCACCATTCTTGCTTGCCTCGATAACTTGATATCTTGGTTAAGCCTCCCTTTATCATACTTTGATAACTCAATGTCATGGTTAGGTGCCCCTTCTCCCTTATTCTGCCTCGATGAAACGATATCTTGGTTAGGTCTGATCCCTCTCCCTATCCTTCCTTGGTGACATGATACCTCGGTTAGGTGTGTGCTACTTGAGTGAGTGAATACTCCTCAAGCCTTGTGTGTTTACTTTTTATTGCATGATTACATGGTCCCGTAGGATTTCTCGATTCAATCTTAGGAAGCGAATTGAGATAGACCTTAGGTTGTCAACCATGCATGCCAATGCTAGGTAAATTCCCTTTTATCCTCAAATATAGGATCAACTTTGTATGACAACTCTAGGCTTACTTTTCTAGCTTCCCTTAGACCTTTTTCTTTCTCTTTTGCATTCGCATTAAAACTAAAACTTCATTTTCTTTTAAAATCATAAAAACACTCTAATACTACTAAACCCCTTTTTCAAGGTAAAAAAAATCCAACAAATCAAAATGTGTGATCTGAACTACAACGCTCTAATTCCTCGAAAGGGATACGTAGGCATTAGGTCGCGGGACCTACGAGTGCAAAACTTTGTAAATATTCCTTCTTTTTTCCGTATTTTCTTTCGCATGCATTCCCTATTAACATTAAGCTTTAGACATAGATTTTTACGTACCCTTAGATTAGAGCAAACTTAAGTGGATCCTGTGGAGTACCACAAACGCGTGGGGTGCTAATACCTTCCCCTTGCGTAACTGACTTCTGTACCCTTTCTCTTGGTTGCAAGACCATCTTATCCATTTCTTTGGGGTTCTCTCGATATATTGCCTTCCTTCAGGATAAATAGAGTTAAATGACGACTCTGTGTTTTTTCGCGGTGCGACATCTGCGACTGTATCAACCAAATAGGTACTTATTTAAACCCTTCATTTATGTGGATTTTACATCCAGGGGCATCTGACCATGTATGCCCCTTCATCAAATGCTTTTCCCAAATTACGACTATTAACCTTATTCACATCCACATTCCTAATGGTAATAGAATTATTGCATATTTCTCAGGCACGCTAATCCTTGATCCTTGCTTAGCATTACATGATATCTTGTTTATTCCTAAATTTTGCTTTAGCCTCATTTCCATCTCAAAATTAGGTATCAATTCATAAAACAATATTTCATTCTCACATAATTCTTGTCATATTCGGGATGTGTCTACTAAAAGGAGGATTGGCCAAGTGGTTCCACATAAAAACCTCTACATCTTCCATAAAGCTCCTATAACTTCAACAAATAACACTTTTATGATGAAGGTTTCATCTCGGACATGCTAAAAACCAAGAGTATATGTCTTAAGAGCGTGGTGTTTGATTTTTTAATAAAATACACAACATGTTACCTCAGCGTTATAAAAAACCTAGGTAACACAACTATAAGTGAGTTCCATTTTTATACATAAAAAATAATAAACTTTTTCTCTCAGTTTTTTGGAGAACCGGGGTTATATAGCTATAAGGTATCTTACTTTGAATCCCTGCTACCGCATTTAAATTTTTTTCCAACGATTGATCACTTGACGTCTTTTCCAAATTCCATGTTTTTCTTTGTTACTTAATTAGTAAATCTCAAAATCTTTGTTATCAATAAACAAGAATAGGCAATAATAGAAAAAGGAATTATTTTATTGATAATAAAAAAATAAGACAACAGAGAAAACTATTCCACATATTCAAACTTCTCAGTCCACTCAACTGAAATATTATTCCTAATTATCCCTAACTTAGAGAAAAGTTCAGAAAGAACTCTTCCATATGGTATGAGGAAAATAATTTCCTCCCGAGAAATATTTATCATTTCCTTCAAGAAGTTGAAAATGGTAAGAGAAAGATTAACTCTAACATTGAGGTGAGGAAGATTTTCCACTAGAAGTTGAAACCAAAATTTTTCAATAGGGAGTAGATATGCAGGACTGGTGGGCTTATCTTGGTTGGCATAAATTTTATGAAGGCAGATTGAGTAGACATTATTGAATTCATAATGTTCAACGCAAATTCCCGTCTCTTGAGAGTTTATTGTCATAACAATTAGTGGTGGAGTAATGAAGAAATGAGAGCCATTGAAATAGGATTGGATGACTTCATCATGACCAGCTGGAAAAACAGAGGCATTCATCCAGAACTCTTTAACAAGATTAGTGTATATGGGGATATAAAGAATTTGAAAGTAACCATTCAAATTTTGTTTGGAAATAGATTTCCTTAGATCAAAACCTTTGTCTTTTAAATCATAGAAATCAACAAACTTTTCATTGATAACGAACAAAGGGTTTGCATCCATTTTGAATAAAAAAACTTTGAGTATACAAATACAAAGTTGTAGTGAATTGAATTTCCTTCAAAATAGGTTTTGGTTAGGGAAAAGTTGATGAAGCATGTGAAAGTTATGTCTGGTCAAAGTTCAGTTGACTTCTCCTAAGGAAACCCTAATTTGGAAACTTTTGACCTTTGATGATTTGAGGGCTTTCCTTGAGGAGTCATGATCAACCCTTAATAAAATGATTATTATCACTTCAAAATGTTGATGTTGACCAAAAATCATGAAGTTTGACTGTATGTTGACCATAGTTGACTTTTGACCCAATATAGTTGATTTTCAATCATCTGAGCTATTGACTGAGCAAACTTGTGATGCAAGAATTGAAACTTGGCATGAACATTGTTGAAGACCTATGGAGAACCATGTAAATCACTTTAGAACCTTGAAACCCAATTTTTCTTGAGAAACTCAAAACCCTAGTTGTACACCCATTGGTTAGGAGGAGCATTTGACTGGTCAACCCTTGAGTAGCCTTGAGTACTTGAAAGCCTTTTGAGAATGTCTTGAATAAAATGGGAGGGAAAATTTTGGGGTACAACAGTTCCCATATCTTTTTCGGTCCTTGTTTGTTAGAGTTTCCAAAGTTTTGTTTGAATTTTGGTTTCGCAGAGTAAGAATCACTAGTATATTTTATATCATGTGAGTGTCCATATGTAATGTGTGAGTTTAAAGGTGTGTGTTTTATAACTATATCATCAACTTTCTTTGGTTGATATGATTCTTATCCTTTTTGTTTCAAATATCCTACGCCTTTTCTTCCGTTTTTGCTAACTCCATAGATCATTGAAGCCATCTTGCTTCTATCTATGTTTCTAGCTAGAAATTTTTGAAATATGTGATCATATTCTTTTATGATGTTATCAAAACTACTTGAAACTTCTGAAACAAATTATTTCTGAGCTTTTTGTAATTATTTTTTAAGTTTAGAATTAATTTCTTTTAGCTTAGAGTTTTCTGTTTTTTGTTTCCTAGTTTATTCAGTTTCGGATACAAGAACGTGTTTCTGGTTCTTGTATTTGACTCGAAGTTGCTAATATCTTTCAAGAATTTCATACTGACTTTCTTCTATTTGAGATCTAGAGAATTTTGAAAATACCTCTTCTGAATCTCATTCAAATTCTGATGTATCTATATCTTCTGATTTGTTGGCCATTAAAGCTATATTGTCCCGTTCATCTTTTGATTCTGTTTCAGCTTCAGAAGATTCTTAGTCATCTGACGTTGCCATAAGACTTTTCTTCTTTTCTTTAGAGAACTTCTTCTTAGGCGTTTCTTTTTGAATATTTGGGTAGTTGCTTTTGTAGTGACCTGGCTCTTTGTATTCGTAGCATACAACACCTTTGTTGCTAGATTTTCTGTATCCAGAGGATGATTCAAAGTGATTGTATGTTCTTTTGCGGTTTCTAAATTTCCTCTGTCTGTGCTTCCATAGCCGATGGACTCTTATATAGAGAAGAGATAGTTTGTCTTCTTCTAACGAGGATCCACCAGAGTTTTCTTCTTCTGCCTGAAAAGCTTTAGTTTCATATTTTTTATTAGATTTAAGAGCAAGAGACTAACCTTTCTTCTAGGGCCCATCTTTTTCCAGTTTTATCTCATGACTTCTCAAGAGCTTTGGTCTCTTTGTTCAGATCTCTGGCTAGTTTTAAGGCTGTGACTATGGGTCTTCATTTCTTAGGTAAGCTTTTGATGATTTTATTTACATGATCTACTGTTGAGTACCCTTTTGTCCAGAGCTTTTAGCCCAACAACCATAATTTGAAACCTTGAGAACATTGTCTCAACTATTTCATCTTCTTCCCTTTTGAACGCCTCATACTTCTGAATGAGTGCAAGAAATTTGGTCTCTTTGACTTGAGTGTTGCCTTCACGCGCCATTCTCAGAGAGTCAAACATGTTCTTAGTTGATTCTCTGTTCGTGATCTTCTCATACTCGGTGTACGAGATAGCACTCAAGAGGATTGTTTTGGCCTTGTGATTATTTCTGAATTCTTTCTTTTGTTGATTTGTCATTTTATTTTTGTCGATCTTCTGACCACTTTCGTCAACTGGATGAATGTAGCCATCAGTTATATCCCAGAGATCAACATCATTAGCTAGAAAAAACTTTTCATTTTGTCTTTCCAGTAATCGAAGTTCTCACCATCAGAGATTGGAGGTTTACCGTTGATTTTGTCTTTCTCATCATAGTTATCATTGTTGTTGATCTAACTTGGTCCCACCATAGTGTTTTTGTTGCTAGGATCTTTTTATGACACGGTTAAGTGTTAGCACCCAGAAATAGGCACTTTGATGCCAATTGAAGGATTGAAAAACACAAGAAAGGGGGTTTGAATTAGGGTTTTCAAAAATTAAAACAATATGACAAGTTTGGTTATCCTGGTTCGTTTGAACTCAAACTACTCCAGTCCACCCACCAATGTGATTTCGTGTCTCTCAAACGAGGTCTTAATCCACTAATCAAAAACTTTGATTACACAATTACAATGACAACCGTCAATGTCTTCTTGAGACTAAACCAAAACTTGGTTTCTCAAGGTATTACAAAATATGAATAAAAAATATGTACAATGGTGTTTCTAGAAAACTATATCAGAACTGTGATTTATATACAAGGTTTAAAGCAAAATGAATAGACAAGAGAGAGATAGTGAAGGTATATGTTTGTATGCGTAAGTATGTTTAATCATTTCTTAAGGAATCCTTTATATAGGCGAAGCATATGAGACATGAGAAGATGATTTTTGAAGGTTGATAAAATGTTGTTAATGTACTTTCCGAAAATAAAGATCTTGTACTTTCCCTCTACTGTCATGCCCAAAATTTGTCCCACCCCTCTATAAGGATCATATGGCTTATGCATCTCACATCCTTTATGTACATACTCCTCATTAGGTTATATAGCATTGCATGCATCATTAATCTGTAAATGGTGATGTGATCATGGTATTTCTCTTCGGAAGCTACACATAAAAAAGATTGTTCCGTCGGACAACACAATAAGGCAAAACTGTGGTTTTTAAAGGTTTAAATGTGTTTTTCATGTTTCACAAGCTATCAAATAAATAATCAACCAAGTCATCATCATGTCAAGCTCTCATGTATTTCAACATGCTCTGAATTGTAGAGAAATCGGGCATTTCGGTGAATTAGAGACGGTGTGAACCAGAAACAACATTTTTGCTGGTTTGAGCTTAGAAATTCGCAACTTTAAATTGGGATACTGTTTTATAATGGTTCCTTAGGATTTGGAATCATCTCGGTGTTTTCTTCATTTCATATGTTTAGACCGGAAGCCAATTCTGTGAAGAAAGTCTCCAAAGAATACGATATCCCTGAAACGGTATTTGAATATAATTGTTGGTTATCTATTTCTCGGGTGTTTGAAAATTCATAACTTCCATCTGATTCATTATTTCCGGTTGATTCTTCAAGTGTTGAAACCGTCTTTATCATTTCTTGTGTTCGGATCAGAAGCTAATTTTTTGAAAAAGATCTTCGGAAATTTAAATTCTTTGAACATAGTGCAGAATTGATGGTCTGCAGTTTTGCGGTACTTAAAAATTCATAACTTCTGACTTGAATACTATTCAGAATGGTTCTTGAGGAGTTAAAACCGTCTTAATGTCATATTTATTTCATATGTTCGGGTCGAAGATTGATTCTTTGAAGAAGATCCCTGAAAAGGCAAATTACAAGAGATTTTATTATGCTGAATCAGATTTTATTCCACCATTTCCCGATATTGTAAAAATCGTAACTTCTTTGATTTTTATCGTATCGAGACGATTACAGCGGCATAATTTTACAAATTGGGTTGTCTACATGTTTGCTTTAGAGCTCGAGTTTGGATTTAGCTCCGAAGATTTTAGTTAATGGCTCGCTTATCAAACCGATCAGTGAAAAAATATGCATTACTGAAAAAAGACAACGTTAGTGTCAAATATTATTTTTATTCAAAAATTCACAACTGCTTTTATTTTTATCATATTTAGTTGATTCTTTCGGCACGACGTCACAAATTTCTCCATCTTCAGTTTTGCTTCAGGGTTCGCGTCTGGATTTTGCACTAAAAACGACGACCTTGTGGTTTGTTCTCACATTGTGTCTAAAACGAGTCAAAAATTATGCATTATTCAAATAAGACCCAAATTAGATCCAAAGCAAGCAAGACCCAATAGAGTGTCGATAAATTCCCAAACCCCAATTTTCACTCACTTTTTCCCTCATTTTTTTCACACACTAAAAAATATTCTCTATTCTCTCCCAAAAGCTCTTAAAGAATTCAAATAGCAAGACTTCGTCACTCCCTCCATTTTTATCGCAGAACTCCCTACTGACTACCCACACCGATCATCACCAGTGCACTTGTCTCCAGCCATCACTCATCACCGGCACACAACCTCTGCATGCGCAAGCCACATGGCTTTCCTCCCTCTATCTTTGTCAACTACACTGGCATACATACTCCCTAACGCGGTGATTCCACGATTCCCTCCCATGTCCTTTGCATGTTTTCCGACCAGTATCTCTTTCTCTCCAATTCCATCCAACACATCTTCCTTCTACTTGTTTCGGTTCTTCAGTCCGGTAATTTTCTAATTCTTGAATATGTGATTTCATGAGTTGGAAATATTACTTGAAATCTTGAATTAATTGTTCATGAAGTGAAAATGTTAGAATCATGTGGAGTAGGATGAATTGATGTTAATTTCTTGAATTTTGTGAAGCTTACGCGTCGAAACTGGTAAAATGTTCATAATTCCTAATTAACGTGTCATAATTGGATTTACATTGGGTGCTTTGTTCATAATTAATGATTTCACATATCGAAATTGAATCTTGATGCGTTTAATTGATTTCGACGCGTAGAACAATTTTTGACTTGATGCTTGGGAATCGATACCGATACAGATTTAATTCATTACAATTTTTTGTGGATTTTAGGAAATATTTCATGAGTCGGTAATTGTTTTCAATATGTCCGAATGAGGTTTTGAAATTCAATCTATTGATGTTCACTGACTCATGAGTAATTCTGCCCAGAATACTCGAATACATTATAATTGATGATTTAATCGTTGTTTAACACATAATCGATATTGTTTTGGTTATTGTGTGATACCGGTGTGGAGTTTTAGCAGTTTAAATTCAATTTTCCAAGCTATTCCATGAGTTTAATAAGTTGCTACCTAGAATATGTAAGGAACTTGTAATTTGTGTTTTAGTTACTATGCGGTATATGTTTACTCGTAATTGGTCATTTCTTGACTATTGGCATTGCGTTTTATCGATTTAAATCCAAGTTTCTGAGAAATTTTTTGGATTGATGTCATGTTGTCCCGGAAATAAAAGTGCACTAAAAATGTGGTTTAATTTGTACCAAAGTATAATTTTTTATCACTCGACGTTTGCTTGACATTTGTATCAATTTCGGTGGATTTTAAATCGATATTTTTGAGCATTTCATGTGCAATAAACATACTATCCAGAACTTATGTTCACATGTGCATGTTATTTTAATTTGCATTTTGATGTTTACTTGTACATAATTGATCATGTCATGAGCGTTATTATTGAGTTTTCTTGATTTCGATACAAGTTTCCGACTAATTTCACGTTTGTACATGGTGTTGTCAGGAATTTTATTTCACATGTACTTATCGCTTTAATTGTCATTTGATATTTTCTTGTACATAATTAAGCATTGGTGATGAGTTTTTTTGCTTCTGATACATTTTACCGATTAATTCCATGTATGCATACAATATTGACCGGGTATTCTAAATGCATGTACATTCGTGTTTCAATTATTGATTGATGCATCCATAATTGCATTTGAGCATTTGCTAGACATTGATGATTAATTGTTACGGTTTCGACTTGAGATTTTGAGCCATTCCTTTTATGAGCGCATTGTTGCCCGACTTTTAGTTTTCATCTCCTGTTGCTTATTTTTACCTTTCTCCTTTGCATTTCGTTGTTATTTTTGAGTTGTAATTCGATACTTAAGTTTAGTTTATGTTGTATTGTTATTTTCTAACTCTCTTTGTGACTTGTGTAATTTTCTGAAGGCTTTGTCGTGCGACGTGCAACATTTAGATTATTGTCATTGTTGTATATACTTATCTTATACAGAGACTTTGATTTGTTGCAATGGACTTTCTGCATGCGATTTAGTTTCGCATTTGTGACATTGATTCTGATATTGGATATTATTTCTGCCTGTTTCTTTGTTGCTTGGTGAATCTTCCACAAAGTTTTCGGGTTTCTTTGCTTTCATCTGATAATTGACGAACTTGCGTTCGATTGGTATTCTCTTTTGTTTCCTTTTATCTCTTGCATCATTTATCGCTTTTTTTGCCATGAGAAGTAGGACTAGAGATGCATGACTGAGAGTCCTTGCGTTAGGCGGGAAATGTTGTTTTAAAAGACCTGTAGCAGGAAATTCCTATGTGCGCTTATTTGTTTACCATTATGTGTGTTTACATTTGTGCCAAATACCTCGATGAAGGTGTCCCATTACCACTCCCCATTGATAAGTCCTCAAATAAGGCATAAGGAAAAGTGAGGGTCCACAATTGACCCCTGCCATTTCCAGTCCATAGGTCATTCATAGCTCGTGTCGTATGTCGATGCTACGAATAATGCTACTCTTGTATCGAGTCAGTCGAGTGGAAGAAGGGTTCACAATCAACCCCCACACTTTGTCATTATCTTGTGTGCCGTGCATGTTGATGCACTGATGTGATCTCATTATTTCCTTATATCTCTTACCTCGATGATACAATATCTTGCTTAGGTTTTTAGTCGCTTATGATGATTCACTTTCATTCTTCTCTTGCCTAGATAATGTGATATCTTGGTTAAGAGTCGACACCCCTTGTTCTTCTAGCCACGATGACGTGATGTCATGGTTAAGAACTACACATCCCACCATTCTTACTTGCCTCGATAACTTGATATCTTGGTTAAGCCTCCCTTTATCATACTTTGATAACTCAATGTCATGGTTAGGTGCCCCTTCTCCCTTATTCTGCCTCGATGACACGATATCTTGGTTAGGTATGATCCCTCTCCCTATCCTTCCTTGGTGACATGATACCTCGGTTAGGTGTGTGCTACTTGAGTGAGTGAATACTCCTCAAGCCTTGTGCGTTTACTTTTTATTGCATGATTACATGGTCCCGTAGGATTTCTCGATTCAATCTTAGGAAGCAAATTGAGATAGACCTTAGGTTGTCAACCATGCATGCCAATGTTAGGTAAATTCCCTTTTATCCTCAAATATAGGATCAACTTTGCATGACAACTCTAGGCTTACTTTTCTAGCTTCCCTTAGTCCTTTTTCTTTCTCTTTTGCATTCGCATTAAAACTAAAACTTCATTTTCTTTTTAAAATCATAAAAACACTCTAATACTACTAAACCCATTTTTCAAGGTAAAAAAACATCCAACAAATCAAAATGTGTGATCTGAACTACGACACTCTGATTCCTCGAAAGGGATACGTAGGCATTAGGCCGTGGGGCTTACGAGTGCAAAACTTTGTAAATATTCCTTCTTTTTTCCGTATTTTCTTTCGCATGCATTCCCTATTAACATTAAGCTTTAGACATAGATTTTTATGCACCCTTAGATTAGAGCAAACTTAAGTGGATCATGTGGAGTACCACAGACGCGTGGGGTGCTAATACCTTCCCCTTGCGTAACTGACTTCCGTACCCTTTCTCTTGGTTGGAAGACCATCTTATCCATTTCTTTGGGGTTCTCTCGATATCTTTCCTTCCTTCGGGATAAATAGAGTTAAATGACGACTCTGTGTTTTTTCGCGGTGCGACATTTGCGACTGTATCAACCAAATAGGTACTGATTTAAACCCTTCATTTATGTGGATTTTACATTCAGGGGCATTTGACCATGTATGCCCCTTCATCAAATGCTTTTCCCAAATTACGACTATTAACCTTATTCACATCTACATTCCTAATGGTAATAGAATTATTGCATATTTCTCAGGCACGCTAATCCTTGATCCTTGCTTAGCATTACATGAAATCTTGTTTATTCCTAATTTTTGCTTTAGCCTTATTTCCATCTCAAAATTAGGTATCAATTCATAAAACAATATTTCATTCTCACATAATTCTTGTCATATTCGGGATGTGTCTACTAAAAGGAGGATTGGCCAAGTGGTTCCACATAAAAACCTCTACATCTTCCATAAAGCTCCTATAACTACAACAAATAACACTTTTTATGATGAAGGTTTCATCTCGAACATGCTAAAAACCAAGAGTATGTGTCTTAAGAGCGTCGTGTTTGATTTTTTAATAAAATAAACAACATGTTACCTCGGCGTTATAAAAAACCTAGGTAACACAACTATAAGTGAGTTCCATTTTTATACATAAAAAATAATAAACTTGTTCTCTCAGTTTTTTGGAGAACCAGGGTAATATAGCTATAAGGTATCTCACTTTGAATCCCTGCTACCGCATTTAAATTTTTTTCTCAATGATTGATCACTTGACGTCTTTTCCAAATTCCATGTTTTTCTTTGTTACTTAATTAGTAAATCTCAAAATCTTTGTTATCAATAAACAAGCATAGGCAATAATAGAAAAAGGAAATATTTTATTGATAATGAAAAAATAAGACAACAGAGAAAACTATTCCACATATTCAAACTTCTCAGTCCACTCAACTGAAATATTATTCCTAATTATCCCTAACTTAGAGAAAAGTTCAGAAAGAACTCTTCCATATGGTATGAGGAAAATAATTTCCTCCCGAGAAATATTTATCATTTCCTTCAAGAAGTTGAAAATGGTAAGAGAAAGATTAACTCTAACATTGAGGTGAGGAAGATTTACCACTAGAAGTTGAAACCAAATTTTTTCAATAGGGAGTAGATATGCAGGACTGGTGGGCTTATATTGGTTGGCATAAATTTTATGAAGGCAGGTTGAGTAGACATTATTGAATTAATAATGTTCAACACAACTTCCCGTCTCTTGAGAGTTTATTGTCATAGAAATTAGTGGTGGAGTAATGAAGAAATGAGAGCCATTGACATAGGATTGGATGACTTCATCATGACCAGCTGGAAAAACAGAGGCATTCATCCAGAACTCTTTAACGAGATTAGTGTATATGGGGCTATAAAGAATTTGAAAGTAACCATTCAAATTTTGTTCAGAAATAGCTTTCTTTAGATTAAAACCTTTGTCTTTTAAATCATAGAAATCAACAAACTTTTCATTGATAATGAACAAAGGGTTTGCATCCATTTTGAATAAAAAAAGACTTTGAAACAAAGAAATAAGACATCGAGAGTTTGAAATGAGACGTTAAAAATATGAAAAGACTCTGAAACAAGTTTTGAAGACACGTAGACTTGGAAATGGGATATTTAAATAGCTCAAAAGCCTCCTTGAAAATCCAAAGTAGACGTTACGACTTGAAGACAGATGATCATCCTATTCTACTGATATGATTCCAATGCAAGTGTGCTACGTTTTAATTAGTTTTTAAAACAACATATTAACTTGTGTAAGTGTTTGTTTGTTTGCATTTTTTTTGGTAAAACCAGAGTTGCGAATGTCATGAATGATGTCATAACATTCTGGGATAAAGGTACATTCTGCAGAAAAGAATGTCATACAGGAACTTCTCATTATGAGGTGTTTATCATGATCATTAAACAATGATCATATATAGTGTATTATACCAAAATCAGTGAGCAGGATTCTTGTTGTCATAACCAATGTTAAGACATCCTGTACTGATCTAACGTTTGTGCAGATTTGTTATTCTTGAGATTTTTCAGGAATCTGATATGTTTCTCTGAGTTGATATATTCAGTCCAGATCAGATGCTCGTGTGGACATTAGGTTAACCTTGCTTTACCCTAATCTGGTATGATGAAAGCCTAAGACCAAGTCTTTAGGTTAACATTAGTTAACCCTAGCTTTTCATGGAAGCCCTAACTGAAGAATAGTCGGCCTATATATTCCTCTTGAAGATTACTGGTGAAAGATACTTTTTGACAGAAGATCAATAAGGGATTGTATAGTTGTAACTACTGTGAGCCAAGCAATTATCATTGTGATAAGTGACTTGGAGTAGGATTTGATTGTAAGGGTTGTGTATCACTCAAAGCTTTGAAGCATGAGTGTTTGTGTCACTTGATTAAAGCTTTGAAGCAAAATCAAGTTAGGGTTGTTTATCACTCAAAGCTTTGAAGCACGAGTGTTTGTGTCACTTGATTAAAGCTGTGAAGCAAAATCAAGTGTGTGTACTAAAGAGTGTCCTCATAATCTCATTAATAAATAGTTTAGTATCACTGCTGTGATTGAAGGGGAGTGAGTAGGAACTCAGGTTTAAGTTGAACTTAGATTGAAATCGCATTGGGTAGGTCTTAAGTGAAGGAGATAAACTGGTTGGTTTATTCCTGAATTAATATCTCTTATAGTGAATTTCCTCCCTGGCTTGGTAGCCCCCAGAGTAGGTGTTGTTACACACTGAACTGGGTTATCAATTAATTGTGTTCTTTACTGTTTTTAATTTACTGTCTTGAAGTGTGTCAGATACAGTGTCATAACATTCACTGTGACAATAAGTATTTGTTGCCAGAATTTCAATTGGCATCAGAGCAGGCACCCTGCCTGTCTTACTGGGTGAGATCTAGGGATATTATTTTCTGGCGCTATGGACAAGGAAGGAGGATTGGGGAACAGACCACCTATTCTGGATGGATCAAATTATGACTACTGGAAACCTCGTATGATTGCCTTCTTGAAATCACTGGACAAAAAGGCTTGGAGAGCTGCTGACAAAGGATGGAACCATCCAACCATAACTGGGAAATATGGGACGACCAGTCTGAAACCTGAGGACGAATGGAGCAAAGAAGAAGATGAGTTAGCCCTGGGTAACTCCAAAGTATTAAATGCCTTGTTCAATGGAATTGATAAAAACATATTCAGACTAGTACATCAATGTGAACTGGCCAAGGATGTTTGGGACACTCTCAAAACCACCCATGAGGGTACATCCAAAGTAAAAATGTCAAGGCTTCAGATGCTTACTACCAAATTTGAGAACCTAAGGATGATGGAAGATGATACATTTAATGAGTTTCACATGAACATCTTGGAAATTTCCAAAACCTCAGGAGCATTGGGAGAAAAGATGTCAGAAGAAAAGCTGGTGAGAAAGATTCTCAGATCCTTGCCTAAAATATTTGCAATGAAGGTGACTGCTATAGAGGAAGCTAAGGATATCTGCAACTTGAAGGTTGATGAACTCATTGGGTCACTTCAGACTTTTGAGATGGGGATCAGTGACAATGTTGACAAGAAAAATAAGAGCATAGCACTTGTATCCAATACTGAAGATGAAAACAAGGAGGGTGATGAAGAGAATATTTCAGAAGCTATAGCTATGCTTGGAAGACAGTTCAACAAACTCATCAAGAGAATGGACCCAAAGTCAAGGTCAAATGTCAAGAACATTCCCTCTGACATTAGCAGATCCTATGACTCCAGCAGAAGACCTAAGTCTGAAGAAAAGGGAAATTAAAGCAGAGGAATCCAATGTCATGGATGTGAAGGATATGGGCACATTCGAGCTGAATGTCCTACATTTCTTAAGAAACAAAAGAAAGGAATGTCTGTTACTTGGTCTGATTGTGACTCAGAAAGTAAATCTGAAGAAGAATATGCTAAACTAGTCACTGCACTAGCTGGTATTTGT
Source organism: Vicia faba (assembly GCA_948472305.1). Taxonomy (NCBI): domain Eukaryota; kingdom Viridiplantae; phylum Streptophyta; class Magnoliopsida; order Fabales; family Fabaceae; genus Vicia; species Vicia faba. The sequence continues at coordinate 597,393,121 of OX451741.1, read as the reverse complement.
AACTCTGATAGTGACTCTAGTGATGAGGAAGTGACATTTGAAGAACTTGCTGACACCTACAAGAAGCTATGTATAAGAAGTGCTGAAGTCTGCCAGCAAAATGAGAAACAGAAAAAACTCATAGTAAAATTGGAGGCTAAAAAGAAGGCAGACACTGATACTATAAACCATCTCGAATGTGAAGTTCAAATGCTAAACTCAAAACTTGATCAGATGACCAAGTCTGTTAAGATGCTGACAAATGGAACTGACAAGTTGGAAGAAATCCTGCAAAGAAATCTACTGTAGACAAGAAGAAGATCAGGCCTGATAAACAAATGTCAAAGCAGATGTCACAACATAGCACTCAACATCGAGAATAGAAAAATATGAAGAAAAAGTATCAAAGATGGAGATGTCATCATTGTGGAAGGTTTGGGCACATAAAGCCATTCTGCTTCAGATTATATGGATATCCTAATCAGACCCCAGTTGTCAAACTTAAGTCTAACAAGGCACCATATACTCAACAGTGGAAGAAAAAGTTTGCAGCCCTGATAGCTCACACCTCCCTCAGAGTTTCTGCCAAGGAAGACTGGTACTTTGGCAGTGGATGCTCTAAACACATGACTGGAATCAAGAATCTTCTGAATAATGTTAAACCACATACTACTAGTTATGTCACTTTTGGAGATGGTTCTAGAGGAGAAATCAAAGGAGTTGGAAACTTGGACTGCCCTGGAGTTCCAAACCTAAATGAAGTGTTGCTGGTAAATGGCTTGACTGCTAATCTCATAAGTATCAGTCAATTATGTGATCTAGGATTCAAGGTCAACTTCACCAAGTCTGAATGTCTTGTAACTAATGAAAAACAAGAAGTTGTAATGAGAGGAGTCAGATCAAAAGACAACTGTTACTTATGGGAGTCTGAGAACACTAATTACTCTTCTGTATGCTCTATAGCCAAAGAAGAAAAGGAAGTGAAACTGTGGCACCAAAAACATGGTCATTTACATCTAAGAGGGATGAAAAAGATCATATCCATGGAGTCAGTCAAAGGGATTCCAAGGCTTCAAATTGATGAAGGGAGAGTATGTGGTGAATGTCAGGTTGGAAAGCAAACTAGAATGTCACATCTAAAGACAAGACATCTGACCACCTCTAAGGTGCTAGAACTTCTACATATGGATCTGATGGGTCCAATGCAGGTGGAAAGTCTTGGAGGAAAGAGATATGCTTATGTTGTTGTGAATGATTTTTCCAGATTCACCTGGATTAACTTCATTAGGGAAAAGTCTGATGTATTTGATGTATTTAAGGAACTATGCAAAAGAATTCAAAGAGAAAAAGAAGGATGCATTGTCAGAATCAGAAGTGATCATGGCAAGGAATTTGAAAACAGTAAGTTTGATGAGTTCTGTTCCTCAGAAGGAATTAATCATGAATTCTCTTCACCCATAACTCCTCAACAAAATGGAGTTGTGGAAAGGAAAAACAGGACTATACAGGAATCTTCCAGAGCAATGATACATGCCAAAGGACTTCCTATTCATTTTTGGGCTGAAGCTATGAATACAGCCTGTTATGTCCATAACAGGGTCACCTTGAGAAAGGGAACATCATCCACCATTTATGAACTATGGAAAGGAAGAAAGCCTATAGTAAAGTACTTCCATGTCTTTGGAAGCAAATGTTATATTCTGACAGATCGTGAACAAAGGAGAAAGATGGATCCTAAAAGTGATGAAGGAATATTCCTAGGATACTCTACCAACAGCAGAGCATATAGGGTATTCAATTCCAGGACCAAAGCTATGATGGAATCTATAAATGTCATACTTGATGATTACCATAAGGAAACAAATGTCCCATATGATGTTGAGACATTCTTTGATACTTCAACTCAAGTGTCTAAAAATGATGATGTACCTAAAACTACTTCATCAGAGTCTGAATCAAAGGAGGCTAACAAAGATCCTTCCATCAGAATTCAGAAAGATCATCCTAAGGAACTCATCATAGGAGACCCTAACAGTGGAGTCATTACAAGATCTAGAGAAATCATCTCAAACTCTTGCTTTGTATCTAAGATTGAACCAAAAAATGTTAAGGAGGCTTTGACTGATGAATACTGGATTGGAGCAATGCAAGATGAATTGAACCAATTCAAGCAACATGAAGTATGGGAGTTAGTTCCTAGACCAGAAAGAACAAACATTATTGGCACAAAATGGATCTACAAGAACAAATCAGATGCTGAAGGAGTTGTCACCAGGAATAAGGCAAGGCTTGTTGCTCAAGGCTACACTCAAGTTGAAGGGGTTGATTTTGATGAAACTTTTTCTCCTGTAGCAAGACTGGAATCAATCAGACTTCTTTTGGGAGTTGCTTGTCTCCTTAAGTTTAAGTTATTTCAGATGGATGTAAAGAGTGCCTTCCTAAATGGGTACTTAAATGAGGAAGTATATGTGTAACAGCCTAAAGGATTTGTGGATCCAAACTGTCCTAATCATGTCTACAAATTGAGGAAAGCTCTATATGGTCTGAAACAAGCTCCTAGAGCCTGGTATGACAGATTGACTAAATTCCTCACTGACAAAGGATACAGGAAAGGAGGCTTGGATAAAACTCTTTTTGTCAAAAATGAAGGAGGAAAGATAATGGTATCTCAAATTTATGTTGATGACATAGTGTTTGGAGGAATGTCAGATAAAATGGTTAAACTTTTTGCTGATCAGATGCAAGCTGAATTTGAAATGAGCCTCATGGGAGAATTTACCTACTTTCTTGGACTGCAAGTCACACAGATGGAAGACTCAATTTTTCTGTCTCAAAGCAAGTATGCAAAGAATATTGTCAAGAAGTTTGGAATGGAGAATGCCAGTCACAAAAGGACTCCTGCACCTACTCATTTAAATCTGTCCAAAGACACAAGTGGGGCAAATGTGGATTAAAGCTTGTACAGAAGCATGATAGGAAGTCTGCTATACTTAACAGCCAGCAGACCTGACATTGCTTTTGCAGTTGGAGTATGTGCAAGATACCAGGCTGAACCTAAAGTAAGTCACATCAACCAAGTGAAAAGAATTCTGAAGTATGTGAGTGGAACTTACAACTATGGCTTGTTGTACTCTCATTGATGTGAACCAATTCTGTCTGGTTACTGTGATGCTGATTGGGCTGGTAGTGCTGATGATAGAAAGAGCACCTCTGGAGGATGCTTCTTTTTGGGAAATAATCTTGTCTCTTGGTTCTGCAAGAAACAGAAATGTGTGTCTCTATCTACTGCTGAAGCTGAATACATAGCAGCTGGTAGCAGCTGCTCTCAGATGATCTGGATGAAACAGATGCTAACTGAGTATAATGTCACACAAGATGTCATGACATTGTACTGTGACAATCTGAGTACTATCAACATTTCCAAGAATCCTATACAGCACAACAGGACTAAGCATATTGACATTAGACATCACTTCATCAGAGATCTTGTGGAGGAAAAGGTGATTAAGCTGGAACATGTTGCCACTGAACTACAACTGGCTGACATTTTTACCAAGGCACTTGATGATAGTGAATTTGAAATTTTGAGGGGCAAGCTGGGTATTTGCCAATATGAAGAGTAGCAATTAATTTTTCTTAAAACAAGGGATGAAAGAGATATTTTAGTTAAGTCTATTCTGATTGGGCTAATCATCTGTTTCCCTATTTCTTTCCAAAATTTTAAGAAGTTGAATAGACATTCATATATCTCCATCTTCTCGCGTTTCTGCAACAATCTCCATTCTCTCAAACGAAGATTTCACTCTCGCTGTTACTTGTTTTCTAAATCACTCAAAATGTCTCAACAATCCATGTCATCATCTTCTTCAAAGGCGACTTCTTCTTCCGCATCCTCTGACAGCGAACCTAGGGCAATCACAAACTGCATGGATACTGATGTTCTTGAGATAACTCCTCTTCGTGAACTGGCAGCTAGTCCCACTAAGGTCAAGAAGCTGCGAACCAGACATGCAAGAAGATCACAAGCCTCTCCATCTGGTAAATCTTCTCAACCATCATCTTCTGTTCCTCCAGAGATAGCAAATAGGGAAGGTTCTGCTTATGTACATCAAGCTATTGCCAGACTAGTCACTAGGATTCTTAATGAGAATCACTCTGTTCCTGGAATTTCTGTACCTTTGAACCAAGAAACTTCTAATCCTAATGTGGAAATGGATCCAAATGTCACTCAGAATGTTGAGACACCTGATGACAACATTAGGAAATCTCCAGAAAAACATGATGATCACCAGAACCCTACTGACAAGGCTGTTGAACCCCCGGTTATTGATGTTGATGAAGAATACTCTGACAATGATTTAATTGCTAATATCAACCCTAGCATAGCTAGAAGGATGATGAGCATAAAAGAAAAGAAGAATGCTACCCAAATCCCCTCCAAAGAGAAGGCTACTAAAGTTGTTCATAAGAAAACCAGGTCTGAGAACGAGACTAGAGTAGAAGCTGAGAAGGATCAAAAAGCTGGAATGTCGAAAGGGAAAGGGAAGGTAAAAGCTAGAGTACCTATTGGTAGTCTCTCAAAACCTTTGAGACAACCAATAGCCAAGAAAAGGAAGGATCCTGAACCCTCTGAATCTGATGAGGAATCAGACTTTGATGTTGATGTTGAGAGCAATGTTCCAGACATTCCTCTCAGGAAGAAACCCTCTTCTAGCAAACTTCCTAAAGTCCCTGAAGTTGCCATTGACAACATCTCCTTTCACCATCCAAAAAATGCAAGCAGGTGGAAGTATGTGTTTCTGAAAAGGATTGCCTTGGAGAGAGAGCTGAACAACAGTGCTATTGAGTGTAAGGAAATCATGGATCTAATCAAAGCCGCTGGCCTGATGAAAACAGTGGTCAAGTTTTCCAACTGCTATGAGATTCTTTTCAAAGAATTCATAGTAAATTTGTCTGATGGATGTGCTGATGGAAAGTCAGCTGATTTTATGAGTGTTTATGTGAGAGGAAGAAAGGTAAATTTCTCTCCTACTGTGATAAACAATTTCCTAGGAAGGCCTAATGATACTCAACCTGAGCTTGAAGTTACTGACAACAAATTTTGTCAAACCATCACTGCCAAGCAAGTCAAGCACTGGCCCTTGAAAGGAAAGCTAAATGCAAGCAAGTTAAGCATGAAGTTTGCCATACTGCACAAAATTGGTGCAGCTAACTGGGTTCCCACCAACCACAAATCCACCATTTCCATAGGATTGGGAAGATTTATCTATGCTGTTGGAACCAGGACAAACTTTGATTATGGCAAGTACATCTTTGATCAAACATTGAAACATGCTGGAAGCTGTGCTATTAAAGGCCCTATTACTTTTCCCTCTCTTCTGTGTGGTATAATCATTGCTCAGTATCCTGATATTCTGGTTGAAAAAGACTTTGTATGCAAAAGAGACCCTGCTCTTGGTTTGCATTATAAGCTGTTTCAGGGACCACATGTCCCTGACATTGTTATGACATATGTTGAGACATCAACTGTCAAATCTCATTCCAAGAAAACTGATGTTATAGCTGTGCTAAAAGAAACCTGCAGAGAGCTTGATACAAGAAAAAGGACTCTTGAATAGCTGATTGCTAGACTAGAACAAGAGGAGAATGAAGAACAAATAAGGGAAGAGGATGCTGATGAAGATAGTGCTTCCTCAGAAGATGACAGTGCCTGAAGGTCAGTGTTGTTGAAAAGATTGCTGTTGGAACTTGTTGCTGCCAAATGACTTCTTATTATTTCTGTGTTTTTTTATTCCTTTTGGATGACTGTATAACTTAAAATTCCAAGTATCTTTGGCCTCTTTATGGCTAAAAAGGGGGAGAAGAAGTTGTGGTAATTTTGGTAGAATTAGACTTGGTAGCTGTTATTAAAAATTCTACTGCATTCTAATCTCTGATTGTTTAGGGGTTTTAGCCAAAAAAATTCTAAAGGGGGAGTTTGTAAGTGTTTGTTTGTTGGCATTTTTTTTGGTAAAACCAGAGTTGCGAATGTCATGACTAATGTCATAACATTCTGGGATAAAGGTACATTCTGCAGAAAAGAATGTCATACAGGAACTTCTCAGTATGAGGTGTTTATCATGATCATTAAACAATGATCATATATAATGTATTATACCAAAATCAGTGAGCAGGATTCTTGTTGTCATAACCAATGTTAAGACATCCTGTACTGATCTAACATTTGTGAAGATTTGTTATTCCTGAGATTTTTTAGGAATCTGATATGTTTCTCTGAGTTGATATATTCAGTCCAGATCAGATGCTCATGTGGACATTAGGTTAACCTTCCTTAACCCTAATATGGTATGATGAAAGCCTAAGACCAAGTCTTTAGGTTAACTTTAGTTAACCCTTGCTTTTCATGGAAGCCCTAACTGAAGAATAGTCAGCCTATATATTCCTCTTGAAGATTAATGGTGAAAGATACTTTTTGACAGAAGATCAATAAGGGATTGTATAGTTGTAACTACTGTTAACTAAGCAATTATCATTGTGATAAGTGACTTGTAGTAGGATTTGACTGTAAGGGTTGTGTATCACTCAAAGCTTTGAAGCATGAGTGTTTGTGTCACTTGGTTAAAGCTTTGAAGCAAAATCAAGTTAGGGTTGTTTATCACTCAAAGCTTTGAAGCACGAGCGTTTGTGTCACTTGATTAAAGCTGTGAAGCAAAATCAAGTGTGTGTACTGAAGAGTGTCTTCATAATCTCATTAATCAATAGTTTAGTATCACTGCTGTGATTGAGGGGGAGTGAGTAGGAACTCAGGTTTAAGTTGAACTTAGGTTGAAATTGCATTGGGTAGGTCTTAAGTGAAGGAGATAAACTGGTTGGTTTATTCCTGAATTAATATCTCTTATAGTGGATTTCCTCCCTGGCTTGGTAGCCCCCACAGTAGGTGTTGTTATACACTGAACTGGGTTATCAATTGATTGTGTTCTTTACTGTTTTTAATTTACTGTCTTGAAGTGTGTCAGATACGGTGTTATAACATTCACTGTGACATTAAGTATCTGTTGCCAGAATTTCACCTTGGATTTTATCATAACCGAGGGGAAACATAAAAGTGGAACCTCTCTTTTAATTATATTTTTTATTTGTAAATTAAATGATCTAACCCGTCAATTTTTTTAATAACCGATGGAATATTTAGTGTTAAAACTTATCAGAAGTCAAGATTAATGTCTCAACAACATACAATATCACGACAGATGTTATAAAATCTACTGACAGATAACAAACTTGTAAAAATTGAAAGATTATGTAGAAAGTTAAATTGCAAAAACTTAAAGGACATTATCAATTGTTAACCTAGTTCGATGCAACTCACCTACTCTTAAGGCTACCAAGCTAGGAAGGAAATTCACTATCAGTAGTATCAATTTGAAGCTAAACAATCTCAGTTTACACTTCTCACTTAATCCTTACCCAGTGCAACTTCTACCTAGGAACCTCCTAGATATGAGAACCCCTCTCACTCCCAATCATCGCAATGATATAAAACAATCCCAATCCCAGGAAATGTCTCAAGAAACCAAAAAGGTAGAACACACTTCCCAATTAAAATACTTAGTTTGCTTAAAATCTTAACTAAAAACCATACTCAACTTTTTCTTAAAATCTTATAGGATAACAATAACTTGATAAACAAGTAACAATCAGTCAACTCAAATGCATTAAAAGATACACAAGGACGTATGAAAAACACATGGAGAAACTAAGGAACTATCAAATCCTAAACACTTATTTTTCACAAGGTTTCTCAAATGCATCAAAAGATACACGAGGACGTATGAAAAACACATGGAGAACCTAAGGAACTATCAAATCCTAAACACTTATTTTTCACAAGGATTTGCAATAAAACTATGCTACTTAAAAACTGGGTCTTGGATGACTCCTTATATAGACTTTGACAGTTAAGCTTGGACTCTTCAATCAAATATAATCTTCAGCTCTAAATCCCTGTAGAATATTGTTCACAACAATAGAAACAAAACAAATCTTTCAAATATTTTCGAAAAAGTCTCAAAGATCCTTTTTGTGAAACAAATCAAATCTGTAATTGTTCCTAAAAAGTCTTAATTGCTTGTGACTGTTATGAGTACTAGAAACCTCCATAATCTCATATTTTTCAATCAAATCTTCAAGTAAAAATATTCAGCTGTACTGTCATGATGTTTTGTTACAACATGTTATAACATCTGATAGAACATCTATCAAATAAGTACCAGTAGACTCTGTTGTATCAGCTAGTTAAGATGTTATGACATCTTTTTAAACATTAGGCTGCAATACATGTTTTTCCCAATGAAACATGTTTTGATAAAATTGTTGTCAACTACTTGTTTTACCAAAATTGTTGCCAACCATAAAATCACATACCTAAAAATTTCCCCCTTTGGCAAATTTTGGCTAAAACAATCAAAAGCGAATTAAACTAGAGAGAAGAATAAAACCACAAACACAAGTTACATGAAACAATGTAAACTCTATAAATACAACACAACTCAGAAGCTTTTACAATCAGACGGGTACAATACTCCCCCTGTCATACACAACCAGTTCTCCCCCTCAAGGGAAAAGCCCCCAAATCAGAACACATGTAGCGGAAAAACAGAAGCAACAGCTTCAACATGCTCCCCTAAATAGTTGTATGAGAAACCACACAAACACAAACAGCTACTCTCCCAAAAGTAATATCATACACAATCATATCACAATGGTAAATCAAATTGTCAAGACATGTGATGAAACATCAGAACACAACACTTTACTCCCCCTTTTTAGCCAAAATATTGATAAAAAGCAATAGAGTAAAAGTACATAAGCAATGGAAACACACATTTCATATTGCACCAGGCAATACCAGAGATGGAAACACACATGAGAACAACCAATCATGAGCATCAGATGAAAAAAACATAATAACCATGCACACTTAAGGGTGTTACAAACCTACAGATGGAAACAAACATGAAAATAACTAGTCATAAGCACCAGATGGAAACACAACCTCTTGGCCAACTTCAGGTGGTAATCCACCCCTTTCCTCTATCAAAGAGTCTCATGCCCCTATCAATGATCCTTCTGCATTCCTTGGTGTTATCGCCAGCCCCACTGTCTTACAAAATACCTTCCTTCTATCCTTTCTCAATAACAATTTGTCGAGGCATGTCATGCCTCAGAGTATAGAGGAATGATGCAACATTAGTTGCATTCCTCCATTTATGTAATTGATATGATTCCTTAATAGTAGAAGTTTCAATCTCACTGTTTTGATAACAACAAGTTGTTCCTTGTTGTCCATATGCTCTAGAGTCACAACCTTCCCTTCAATAAGATTCCGGATTAATTGTTTACAACTACTAAGGTCCATATTCTAGTAATGTTTAATAAGATATTTGAAATAGTTCATATATTCACTGTGAAATGTCATGACATCCCTCTTGACATCATGTCTCTCCAACACCAGTTCATAGAAACTTTATCTTGTTTCCCTACCTTTATCTCCAGTAGTATACCAAGAAGAACCTTTCTGCTTCTTACCTCAAAGCAAAACATCTATCAGTATTTGATAACTTTATATTTAATCTAGTGATGATTCCTTAATCAGAGTGAAATATAATCAAATATTTGGGTTTTTCTATCTATCCCTCAGTAGACAAACCTTTGTTGGATTGAGATATCACTAATTTAGAGTTTTTGAAATCATAAATCTCCTCGCTTAATGCTTCATTAGGTTGCACATATGATATTCCAACATTGTTTCTGACACCCATCTTCTTTTCAGTAATAGAATCATCAATTCTCACATTGATAGAATCCATTGTCATACCAGTTCTGGTGTTATATACCCTATACACTCTTCTACTTGAAGAGTAACCCAGAAATATCCCTTTATCACCCATGGGATCCTTCTTGTCCACTTGATCTTTTTCAGTAAAGATCTGGCATTTACTTCCAATGATATGAAAGTATTTAACTTTAGGTTTCCTTCCTCTTCATACCTCATAGAGATTAGTAGTAGTACCTTCTCTCAAAGTGACCCTATTATGAATATAGCATGCAATATTCATAGCTTCAGCCAAAAACTCAAATGGAAATTGCTTAGCACTAAGCATAACTCTAGAAGATTCTTGAATTTCTCTTGTCTTTTGATCAATAATTCCATATCCCTAAGCTTTCCAGGAATAAACTCATGGATTATTCCTTCAGAATCACAAAATCCAGAAGATTATGCATTCTTAAACTCCATCTTTTTGTCACTTCTGACCCTGACAATCCTACTTTTCTTCTCCTCTTGAATGTTTTGACATAGATCTTTGAAGACTTTAAAGGTATCTAATTTTTACCTAAGAAAATTCATCCAAGTATATCCTGAAAAGTCATCTACAACCACAAAGACATACATTTTCCCTCATAGGATGTCTTTCTATAAAGGTTCCATTACATCCATATGAAGAAGTTCCAAAACTTTGGAAGTTGTCTGATGTTGCAACATTGTGTGTGACATTATTATTTGTTTTTTTTACTTTCATACTTATCACAAATTTCTCCTTCTCTAATCTAGAGCTCTGACATATCTCTAATGGCTCTCACACATATTAAATACTCCATTCTTTTGAAATGAAGATGTCCAAGTTGTTGGTGCCATATCTTTGCTTTATCTTCACTGGTTGTTGAACATGTGGAATAATAAGAAATTATATGAGATTCCCATTAATAGAAGTTGTCTTTGGTCCTTACCCCTTCCATTAAAACAACTTCTTTCTCATATTTGACTAGACATTTTGATTTAGAGAAGTTAAATAACAAACCTTGGTCACATAATTGACTAATTCTAATAAGATTAACATTAAATACTTTGAAAAACAAAACACCTTCTAACCTGGGAGAACCATCACACATCAACTTTCCAACTCCTTTGATTTCTCCATTAAAACCATCATAAATCTAACATAACTTGTAGGATGAGGCTTGACATCCACTAACATCTTCTGGATCCTTGTCATATGTCTAGAGCACTCAATGTCAAAGTACTAGTTTTCATTAGTTGAGTCTCTCAAGGAAGTATGAGCTATAAGGTTAATATCCCTATTTTCAACACCTCTCTTTTTACTCACTATATTAGCCTTGGAACGAACTGAAGATTTTTTTATCTCCATACAATTTGAAACAGAAAGGCTTTATATGACCATACTCACCATAATAGTAACATCTCCAAGTAGATTGAGGTTGATTTTAAGATTCATCATATCTGCAAGGATGTTGTAACATGTGTTTGGACATGTTAGTCTTGTAAGAACAAGATTTGGTTCTACAATATTATCTCTGAGTTTTGATGATAACAAAGAGTATGTTTGTATGAACAATTTTGATACTCTAATGTTTGTTATTATTGAGTACTTAACAAATAGGTCCTGCTTCTGATGGATGGTGTGGCCAAGACATTAAAAGAGAATTAGTTTCGCTTCTGTGCTACACAAGTTTTGTTGAAAAGTAGCAAGACACTTGAAAAGGCTCTGAAGTGTAAGCTCTGATGTTTGTCTAAATAAACCAGTCAGAATATATGAAGACAGAAGTTGCTACTTAAGTCCAGATGCTGAAGACTCATGTTTCTGAAGACAATGGGTTCTAAAGAAACATTCAGAAGATCTGAAGACAAAAGTTTCTACTCAAGTTCAGATGCTAAAAAACCAAGTTTCTAAAGACCCAAAGTTCTAAAGATAAGGTTTCTAAAGACCAAGTGATGAAGACTCTAAAGACAGAAGTTCTAAAGATTCTAAAGACTTGAAGTTATAAAGACCCAAGGCTCCAAGAAAAGGTTCTCATAACCAAGTGCTGAAGACTTGAAGTTCTGATGACCTTGTGTTATGTTCTCGCTTCTAAACTCATGCTTGCAAAAGAATCTGAAGTGCGGAAGGAAAGAAGATAATGTTAACATGGTACAAATATTACATGGTACAATCAACATTTCATTCCACTACCATGAAAGGAAGGACGCGTCGCACGATCTTGTCCCCCACGGTACTGTTCAAGTCACCAATGCTTTTGGAAATCCCAAGAGTACCCCTCAATGGATATATTATTTCAGTGGCTATATAAAGGCTTGAAGACTAAGAGAGACAACTTCCAATCAACGAAAATAATCACGCGCAAACGTTGTTCATTGCTTTCATATTCTTAAGTCACTGTTCTTAATATAGTTTACATATTCAGCTTGTGTAGAAGCAATATTCTTGTAAACAAAACTTGTATTCAAACTGTTGTTTGATTTTCCTTAAGGGACTGGGTAGGTCTGTATTCTTAAGAAGTCTAGGACTTGCGAGTTTTAGAGGTTTCGCGGGTAGCTTGTGCATTGTAATAATCAGGTTGATTATTGTTTCATATTCCTTAAGGGACTGGGTTGGTTTGTATCCTTAAGAAGTCTCTGACTTGCGAGTCTTAGAGGTTGTTAGTCATTTGCGTGTAGCTTATGCAAATTGTAATCAGTTTGGTTATAATGAATTAAGTCCTCAATTTGAGTGAAGTGAAATCACCTTGGCGAGATGACTAGACTAGCTTGATGATTTTTAAGTGAACTAGTATAAACATACATTGTTCTTTACTTCCTGTTCTTACTTATTGTTATTATCAAGAGTGAAGGAAAGAGGGATTTTAACTTAAAGGGGGGTATTTTTAAAGAAAAGTTTTTATTTTAAAAACCCAATTCAAACCCCCCATTCTTGTGTTTTTCACACCTTCAATTGGTATCAGAGCCTGGTTCTGAGGAGATAAAAAGTTTGAATTTTTATCAACACTTAACAGTGTCTAGTATCAATCCAGTGTGTATGAAAAACCAATGGATACACCTACTTCCACTATTGATAATAGGGATAATGATAGAGATCACTATAGTTCAAAATCCCCCATGTTTGATGAGGAGAAATTTTACTATTGGAAGGATAGAATAGAAAGTTATTTTTTGGCATATGACTTAGATCTATGGGACTTGGTAGTTGATGGCTACACTTACCCAAAATATGATAAAGGTCATAAGATTGCAAGAAGTGCAATGACAGAAGCATAGAACAAAGTATGTAGAAATCACTACAAAGAAAATAACCATTCTTCTAAGTGCCATTTCATATAATGAATATGAGAAAATCACAGATAGAGAGACTACAAAGTATATCTTTGATTCTCTTCAGATGACACATGAAGGCAACACACAAGTAAAAGAAACAAAGGCTTTGGCCTTAATTCTAAAATATGAAGCCTTCAAGATGGAAGACGACGAATCTGTAGAAATGATGTTTTCAAGATTACAGACTCTTGTGACAGGACTTAAGATTCTGAATAAAGGTTACTCCACTACAGATCATGTTAAAAAGATTATCAGATGTCTACTTGTTAAATGGAGACCAATAGTAACTGCATTAAACTTCACAAAGGATCTGAACAACACCTCTCTTGAGGATCTGATTAGCTCTTTAAGAAGTCATGAAATAAAGATGGAACAAGATGAACCTCAGAAGAGGGTAAAATCAGTTTCTCTAAAGTCTACTTCTAGGAAAACCAAGGCTTGTCAAGCTTAGGAAGAATCAAAAGATTCTGAAAAAGAATCAGATGATGATGAACTCTCTCTGATATCTAGAAGAATAAGTCAAATCTGGAAGCATAAACAAAGCAAGTTCAGAGGTTAACAAAGGACATATAGAAGAGGTGGATCCACTTATGGTCAGAGGAATGCTTCTGGAAAAGAAGTTATATATTTTGAATGCAACGAGCTAAGACATTACAAAAATGATTGTCCAAAGCTTAAGAAAGACAAGAAGCCTAAGAAGGCTTACAAAGCTAAGAAGGGTCTCATGGAAACATGGGATGATTCATAATCAGAAGATGAAGATTCTGATAAAGAGCATGCAAACATGGCATTCATGGCCTGGACCAGCACGAGAGAGCAACATCAGAAGATGAACTGACACTTAACTATGAGTCAGACTCTGATGACGACAAAGAGGTACTTTCTTCCTTCTCTCGTTCTAAACTTGAAATTGGTTTATCTGAATTAATGAAAAGGTATCAATCTCTACTAAGTACACACAAAATATTGAAAAAGAGTTTTGTAGCTACTTTTGAGAACACTACTATAAATGAGCAAAATATTTATGAATTAAATGAAAAACTATTTATTTTATAAAAATCAAACATCACTCTGAAAAGTAAAGTGTCTAGATTAGAAGAATATATTTTCTCTAACACATTTGTTACTGATGAAGTAATCAGATATGACAAAGGTTTTCAACACTTCTTTGCTAAAAGCATAGATAGAAGCAAAATGGCTTCAATGATCTATGGTGTTAGTAGAAACGGAAGCAGAAGCTTGGGATATTCAGGACCGTCAAATAAAATCGATGAGACTCTGAATGTCAAACCAAAACCTCTTTCTGAACATTTCTTGCTTGCTGGCACAAATTTGAAATGTTTAGAACAAGAAGGTTCTGATACAACTGTAGCACAAACACAGACATAGAAGGAAACTTCTAAACCAGAGTATCATGCACAAATTTCATATGATTATCCTATTGCACAAAAGACCAAAGGCGTCAGAACCTCTGCAACTTCTAACCAAAGAGGACCCAGAAAGTGGGTACCTAAGGATCTGATAATCTACATTACAGATTTCCTTGATGGCACAACTAAAACACCAATCATGGTACCTGGACAGTGGATGCTCGCGACACATGACGGGAGAAAGGAATATGTTCCAAGATTTAGAACTTAAGTCTGGAGGCGTTGTTGGGTTCAGAGGCAATCAGAAGAGAAAGATAATCGGCTCTGGAACAATTGGTAATGGTAAATTCCCTTCTATTTACAATGTTATTTTAGTCGAAGGTCGAATGCATAACTTATTGTCAACCAATCAACTTAGCAACAATGGTTATGACGTCATTTTTAATCAAACATCATGTAAAGTTGTTAGTCAGAAGGGTGGCTTAGTTTTTTTCAATGGCAAGAGGAATAACAATATTTACATAATAAGATTATCAGATTTGAAAAATCAAAATGTAAAATGTTTGCTGACTGTCCAACAAGAGCAATGGGTCTGGCATCAACGTCTAGGTCATGTTAGCTTCAAAAAAATTTCTCAACTAAATAAACATGGATTAGTCAGAGGTTTGTCAAATCTGAAATATACTTCAGATGCCCTTTGTGAAGCTTGTGTGAAAGGAAAATTTTCAAAATCCTCTTTAAAAGCTAAAAATATTGTTTATACTTCTAGGCCATTAGAACTTGTTCACATTGACTTATTTGGACCAGTGAAAACTGCATCTGTCAATGGTAAGAAATATGTACTTGTCATTGTTAATGATTATAGAAGATGGACATGGGTGAAATACTTGAAACACAAGGATGAGTCATACATTGTATTTGCTTCCTTCTGTTCCCAAGTGCAAAATGAAAAAGATTGCAAAATAGTCAAAGTTAGAAGTGATCATGGTGGAGAATTTGAAAATAAAGATTTTGAAAAACTTTTTGATTCAAATGGCATAGTACATGATATTTCTTTTTCTAGAACTCCACAATAATATACGGTTTTAGAAAGGAAAAATAGAACACTGTAAGAAATGGCTTGCACCATGATCCAAGAAACTCAGATGGCAAAGCACTTCTGGGGAGAAGCAGTGAATACATCGTGTTATATTCAAAATAGAATCTCCATCAGACCTATTTTAAGTAAGACTCCTTATGAATTGTGGAAGAATAGAAAGCCCAACATTTCCTATTACCATCCATTTGGATGTAATTGTTATATGTTAAACACTAAAGAGAATCTGGGTAAGTTTGATTCCAAGGCACAAAAGTGTCTTCTATTAAGATACTCTGAACGCTCTAAAGGCTTCAGAATCTATAACAGAAAATCACAAATTTTGGAGGAATCAATCCATGTCAAATTTGATGAGAAGCTTGACTATGAAAAGTCAAAGTTGTGTGAAAAGCTTGCAGATGTGACTATAACGTTCACTGAAGCAAAGGAGAAGATTCAAGAAGATAAAGAATCAGAAGCTCCTTCTTCTGATGTTGTTTATAGTCCTTATAATCAACCTTAACCAAGGAAGAACATAATCACACCTTCTCATCCTGAAGATGTCATTCTTGGAAGTAAAGATGCTCTAGTCAGAACAAGATCAATACTCAAACCTTCTGATGAAGTGCTTTTGGGTTTAGTATCTTTAATAGGACCTACATCTATTGAGGAAGACCTTCTAGATAAGGATTCGATTCTGGAAATGGAAGATTAACTGGACCAATTATCAAAGAATGATGTATGGGATCTTGTTCAGAAACCTAAAGGTGTCCACGTCATTAAAACCAGATGGGTGTTCAGAAACAAGCTCATTGAGAAGGGTGAAGTTATCAGAAACAAAGCACGACTGGTTGCACAAGGTTTTAGTCAACAAGAGGGAATAGACTATACATAAACCTTTGCACCACTTTCCAGGTTATAAGCTATTCAGTTGTTAGTTTCTTTTTCTGTAATTCATAACATCATCCTTTATCAGATGGATGTTAAGAGTGCATTTGATAATGGTTATATTTCAGAAGAAGTGTATGTCAAATAGCCTCCTGGCTTTGAAAACTCTGAGAAATCAGACTTTGTTTTTAAACTAAAGAAATCTCTTTATGGCTTGAAACAAGCTCCCAGAGCTTGGTATGTGTTGCACCCCAAAATTTTCCCTCCCATATTCTTCAAGAAATTGCCAAGCCAAGTCACAAAATTCCCCCAAGGGTTGTGCAGTGCAACTGTCTCCTATACAGTCAAAACTAGGGTTTGTGTCCTGATCAAGAAATTGAAAGTTTCAGAGGCCCAATCAAGTCTCATATGCTTACAAAGATGGTCAAGTATCCTCATATCAAGTTTCAAGGCATTCAGCTCAAAATTGCACAGTCAAAACCCTAAATTGCACTACAGTCAACTGTAGGGGCAAAATGGTCATTTGACAGTCAAAAGTTCAAATTTTTGGTCAACATATCATTTTGAAGCCACAAACATCATTTGATCAATGCTTGATCATGATTCTCAAAATTTGGCTCAGAAATCATCAAAGATGCAAAAGTTACTATATTTGGACAGCTGAAAAAGTCAACTGAAATTAACTAGGGCATAACTTTCACATGGATTATCAGAAAAATTCCATCCAAAGCTCATTTTGAAGAGAAAGACATTTCCTACAACTCATCTTCATAGTCCAAGTCCAAGAAATGCTCTCACAAAAAGTTATCAATTTCAACATTATAGGTCATTTTCAAAAGTCAACAAAAAGGGACTTTAAATCAAAGGCCATAACTTGAGATTGGTAAATCAAAATGACATGGGACCAAAGGCATTGGTTAGAGGACTCAAAGACCTTTCCAAAATGTCCAAGAACATGTGAAAAGCTTAAAAATTGAGCAAGTTATGCCTTGTGGAAGGTGGGAAATTTTTGGATATTTTGAAAAGTCAACTTTGATCCAAATGACCTAAAATTGCTAATGGGCCCATTTTTCTTCCATGATTCATCATTACAAGCATATGCACGACCACTTGGCCCAAAGGGAAGTATTTTCTTATTTTTTATTTATTTATTTGAATTTCTATTAATATTAATTCATTTAAATCAATTAAATATGTGAAAAATATCTAAATGAACCAAACAAATCTTTTTGTACACATTTCAAGGTCAATATTTCGTGCACATGCTGATTAGGAAGAATTGGATTGATTTGAGCATAATTGATACAAAAACCATGTGAAAAAGATTGAAAATATAATGGAAAAAAATCAAATCTTCAATCCATGATTACAAGAGATTTTGTTGAATTTTGTTAACCTAATTGCTTCAATACATAATCAGAATCACAACCCTAATGCTAACACACTGAATGCTGCGCAGAAAGAGACATATCAAACTTGGAATTTTCATCAAAAAGTTCAAAACTGAAAACCACTCTAAAGGTTGATTCAAAGCGCAAAACCTATTCCAAAAGCTTCCTTGGCAATTCCTGAACGCATTCCAATCCCTAACGTCAACTCAAACACAAAGAATTGGTAGATTAAACTCAAACTGTGTCAAGCAATTTTCAGAATCGTATATCATAATTCATGCATCTTTTTGCATTTTTATTTATGGATTCTTGTTCAGTGTGATGTTTCGAAGCTAACCAATGCTTTTGATTTGATTATAACGCTGTGTACGAGATTCTACCATGCTTAAATTTTAGGGTTTACAGGTTGTAATTTTAGGGCTTTTGTAAAGAGGAAAAATCAAAGCTCCAGACCATTACCATGGGATTCAGCGCATTGAGACGAACATGGACCAAGCCTCGCGATTAATTTATGAACCACATAGCGCTAGTCGCTATTTTCTGGAAACACCCCTGAAACAACGCTTAAAAACCGTTGCCTCATATTTGTGTTTCAGGAAAATTGAAGAAGATGACCTCGTGTCCAACGGCCAGTGGTTCTTTTGAATTACGCGCGTTTTTTGAGGCACTAACTCTCGCTTGTTTTATTATGTTCATGGTTTATTAAATATACAAAACAATTCAATGGTTCAGCTGGCAGGTGTTGATAGCGTTCACATTCAAGACCTGGGTTCGAGCCCCAGGTCTACGTTATTTCAATAATATTTTGCAAAACGCGCTCATATGCAGTTTTCAGGTGGGAGCATACCATACATCCCCCAGATCAGAGCGTCCACGTGCCCAACGTCCACAATCACAAGGCTGAGGATGGATGAACACGCTACTCTCCAGTCAACGCACAACATGCTAGCAAAAAGTCAAAGGAGGCTTCAGAATTGGGCCAGACTATTCCAAGTCACACCTCCATATTGGGACTGAACCCCTCCCTGGTTTGCACATATTTTATTTTATTTTATTCATTGTTTTATTATTTGTTTTGCTTTGATTTAATTAATTGTTTTTTTTACAAAAATACAAAAAAATGCCTAAAAAATCAGAAAAGACCCAAAATATAATAAATTTATTATTTTAATTATTTTCATAAATAAGTTAATATATAAATATTTAGTTTTAATTAGGTTACAATTTTAATTCTTTTTAATAACTAAAAATCCAAAAAATATATAGAATTTAGGTTTAATTGTTAATATTATTCCTTTTAATTTTTTTTTTTACAATAATAATATTTATTATATTTATTTTCATAAAAAATGCATGTGAATTAACTTAGGTTTAAATAGGTTAAAAATTCAATATTTTTCTTAATAACTCAAAAATAAATAGATTTAGGGTTTGACATTTTATGTTAATTATAATTAATTCTCTTTTTTTTCCATTAAATCTTAAAAAACACCAAAATACTAAAAAACATTTTCTTTTAATTTTTAATTTTAATTTCTTATTAATTTTAATTTTGCAAAAGGGTCCAACGCCCATTGTTTTAATTATTTTATTTCGCGCATTTACTTTATTGCTTAAATAATTATGTATCTCTCCCAAAGCGTTGTAACTTAAATTTTTCGCACTTTTAATTTGCTTTATTTACTTTCCGTTAAATCGGGTCCAGTTCAATTTTGGCGATGTGGACCCGCGCCGTTTGTAATAGTTTAGATTTATCTTCCCGCAAATATTTTAACTGTTAAATAAGCATGCAAGAATGAACGGACATAATAAA
This sequence comes from Vicia faba, assembly GCA_948472305.1. Taxonomy (NCBI): domain Eukaryota; kingdom Viridiplantae; phylum Streptophyta; class Magnoliopsida; order Fabales; family Fabaceae; genus Vicia; species Vicia faba. Next base: position 597,373,437 of record OX451741.1, on the reverse strand, counting down.
ATCAAGCGTAGATCACAATGAACTTGACAAAAGACAAATGCAAATGAAAACGACACACAAATCGCACACACCACCCCTAGGGTACGCCTCACTGTTGCCTTTCGAAAGGTGATCGTCGAGTAGAGGATGTCTTAGTAAGTCCTCATGATCCGGGAACCTGGCATGAGGGTAGCTTCTAAGGTGTCTTCCCATTGCTCTGGTGATCACCATGTCCCTACAACCTCGAATTGACCCGAACACCTCCAACGGTGGTGCTACCTACCTCTCAATGGTGGGATGGCACTACTTTAAAGGACATTTACACAGACGAATTCCTTAGGGTAGGTAGGTTCTCGTAGATACTTGCTCTCTTCAAAAACAAATAAAATCTTTTCACACCAACACTTTTCAAAAGCTTTCAAAGCAAATTTTTCAAACACTCTGACGTACGAGTCGAACTGAAATTTTTCAAAGAAACTTTTTAAACCCACATTGAAAAGCAAACAAACATTTTTGAAAACACATTGAGCAAGTATCTAAGAGCCCATGGATAACCATGGATAGAAAGGGTGCTAGCACCTTCCCTTTCTATAACCTACCTCCCGAACCGAGAGCAATCTCTATAAGGAATTTTTCTGTGCTTTTGTCCTTTCCATTTGGAGAAAATAAAAGACGGTGGCGACTCTTGCTTCCGCGACATTTCGCGAACCAGCGTTAAACAGTCAGTTCCAGATCCACCGATCACAGAACTGGCGACTCTGCTGGGGACTAAAACTTAAAGTGGGGTGTACCTTAGGGCTAGGTCATAACTATGTTTTCAATTGTCTTCTTTGCTTGCTTTATTATTGTGGGTTGCTTGGGAGTTCTATAGATCCTAAACCCGGATCTGGGGGATACCTTTCTTAGAAAGTAGCAACAAGGCTGTGAGGGAACTGTGCGGGGTATACCGACATGGTTGAAACAGTCTGCTACGTTGATGTGGCACTTTGGTGTGTACCGGTAACCCTTGAGTTCAGTCAAGGAGAGTACGGGGCCTCCGCGTGGTGTCATGAAGCATCAACAGACCTTAGGAACCTTAATTGAACTATCTTGGCCTCTTTAGGGTAGTGAGATAACTGACTTTGGTGCAGTCCGAGGTTGGTTGATACTCGATACTACACTCAATTGAGGGTTGCTTTCCTGGAATATTTCGGTCGCCAGTTCAGTGGCTAAATCGAAACGATGAACAATGAAAGCAATCCCGTGATATTGGGAACCTTAGAACCCGGTTACTTTGATTAGGACAGGTTGAACCCACCAACTTCAAGAGGGTACTACCCAGACCCCATGCTGGCCTAAACCCTAAGGGTTTCTCTTGTGTGACTTGCGTGCCTTTGTACTTGCCTACTTGCATGCTTGTTAGCTGACACATGAACTACTTACAGGTTTTGTTTATAGTCCTTAACTAGGACTCATGACAAGGTTTACCAAATTTCTTGCAGGTTTTGTTTATAGTCCTTAACTAGGACTCATGACAAAGTTTACCGAATTTCTGGCAGGTTTTGTTTATAGTCCTTAATGGGGACTCATAACAAAGTATACTAAATTTCTTGCAGGGTTTGTTTATAGTCCTTAATTGGGACTCATAACAGGATTTACCTACATCACCCCATGCATAGCATGACATCATACCATTGCATACATCCTAATCCATTTCAAGGATCTCAAGGGCTTGTGATGCAGGTCATGATGAACCAACTGTCCAGCAAGGGGCAAAGAGGATTTATTTTCCTCTAACCAAGGTTGTCAGGGGCTATGACCCACTGGACATGGTGAGCCTTTGACCCTTGGAAAAGAATTCTCAACAACATGGGTTTCTTTCCATCAAGCTACAAATTCAAATGCTAACAAATTTTCTTGTGTCTCCCGCGAGGTCCTTGAAAACATTACATGCATGTCATACATCTCATTGCATTGCAGGTGTCCCTTTGACAGGTTGCTTACCCTTCTTCGCTGTTTATTTCAGCCGATCGTCATGAATCCTGAATCTTCAACCGAGCACACTATCAAGGACCTCCAGGCTCAGAATGCCCAGTTCCAAGAGCTGATCATGAATTTGACCCAGGGGCAACAAGATCTGAAGGCTTTGCTCTTGAAGAAAGAAAAGAAGAAGAAGAGGACTGTGTTGTTCAGCCCTAGACGCAGATCTGGGAATACACCGTAGACTGAAACTGAGAGGACAACCCCATCTGTGAGGGAAAGCAGTCACCATGAGAGAGAGGTGCCTAGTCCAGTAGTCTCCGACAACGAGACAGACTTCAACGACGAACAATACCCTCCGGCCGAGGACAAGTACAAACAGTTGGAGGATAGGTTGAAGGCTATGGAGGTTCAACAGGTACCTGGGCTGGATTTCGGAGATCTGGGTTTGTCAACTGGTGTGATAATTCCCCACAAGTTCAAAGCACCATCCTTCTCCAAATATGACGGGGCGTCTTGTCCCAAGCTGCATCTGAGGTCCTATGTTCGGAAAATTCAGTCGTACTCTGCGGATAAAAATCTATGGATCCACTTCTTCCAGGAGAGTCTTTCAGGGACTCATCTCGAATGGTTCTATCAGCTAGATGGGACCAAGGTTCGTAACTGGGAGGAGTTGGCTACTGCTTTCTACAAGCAGTATCAATATAATGCCGACCTTGCTCCTACGCGTACCCAACTCCAGGGTATGTCGTTAGGATCGAGTGAAGGTTTTAAAGAATATGCGCAGAAATGGAGGGATCTTGCTGGAAGGGTACAACCACCTCTGACTGATCGGGAACTTGTCGATATGTTCTTGGGAACCCTGTCTGGTCCATTCTACAACCACCTAATTGGGAACTCGTCTGCTGGATTCACAGATCTTATCTTGACTGGAGAGCGAATAGAAGCTGGTATCCGGTCTGGGAAAATTTAAGAGGCTGCACCTTCTGATAAAAAGCCTCATCATGGAAAGAAAGAATCCAATGCTGTGCACGGTAAAAAGAGCCGTCATGAAGCAGGGGCAATCCAGATCTCCAATCCTGGACCTGCTCAACAAGGACAGGGGCAACAGCGAAAGGAGAAACGACAATACACCAAACTCAACATGTCATTGGATCAAGCATTGCAACAAATGTTGAAGGCAGGGCTGATCACCTTAAGGGCTCCTCTTCGGAATCCGAACACTTCTGCTCCCAACTATCATCCCAATGATAGGTGCGCATATCATTCTGATAGCCCGGGGCATACTACGGACAACTGCTGGCCTCTCAAGAACAAGATTCAAGACATGATCGACGCCGGGGAGATTCAGTTTGAAGTGCCTGAGACTCCGAACATAATCACTGCTCCGTTACCCAATCGTTAAAGACCTTTTGTTTATTTGAATTTTTGAGTTGTATTTTTCTTTGCTTATACAAACAATTAATGTCATAGCAAACTCTTTTATTCTATTAATGCATCGCATATGTCTGTTTTGGGAATTAATACAATTGTTTTCATTATATTCAAAATTCTTTTCATATTTTTTCTGATGATCAACTCTTGGTTAATAATTCTGAGCCTCTTGAGGGAGGATGACGAAAACGATACCGCTATCTTTACAGTATGCTTTTGAACAGACCCCGCTGATGAGGTGCAGGCATTGTTTCAATCCCTAAACACTGGAGTTATAAGGATGATAATCCCTCATCAACCCATCTGAGCCAAAGAAGTAGGAGTTTTATTTTCGAAAATTGAAACCCTTAATCATAACCTGGGGCAGGGTAGTTCCCTCAGTTGATCCAAGTGCATGACGAATGGCACCGAAGAGATCTTTACGAAACGAACAAAGACAGTAATGGTTCAGAATAATCAAAAGGACAGGCAGTTATCATCAAAATTCATAAATGAAAAGCCCAAAAAGTCTAAACCTACAAAGGGGACTTATGAAACTGGGGCATCCCGCTGACTGTGATTCCAAAAAAGGAAACAGTTCAGGCAAAAAAAGAAAGGGATAACAAAAATCAAGAAAGAGGTCTCACAAACCCTCAACCAAAGCAAAAATGACTGCCTATTCAGAATAAATCATCAACATCTGAACCATTATTGGAACATCAAAGCAAATACTCAAGCAAGGTCTAACGCACGATCAACTGAGTTTAGGTTTGGAGAACGTCACGAAGAGCGGGTGGGTACAAATAAAATTTGAGCCTTTATCCTTTGTTTCTTAAACCGTGAACCAGGCCACGTTATAACCCTCAAAAGTCCTAGCTGAAGCATGGGTTAATTCGAAAGCATACTGTTACGAAAGGTATCCTGACTCCTGAAGGCCTACGGTAAATACGGAGTTGACATCACGTTTTACAAACATTTGCTTGTTTTATGAAAAAGAATATATTTTCAAAATTCAAGACAGACATAAGCTTTGCATTTTTAACATAACCTTGTTTGCATATGACTTTTTGTTTGAACAGCATAGAAATTCGCATGACGAAAGTCTAATGAACAAGAGTATCTCCAATCAAGGGGCACGGCATGATCAGGGTCTACCATCTGGGGCAGTTAAGACAAGACCCAGAGAATCTCTCAAAAGGCCAAAAAGCCTGGGGCAAATCTCTGCCTGAGTCACTTGGGGCACTCCAGCAACGAATCTTGCACGATCAGACACCTTCTGGTAATATGGCAACACAAGCAGCCAGGGGCACCTACCTGCATTCTAAGAGCGTGGACATAGTCGAAAAAATACTACGCAAAATCAAAGACCCGCTAGGATGACATACCTAGGCAAAAATAAGGACTTCCCGGCGAACCAAAAGGGTTCGGGCAAAAATAAGGGATGAAATGAAAAATCTGTACACCCGGCAAGTCGAAAACCTGAAAAGGCGGCTTGGGCAAAAATGGGTATCCCGGTGGACTGAAAACCCGAAAGGGCGGTCCAGGAAAAAGTTAGGGATCAAAGCGTGCGACTATGTCCTGTCATCTTGTCACCTGTCTACCAGAAGAAGGTTTGACCCTCAACAATTATCAGCATCCCACATGTGCCTCCCCCATAGAAACAGGGGCAATAACGGGTGGTCTAAGCAATCGGATTGGTTCCGTCCTCCAAGGTACCAAGGCAGGTTCAGCTAAAGAACATAACCAGATACCTTAATTCCCCAGAGAGTAAGCAAGTCAGTGCACCCTCTCCAAGCAAAATTATCAAATCTCAAGGAAGTAGGGTATCCTCCAGCAGATATCAACATTCCCCAGCTGCCATACATATATTCATAACAAGCATCCCCGGCAGTCTTGGTCTAAAGATTGTTTCTCGGCGGTATCTCAATATTCAAAGGAATCACTTCCTCAGCATAGCAAAACTTCCCCAGAAAAGTCCAATCCGGATTCCCCAGGAAAGTTGGAATTTATCTCCCCAAGCAATAAGTTTACCCCAGTAGATTCTGGAAGCTTACCCTCCTCACAGAGCACGAATGCGTCTCCCGGCTTTATTCAAAGAGTTATTTCCCTAACAGGATATAACTGGGTTATCCTCAGCCAAAAGCCACGGAAAGGTCGTCGTCAACGTAGTTCTTTCCTATCCCCAGCGAAGTCTATCAACACTTCCAACACAACAAGGATATCCTCAGCAAGTCATCAATAATTCAGCAAAGCATCTCTATCCCCACAGAGTATTGCTTCCCAGCATGGCCGCTAGAGTATCTTTTCTCCCCGCAGAGTTATCTTCGCCTATTGGATTTCTTGCAATTATTCTTCAACCTCAGCCCAGGATACGACTTCCCGGCACCCGTCAAGGATTTATTTTCTCAGACAAACATACATTCATAAAACGTCACATACATCATTATAGCATGCATATGCCTCATACTACACGAATCTCATTAATTTTGAAGACATACAGTTCATGCATCATGATTTTGCATACAATTATGTTTTGCCTTTTCAGGAAAAAGGTCAATACAAAAAATGATTACTATCAACTACCGCAACTCTTTCTCGATATAGTTTCAGATATGATCCAGAGATGGTGACGTTCTGATGCTGCTTCCAGAATTCCTCCTCGATATAGTTTCAGATATGACCCAGAGATGGTGACGTTCTGATACTGCTTCCAGATATCCTTCTAGATATAGTTTCGGATATGATCCAGAGATGGTGACGTTCTGATACTGCTTCCAGAATTCCTCCTCGATATAGTTTCAGATATGATCCAGATATGGTGACGTTCTGATACTGCTTCCAGATTTCCAGATATAGTTCAGATATGATCCAGATATGGTGACGTTCTGATACTGCTTCCAGATTTCCAGATATAGTTTCAGATATGATCCAGATATGGTGACGTTCTGATACTTCTTCCAGGCTTCCTTCCAGATATAGTTCAGATATGAACCAGATATGGCGACGTTCTGACACTTATTCCAGTTGAAGACATTTCAAGGCCTTCTCTAGTCCAGCTAAATCGACTCCCAACAGATTTTTCTGATAAAGACTCAGCAGAAGTTATGGTCCCCTCTCTGACAAGTGCGTGAGGTGGTAATTCCTTCTTCAGATGTTTCCCTCTCCGACGATGAGTGTGAGGTGATAGTCTCCTATGGTCCCCTCTCTGACAAGTGCGTGAGGTGGTAATTCCTTTTTCAGATGTTTCCCTCTCCGACGATGAGTGTGAGGTGATAGTCTCCTATGGTCCCCTCTCCGACAAGTGCGTGAGGTGGTAATTCCTTCTTCAGATGTTTCCCTCTCCGACGATGAGTGTGAGGTGATAGTCTCTTATGGTCCCCTCTCCGGCAAGTGCGTGAGGTGGTAATTCCTTTTTCAGATGTTTCCCTCTCCGACGGTGAGTGTGAGGTGATAGTCTCCCATGGTTCCCTCTCCGACGGTGTGTGAGGTGGTAAGTCCTTTTCAGATGGTTCCCTCTCCGACGATGAGTGTGAGGTGATAGTCTCTTATGTTTCCCTCTCCGACGGTGTGTGAGATGACAATTCCTTTTCCTATGATTCCCTCTCCGACGGCGAGTGAGGTGAGCCCCTTTCAGATTATAATTTTCTATGGTTTTCTTCCCGATATTGCAAAAATGGTAATTCCCGCCAAGATTTTTCTCAACGAGCGTTGTTGAAGTCAAAATCACCCAAGGTGCTCTTATCATTCACGCTAAGGCAGTAACCATCCCAGGTTCATTCATTGCTGTTTGAAGCTCCAGACTCAGCTCCTATAACCAGTCAGGACACATCTATACCAAGCATCCAAAATCAGCTCCTGCAACGTGTCAGGTACTCATTTTTCTTTTGCAGGTAAGCAGGTTCTCTCTAAGGAATCTCTTACGCGATCAACATTCAGATGGCATCTATAAGCCCATCACCCCATCCAGCAATCTCTAAATGGCATCTATAAGCCCATTCCCCCATCACACTGCTACCATGTGAGCGCAAATTTCTGGGCACTCTAGTGTCCAATCATCTTCTACCCTCGGATTACGAAAGGCACGTCAGCCAATCTGCATCCTCAGGTCTAAGAAGATTGAACAGGGGCAACTGTTGCACCCCAAAATTTGCCCTCCCATATTCTTCAAGAAATTGCCAAGCCAAGTCACAAAATTCCCCCAAGGGTTGTGCAGTGCAACTGTCTCCTATACAGTCAAAACTAGGGTTTGTGTCCTGATCAAGAAATTGAAAGTTTCAGAGGCCCAATCAAGTCTCATATGCTTACAAAGATGGTCAAGTATCCTCATATCAAGTTTCAAGGCATTCAGCTCAAAATTGCACAGTCAAAACCCTAAATTGCACTACAGTCAACTATAGGGGCAAAATGGTCATTTGACAGTCAAAAGTTCAAATTTTTGGTCAACATATCATTTTGAAGCCACAAACATCATTTGATCAATGCTTGATCATGATTCTCAAAATTTGGCTCAGAAATCCTCAAAGATGCAAAAGTTACTATATTTGGACAGCTGAAAAAGTCAACTGAAATTAACTAGGGCATAACTTTCACATGGATTATCAGAAAAATTCCATCCAAAGCTCATTTTGAATAGAAAGACATTTCCTACAACTCATCTTCATAGTCCAAGTCCAAGAAATGCTCTCACAAAAAGTTATCAATTTCAACATTATAGGTCATTTTCAAAAGTCAACAAAAAGGGACTTTAAATCAAAGGCCATAACTTGAGATTGGTAAATCAAAATGACATGGGACCAAAGGCATTGGTTAGAGGACTCAAAGACCTTTCCAAAATGTCCAAGAACATGTGAAAAGCTTAAAAATTGAGCAAGTTATGCCTTGTGGAAGTTGGGAAATTTTTGGATATTTTGAAAAGTCAACTTTGATCCAAATGACCTAAAATTGCTAATGGGCCCATTTTTCTTCCATGATTCATCATTCCAAGCATATGCACGACCACTTGGCCCAAAGGGAAGTATTTTCTTATTTTTTATTTATTTATTTGAATTTCTATTAATATTAATTCATTTAAATCAATTAAATATGTGAAAAATATCTAAATGAACCAAACAAATCTTTTTGTACACATTTCAAGGTCAATATTTCGTGCACATGCTGATTAGGAAGAATTGGATTGATTTGAGCATAATTGATACAAAAACCATGTGAAAAAGATTGAAAATATAATGGAAAAAAATCAAATCTTCAATCCATGATTACAAGAGATTTTGTTGAATTTTGTTAACCTAATTGCTTCAATACATAATCAGAATCACAACCCTAATGCTAACACACTGAATGCTGCGCAGAAAGAGACATATCAAACTTGGAATTTTCATCAAAAAGTTCAAAACTGAAAACCACTCTAAAGGTTGATTCAAAGCGCAAAACCTATTCCAAAAGCTTCCTTGGCAATTCCTGAACGCATTCCAATCCCTAACGTCAACTCAAACACAAAGAATTGGTAGATTAAACTCAAACTGTGTCAAGCAATTTTCAGAATCGTATATCATAATTCATGCATCTTTTTGCATTTTTATTTATGGATTCTTGTTCAGTGTGATGTTTCGAAGCTAACCAATGCTTTTGATTTGATTATAACGCTGTGTACGAGATTCTACCATGCTTAAATTTTAGGGTTTACAGGTTGTAATTTTAGGGCTTTTGTAAAGAGGAAAAATCAAAGCTCCAGACCATTACCATGGGATTCAGCGCATTGAGACGAACATGGACCAAGCCTCGCGATTAATTTATGAACCACATAGCGCTAGTCGCTATTTTCTGGAAACACCCCTGAAACAACGCTTAAAAACCGTTGCCTCATATTTGTGTTTCAGGAAAATTGAAGAAGATGACCTCGTGTCCAACGGCCAGTGGTTCTTTTGAATTACGCGCGTTTTTTGAGGCACTAACTCTCGCTTGTTTTATTATGTTCATGGTTTATTAAATATACAAAACAATTCAATGGTTCAGCTGGCAGGTGTTGATAGCGTTCACATTCAAGACCTGGGTTCGAGCCCCAGGTCTACGTTATTTCAATAATATTTTGCAAAACGCGCTCATATGCAGTTTTCAGGTGGGAGCATACCATACATCCCCCAGATCAGAGCGTCCATGTGCCCAACGTCCACAATCACAAGGCTGAGGATGGATGAACACGCTACTCTCCAGTCAACGCACAGCATGCTAGCAAAAAGTCAAAGGAGGCTTCAGAATTGGGCCAGACTATTCCAAGTCACACCTCCATATTGGGACTGAACCCCTCCCTGGTTTGCACATATTTTATTTTATTTTATTCATTGTTTTATTATTTGTTTTGCTTTGATTTAATTAATTGTTTTTTTACAAAAATACAAAAAAATGCCTAAAAAATCAGAAAAGACCCAAAATATAATAAATTTATTATTTTAATTATTTTCATAAATAAGTTAATATATAAATATTTAGTTTTAATTAGGTTACAATTTTAATTCTTTTTAATAACTAAAAATCCAAAAAATATATAGAATTTAGGTTTAATTGTTAATATTATTCATTTTAATTTTTTTTTTACAATAATAATATTTATTATATTTATTTTCATAAAAAATGCATGTGAATTAACTTAGGTTTAAATAGGTTAAAAATTCAATATTTTTCTTAATAACTCAAAAATAAATAGATTTAGGGTTTGACATTTTATGTTAATTATAATTAATTCTCTTTTTTTTCCATTAAATCTTAAAAAACACCAAAATACTAAAAAACATTTTCTTTTAATTTTTAATTTTAATTTCTTATTAATTTTAATTTTGCAAAAGGGTCCAACGCCCATTGTTTTAATTATTTTATTTCGCGCATTTACTTTATTGCTTAAATAATTATGTATCTCTCCGAAAGCGTTGTAACTTAAATTTTTCGCACTTTTAATTTGCTTTATTTACTTTCTGTTAAATCGGGTCCGGTTCAATTTTGGCGATGTGGACCCGCGCCGTTTGTAATAGTTTAGATTTATCTTCCCGCAAATATTTTAACTGTTAAATAAGCATGCAAGAATGAACGGACATAATAAAATCAAGCGTAGATCACAATGAACTTGACAAAAGACAAATGCAAATGAAAACGACACACAAATCGCACACACCACCCCTAGGGTACGCCTCACTGTTGCCTTTCGAAAGGTGATCGTCGAGTAGAGGATGTCTTAGTAAGTCCTCATGATCCGGGAACCTGGCATAAGGGTAGCTTCTAAGGTGTCTTCCCATTGCTCTGGTGATCACCATGTCCCTACAACCTCGAATTGACCCGAACACCTCCAACGGTGGTGCTACCTACCTCTCAATGGTGGGATGGCACTACTTTAAAGGACATTTACACAGACGAATTCCTTAGGGTAGGTAGGTTCTCGTAGATACTTGCTCTCTTCAAAAACAAATAAAATCTTTTCACACCAACACATTTCAAAAGCTTTCAAAGCAAATTTTTCAAACACTCTGACGTACGAGTCGAACTGAAATTTTTCAAAGAAACTTTTTAAACCCACATTGAAAAGCAAACAAACATTTTTGAAAACACATTGAGCAAGTATCTAAGAGCCCATGGATAACCATGGATTGAAAGGGTGCTAGCACCTTCCCTTTCTATAACCTACCTCCCGAACCGAGAGCAATCTCTATAAGGAATTTTTCTGTGCTTTTGTCCTTTCCATTTGGAGAAAATAAAAGACGGTGGCGACTCTTGCTTCCGCGACATTTCACGAACCAGCGTTAAACAGTCAGTTCCAGATCCACCGATCACAGTATGACAGATTGAGAAATTTTATTTTAGAAAATAAATTTAGAAGAGGAAAGGTTAACACTACACTCTTCTGTAAAACATTAAAAAATGATATTCTAATTGTTCAAATTTATGTTGATGATACTATTTTTGGTTATGCTAATCCACCCCTCTGCAGGGAATTCTCTAAGTTAATGCAGGTTGAATTTCAAATGAGCATGATGGGGGAATTGAAGTTCTTTCTGGGAATTCAGATTGTTAAAGAACCACAGGCTACTTACATCCATCAAAGTAAGTACACCAAAGAACTTCTGAAGAAATTCAACATGACAAACTACACTATAGAAAAGACTCCAATGCATCCAACATATATTATAGGGAAAGGAGAGCTAAGTGGAAAGGTATGTCAAAAGCTCTATCATGATATGATAGACTCTCTTTTGTATCCGATTGCATCTAGACCTGACATTTTATTCAGTGTCCATCATTGTGCTAGATTCCAATATGATCCTAGGGAATCTCATTTAATTGTTGTTAAGAGGATTCTAAGGTATCTAAAAGGAACCCCTAACCTTGGCTTGTTGTATGAGAAAACATCAGAGTATTCTCTTTCTGGTTTCTGTGATGCAGACTACGCTGGAGATTGGCTAGAGAGGAAGAGTACTTCTGAAAACTGTAAGTTTCTAGGTAAGAATCTGATGTCATGGTCAAGCAAGAGGCAATCAACAATTGCTCTTTTAACAGCAGAAGCAGAGTGCATTTCAGCAACACTATATAGTACTCAGATGTTATGGATGAAGAATCAGCTTGAGATTACTAGATATATGAGAGTAACATTCCTATCTTATGTGATGATACTACCACTATTTGCTTAAGTAAGAACCCTATCCTACACTCTAGGTCTAAACACATAGAAATAAAACATCATTTTATTAGAGACTGTGATACGGTGGCCAGAACCGGGACTGTTTTTTAGGAATTGATGGTTTGCGTTTTGCGTTTTTGTTTTCAAAATGTCGCGGTAAGCAAGAGTCGCCACCGACTTTTATTTTATCCAACAAGGAAAGAAAAAAAGCACAGAAAAATCCGTTTTTCAAGATTTTGAGTACGGGGGGTAGATTATAGAAAGGGAAGGTATTAGCACCCTTTCTATCCGTGGTTTTCCACGGGCTCTTATGTACTTGCTCATCATTTTTAAAATTGCTTGTGTGTGTTTGATTTGAAAAAAGTTTTTGACTTCGATTTAACTCTTGCTTCTGTCTTCAAGAGTGTTACGAAGTGTTTTTGAAAGCATTGTTTAAAAGAGGAGTGTAAGTGTGAAAAAGTTTGTTTGGATTGAGCAAGTACTTAAGAACTAATCTACCTACTAAAAAAAAAAGAATTATTCTATGTTTGTTTCCTTTAGACAGTGCTATCATATTATTAGTGAGTAGGTAGCACCGTCGTTGGGGTTTGAGGGTCAATTCGAAAGGGACGTACGGTCACTAAAGAAATGTTATGACGTCTTAGTAGTAACCCTACTGTCTTAGATCAATTATTCGAGGCAACAATTCCAAGGCAACCATTCTGCGGCAACTTTTCCAAATGGGACTTTGATCTTTTTTTAGACAAGAGAGCGATCACTAAAGCATCCTATACTTAATGACCGTTTACTGAACGCAACCAAGTGGGAGTGTACCCTAGGAGTGCGCATGTGCGAGTGATTCAGTTTCAAATTATTATCTTTGCACATTTAGGGTTATCTAACCGTTTTAAAGTTTAATCATACATTCTTGTCATGCATCCCTATATCATACATCTAACAGTTTAATGTTTGCGGAATTTAAAGTGCGGAAATTAAGCTACGCTATTACAAGGCTTAGGGTATTTACATAGCCAAAAACAAACCCTTAAAAATAAAGAGATAAATGAAAGTAAAAAAGGTCCTAATTAAGCTATTACAACTTGTGAGCAATTACATTAATATGGAAAAATAATATAATAAAGCGCACGCGAGGAAATTAAGATCGGGAGAGAACTAGGGTTTTGACCCCTCTAACCTAATTAAAAGAAAAAAATGTTTTTGTTTATTTTTGATTATTTTTAAGAAAGGAATTAGGTTTTAAAATTAAATACACAATTATTTAGTTAATTAAATTAATTAATGGAAAATAAATAAATGGCCTATTTTTGTTTTTTGGTTATTTTAAGAAAAAAGAAAATATAATTAAATTATAAACAAAACCCTAATTGTTCTAACTATTTTTAATTTATTTACAAAATAATTAAAGTTATCTAAAATTAAAATCTAATTAAATTAATTAATTTATTGATAAAAACTAACCTAAGTCTAATTGGGTGAAAAAATATTATTTGTGATTTTTTGATAAAAGAAATAATTAGTTTGTTAGTAAAATAAATAAGCTAAATGAAATATAAAAAAGAAAGGATAAAGAGAAATTGGGCATGGGAAGCAATCTAAAGGGGGGTGTGGATAGCAAGTCTTGAGCCCAACAAAAATTGATCCACTTTGACATTTTGGATCCCATGCGTTGCCTTGACTGGGGACTTTGGTGCTCCTTCATTTAGTGGCCTTTGGATCTGGCCATCTGACCACTTTGTAGGCTGGATGATGAGGTCACATGATGGACCTTGGCCTTGTGAGCGCACTAGATTACCTGAAAGAAAATAATATGAAGAATGAGGGGACCTGGGATTCGAACCCAGGCCCTGAATCACTTTCCAACCACCTGGCTACCAACTGAGCTACACGCGTTTCTTGTATACAAAACAAACAACAATTATTATATTAAGAAAAAATGAAATAAAAGAAATTCACGCGGAAATTCAAATGGACGAGTGGGAGGCTGCCACGCTAGTCGTCTTCTTCCCTTCTCCGTTGGTAAAAGTCCTAGACTTTTACCTACGAACGTTTGTCCATCACTACAAACCTGCATACTCTTAAAATCAACCATGAGCAAGATAAATAAAAATAAGGGCCACCAATTAACTCGTCTGGACCTTCTAAGCGTGATGGTGCCCCTTTCATGGCCCAATTTTACCTAGGTTCAAAAACCCCAAAGCGAGCTTGTAAACCCTAATAATGGAAAACTCCAATACAGTTCATGAAAACAAAATTAAAGGTTACAAAAAGCTTGCAAATGTGATAGTGAACAAGAATATATGATTGTATCATGCTATATGTGTCAGAATTATACAAACCGAATTCAAAAAAAGTCCAATGTCGTGAATGCCTTACAGCGAGGTTCAGGGCTTGGAAATGCTTGTTCTCGATTAGTTTTGCTTGTTGGTTATCCCAAGAAGCGATTGGAATGGGCATGAAGCTTTGAAATTGCCTGGAACAAAGAATTCGACTTAGCACTTTTGTTGTGATTTTTCAAGTTTTGTTCTTCTTCTCACACCTCTTTCTAGCCTTCTTTTGGGTCTGCAAATACTCCTTATGTACTGAGGAATGAATTAGGGTTGCCAATATGATCACAATCTTCCTCCATCAGTGCTTTTGATTTAGATTTAATACACTTTGAATATCTTTCTAAAATTAGGCAAATTTAATCTTTTTGTCCACACCAATGCTTTGCATGATTTCAAATGCTTTCCAACTGGATTTGAGACCTGAAACAAGTACAAAATCTTGAGTTTTCAATGCTTTAAATTTTTTCATGATTTGTTTTGTTTAAAATTGATTTAATTCAAATAAAAATCAAAATAAATAATAAAAACAAGATAATGACAAGTGGAAAGGGCTAGGGCTCGTGGACCATGTTGCCAACTCAAAACAAGTGCAAAAGATTGAGCCCATTTGGCAAAAATTGCATTTTTAGGCATAGTTGACTTTTGACAATTTTGCAAAAAAGGTCAACTTCACCAATGCACAACTTCCTCAATTTTGAATCTTTGAAGGTGTTCTTGGACTTTTTAGAAAGATTGAGATGTCCTCTAAGAAACCGTTTTGGTCCCATCGCTATTTGGTATTCCATGCTCATGTATGAAGCTTTGACAAAAAAGGTGTTTTTTGTTGACTTTTCAAAATGACCTATAATGTCCAAATTCATAACTTCTTGTGAGTGCATATTTTGAGCTTGGGAGCTAAGGATGGATTGTAGAACATGGAATCCTGTTCAAAATGAGCTTTGGATGGGTCATTTCTCATAAAGTATGAGAAAGTTATGCTTGGTCAAAGTTGAGTTGACTTTTCCTGTAAAACCCTAATTTAGCAACTTTTGGTTCTTGATGAATTGTGAACAATCCTTGATGAATCATGATCAAACCTTGATCAAATGATGAATTATACTTCAAAATGAGGATGTTGACCAAAAATCTTGAAGTTTGACTGTATGTAGACCACAATTGACTTTTGCCCTAGCATAGCCGATTTCCAGGCCTTTGAGTAGTTGATTGAGCAAACTTTCTCTGTAGGGCTTGAAACTAGACATGGATGATCTTGATAAAATATTAGGACAATGGTGAGCATTTGGTATCCCTTGGACTCAAGTATCATGGTGCAACATGAAACCCTAATTTGAGGTAGACTGCCTTAGGAGAGGTCTTGTCTAGTCAACCCTTGGACTTCCTTGAGCAACTTAGAGATCTTTCTTGAAATGTTTTGAGAAATATGGGAGGGCAAATTTTGGGGTACAACAGATGCCCCTGTTCAATCTTCTTAAACCTGAGGATGTAGATTGGCTTGCGTTCCTTTCGTGATCCGAAGGTGGAAGAGGATTGAACACTAGAGTGCCCAGAAATTTGCACACGCATGAAGTGGTGTCCATCCTGCGATGTCGGGAATGGGCTTACAGATGCCATTTGGAAATTGCTGACGGGGGATGGGCTTAAAGATGCCACCTGAAGGAATGTCGATCACATAAGAGATTCCTTAGCGAGAGTCTGCATACCTGTTATTGAGGAAGATTCGGCTGGGGAGTGCTGATCTTTGTCTTGAGAGAAATAGAAATTTAGGAGCTTCACTCGTCCATTATTCTACCGGGGAATCATCTCTGTTTTGAGAAAAGATGGATTTTAGGAACTTCCGTCGCCCGTTATTCTTGTTAAGGAACTGTCTCTTCCTCGAAGAGCTGAAAATGAACTACTATCTGGTCGTGATCCAGGCTTCATAGTGATAAGATCGACTGCTATTCGGTCATAATCCAGGCTTTACAGTGACTTACTAGGGAGATGAGATTAAACTTGCTATCCGGTTGTAATCCGAGCTTCGCAATTTCTCGATTCTTATCTGGTCGTGATCAAGGCTTCAGAAGGAAATGAGTTGTTATTCGGTCGCATTTGGGCTTCAACTTGAATTTAAGGCACACTAATATCTGGTCGACTCCGGGCTTCTTAGTAATTGTCCATGTAAACTGTTATTTGGTCAAAATCCAAGCTTCGCAGTGTCTAGTACTGTTATCTGGTCGTAATCTAGGCTTCACAATACCTTACTTCTTATCTGGTTGTAATCCAGGCTTCAGAAGAAATCAAGTGGTTATTCGATCGTAATCCGGGCTTCATAGTATCTGGCCGGGTGAACTGCTATTTGGTCGTAATCCAAGCTTCACATTGTCCCTCACTATTATCTGGTTCTAATCCAGGCTTCACAGTGTCTTTTACCGCTATCTGGTCGTAATCCAGGCTTCGCGATGTCTCATACCACTATTTGGTCAAAATCCAGGCTTCATGGTGTTGAGAGGAAATCAAGATACTATCCGGTCGTAATCTGGGCTTCATAACTTGTGTTAAAGATATACCACTATCCGGTCGAATCCAGGCTTCATGGTGTCTTTGGATGCTATCTGGTCGTAATCCAGGCTTCACATAAACTTGTATTGCTATCTGGTCGTAATCCAGGCTTCATAATAACTTGCTGAGCTTTTATTCGGTCGTAATTCGGGCTTCACAGATTGTGTTTATGACATACCACTATCTCGTCGAATCCAGGTTTCATGGTACCTCGCACTGCTATCTAGTCGTAATCCAGGCTTCACAGTAACTGGCTGAGCTATTATCCGATTGTAATCTGGGCTTCACAGATTGTGTTTATGACATACCACTATCTGGTCAAATCCAGGCTTCATGGTACCTTGCACTGCTATCTGGTCGTAATCTAGGCTTCACAGTAACTGGCTGAGCTGTTATCCAGTCGTAATCCGGGCTTCACGACTTGTGTTTATGACATACCACTATCTAGTCGAATCCAGGCTTTATGGTACCTCACATTGCTATCTGGTCGTAATCCATGCTTCACAATAACTGGCTGAGCTGTTATCCGGTCATAATCCGAGATTCACGGCTTGCTGGGGATTAAACTATCATCTGGTTAAATCTGGGCTTCATAGCTTAGAGATAAACCACTATCTATTCAAATCCAGGCTTCGCGGTGTTTGATACTTCTATCCGGGCGAATCCGGGCTTCACAATATGTTGTAGAAATCAAGGTACTATCCGGTCGGATCCGGGATTCATAGCTTGAATTTTGTGAGGATTTGATTGTATCTTTCCTGAAAGGTAAAGGTTAATTGTATGTAATGCATGACATGTATCAAGAAATGATGTTCTCAAAATAAATGAGGTTGTGTTGTATGATGTCTATGCGTATGTCATGATGTATGGATATGTAATGTTTTTATGACATTCTCTAGCTGGGGAAAATAAATCCCGGATTACTGCTGGAGAAAACAAAAGTTAAATTCTTCATTCTCGCTGGGGATAATGAACGAAGATGATTGTGAGAATAATCCTGCTGGAGAATAAACCGGCAAGAAAATGATTATGTGGGAAAGAGATGCTCTGCTAGAGGACCTGTTGATTTGGAGGAACAACCTCGGCTGAGGATGAATTATCATTGCTGGTGATGATACACTCTGTTAGGAATTGAGTTTCTGTTTGTGAAAGGAATGAACTCCGCTTGGGATGATTTTCCAGTGGCGACTTCACTGGGGATAATCTTTTAGACTCTACTGGGTACAATCCTCCAGACTCTACTGGGGATAATCCTCCAGACTCCACTGGGGATAATCTTTTAGTGCGGGCAATAGATAAACTCTGCTTGGGGAGAATCTTGCCAACTCATTCGCGGTTGCGAGCCTCAGCTGGGGAGAGTGGCGTCCTGTTCGGGACCCCTAATGTCACTGTCTTTCTCTTACTCTACAGGGAGTGAATGTACCTTCAATCATTTTCTCCAACTAGGTCTATCCCTATACCTGGTGGATAGAGCAGCTGTACGGTTTGGACATTTCTTGTTTGCCCCTGTTCCTGATATTATGAGTAATAGTCTTTTGTTTCGCATGTAAATATTTATGAGCAACAATTATTGTCAAATGCATATATCAAAATGAAACATTGGATGTTCTTGCAAAACAAAATAGAAAAAGAAAACAATTTGAAATTTCTTTGTGAAAATGAATTGTATTGATTTTGAAGTCGGCGTGTAAATAGGCGTTTTTTGTACAAGAGGCTGACGTCCTAGTAAGAGAACGCCGCCGAACAATAGAGTTTATACAATTTGTGTAAAACAAAGAAAAACATATATGTGAACAATCCCACTGGGTTCCAATTCTGCTATTGCCTTTATATCCTCGAGCATCTCATCACTTTGCTACTTGGTTGAAGGTAGATCAGATTGATTAGTGTCGTCCGAGTTTGATAGTTGATACCGAAGTCTGATTCCAAGATGATCTAATGAGACATAGTGTTACGCCTTAATCTCTAATTTTTTCCTGAACCTTCCTTTCGGGTTTTCAGTCCACCGGGATACCTTTTTTTTCCCAAGCTGCCTTTTCAGGTTTTCGACTTGCCGGGTGTACAGATTTTTTCATTTTCATCCCTTATTTTTGCCTGAACCCTTTTGGTTCGCCGGGAAGCCCTTATTTTTGCCTAGGCCAGTCAACCTAGTGGGTCTTTGATTATGCGTAGTATTTTTTCACTATTCTGCATTGACGGGGTGAGGAAGGTCGTCACCATCCATGGTAGTTAGAATCATAGCTCCTCCTGAGAAAATGTTCTTAACCACAAATGGCCCTTCGTACGTAGGGGTCCATTTACCCCTGGGATCACCTTGTAGCAGTATGATGCGTTTGATCACCAGATCCCCAACTTAATATTCTTGTCGTCTAACTTTCTTGTTAAATGCCTTGATCATCCGCTTTTGATACGTCTGACCATGACAAATAGCAGTAAGTCTCTTTTCGTTGATTAAGTTCAGTTGATCAAGCCGGGTCTGGATCCAGTCGTCCTCGCTCAAACCTTCATCCTTCAAAATCCAAAGAGAGGGTATCTAGACTTCAATGGGTAAGACCACTTCTGTGCCATACACCAAAGAGTAGGGTGTTGCCCCTGTTGAAGTCCGTGTTGAAGTACGGTACCCATGAAGAGTGAATGGTAACATCTCGTGTCAATCTTTGTATTTCACCATCATCTTCTGCACAATCTTCTTGACTTTCTTATCCAGGAACTCGAAATTCATTGATTGGTAATCATCCACGGCCTGATGTGCCAATTAATCCGCCAACACACTCCCCTTGATTGCTTTTTGGGTTATGTATTGGATATCATACTCGGTTAAAATCATCTGCCATCTTGCTATTCTTCTGGACAAGGCAGACTTTTCGAAGATATGCTTGATTGGATCCATCTTTGATATCAACAGGGTAGTGTGAGTCAGCATATACTGTCTCAGCCAGTGAGCAGCCCATGCCAAAGCGCGGAAAATTTTCTCGAGCAACGAGTATCGGGTCTCGCAGCCGGTAAACTTTTTGCTAAGGTAGTAAATAGCATGCTCTTTTCGGCCAGACTCGTCATGCTGCCCCATCACGCACCCCATTGAATTATCCAACACTGTCAAGTGTAATATCAGAGGTCTTCCTTCAACAGGAGGCATCCGATTTGGTGACTTTTAGAGGCTGTATGGCCCTCTCTTCTTGTAGTAACAGTCTAGCAAGTTCCCCAGGCACTTCGCAATCATCCTCACCTTCGTCCTCGGCTTGGTTGATCGGACTTTCGAAGTCATAACTCGCAGTAACAAAGTCGTTATTAGTGGGATCCAGAGTGGATGTGGACTTGTATTATGATATGTGAGTGTGTGTAAGACAAATAGCTGTTTTGATAAAGTACAAGATAGAAAAGAAAAACAAGGAGCACAAAATTTGTAATGCAAGAAAAACGTCCAATGCTTTATTGATGATATATGGAGATGACAAATATTAAGCCCTCACAAACAAAGCCACAGTGTCCCGGGCAAGGCACCAGGCTGTAAAGTTTTAAATTGTCTGTTACAAATCTCGAAAACAAAAGTCTATTACTGTGTAATAAAATAAACGGGCACGAAGTCCTTCACCGTCCAATTGTTCAATCCACCGTCGGTAGTTGGGTAAATCCAACTGTCAGTATCTGACTCCTCTTCATCATCCTCAATGGCATTCACTCCCTGATCATGCTTGGGCATGGGTGCAGTTATGACGTTGGGCTTTTCTGGAGCGTCAAACTTGATCTCTTTAGCTTCAATCAAATCTTGCACCTTATTCATCAAGGCCCAGTAGTTGTTCGTATCATGCCCTGGGCTATCAGAGTGATAGGTGCAACGGGCGTTTGGATTATACAACGGTGAGGTGGTACTGGGATTCTTCGGAGCTTCCCTCAGAGTTACTAGGTTGTTCTTCAACAACTGCGGCAAAATTTGAGATAAAGTCATACTAAGCCAAGTATACTGTATTTGCGGTCTCTCCACTCTTTGCTGATTGTTGCGCTGTGGGGCAACAGTTGGTCTTGATATTACTACCGCATTAACTGCTTGGCGACGTTCAGGTCGGTTTTGGCTCCTTGAGCTGTAAACTGCACTAGCTTCTTTTCTGAAAGGCTTCTTTTCTGTACTTGACGAAGCACCTTTATGTATCTTGCCACTTCTGAAAGCAGCTTCAACTCTCTCCCCAGTCAAAATCAATTCAGTGAACCCAGATGATGAACTACCGATCAAATGATTGAAATAAGGACCATACAAAGTCCCAAGAAACATATCCACCAAATCCCTATCAGATAGAGGGGGTTGGACTCTTCCAACAAGATATCTCCACTTCTGAGCATAGTCCTTAAAGCCTTCGCTTGTGCCCATAGACATACCCTGAAGTTGGGCACGCGTGAGAGCAAGGTCGGTGTTATACTGATATTGCTTGTAAAAAGCAGCAACAAGGTCCTCCCAGTTGTGGACGTTAGCTCCTTCCAATTGATAAAACCATTCAAGTTGAGTCCCTAACAGACTATCTTGAAAGAAATGAACCCACGGGTTTCTATCAGCAGTACAGGGTTGAATCTTTCTGACATACGAGTGGAGGTGTAGCTTCGGGCAGGATACCCCATCGTACTTAGCAAAGACAGAAGCTTTAAACTTGTGAGGGATCACAACTCCAGATGCTAGTCCCATATCTCCAAAGTCTAAACCAGGTATCTTCTGGATCTCCATTGCACTCATCCGGTCTTCAAGTTGCTTATACATATCCTCGGCAAGAGGATACTAGTCTTCATCAAAATCCGTGTCATTATCAGAGACCACAGGACTAGGCCCCTTTCTTTCCTCTTGATTCTCTCCCCCTCCAGATGAGTGGGACAAATCAGTTTCCTGTCGCAAATTGTTCTTGAATCTGCGACCCATATTCAGGAGGACCACCTTCTTCTTCTTCTTCTTCTTCTTCTTCTTCTTCTCCTTCAAGATGAGAGTCTTCAAATCTTGCTGCCCTTTGGCAAAATTCAAGAACATCTCCTGGAACTGAGCATTCTGAGCCTGAAGAGCCTTGATGGCTTGATTAGTAGGTGTTTCAGAAGACATGATTGTTGAAATAAATAGTGAAGAAGATGAGAAACCTGTAATGGTACCTGTGATGAGGTACATGATAATGAAATGCGTATGAAATGATTTCAAAGACTTTGGGAGATTCAAATTTGTAAACCTAAAATAAAACACACTTTATTAGATAAAACTTGTAAAATGTTTAACAATGCCCTTAAGGAATTACAAAAGAAATGTTGAAAAGCAAATCTAAACTAGAAACAATAAAAGACATCAGAAATCCCATGGTCTCTTTCCCTTCGTGCTGACATAATCGTTGATTGTCCTTTCATTCTCATGCTGCCTTGTAAGCCTCAAGATCTTCCTCTCCTGCTCATGATACTTCTCCCTGTAGGTATCCCTTTCTTCCTTTAACTGGATCCAAGATCTCTTCAATTCCCCAAGATCAGTAGGCATGTATGGATGAAGGACTGTGTAAGGAACCCCTTCTTCATTAGTATGCTCTACAATCACAGGCAAAACTGCTTCATAAGGCATCCCAAACTTTTGAGCACGGGCTTGAACCCACTGGAGATATGGTTGCATCTGGAGAGAAGTATTCAACCCTAACTCATGTGGGTCAGACTTGTTTACCATGCCCCAGGCTCGTATAAAACTTCAGCGATGCTCATTCGCATCCCCATTGTAGTCAAAGACAATGTTTGGAAGAAGCAACTCATGGGGACCGTCTCTCCGAGCGCGTCCAAATTTTCATAGAGCCAAACAAGGATTATAGGTTATACCCCCTCTAATTCCAAGCAACGAAACATTAGGGTATTCCCCACATCGATCAATGATAGTTACCCTCTCCATATCCTTAGAACTCCAAAGGATGTCCGTATGAGCAAGGGACATGATTCTATAGGCCCAACCTACACCTTCCTCATTCTTCAATACAGACTTGGGGAGGTGCGAAATAAACCACCTCGCCAGCAGCGGCATGCAACACATGAAGGTCCCCCTTCTTCGCACGATACGAGTATAGAGAGCATGTAGAATATCACCCAAGAGAGTAGGCACTGGATTATGAGACATGAAGATCTTGACCGCATTCACGTCTATGAAAGAATTTGGATTCGGGAAAAGAACCAAGTCGTAGATGAGGAGAGCCAAGATGTCTTCAAATGCTTGAAAATCCAAGTTATCCCAGAACTGTTGAGCTTGATCCATCAAAAACTTAGCCAAGAAACCTTTAACCTCGCTTCGTGTCTCCCAGTTAGACACTACATCAACATTTGTCAAATGTAAAGCTAAATCAATGTCCTCAGGCCTAGGAACCTCCTCTAAACCGGTGAATGGTGTCTGCTCGAGAATGGATATACCCAACAAATCAGAAAAATCCTCCAAAGTAGGGACTAGCTGATAATCCGAGAAGGTGAAACAATGATGCAATGGATCAAAGAACTGGAATAACACTCTCATCATTTGCTCATCCAACTTTTAAGTGACCAAGCCAAGGAGATGACCATGTCTTCTAACAAATGAAGAAGTATCAGGAACTTTTGAGACTAACTCTCTGAGCTGAGCAGGGATTCGCACGAAGTTAACTCGAATGGTATTTTTGCGCATAGAAGTCATGATCTATAAAACAGAACAAAGATGAATCCCCTCGGTCTTTGAAATGGTTAGTCTAATAAAATATGCATGATATGTCATGATGCATGATGTCATGATAAAAACACACAACATGTATCACAGATAACAAACATGGTAAAGGCAAACAAGTCACACAATAGCCCTTAAGTTTCAGGCTTGCATGGAGTTTAGGTACTACCCTCTTGAAGTTCAGTTGGTTCAACCTATCCTAATAATAGTAACCAGGTTCTAGAGGTTCTCAATATCACTGACCATCCTCCATCGGTCATGGTTTATGCTCACGCAATCTTTTCTAGTGGCCGGAACTATCTCGAGAGTATGGTCTCAATTAGTGTAGTATCGAGTATCAACCAGTTCCCAGCTCTATGCCGAGACCGGCTATCTCACTACTTCCTATGGCCAAGTTGGTCAATTATAGGTTCTAAGGTCAGTTGATGCTTAACGACCCATATAGCAGCCCCATAATCTCCTTGTTGCTCCACAAGGGATATCAGTACCAACTAATGAGCCACATCAACGTAGCTACAACTTCAATCGTATCGGTCTACGCTGTACAGTTCCCTCACAGTCTATTGCTACTTACCTAAAATGTGTCCCCCAGATCCGGGTTAGGATCTATAGTAAATCCGATACAAAGCCCACAAAAATAAAGCAATCAAATCAAACAATAGAAATCAATATGATGAACTAATCCTAAGGTATACCCCACTTATAAACCATCCCCAGCAGAGTCGCCAGTTCTGTGATATGGTGGCTAGAACCGGGACTGTTTTTTAGGAATTGCTGGTTTGCGTTTTGTGTTTGTGTTTGCAAAATGTCGCGGTAAGCAAGAGTCGCCACCAACTTTTATTTTATCCAACAAGGAAAGGAAAAAAGCACAGAAAAAATCCCTTTTTCGAGACTTTGAGTATGGGGGGTAGATTATAGAAAGGGAATGTATTAGCACCCTTTCTATCCGTGGTTTTCCACGGGCTCTTAGGTACGTGCTCATCATTTTCAAAATTGCTTGTGTGTGTTTGATTTGAAAAAAGTTTTTGACTTCAATTTAACTCTTGCTTTTGTCTTCAAGAGTGTTACGAAGTGTTTTTGAAAGCTTTGTTTAAAAGAGGAGTGTAAGTGTGAAAAAGTTTGTTTGGATTGAGCAAGTACTTAAGAACTAATCTACCTACTCAAAAAAAAAGAATTGTTATATGTTTGTTTCCTTTAGACATTGCTATCCTACTATTAGTGAGTAGGTAGCACCGTCGTTGGAGTTTGAGGGTCAATTCGAAAGGGACGTACGGTCACTAAAGCAATTTTAGGACATCTTAGTAGTAACCCTACTGTCTTAGATCAATTATTCGAGGCAAAAATTTCGAGGCAACCATTCCGCGGCAACTTTTCCGAACGGGACTTTGATCTTTATTTAGACAAGAGAGCGACCACTAAAGCATCCTATACTTAATGATCGTTTACAGAAGGCAACCAAGTGGGAGTGTACCCTAGGAGTGCGCATGTGCGAGTGATTCAGTTTCAAATTATTATCTTTGCACATTTAGGGTTATCTAACCGTTTTAAAGTTTAATCATACATTCTTGTCATGCATCCCCATATCATACATCTAACAGTTTAATGTTTGCGGAATTTAAAGTGCGGAAATTAAGCTACGCTATTACAAGGCTTCAGGTATTTACATAGCCAAAAACAAACCCTTAAAAATAAAGCGATAAATGAAAGTAAAAAATGTCCTAATTAAGCTATTACAACTTGTGAGCAATTACATTAATATAAAAAATAATATAATAAAGCGCGCGCGAGGAAATTAAGATCAGGAGAGAACTAGGGTTTTGAACCCTCTAACCTAATTAAAAGAAAAAATTGTTTTTGTTTATTTTTGATTATTTTTAAGAAAAGAATTAGCTTTTAAAATTAAATACACAATTAATTAGTTAATTAAATTAATTAATGAAAAACAAATAAATGGCCTATTTTTGTGTTTTGGTTATTTTAAGAAAAAAGATAATATAATTAAATTATAAACAAAACCCTAATTGTTCTAACTATTTTTAATTTATTTACAAAATAATTAAAGTTATCTAAAATTAAATTCTAATTAAATTAATTAATTAATTGATAAAAACTAACCTAAGTCTAATTGGGTGAAAAATATTATTTGTGATTTTTTGATAAAGGAAATAATTAGTTTGTTAGTAAAATAGATAAACTAAATAAAATATAAAAAAGAAAGGATAAAGAGAAATTGGGCATGGGAAGCAATCTGAAGGGGGGTGTGGATAGCAAGTCTTGAGCCCAACAGAAATTAATCCACTTTGACTTTTTGGATCCCATGTGTTGCCTTGACTGGGGACTTTTGTGCTCCTTCATTTAATGGCCTTTGGATCTGGCCATCTGGCCACTTGGCAGGCTGGATGATGAGGTCACATGATGGGCCTTGGCCTTGTGCACGCACTAGATTACCTGAAATAAAATAATATGAAGAATGGGGGGACCTGGGATTCGAACTCAGGCCCTGAAGCACTTTCCAACCACCTGGCTACCAACTGAGCTACACGCGTTTCTTGTATACAAAACAAACAACAATTATTAAATTAAGAACAAATTAAATAAAAGAAATTTGCGCGGAAATTCAAATGGAAGAGTGTGAGGCTGCCACGCTAGTCGTCTTCTTCCCTTCTTCATTGGTAAAAGTCCCCGACTTTTACCTACAGACGTTTGTCCGTCACTACAAACCTGCATACTCTTAAAATCAACCATGAGCAAGATAAATAAAAACTAGGGCCACCAATCAACTCGTCTGGACCTTTTGAGCGTGATGGTGCCCCTTTCATGGCCCAATTTTACCTAGGTTCAGAAACCCCAAAGCGAGCTTGTAAACCCTAATAATGGAAAACTCCAATACAGTTCATGAAAACAAAATTAAAGGTTACAGAAAGCTTGCAAATGTGATGGTGAACAAGAATATATGATTGTATCATGCTATATGTGTTAGAATTATGCAAACCGAATTCAAAAAAAGTTCAATGTCGTGAATGCCTTACAGCGAGTTTTAGGGCTTGGAAATGCTTGTCCTCGATTGGTTTTGCTTGCTGGTGATCCCAGGAAGCGATTGGGATGGGCAGGAAGCTTTAAAATTGCCTGGAACAAAGAATTCGACTCAGCACTTTTGTTGTGATTTTTCAAGTTTTATTCTTCTTCTCACGCCTCTTTCTAGCCTTCTTTTGGGTCTGCAAATACTTCTTATGTCCTGAGGAATGAATTAGGGTTGCCAATATGATCACAATCTTCCTCCATCATTGCTTTTGATTTGGATTTGCTACACTTTGAATATCTTTCTAAAATTAGGCAAATTCAATCTTTTTGTCCACACCAAGGCTTTGCACGATTTCAAATGCTTGCCAACTGGATTTGAGACCTGAAACAAGTACAAAATCTTGAGTTTTCAATGCTTTAGATTTTTTCATGATTTGTTTTGTTTAAAATTTATTTAATTAAAATAAAAATAAAAATAAATAATAAAAACAATATAATGACAATTGGCAAGGGCTAGGGCTCATGGACCATGTTTCCAACTCAAAACAAGTGCAAAAGTTTGGGCCCATTTGGCAAAATTTGCATTTTTAAGCATAGTTGACTTTTGACAATTTTGCAAAAAAGGTCAACTTCACCAATGAATAACTTCCTAAATTTTAACTCTTTGAAGGTTTTCTTGGACCTTTTAGAAAGCTTGAGATGTCCTCTAAGCAACCCTTTTTGTCCCATCCCAATTTGGTATTCCATGCTCATGTATGAAGCTTTGACAAAAAAAGTGTTTTTTGTTGACTTTTCAAAATGACCTATAATGTCTAAATTCATAACTTCTTGTGAGTTAATATTTTGAGCTTGGGAGCTGAATATGGATTGTAGAGTATGGCATCCTATTCAAAATGATCTTTGGATGGGTCATTTCTCATAAATTATGAGAAAGTTAGTCTTGGTCAAAGTTGAGTTTACTTTTCCTACAAAACCCTAATTTAGCAACTTTTGGTTCTTGATGAATTGTGAACAATCCTTGATGAATAATGATCAAAACTTGATTAAATGATGAATGATACTTCAAAATGAGGATGTTGACCAAAAATATTGAATTTTGACTATATGTAGACCACAGTTGACTTTTTCCCTAGCACAATCGATTTTCAGGCCTTTGAGTGGTTGACTTAGCAAACTTTCTCTGTAGGGCTTGAAACTTGACATGTATGATCTTGAGAACATATTAGGACAATGGTGAGCATTTGGGATCCCTTGGACTCAAGTATCTTGATGCAACATGAAACCCTAATTTAAGGTAGACTGCCTTAGGAGAGGGCTTGTCTGTTCAACCCTTGGACTTCCTTGAGCAACTTGGGGATCTTTCTTGAAATGTTTTGAGAAATATGGGAGGGAAAATTTTGGGGTTCAATAGAGACTATGTTTAGAA
This sequence comes from Vicia faba, assembly GCA_948472305.1. Taxonomy (NCBI): domain Eukaryota; kingdom Viridiplantae; phylum Streptophyta; class Magnoliopsida; order Fabales; family Fabaceae; genus Vicia; species Vicia faba. Next base: position 597,345,436 of record OX451741.1, on the reverse strand, counting down.
AGGGATCCTATCTTTGAAATTCATAGATACAGACCATCAGTGGGCTGACATTTTTACAAAATCCTTAGCTAAAGAAAGATTTCGATTTATTCTAAAGAATCTAAAAATGGGTCTATGTACAAAGTAAGATGTAATTAGAATCAAACATATTTTAGTCGTAGTATGAAGGTATAAAATTCGGACTTAAACAAAAGACTTCTAACTTGTTTTATCTCAGTCGTCAAAAGATGTTTCGGTCAGAAATGTTCCTGATCAGATGGAAATCTTTGTGGTTTTCCAAATGTTGAGAATATCAAATGCATTAACTAAATATACTTAGTGTCTATCAAACTCTACCTAGGTCATGCACGAGCAGTTATTTTTCTTAAAATTGATTAATCATGATTACATTTATTTAACTACTCCTTTTAACTACGTCTTAGGAACATTTATTTCATGCCTTTTTCTGATATTTCCTGTCGTGTTCCAATTAAATGTTTTCATGTTCTTTAACCTTGATGTTTGATCTACTTCTTATTTCATTTCCTTCTTTTAGCAGTCCATGACGTCATTTGAGTGTTTCAGTCGTCTTACTCTGTGAACTGCTTTACTGACTATTTATATCTCTTCTCATTTATACTCATTCATCAAGTACTTATCCTTGTATTATCTTCAATTGTATCTTATCTCCAAACTTGTCTGCATACCATGGTTGTTCGAACCTTTCAAGGAGATGAAAATCTTCCCGAGGTAATAAAAGAGAAAAGACCAAACTATGTGTCCGAAAATGGTTTCATCAACGGGATTATTGAAAATAAAGGATGGTCTGGGTATGCAACAATGCTGAGAGGTCCTATTTATAATAATCTCTTAAAGAACTTTTAGCTTCATGTTTATGTCAGTCCTGATGAAAATGCAATTCATTCCCATATCTTTGGTGTTCCGATTACCATCACTCGCTACTCCATTGATGAAGCCATCCAAAGTCCACCTTTACCCAAATCTTGCATTAATGTTTACATGTTTCCAAATGTTCCTAACTCCTCATTTGAATATGATCCTCTTAATTCAGATCATTTGAAACCACTTGCAAAAATCTGGTTTCATTTCCTGTTGAAAAATCTTCATCCCAGAGGAGAAGATCTTGACAAAGTTTTTCCTAGGGATATGTGTCTACTTTATTGTCTTCAAAAGAGTATTCCAATTCATCTTTCGGCAATAATATTCAATCACCTGAAGGTATCAATCCTAGCATCCAAGAACTCTAAAAAATCATTCATTATGTATGTACGTGTATTGTTTGAACTGTTTGAGTTAGCAGGTATAATTGAAATTGTTCAAAGAAATTCGTTCATCGGAGGCAATGCTCTATTTTATGAGAGTTGTGATGTGTTTGAGGTCTAGATATCTTTCCATTTATATGTCTCTCCTTTTGTTATAATCTCCTTTGAATATCAATGAAACTTCTTATCTTTTCTTGTGATTTCTTCTGGCTTTTATGTTTTTCACACATAATTACCTTTTTTATTATGACAAAAAGGGGGAGTAATTAAATAAACATAATTTTGATTTCAATAATCAAGTTTTGGAAAATATTCACCGCAGTGATATCAAACAATCCCAATCCCAGGGAATGTCTCAAGAAACGAAAAAAGAAGATTACACTTCCAATACAAAAATACTTAGTTTGCTTAAAAACTTCACTAAGAACAATACTCAACTCTTTGCTTAAAAGCTTAGAGGAGAACAATAACTTGATAAACAAGTAAAAATCAATCAACTCAAATGCATCAAATGATACATGAGGACGTAGAAAAACACATTGATAAACTAAGGAACTCTCAAACGCCAAACCCTTATTTTTCACAAGGTTTTACACTAAAACTATGTATAAAAAACTAGGTCTTGGACGTCTCCTTATATAGACTTCTGCAGCTGAGCTTGGACTCTTCAATTAAATCAAATATTTAGCTCTAAATCCCTACAGAATATTCTCCATAAAAATAGAAACAAAATAAATATTTCAAATTTTTTCTTAAAAATCTCAAAGATCCTTTTTATGAAACAAATCAAATATGTAATTGTTCCTAAAAGTCTTGATCTCCTATGCCTGTCATGAGTAATAGAAACCTCCAGAATCTCATATTTTTCAATCAAATCTTCAAGGAAAAATATCCAGTTGTACTGTCATGATGTTTTGTTGCAACATGTTACAACATCTAATAGAACATCTGTCAAATAAGTATCAGCAGACTCTGATGTAATGGCATCTTGTTCAACAGGTTGTAATACATGTTTTTCCTAAAGAAATATGTTTTGATAAAATTCTTGCCAACTACTTGTTTTACCAAAATTGTTGCCAACCATAAAAGCAAATTGTTGTATCCCAAAATTTTTCCTCTCATTTCTCAAGTAATCTCTCACAAGATCTCCATTGATTCAAGACTGCACAATGTTTGATCAACTCAAGACACCTCCTCAAGCACTTATAACTGAAAATTAGGGTTTGAGTTTGCACAAGGACAAATTGACTTTTAACGCCCCATATTACTTTCATGGATCATTTTGGACCCTCAAGATTGCTCATGTCAAGTTTCAAGTCTTGGATCACATTTTTGCTCAGTCAATTGACCAGTTGACCTAAAATCAACTATATTGGGGAAAAAGTCAACTATGGTCAATTTGCAGTCAAACTTCATAATTTTTTATCCATATAAACCTCATGAACTCATATATGTCATTTGATCAAGTTTGGATCACAATTCCTCAAGAAATTTGATCAGGTCATCAAAAGGGAAAAATGGTCAAAATTAGGGTTTTGACTTAGAAGGTGCAATTTTTGATTTTTGACCTAGCAAATGACTTATTGGTTTGAGACATGATCTCAAGGATTCAAATGCATCATTTTTACCTAATGACATGGCTTAAAAAATTTCTCAAGATCAATTGATTGACAGGTGAATTTCAGTCAACTGTACACTGAAAAGTCAAACTTTGACTTTTTGGTCAAAATCAAGTTTCAAAGATTACAATTTATCAACACATGTCAAAATATGAAACTTGTTCATCAAGAAATCAAAAAGTCAAGATTTCATTTTGAAAAGTCAAAATTTTTAAACTTAGAATTTTTTCCAAGTGTTGGAAATTCACATTTTGTTCACAACTTTGAACCAAATTTACACCATGATGCAAGATGATTCAAAGGAAACTTCCAACATGAAAGTTGTAGATCTCAATGAGATATAAAACATTGTAGAGCATAACTTTTTCTATAAATTCTTTGATTTCAAGTTATGATTTTGTGAAGACATGTTCATAAAACTTGAGGACTTAGTAAAATTTTGCCCTAGTTTAGGCAGGATTTTGACCTAACTTCATGGCAATTTTTCACATAGTTCCAAGATGAATATTCAAAAATATCCAACATTGAGGTTGTATAGGATGTTACAAGCTTTCCAAAATGTCCAAGAACTCATTGAGATCATACTTGATCAAGGAGAATCGAAGGCAAGAAGTTAGGGTTTCAAACTTGAATTACAAGTCAATTTTGTGATGAACATAAACCAAATCCATAGCCATGTTGCATAATCTTCACTTTGCAGGCCTAAAACTTGTTTGTCACTCCATAATTAATGGTTTACACAAATCTTTAGGCCCTTATCCATTTGGTTTAAGCTTTGTCCAAAATGATTTTCCATTTATGGCACAAAGTTGCCATTTCCATTTTGATAAAGCATCACTTTTGCAATTGTCAACTTCTTAAGCCTTGCACTTGTTCTTTCTGCACACACAACCCCTATAAACCAAAAGCAATATGTCTAAGGCCTCTATCAACTCAGACCTTACTTGTACAACACTCAAAGATTTGTCTTCTCACTTTTCTTCAAAAGCAAGCTACAAAGCCAAAAGGCTAAAACTCAAATCTTGAGTGCATTTGATTTCCAACCTTTTTCCATACATATACATAAGTCTATTGCAAGCCAAGGACAAATGAACAAGCCCTCAAACTCTCTGAAACTCAGAACTACATAACAAACCATCATTGTTGCACATTCTGACCAAAAACTCCAAACTCAAAATCCACTCGTGCGTTTATTGGCTTTTCACGTACAAAAGTTCTTAAACATCATCTACAAACAATACCACACCTTGTTACACGAATGTAACACCATTTTCATGAACCTCCAGAACCAAAAATAGAGCATTTCAAGTTGACTTCTCCAAGCCATTTCAGCCATCCATTGCTCAAGCTAATCATTGCATTGGCTTCCTGGGAACTTGAGGAAGCTAACCTGATCATTGCAGTACCTTAAATCCAGCTCATTTGCATTTCATGGTTTCCAGTTTTGAGGTATCATTCCTGAAATTCTATATTTTCATTTAGGCATTATTAGGCTTGCATTTGTGAAGATAAAATGTAGACATCATTTCCCTGAAACTGTACATGTCCCTAGACTTCATTTATATTGCTTGAGTAGTGAGAATTTTAAGTTTGAACTTTCTGAAAAAGATAGGTCAGAATTTGGTACCATTCAAAATACATGCTCATCTTTGATTTATAGTTTTAGTAATTTACATTTATGGAATCGTTGTGAAATTTAGAACAATTTTGATGTTTACATTTTTGCAAATGGATGAGAAATGATGAAGTTGCAGATGTTCAGGCTGGAGGTTGAAGATGAAGTCATTTTCAGGACTTAACTTGTGTTATGTATTTATTGTTTTGCTTATGTTAACGGATATATAGCCACCCCGGTGGTAAGGCAGCGCGCGTTTCATGCTTAGGGCGTGGGTTCAAGCCCCAGCACTGCCACTTTTCTTATTTCTCACATTTTTTCTCTCTTTTTTTGTCAAAAGCTGCTAGCGCGTGGGCCTCCAAGTAGTGGGCCTTGTCTTTTTGCTTCTTCTAACCCCTGCCTTTACTTTTTCACCTGACCCATTTTTTATCATTTCATTTCTTTTTTTTTATTTTATTTATTATTTTGTTTCATTTTTATTTATTATATTTTTACTATTGTTATTATTATTATTAATGAAAAAATCAAAAAATATTTTATTTATTATTTTCACATTTATATTTTTATTTCTTTTATAAAACAAAAAGACAAAAAAATATTTTCTTAATAAATTTGATTTATTTTTCTTAATAAATAATTAAATTTAGGTTTAACTATTTTTCTTTTTTATTTAAAATTAATTTAGAAATTAAGTTTCTTTTAATTAATTAATTTCCATATTATTATCATTTAACTTAAAACCTTTCACAAAAAAACCCTAAAAAATGCTTTTTAACTTAATTTATTTTCTTAATTAGTTTAAGTTTAATTTTATTTATTTTAATTAATCATTTTCTTAATTAGGTCAAAGCTAAACCCTTTCGTAAAAACCAAACAAAAATCATTTCTTTTCCATTTATCTTCTTGTATATTTATTCAATTCTTGTATATTTATTCAATTCTTGTATATTATTCAATATAGTTGTAATACATAATTAGGTTTAATTTTCTTGCAATCCCCATTTGTAAACTTGTACACCCCCTCCCCTAATGATGTAATAGCGTAGTAATTTTACTTTCTGCAATTTATCGCTTTTATACAAATGTTAGTAATTAGGGTTTGTATGGCAAGATTAAAATCAACAATTAGTAAACCCTAATTCAAGATAAACAATGCATTTAAATTAAACACACTTGCACCCTTAGGGTAATTCCACTCTGTTGCCTTACAAAAATGGTCATGTTATGCATGTGGGATGTCTTAGCAAAAACAAATAAAAAATACAAGATCATAGTTCCTCGATGATGCTATCAATGTTGCCTTTCAAAATGATCTTAGTCCCTCAAAGAGAAATGCTAAGATATCTCACAACATTGCTATCATGATTATACGATGACCCACGCTCGTCCCTTTACATCCGAAGATAAGGCTTCTTACCAATCAATGGTAAGATAGAAATTACAAAGGAAAGGAAGAAATGAACAAAGACTTTTGAGTAGGTAGATTGTTCCTAGTTGCTTGCTTACTTTCAAATCAAACATCCTTGCTTATTTTCAAAACAAACACCAAACACTTTCAAAACAAACATTTTCAAAACACTTTCCAAACAAGAAATATTTTCAAAAGTCCAACACTTTGTATACGTTCTTACGAACGAGAACTATTACAAAGTTTGCCTAAACGAAGGCGCCTTTTCAAAAAACTTTCAAAAACCACACAAAGCACATTTTCAAACAAAAGAAAGTGATCTAGAAAGGAACTAAGAGCCCATAGATAACTATGGATGAAAAGGGTGTTAATACCTTCCCTTTTAATAATCTACCCCCCCGAACTCAAGAAATAATCTCAAAGGTATTTCCTGTTCTATTCCACCTTTCCTTTTGGATAATAGAAAATTCGGTGGCGACTCTTGTTAACCGCAATATTTGCGATCAAACGCAAAACATTCCAAGTCAATTCTCCCACCGTATTACAGAATTGGCGACTCTACTATGGACAAACTTAAAAGTGGGGTTACCTTAGGTAAGTAGAAATACATTGTGGAAATTGTGCGAGGTATACCGACATGGTCTAAGCAATAGCTACGTTAGTGTGACACATTTGTCGTTATCGGTAGCCCTTGAGTAGTCAAGGAGAATACAGGTCCGTTGTGTGGTGTCATGAAGCACTAACTGACTTTTAGAACCTTTACTTGACACACTTGGCCATTAGACGTAATGAGATAACCGGCTTTGGTGCAGTCTGAAGTTGGTTGATACTCGATACTACACTCATTGAGATTTGACTTCTCGAGATATTTCGGTTGCCGTGAAAGAGGCTTGCACTGAAGCAATGCTTGATAAGATAGATCAGTGATATTGAGATCCCTTAGAACCCGGTTACTGTTTCTAGGACAGGTTTGAGCCAACTAAACTTCAAGAGGGTACTTACCTATGAGACTCCATGCAAGCCTAAACATAAGGACTTGTTTGCCTTGTTTGTATATGCTTACTTGTACATAACATCATAAACAACATAACATCATACTCATTCTCACTAATCATTTCAAGGATTATTGGGATTTATCTTTGTTCTGTTTTGTAGGACATGGCTTCCATTCGCAAGAATACTATCCAAGTCAATCTCGTAAGGATTCCTCCTCAACTCAAAGAGTTAGCATCAAGCGTTCCCGAGAATTGTTTATTCACCAAAAGACATGGTCGCCTCCTAAACTTGGTTACCTCTAACACTGATGAATATATGATGAAGGTGCTTTTCCAATTGTTTGATCCTCTACACCATTGCTTCACTTTTCCCGATTATCAGCTTGTACCTACTCTGGAAGAATTCTTTCAACTCTTGAGGATTCCCATTCTCAATCAACTACCCTTCAACGGTACGAAAAGAGATCCAAAACCTGAAGAGATTACCCAAGCACTACACTTGCAACAATCTGATATCACGACTAATTGGGAAACAATGAGTGGTGTCAAAGGTTTCTTAGCCAAGTTCTTGTTTGAGAAAGCTCAAGATTGTTGGAACTCTTTGGACTTACAAGATTTTGAAGAAATCTTGGCCCTTCTCATATATGGGTTGGTTTTGTTTCCAAACCCTGACCAACTCATAGATATAAATGCAATCAAAATCTTCATGCCTCACAATCCAGTGCCTACTTTGTTGGGAGATATCCTACATTCTTTTCACTCTCGCACTATGAGGAAGAGAGGGATCCTCATGTGTTGCACTCCTCTCTTGTCAAGATGGTTTTTTTCGCATCTTCCCTGATCTGTGTTGAAGAACGAGCAAGGTTCTAGATGGTCCCATAGGTTGATGACGCTCAGACATTCAGATGTTCATTGGTGTTCTCGATCCTTGGAGAATGTTACTATCATCAACCATTATGGAGAATTCCCTAATGTCCCTTTTCTTGGAATTAGGGGAGGTATCACTTATAACCCCTGCTTAGCCTTGCGTCAGTTTGGTTACGCCCGAATGGATGGTCCTCGTGAGATACTCATCCAAGGAGTGGTATTCGACTACGAGAACGACGATCAAGGTCACTGTTAGAGGTTTATACGATCTTGGAGGATGGTAAGAAAAGTGGATAGTAAGACGCTGGGACACAAGAATTCCATTCCCCTTGAGCCTTACCTTAGGTGGGTACGAGCTCGTGCTCAGAAACTTGTGATGCCTTATCCCTCCATCTTACCAATTATCATGGAACCTGTTGTTGAAGGAGATGTCCCGTACACTGTCCTCCATCCCGAAATGCCAACCTCTCTTTAAGACTTGCAAAAAGGTTGGATTCAGCTAAAGGAAGAACGAAATACTTTCCAAGTTCAATTCATTGCTAATGAGAAAAGAGTCTTGGAGCTTACAAAGCAGCTACATGAAGAGCAAAGTGTGAACGCATACTTTGCGCCGAAGATGATGCTTTCAATCTTTTTATATTAGAGAGTTATTTTGTAATCCCAAGAGGCATGTTGTAATCATTTTTGAACTAATTAATGAAAATTGACGTTTGTTCATTCTTTGTCTATATAACTTTAAATTTCATAAATCCTTGAAATCATTTGCATATACATCTTTCATGCATCATAACATGACAGGTTTTTCACACAACAGGTTTCCTTATCTTTCTGCTATTTATTTCAGCAAGATGGATCTAGAGAAAACTGTGAAGGACCTTCAGGCAAAAAACTCTCAATTCCAAGAGACTCTACTGGCCCTAGCCAAGGGGAAACAAGATATGATGGCATTGTTGGCAGCCAAGAAGAAACCCAAGAGGAAAACTCTGGTCAATATGAGTAGAAGGTTCAAAGAGTTGGTCCGTCAGATCCTGGTAGTGGAAGACTCGTTTGAGAAAGATGAGAATCAGATTGGAGAAGCTAAGAGTACCCAGGCTGGACGCATTAATGATCAAGCGTCTGATGAGGATAATTATTTTGACGAGCAGTATCCTCCTGCCAATGTCAAGTACAAGCAGTTAGAAGATAGATTGAAGGCCGTCGAGATCCAAGCCGTCCCCAGTTTAGATTTTGATGATTTGGGTTTGATATCTGGGGTTGTCATTCCCCAAAAATTCAAAATACCAGTATTTGCAAAGTATGATGGGGTTTCCTGTCCAAAACTTCACCTGAAATCTTATGTGCGCAAGATACAGCCGCACACCGCTGATAAGAAACTATGGGTTCACTTTTTTCAAGAGAGCTTGGTCGGAACACAATTAGAGTGGTTTTACCAGTTGGAGGGTTCCTGTATCAATACATGGGAGGACCTAGCCACTGTATTCTACCACCAATACCAGTATAATGCCGGCTTGGCGCCAACAAGAATTCAGTTGCAAGATATGACAATAGGGAAGAATGAAGGATTTAAAGAATACGCACAAAAGTGGAAAGACCTTGCCAGTAGGGTTCAACCACCTTTGACTGATAGGGGGCATATTGACAAGTTTATGGGAACTTTATCTAGTCCATTCTTTAACTTGTTGGTTGGCTGCTCTTCATCCGGTTTCACCGAGCTGGTCTTAACCGGTGAAAGAGTTGAAAGCGGCATCAAAAGCGGGAAGATTTCCATGGCATCTGCCTCCACTTTCAATCCTGTAAAGAAACCTTTTACTGCAAAGAAAGAAATCAATGTTGCATATGGGGCAAGGGCCTATACCAAGAAGGATGACCGTAAGTCTGTTAACATTGTCTGAATCTCCAATCTAACTCCTGCTCCAAGACCATCTTCTAATCATCAACGTTTTGAAACTCCGAGAAGACAATTCACGAGGATAAGCATGTCACTATCACAAGCCTTACAACACTTGCTAAAGGATAATTTGGTGACATTAAGCGATCCTCCTACCAATCTAGATACTTGTTCACCAAAGTACAACTCGAACGCCAAATATGCTTATCATTCAAATAATCCTGGGCATGAGACTGACCAATGTTGGGCCCTGAAGAATAAAATTCAAGACTTGATACATAACAAGACTATTGAATTTGATCCTCCCCCAACTCCGAATGTAATCACCGCGCCTATGACAAATCATGGCAAGGGTGTCAATGTTAATGAAGATACCATTTTCGTCGCCTCTGTCAAAGATTTGACTACTCCTTTGAATATCATCAAAAGGAATCTGTTGAAAGTCGGGATTTTCCCTGGCTGTGTAAAATATTGTGTTTGCTGTGCCAAACAACTCAATGGATGCGAAGGGATGAATGAAGGCATTCAACTCCTAATGGAAAGCCACAAGATCCTATTTGAGAAGACTCTGCTTGCCAAATGTTTGACTAATAAATGAGAAGATCTCTCCATTATAACCATCTCCAACAAGCCTCTTAGGATCTCCTCCAAAGGTCCTATTAGGATTTCAAATGAACCAATTGTTTCTCCCCTAATAATTACCAATCCTGGACCAATTTCCCACTCTTCAAACAAGGCAGTGGAATGGAACTATGGTGCTGAAGTGTTTTATCATGGGATAAAACAAGGAGCTTGGATCGAAGAAGACAAAGTTGATGATGTTGGTAACATAACTGGCTCAAGTAAGGTAACCCTAACTGGGAGAATATTTTCACCCAACATCTTGCCACAAGTTATTACAAAGGCACCCGTTTGCATCACTGCTGCTAAGCCAAGTACTGATACAAGAGAGAAAGAGAAAGTTGTTGAGCCGGTCGAGACAGAAATACCCGCAAAGGACATTGCTGATGAAGAACCTTTCACTCGTGAGATGGACGAGATCTTGAAAATCATAAAAAGGAGCGATTTCAAGATTGTGGAGCAGTTGGGGCAAACCCCTTCTAAGATTTCTATGTTGTCATTGCTACCCTGTTTCGGTGCCCATGCTCGGGCATGAATCAAATTCTTGAAAAAGGCTCATGTCCCTCATGAGACCACAACGGACCAGTTTGAGAATTGCGTGGCGAGCTTGACAATTGATAAGGGTTTAGGGTTCTTAGATGCCGATCTAACACCGCTTGGGAAGAACCACAATAACGCTCTACATGTTCCTGTCGAGTGCAAGGGGACCAACCTAGCACATGTTCTGATAGACACTGGATCTTCTTTAAATGTACTACCCAATGAGGAGTTAGACCGTTTAGACTGTGAAGGTTTAGTATTGAAACCAAGTGATATCATTGTGAGGGCCTTCGATGGATCAAAAAGGACTTTTCATGGAGAGGTAGATCTTCCAATCAAGGTGGGCTCACAAGTTTTCAACTCTACCTTTTACATCATATATATCCGTCCTGCCTATTCTTGTTTGTTGGGTCGCCCGTGTATCCATGGAGCTGGGGAAATAACCTTAACTCTTCATCAAAAGCTCAAGTATCCGGTCAAGGGAAGAATTGTCACTTTCTATGGTAAGGAAGAGTTTATGGTAAGCCACCTCAACTCTTTCAAATACATATAAATGGATGAAGAGTTCATAGAGACTCTGTGTCAATCCTTTGAAGTTATGCCACCAATGGTTGTTGCTACCAAATGTTCCTTTGATGTGTCCAAAGCTGTTAAGATCACACCAAATATGGTTTCATTAAAATATGCTTATGTTGCAGTTGAAGAAGGAAGCTGTGATACATGGGGACAATTGTTAGAACATAGTTTGATTCTACAAACCTTCATTAGAGTTTTGATGATAACAAACACAAAGAACAAATATACACTCTAAAAATGGTGTTACTGTGTATGCAGGAGTTCTGACCAAAGCAACATAAGAAGTTAAGCTATAGAAGCTTTCTCGCTGAGGTAATCAGAATTTACACTGAAGAATGATGATCAGAAGATGCGCTAAAGTGAAGCATACTCTGATTCTGAACAGAAGGTTCAGATACAATCAGATTCTCACAACTCTAAGTCATTAATATTCTGAAGCAATTGCAGCATACAAGATTGTAAGATTCTGAAGCATTACTATTCAATAAAGATAACATCACTTGTAACGACTTAATTCAGACAAGATCTTCTCAATATGGAAACTGCTTAAATGTTCATTATCACGCTTAATGTTGGACAAGATTCCATTTCCTATATAAACAAGCTAAGAGATCAAATTGTTTATGATTTCACACACTACTGCAATTCATCTCAAAAGGCTGCAAGCTTATATACTTATTTTCTACGCTTTAATTTGTGTAAAATATCACAGTTGTGGTAACTGTTTTTGTTACGAAAAACAAGCATACACAGAATTCTTGTATCTTGATTAAGATAGTTTTTCCTTGAGATTAACCGGATTGTGGTTGTACTCAAGAGGACTTTGACAGTAGTCAAAGTAGTGATTGTAATCAGTTTTTTATTAGTGGATTAAGTCCTCGTTGGAGAGAGGCGAAATAACCTTGACGGGTGGGATGGATTAGTTTGAGATCAAATGAACCAGGATAAAAATACTGTGTCATTGCGCATTTGATTTCAAGTTTTAAATTCACCCCCCCCCCCCCCTCTTCTTGTGTTTTTCACTTCTTCAATTGGCATCAGAGCGTCTGGTTCTGAGTTAATACACTTAACTGTGTCAGTACAAGATCCAAGCTTTAGAAAAACACTATGGTGGGACCAAGCCATAACATCAGCAATGACTATCATGAAGACAAGGACAAAATCAGTGGCAAACCTCCAGTCTTTGATGGAGAAAATTTTGACTACTGGAAAGACAGAATTGAGAGCTTCTTTTTGGCCCATGATGCTTATCTATGGGACATGGTAACTGATGGATACACACATCTAGTGGATGGACGTGGTCAGAAGATAGACAGAAAATGATGTCTGGCCAGCAAAAACGTGAATTCAGAGACCATCATAAAGCCAGAACAATACTCCTCAGTGCTATCTCATACTCAGAATATGAGAAAATCTCAAACAGAGATACATCCAAAAACATGTTTGACTCTCTGAGAATGATGCATGAAGGCAACATACAAGTCAAAGAAACCAAGGCCCTTGCGTTCATTCATAAGTATGAGGCATTCAAGATGGAAGATAATGAACCCACAGAAGCAATGTTCTCAAGATTCCAGATACTTGTTGCTGGACTGAAGGTTCTTGACAAAGTATATTCTACTACTGATCACGTAAATAAGATCATTAGAAGTCTACCCAAGCAATGGAGGCCAATGGCCACAACACTTAAGCTAGCCAAAGATCTCAACAAGATATATCTGGAGGAACTTGTCAGCTCCCTCAGAAGTCACGAGATAGAGCTAGAAGAAGATGAGCCTCAAAAGCAAGGTAAGCCACTAGCATTAAAATCTAACAAAAAATCTGATTCTAAGGTTTTGCAGGCTATGGAAGAAACCTCTGATGGATCCTCATCAGAAGAAGATGAATTGTCTCTCCACTCCAGAAGGGTGAATCAACTGTGGAAGCAGAGACAAAGGAAATTCAGAAATCCTAGAAGATCAGAGAATCAAAATGAATCCTCCTCCAGATATAGAAAGTCTGAGTCTTCCTCTGGACATAGAAGATCTGAAGGCTCTTCAGGACACAAAAAGTCAAATAACAAGGACATCATCTGCTATGAGTGCAATGAGCAAGGGCACTACAAAAGTGATTGTCCAAGGATTCAGAAGGAGAAGCCTAAAAAGAAGTTCTTCAAGGAGAATAAGAAAAACCTCATGGAAACATGGGATGATTCAGACACCTTTGATGCTGACTCAGAGTCAGATGATGAAAGAGCAAACATAGCTCTCATTGCAAACGTGTCAGAAGACAGTGAAGCTTCTGGTTCAGACTCAAAATCAGACACTGAAGAGGTATTCCCTGACTTCACCATTAATTTTACTAAGGCTGAACTTGCAGAAAGTCTAAATGAAATTCTGGAAAGGTATCAGCAAATCAGAGTCAAATTCAAGAACCTGAAAAGGGATGTTATCTCTTACTCTGAAAAGACTGAGAGTCTCAGATTAGAAAATTCGAAGTTAAAAGAAAAAGTTTCAAAATTAGAAAACGATTTGCAAAACTCTCAGAAGGAATAATTTCAGAGACTCCCAGTAATGCTGATGAGATCATCAAAGAGTATGATCACAGCTTTCAGAAGTTTCTGGCTAAAAACATAGATAGAAGCAAGATGGCTTCAATGATCTATGGAGTTAGCAGAAATGGCAGAAAAGGGATAGGATATCAAGGTAAGGTACCTACACCTAAGAAAGCCATGGACTTAGTCATAAAACGCATACCACTTAAATCACACTTCATATATGGGCACACACACGACCTAAAATACACTAGTAATGATTACTCTGTCAAACCAAAATTCAACCAGAATTTTGGTAAAACTAACAAACTAGGACCCAAGAAGATATGGGTACCTAAGGACAAAATTATATAAGTAGCAGATATCTTAAGCAGCAAGGCTAAAACACCAGTCAGTGTACATGGACTCTGGATGCTCTCGACACATGACGGGAAGAAATCATATGTTCTAAAGCCTGGAACTTAAACCTGGAGGCTACGTGGGCTTTGGAGGCAACCAAAGAGGACATATCATTGGCTCTGGAATAGTAGGTAATGGAAATATTCCCTCTATAAGTAATGTGTTATTAGCTGATGGATTAATGCATAACCTGTTATCCATAAGCCAATTAAGTGATAACGGTTATGATATAATCTTTAATCAAAATTCATGCAAAGTCGTTAGTCAGAAAGATGGAACTATCCTTTTTAATGGAAAGAGGAAAAACAACAATTATAAGATATAACTTTATGAACTAAAAAGTCAGAATGTAAAATGTCTTCTCTCTGTTAACAACGAGCAATGGGTCTGGCACAGAAGATTGAGGCATGTTAGTATGAGAAGAATATACCAGATTAACAAACTCAATCTTGTTAGAGGACTCCCTAATTTGAAGTTCAGCTCAGATACTCTGTGTGAAGCATGTCAGAAAGGCAAATTTGCAAAACCTGCTTTTAAATCCAAAAATGTTGTTTCCACCTCTAAGCCAATAGAACTTCTGCACATAGACTTATTTGGACCAATAAAAATTGTGTCTGTCAGTGGCAAGAAGTATAGGTTAGTGATTGTAGATGAATATAGTAGATAGACATGGGTAAAGTTCTTAAGATACAAGGACGAGTCACACTCTGTGTTCGTTGCATTCTGTAACCAAGTTCAGAATGAAAAGGATCTTAGAATTGTCAAAGTTAGAAGTGATCATGGTGGAGAATTTGAAAATAAATATTTTGAATCATTTTTTAATGAAAAAGGCATCTTGCATGACTTCTCTTGTCCTAGAACTCCCCAACAAAATGGAGTTGTAGAACGAAAGAACAGAACATTGCAAGAAATGGCCAGAACCATGATCAATGAGACTAACATTGCTAAGATCTTCTGGGCAGAAGCAATAAACATAGCGTGTTACATTCAGAATAGAATCTTTATAAGACCTATTCTGGAAAAGACTCCATATGAACTGTGGAAGAACAGAAAGCCCAACATTTCTTATTTCCATCTGTTTGGATGCACTTGTTTCATTCTGAATACTAAAAATTATCTGAACAAGTTTGAATCTAAAGCACAAAAGTGTATTATGTTATGATACTCTGAACGCTCAAGAGGGTACAGAGTATACGATACAAAAACACAGATTAATGAAGAGTCAATCAGTGTTAGATTTGATGATAAGCTTGACCCTCAAAAGTCAAAGCAAAATGAATTCTTTGCAGATATAGAAGTTGAATTCAGAGGTACTGAAGACAAATCATCAGAAGTTCTCAACAGGGACGCTCCAACAACGTCAGAAAGAAATGTTACAAGAAATCCAGCACCTTCTGTTGATCAACTCCAGAAAAGGTTTTCCAGAAGCAGCATAGCTCGCCCAGAAGATAAAATCCTGGGAAAGAAGGATGATCCAATCAGAACAAGATCAACATTCAGAAACTCTAAAGAATCCCTCATGGGATTGGTCTCTCTGATTGAACCAAAAATAATTGATAAAGCTCTTCGGGACAATGACTAGATTTTGGCAATGCAGGAGGAATTAAATCAGTTCACCAGAAATGACGTATGGGATCTGGTTCCCAAACCAAAAGGATTCAACGTCATTGGAACAAAGTGGGTATTCATAAACAAACTGAACGAGCAAGGAGAAGTCATCAAAAACAAATCTCGACTGGTGGCACAAGGTTATAGTCAGCAAGAGGGGATAGACTACACATAAACCTTTGCTCCATTCCCCAGGTTAGAATCTATCAGACTCTTAATCTCATTTGATGTAAACAATGGCATCACTCTGTATCAGATGGATGTCAAAAGTGCATTCCTAAATGGCTACATATATGAAGAGGTATATATGCACCAACCCCCTGGGTTTGAGAATTCAAAACACCTAGAATATGTTTTCAAACTAAAGAAGTCACTCTATGGTCTGAAACAAGCTCCTAGAGCTTGGTATGAAAGACTAAGTAACTTCCTGTTAGAAAAGGAATTCACCAGAGGGAAAGTGGACACAACCTTATTCTGTAAGTCATTTAAGAATGACATTTTAGAGTGTCAGATTTATGTAGATGACATCATCTTTGGATCCACTAAACATTCTCTGGGAAGAGAGTTTGCTAAGTGCATGCAGGCAGAGTTTGAGACGAGCTTAATGGGGGAACTCAAATTCTTTTTGGGCATTCAGATAAACCAAACTCCAGAAGGAATTTACACTCATCAGAGAAAATATGTCAGAGAACTTCTGAAGAAATTTGATCTCTTAAAATGTAAGCCCTCAAAGACTCCAATGCACCCCACGTGTATTCTGGAAAAGGAAGAGGTAAGTAAAAAGGTAGAACAGAAAGTCTACAGAGGTATGATTGGCTCTCTCCTTTATTTGACGGCTTCAAGGCATGACATTTTATTCAGTGTTTGCTTATGTTCTAGATTCCAATCAGATCCTAGAGAATCTCACTTAACAGCAGTTAAGCGAATTTTCAAGTATCTGAAAGGTACTATTAATCTGGGTTTGTTTTATAGAAAATCCAATGAATACAGCTTAGTAGGATACTGTGACGCTGATTTTGCTGGAGACAGAGTAGAGCGTAAAAACACTTCTGGAAGCTGCCAGTTTCTGGGAGATAATCTGATCACATGGACCAGCAAGAGACAGTCCATAATAGCATTGTCAACAGCAGAAGCTGAATACATAGCAGCTGCTGGATGTAGCACTCAAATGCTCTGGATGAAAAGTAAACTTGAAGACTTCAACATATTTTAGAGTAACATTCCTATCTTCTGTGATAACACTTCAGCTATATGTCTCAGTAAGAATCCTATTTAGCATTCTAGGGCTAAGCATATAGAAATAAAACATCACTTTATTAGGGACTATATTTAGAAAGGAATTCTTACCTTAAAATTTATTGATACAGACCATCAATGGGTTGATGTATTTACAAAACCTCTTTCTGAAGATAGATTCAATTTCATTCTGAAACATCTCAACATAAAGTTATGCCCATAATAAAATGTTTTATTTGCATATCTTAACCCTCAGAACTTTATTGTTTTCTATGAACATTTGATCAACCTGTCTTCAGAAGTTAGAAGTACAGTTGCCTCGGAGTCTATCCACGAAGATCTGAACATTTCATTTCAAGGATAAAGGCGTGCAGTTCACATCATCAAACATCTATCATCCTCTCACAAGCCACCTTCTGAGGCTGAACACGCGTTCAAATTTTGAAGGGTCCAAGGCTCTAATTGGATGCATTGAGACACTTGTCTATGGTAACCGTTCAAATATCTTTCTAAATCCCCTAATTTCAAGTTTCATTAATGCATATAATCATTACTTATTTTCTTACTTACTGCTTACGTTTTCCAAAAAACTATTTAAACTCAATTTACTATTTCATTCATTCACTTTTACTATCTTCTATATTCTCTCTTGTTTCAAGTTTCGTTTTCAAAAACCCTTTTCATCTTCTTCAACAAACCCGTGTGAACAATGGCTTCATCATCAAACCTCAAAAATCTCAGTGCTCCCGAATCTTCTTCAATGGAACAATATGAAGAACCCATTAGAACGCTTCTCACTCTTGTTGATAACCTGAAAGTTCTCTCTGAGTTAATCATTGACTTTGAGAGTTTACAAGAAAATGGGTTCAATCTCTATGAAGACGTAACTGCTCAGGGATGGAACAAACATTTTGACCGTCTGTTGGGTCCAATGTTTCCCATTCTCGTCAAAGAGTTCTGGATTCATGCTACATCATCCAACCACCAGGTTACTTCTTATGTTATGGGAAAGAAAATAGTGATAACAAAAGATCTTATTGGGAAACTCATTGGTTACAATGGTGGTGGAGTCAGATGCATTGATATGGCAGATAGTTGTTCTGACCTAAAATCTATTGCCAAGGAAATTTTTACTTCTGGACAGCCATCCAGCAAGATCAGAGACTTGAAGGATCACCACAGAATCTGGGCCATAATCATTCTAGGATGTATCAATCACAGGAAGCCTACAAGCTCTCCTGATTACATCAATATTGATCAACAGTTTCTGATCTACTTCATTGCAAAGAAGACCAAGATAAATCTTCCACACTTACTCTTCAACCATCTCAGAACAAGTGTGAAAGAGACAAGAGAAGAATAAAGAACTAAGAGGGATTGGATTCCCTTAGGAAGACTGATATCAGATATTCTAACAGAAAACATGCTGATAGAACATTTGACAAAAGCTCAAGAAATAAGCACTCTGGAAGAAACTGCTTGGAAGCCTTTGAACACCAAGAAAATGAAGATCATTTAGAACATTAAGAAGGAACCAACTATTGCTTCTCATGAGACCATTACTTCTAGGAGAATCCCTCTGAAGGATTTTCCACTATTTTTTGAAATAGACGCCAACCCAGAAATCATAGTAAGATACCTTGAAGAATGCAAGGATGATGGGACTGCTCCAGAAATCAACATTCAAGATCTACACAAGCCAGCTCCAGAGGTTGTGCTAAAGAAATCCGAGAAGAGGAAAGCAGTAGGAGAAGGATCCTCTCAGAAGGCACCTAAAGCTGCGAAAACAAAAGGTAATCCATCTTATGTTTCTGTTATAGAATCAATAGCTGTTACAACATCTGAAATCATTCCCCCTCAACCAATAGAAAATCCTTCACCCCAAACTTTTGAAGATTTTGACATAGAGTTTGATCCATCTGTAACTCTAGGAATCTTTTTGAATGAACCTCACTCCCCCAATCAAAATCCAAATCCAGAACATCATCAACCAGAACTTGCCAAAGTTCTATCTGACATTGAACTATTTGATTCAGACTTTCAATCTCCACTCCCAGAAAATCCAAACTCTCAACAACAACCAGAAAATCCACAACCACAGTCTCCTCAACCAGAACATCTGAACCATAACTCACCACAACCAGAAAATAGACACTCTCTTTCCACCTTCTGAAAACCCATCCTCTGAAATTCCTGAACCAGAAACTCAACACGCCTCCTCAAACCAATCTGAAGACTCTCCTTCAGATTCTGATACCACTATCTCAATCCCTGGAATAATAGAACCCCTTTCGGTTCGCTTACCTCTCAATATTCATGATATTCCAGAAATCCCTTCACCATATGAATCCACACCACCAAACACCCCTAACACACCAATTATAATTCCTGATTCTCCCACTCCTTCACCCATCAACCATCCAGCTCACAACCTTAGAATTGTCATTGATCCACTAGTGCTGGACAGACTAGCCTCCACCTCACACAAAATTGACATTACCAAACCTAAACCAACAACAACCAAATCAGATGTTGGTAAGAGTCTGTTGATTTTTGAAACAGAAATGCTGGAATGGATCAATTATTTGAAGCAAGCAAGCCTAGATATTTCTAATCCTGCTGCTTCTAATTCTCTATGGCAAAGATTCAGAAAATGGCTCAACTCTGAAACTCTGAAGCTGGAGGAATTGGGTTATGAAAGGGCTCAGCAAAACTTCAGTGATCAGCTGAAAGCCTTCCAAGATCAAGTTTTGAGCCAATGGTGCAAGAAAGAAATTCTCCCGCTGGATAATTCTCCCTGGAAAGAGCACCATCCTTTAGAAGTTGTTGAACCAGATTCAGATAGTCTCTCCCTGGCTACTGCTCTAGAAGACATGATTACAGTAGAAGAAGTGGTTCAATCAGAAGAGGCTGCAGAATGTTCTGAACAACATGCAACCCCTGAAGAAACACCTGCTTCGTCTCTAGTCATGCAAACTCTGGAAGAGTTGAAGAAAGAGAATGCATTAATCCATGCCAGGCTGGATAAGCAAGAGGATACGAATAAAGAGATCAAGGGTATTCTAGATAAACAAGAAGATACTACAAAAGAAATCAAAGATATTATGGGAAAGCAGGAAGAGTCAGGCACTCAGATCAAGAGCTTGCTGGAAGCGTTGTTCACACGTTTCCCCCTTCTTCTTAGATTTTCTTTAAAAACTATTTATCTGTAATCTTTTATCTTTATCTCCTTGTTTCTGAAACTTGTCATTGCATTCTGTTTTCAATATAATTCATATTTTTGACTCTGATTATATTGCTTTTTGATAACTGACAAAAAGGGCGAGAAAGTAAGATATTTTCAATAACAGTATACCGGGACAAAGTCTCAAATATTCTGAATTTTTTAACTTTTACTTTCTGCAAAGCTTGAACAGGAACACATTTTGATAAGAACAGAAGGAGATGCATCAAAAGCTATGACGAGAAGGAACTTCAAGGAATTAATCAACTCATGGGGAGTCTCTCTTAAGCTTTTTGTTCTATATTTTTTCATTGAAAATTCTAGTTTTTGTCATCATCAAAAAGGGGGAGATTGTTAGAACATAGTTTGATTCTACAACCCTTCATTAGGTTTTGATGATAACAAACACAAAGAACAAATATGAACTCTAAAAATTGTGTTACTGTGTATGCAGAAGTTCTGACCAAAGCATCATCAGAAGTTAAGCTATATAAGCTTTCACGCTGAGGTAATCAAAATCTGGGTTGAAGAATGATGATCAGAACATGCGCTAAAGTGAAGCATACTCTGATTCTGAACAGAAGGTTCAGATACAATCAGATTCTCACAACTCTAAGTCATCAATGTTCTGAAGCAATTGCAGCATACAAGATTGTAAGATTCTGAAGCATTACTATTCAATAAAGACAACATCACTTGTAACGGCTTCATTCAGACAGGATCTTCTGAATATGGAAACTGCTTAAATGTCCATTATCACGCTTAATGTTGGACAGGATTCCATTGCCTATATAAACAAGCTAAGATATCAAATTGTTTACGATTTCACACACTACTTCAATTCATCTCAAAAGGCTGCAAGCTTACATACTTATTTTCTACGCTTTAATTTGTGTAAAATATCACAGTTGTGGTAACTATTTTTGTTACAAAAAACAATCATACACAGAATTCTTGTATCTTGATTAAGACAGTTTTCCCTTGAGATTAACCGGATTGTGGTTGTACTCAAGAAGACTTTGACAGTAGTCAAAGTAGTGATCATAATCAGTTTTTGTTTAGTGGATTAAGTCCTCGTTGGAGAGAGGCGAAATCACCTTGACGGGTGGACTGGAGTAGTTTGAGATTAAATGAACAAGGATAAAAATATTGTATCATTGCGCATTTGATTTCAAGTTTTCAATTCAACCCCCCCTTCTTGTGTTTTCACTTCTTCAACAACTCCTCGAGATCCCATTCAAAACACACAAGTTTTGTTTGGGTTTCACCGTCAAGGCTCAGAAGGAGGTGAGGCGCGCTCGCACAGGGAAGCCCCCCCTCCGTATTAGAAGTCACGAGGTCAATGTTTTAGGTGATTCTGATGATGAAGTTGCATTTGAAGATTGGGTGTATCCTACTACAACGGAGCTTTAGAATTGGCATGCAAAGGACTTCGGGCCCATCTCCTTCATTGAGGAGTAATCTACTTGTTTATTTATTTTTAATGAATTCAAGAACATTTTGTCTGTAATATTTAACAATGAATTTTAAGCCATGTGCCGAGCCCGAGGCACTTTGGTCCATTTGTCAAGGGTTTTATTTATGTTCATCTTATCATATGATCATTCAATACAAACCATTAGACTCTTTTGCATTCAAATCTTTGTGCTCATTGTATTTCTTTCATTCAAATATATTTTTCAAAATAGCCATGTATCTTACATGCACACACACACTCTTGCAGGTCCTCATCCACTCTGGATCTTATTGCCAATGACTCTACTATTGCCGACTATGAATTTGAATGTCCAATTAAGCAAGCCGAAGACGGAGGTGAGGAATATTGTGAAATACTGGGAGAAATAGGCAGACTTCTATTACAAGATGAAAAAGCTATTCATCCGCATGAAGATTCATTTGAAGTCATCAATCTAGGTACAGAGACAGACAAGAAAGAAGTCAAGATTGGCACTAACCTGGAAAGCAGTGTCAAGAGCAGATTGGTTCAGATGTTGCATGATTATGTGGAAGTATTTGCTTGGTCGTATGAAGATATGCCAGGGTTGGATACCAACATCATAGTTCATCGTCTGTCGACAAGAGAAGATTATCCCTCGGTCAAACAAAAAGTTTGTCGCATGAGGCCTGACATGTCTGAAAAGATAAAAGCCGAAGTGATGAAACAATTCGATGCAGGGTTCCTAGTCGTGACATCTTATCCCCAA
Organism: Vicia faba; assembly: GCA_948472305.1. Taxonomy (NCBI): domain Eukaryota; kingdom Viridiplantae; phylum Streptophyta; class Magnoliopsida; order Fabales; family Fabaceae; genus Vicia; species Vicia faba. Next base: position 597,322,842 of record OX451741.1, on the reverse strand, counting down.
TGGGTTGCAAATGTGGTTCCAGTGCCAAAGAAAGACCGAAAAGTTTGCATGTGTGTAGACTATAGGGATCTGAATAGGGCAAGCCGCAAGGATGATTTCCCTCTACCTCACATTGATGTCTTGGTTGATAATACTGCTCAACATAAAGTCTTCTCTTTCATGGACGGTTTCTCTAGTTATAATCAAATTAGGATGGCTCCCGAAGACATGGAGAAGATAATTTTCATTACGCAATGGGGCACCTTTTGTTACACGGTCATGTCGTTCGGATTGAAGAATGCAGGGGAAACATATCAAAGGGCTATGGTAGCTTTGTTTCATGAGATGATCCATCATGAAATATAGGTATATGTGGATGATATGATTGCAAGATCACAAACTGAAGAGGAACATCTCGATCACCTGTACAAGCTATTCGAGAGGTTGAAAAAGTACAAGTTGAGGTTGAACCCTAACAAGTGCACATTTGAAGTACGATCTGGAAAGCTTCTAGGTTTCGTTGTCAGCAGTAAAGGCATTGAAGTCGATCCTACCAAGGTAAAGGCCATCCAAGAAATTCCAGTCCCCCACTTTGAAAAGGAAGTTAGAGGATTCTTGGGTCGTCTCAATTACATTGCATGTTTCATATCTCACTTGACTGCTACTTGTGATCCAATCTTCAAACTCTTGAAGAAAGATCAGGTAGTCAGATGGAATGATGAATGCCAAGCTTCCTTTGACAAAATCAAAGAATATCTGCAAGAGCCTCCTGTTCTCCTGCCTCCAATTGAAGGAAGACCCTTGATCATGTATTTGACAGTGTTAGAATATTCTATGGGGTGTGTTTTGGGCCAACATGACGAGTCTGTCCGAAAAGAGCATGATATTTATTACCTAAGAAAAAAGTTTACTGACTGTGAAACCAAATATTCACTTCTCAAGAAAACTTGTTGCGCTCTAGCATGGGCTGCTCGCTGGCTAAGACGGTATATGTTGACTCATACCACTCTGTTGATTTCTAAGATAGACCCAATCAAGTACATCTTCGAGAAACCTGCTCTTTTCGGACGGATAGCCAGATGGAAAATGATCTTGACTGAGTATGACATTCAATACACGAATCAAAAGTACATCAAAGGAAGTTTACTAGAAGATCATTTCGCCCATCAAGTTGTTGATGATTATCAGTCTATGAAATTTGACTTCCCGGATGAGAACATCATGCTAGTGATCGACTGTGCAAAACCTAGACCATATGACGGACCTGAACAAGGATCCCGATGGACTATGGTCCTCGATGGTGCTTCCAACTCCTTGGGTAACAAAATTAGTGTTGTGATCATCTCCCATGAAGGTTGCCACACCCCCTTTCACTGCCAGATTATGCTTCGATTGCACAAACAATATATCCGAATACGAAGCATGTATTTTGGGTCTGAAAGCTGCCATTAACTTAAGAATTAAGAATTTGAATGTGTATGGGGATTCCTCTCTAGTAATTAGCCAAGTAAAAGGAGATTGAGACACTAAGCAACCTAATCTCATAACTTACGAGGAACTTGTGCTATCCCTGATTCCCTACTTCGAAGAGATCACCTTTGAAGACTTCCCTGGGGAAGAAAATCAGTTGGATGACGCCTTGGCAACCATGTCTTCAATGTTCAAGGTCAGATGGGACAACGAAGCACCTATGTACCATTGAAAGATTCAAAGAACCTGCGCATTATTGTGAGCTTGACACTGACACAGAAAAGCCATGGTACTATGAGGTGAAGTGATACCTTGAAGCACAACAGTATCCCGAGGGAGCATCCGTCAATGACATAAAGTTCTTACGAATATTTCCAGCCAAATTCTTCCTAAGTAACAGAATATTGTACAAGCGTAACCATGACTCTACTCTACTTCGATGTGTGGATAAGAAGGAGGCAGAGGAAATTATGTAAGGCATTCACGATGGTCTCTTTGGGACTCACTCAAACGGACATACGATGGAAAATAAAATCCTGAGAGCCAGTTATTATTGGTCAACAATAGAGACTGATTTTCATCAACACTCTAGGACTTGTCACAAATGCCAAATCTATGCTGACAAGGTCCATGTGCCTCCTATCCCTCTGAACGTCATGACCTCTCAGTGGCCATTTGTAATATGGGGCATTGACATGATTGTAGAGATCAAGCCCACTGCTTCCAATGGACATCGCTTCATTCTGGTCGCTATTGATTATTTCACCAAATGGGTCGAAGCCGCCTCTTTTGCCTCAATCAACAAGAATGTGGTAGCCAGATTCATCAAACATAACCTCATCTGCCGCTATGGTATCCCCAAAAGGATCACCACCGACAATGGGACTAACCTCAACAATGCTATGATTGCCGAGCTTTACACTCAGTTCAAAATCAAGAATCACAATTCTTCTCCATATAGACCTAAAATGAATGGCGCATTCGAAGAGGCCAACAAAAACATTAAGAAGATTGTGTAGAAGATGGTAGTAACCTATAAGGATTGGAATGAGATGTTACCGTTTGCTTTTCATGGCTACCGTACTTCAGCTAGAACATCAATTGGGGAAACTCCCTTTTCTTTGGTCTATAGCATGGAAGATGTTTTACCAGTGGAAGTGCAGATTCCCTCGTTAAGGATTATGAATGAAGCAGGTCTAGGAGAATACCAGTGGATTCAAACAAGATTGGATCAATTGAACTTGATAGTCGAAAAACGATTGGATGTTGTTTGTCATGGTCAGACGTACCAAAAATGTATGATCAAGGCTTTCAACAAAAAGATCAAGCCTCGAGTATATCAAGCTAGTAACTTGGTGATAAAGCGCATCAATATGCCACAAGGAGACCCCAGAGGAAAATAGACTCCCACCTACGAAGGTCCATTTATTGTCAAGAGAGTTGTAGCAACTGGTTTTTTTATCAAGAGTCGCCACTATTAGTTTTTATCCTAGGGAAGGGAATCTAACAAAAAACCTTAATTCGCAGACAGAGATTCTAGGTTATGGACTCAATTAGACGAAAGGAAGGTGTTAGGCACCTTTCATCCACCATGTTCACAAGGATATTAAGCTCTAGGTCTAGGTTTGGGATAAACAGGGTTTTAAGTTTTAATTAGCAAGACTCCCCACGATTTTACATCGTATGCCTACGTATCCTCTTATGAGGAATCAGAGTCCCAATTCATAGTTCGTATGGGGTTGGTGTTTTTTAGGGGTTTATAAACATATTTTGAATCACTTCGCACTCGATCAGGAGTAGTGATTGCGGAGATTTTGAATGAGTGCACAGTAAGTCAAAACTAGTTTGAAACCCATTTGCAAAAAGACTGTTGATTAGTTTAGTTTATTGCAAAAATAGTTTGATAATTGGTTCGTGTTTTTTAATCGTATTATTTGCGAAAATCTTGATTAATGCATGATTAGAAAAGATTTTATGCAAATAATATAGATAATAATATGTAATTTTAATACAAAAATGATTTATTTGATCATATAATAATATTTACATATAACTAATAATAATAATAATAATATTTAAAATATGATACTAAAAATTAATAATAATAATAATAATTATAAATGAAAAAGAAATAGATAACTAATAAAATATAGCATAAAAAATAATATAAAAGAAATAATAAAAAATAATAATAATTTTAAGTAAATCTGGGGGGGTGCGTTTCCTTGTTGGTAAGTAAAAAGTGGGGATGCTAGAAGAGTCAGGCTAGGCCCAGAATAATTCAGCCAGGGACGGGGTACATTTGTTTTGAAATTTTAGTAAATAGTTGAAAGGGGGGTGTGGATATCAGTGGGCTTAGGCCCAACGTGTCTTTGAAAGAGGGCTGAGGCGTTTGTGTGTTGCGAGGGAGTGAGGGCATGCAGTGGACTTGGCCTCACGGCCGTCCACCGATGATCATGTGAATGGGACTTTAAGGCGCATGTTAATTATGGTGGTCACGCGTGCACAGGATAACATCAGAACTAATAAGTTTTTTTTGTTTTTTTGCATTATTATAATTTTCATTTTCGTTTGAATCTGTTCATCTCTCTCTCTCTCTTTGTGCAGTTCTCCTCTTTCTCTTTCTCCAAAACCCTAGCGCCGCTAAACTCACGGCGGCACTCACCAAACCTCAAACACGGATCCGACCAACCCAAAACCCTCCCCAAATCAAACAATCACAAGAAACGAGAGGTAAGTGTTTTACCCCTCTTTTGTGATTGCTTTGATTCTGACCTTCTTTGTCCAACCTGGGGATAATATTCTCTGTTTCTCAGGTTAATGGTGGTGGAGGCGGCGGTGAAAGGTTGAAGATGGTGGTGAGTTGCGACGGAGCGATACGGCTAGCGATTAGGGATGGCGAGGCGGGCAAAGATAGCGATTAGGGTTTCCGATCCGGAAATTCTAATCGCTTCTTATTTTTGTCTTCAACGTCAAGAAGAGTTTGTTCTCTGTTCTTCCCTTTGTTCTCCTTTCAATATTTCCTCTCTGTTTCAGAATCCCTTTCTTTTCTTCTGCCAGCCCCTCATCTCTGTAATTGATTTAGGGATATGTAATTGATTAATTTGATTTTGTACATTAGACTGATTTCTATAATTTTTGGATAGAGATTGGATTTGTAATGTTAATTATTGATTTTGTATTGAATGTAATAAGATTTTTCAGATTTGTTATTCTGTTATATTTGATTTGAAGAGATTTGTGCTGTAGATTTGATTTTGTTCTGGCAATTTTCTGGATTTGCTGTTTAAGAGATTTTTGTGTTAAATCTGTTTTATTCATTCTGGAGATAAATTATTTAATTTTGTTTTCAATCTATACAATACACGTTAGTAAAAACAGTGTAAATTTTGGGTTCTAAATGGAACAGTTCTTGTTAGCACATTGGGCCTTACGCTGCTATATCTGTATTAGGCATAAATTTCTTTTCCTTGTTTATAGCAACAATAAACAATTGGGCCAGCAGCTGTATCCAATAACATTAACATGTGTATATCTTTTTAACAACTAACCATTACTGTAAACCAAAAAATGCTATATTGGTTTCTTGCAACAAATATATATTTATATATATTTAAAATAACAAACAGTTTTTCCTTTAATAACATCACTTCTTTTATATACCCCTTTCCGTTAAAACAAAAATCTTATATATATTCTAAAAAAGTATATAACATAATGGGCCTACCATTTGATGATCACACCCTCTCCTCTTTATTAACAACAACAAAACTTAAATGGGTTTTTAAATTTCTTCCCTTCTTTTTACTAACTTCAATTAACGGACTTAATATCTTAATTTCACTAGCAAATTAAACCTAGGTAGTTCTTAATAAATTAATAATTTACTAATTACTCGGGTTTTTTTTTTTCGAATTGCATGGGCCCATAGGCCAACATGCTTTGCAAATGAATTTATGAGACTTTCTGATTTAGAAAGACCCTATTCCCCTGAATTTAAGGTACACCCCCTAGTCGGATAAAGATGGGCCATCAGATACTGCTGTACCGTATTTAATTAAGTATTTTCTTTATTTCAATCTCAAAAAATAAAATCGTCGCGGTAGGACGAATTTGGGGTACGACAAGAGTGTTTTATGGTGGTGCCATGATGCTGACTACCATGGATGGTGAAGACTTCCCACATCCCATAAACATGGACATAGTTAACAAATACTATGCATAAGAGACCCGCTAGGTTGACACACCGCGGCCAAAATAAGGGAATCCCGGCAAACCAAAAGGTTTGGGAAAAAATTAGGGATATATGCAAAATATTATACACCCGACAAGTTGAAAATCCAAAAGGGCGACTTGTGCAAAAATGGATATCTTGGTGGGCTGAAAACTCGAAAGGGCGGTCCAGGCAAAAATTAAGGATAGGAACTGTGTGACTATGTCCCGTGGAATCACCACATTCAACTTTATTACCAAGATCCGAGTTCAAACGGTCCAAGATCAATCCAATCAACTCTTGTCAATGGTAAGGGGCATTCGAAGACATTGGGGAAATAGTAGAGTTGGAATGCAATGAGATCATTTCCACATGGATATTATTTTTGTTTTCAATTTTGTTTTCCTTTCGACGATTTCCTCTTACTAGGATCTCTGTCTATCTGTACAAAAACGCCTATTCATGGGCAAAATATCAATGCAAATATACTTTGAAGTGCAAACTTTATGTTTTTATTTTGAGTGCAAAAATGTCCAATGACTAAAATTGAACCAACATATGCATATGAACATAATTAAAACTATTTGGCACATGTATCATGCTAAGCCACAATAGGCATCTTTTCAATGTACATGGAATATCCCCATAGAATTATTTCATTAACATTACCCCCGCAAGAACGGCTACAATAAACCAATCTCCATCCAGAGTCTCAATCTCTTGACAACTTTCCCCCATCTAAGTTGATCTTATAAGAAGAATCCTTGTGGATCTCTTCCTAAATGAACTCACCTCGTCAGCAGTTCATCAAGTATTCATCAACATTGTTTATTTCCCCAACAAACAACATACAACAAAATTCCCCCGGCATAGTCTATCTTCCCCAGCTTAGCCTGTCTTTCCCAGTTGAGTTTATCCTCTCCAGCTTGAGTTTGCCTTCTAGACTATTACAAATCAGAGGGGCCACAACCCCTAATCCCCAGTAAAGTCATCAACAAAGCCTTTACTGTCTCCAAAAGATACTATGAAGCCTGGACCCGACCAGATGATAGTATAATTTTCAAGCTACTATGAAGCCTGGGCCCGACCAGATAATAGTCAACTTCTCAAGTCACTATAGAGCCTGGACCCGACCAGATAATAGTGTAACCTTTCAAGATACTATGAAGCCTGGACCCGACCAGATGATAATACAATTTTCAATACTACTATAAAGCCTGGCCCCGACCAGATAATAGTACAACTTTAAAATACTATGTATGATACGGTGGGAGAACTGACTTGAGGGTTTTGCGTTTTATTGCAAATGTTGCGGTTAGCAAGAGTCGCCGCCGACTTTTCTTTTATCCAAAAGGAAAGGTGAAAAAGCACAAGAAAGACCTTTAAGATATTTTCTTGAGTTCGGGGGGTAGATTATGAAAAGGGAAGGTATTAGCACCCTTTTCATCCATGGTTTTCCATGGGCTCTTAGTTACTTGCTTATATCACTTGCTTTTATTGTTTGAAATTATGCTCTGTGTGGTTTTGAAAGTATTTTGTAAAAGAGGCCATTCGTTTAGGAAATCTTTGTAATGATTCTCGTTCGTAAGAATGTATACAAAGATGTTTATCTTTTGAAAATGTTTTCAATATTTATAAGATGATTTTGAAATGTGTGTGTTTGTTTTCAAAGTAGCAAGGATAATTGTTTTGAAATAGGGCAAGTAACTAGAAGCAATCTACCTACTCAAATGTCTTTCTTATGTATTTTCTATTCCTTTGACATTGTTGTCTTACCATTGATTTGGTAAGCAACCCTATCTTTGGATGTAAACGGGGTGGGCGTGGGTCATCGTATAACCATGATTAGCAATGTTTTTAAAGTATCTTAGCATTTTGAGGGACAAAGATCATTTTTGTAAGGCAACTTTTTGAATAGCGTCATCGAGGGACTATGATCTTTATATTTGTTTGTTTTACCAAGATACTTCGCATGCGTAATATGGCCATTTTTGTTTTAGGCAACCAAGTGGAGAAACCCTAAGGATGCTTGTATGCAAGTGTATCGTTTTCATGCTTTGGTTTTATCTTGTATTTAGGGTTTTCTATTTTTGCTTTGTTTCGATCTTATCATACAAACCCTAATTACTAATCATGGCATGTAAAGTGGTAAATTGCGTAATGTAAATATCACTAAGCTATTACAACAATTTTATGGGAGGGGGGAATACAAATTTGAATGGGGATTTGCAAAAATGTAAACCTAAATAAATTATTACAACCAAATCGAATTTGTACGAATTAGATAAAATACAATATTTAAGTATGCAAGAAAAAGTTTTTTTGTTTTATTTTTATGTAAAAGAAATTTTAATCTAAACCTAAAATTATAAGGAAAAGAAATTAGTTTTTTAGAAGGGAGGTTTTAACCCTAATTTCTATTTTAAAAGAAAATGAAGTTCATATGTATTATTTTTTATGTATTTTTTATATTAAAATAATAAATAATATTGTATATAAAAATATAAAGTTTTTATATATGCAAAAATGAATATTTATAAGTATGGGATAAATAAATTAAGCTAAATATATTTTAATTATATCTTACAAGTTTATTAAGAAAATATATGACATATATTAAAAATAAAATATATTTCTATGTGAAAAGTAAACTAAAATAAAATAAAAATGCAATAGTATGAAATTTACATTTTTTGGGATTTTTATGCATCAAAGAAATATTTAATATATTAAAATGAAAATAAAATAAATAAAATAAAAGTATAAAAAAAGTTGGGCAAAGGGGGTGTTGTAGAAAAACTGACAGTAGTGTGTTAGTAAAAACAACTATGCCCCAAAGAACTAAGCCCAAACCTGCAAAAAATAGAAAAAATGGAAAGAAGGAAAAAATATGAAAAAACAAAAGTAGCGCCCAGGTTCGAACCCAGGACATGGGTCTCACCAGCACGCTACTTTGCCACTGGGGTGGCGGCTATACATCCATTGTTTTAAGTGAAGAAAAAACAATATAACATGAATCAAGTCCTTGCCCTGTACTTCATCTTCTTCCTCAAGCTTGGCCAGATGTCCTGTAACTCTCTCATTCTTCCATGAAAATGAAAACCCATAACATGAAAGTTGTAGTATTTGATCTCACGATTCTAACCATATAAGTCATGTAAGCTAACAATCAAAGATCAGAGAGAATTTTAAAAGCCCTAAATTTAAACCTAATTTTTTCAGAAACTTCAAGTTCTAAATTCTCTCAACTCAGGCCAAATAAATGTAAGATAAAGATATGTACAGTTTCGTTGCAATGAGGACTACATTATTTATTCATAAATCGTGGCTAATGGTTGCCTGTACAAGGAGATAGAAGATGAGATTTTACCTCCTTCAGTTGAAATCATGGATGGAACTGGAGTGAGTTTGATGGAGGCCTGATGCTTGCTTGAGCTTCCTTGAACTTCCCTGAATGTATTCGCACCCTTGCCTTGCTCTGAAAGTTCCTGAAACTCCTTGGCCAAGTCAACCTGCAAGCTTTGAAAACAAAAATGGAAGATGATGGAGAAGGTTTTACAGTACAGGGATGAAGGTCTGGATTAGTTGGATATCAAGTAGGTAAGGTGTTTTGATGATCAAGAATGGAAACGCACGAGCCAAATGAGAGATTGGAATGCTTATGCCAAAACTGCAAGTTTTGACAGTTTTCTGGTGTTTTTGAGCTTGGGAGTGTTTCGGGCTTTTTTCAATCATCCCTTGTCTTGTATTATGTTTTTATATTAGTATAGAATGAGTATCATGTCAACCCTCCAATAGATGTGCCAGTTCCCACCTTTTTGCAACCTTTCTTGCTTTTGAAGTAAAGTGAAGGGACAAGGCTTGCCATGCTTGTACTTGCTTTCTTAGGGTTGGTATATACTTGTAACTTTTTCTTTAGTCCTGTAAGATTTGTATATGCAATGGAGACAGGTGCAATGCTCAAGAATTGGAAAGTGACAAAAGTTGTGCTTTTTCAAAATGGCAATGGTCACTTTATGCCATTTATGGAATTACAACTTGGGTAATGGCTCTAGGGCTTGGATAAAAGCTTTATAAACTGAGTAAGCATTAAATTAAAGAGTAAGGAACAAGTTTGGGACCTGTAAAGCATGGATTAGGCATCATAGGTACTGATTGGAACTTTTTTCTTCATGAAATGGCTTGGACAAAAAGTGAGAAAATGCCAACTTCATCTCTTCGATTCTCCCTACTCAAAAATGATGTTGAGGAGTTCTTAGACATTTTGGAAATCTTGCAATGTGCTCTATAACTCATATTTGAAATTAATTTTGAGATACCTCTTGGAACTAGGTGAAAAATTTCCATGAAGTTGGGTCCAAAACCTGCCTAAATTAGGGCAAAATTTCACTAAGTTATTTAGTTCATGACCATGTATTCATAAATTTATATCTTGAGATCCAAGCATCTTTAGGGAAAAGTGTGTAAAGAAAAGTTGTAGATTTCATGGAGATCTACAACTTTCATGTTGGGAACTTTCTTTGAATCATTATGCATCATGGTGAAAAAATGGCCTAAAGTTGAGAAAAATAAGAAACTTTTCTATACTTAGAAAATTTGTAAGTTAAGAAAATTTTCAAATTTAAACCCTAATCTTCAAACTTGTATTTCTTGATGAACAAGTTTCAAATTTTGACATGTTTTGATGAATTGTGATCCTTGGCACTTGATTTTGACCAAAAAGTCAAAGTTTGACTTTTTAGTGTACAGTTGACTTTTGATCAGTTGACTGCAAATTTTATCTGTCAATCCAATGAAATTGCAATGTTTTGAACCATGCCATTAGGTCAAGATGATGAAATTGAATCCTTGGAATCATGCTTTAACTCAAATAGTCATTTGTTAGGTAAAAAACCAGAAATTACCCTTCCTCAGTCAAAACCCTAATTTTTGACCATTTTGCCCTTTTGGTGATTTGATCAAATTTCTTGAGGAATTGTGATCCAAACTTGACCAAATGATACATATAAGTTTAAAATTTTGATGTGGATAAAAAATTATGAAGTTTGGCTATGAATTGGCCATGGTTGACTTTTTTCCCAATACAACTGATTTTTAGGTCCACTGTCCAATTGACTGATCAAAGATATAATTTAAGGCTTAAAATTTTTCATGAGTGATCTTAGGGATCCATAATGATGTTTGAAAGTCACATGAAGCATTGATAGTCCAAAAATCCTTGTGTAACCTCAAACCCTAATTTTGGGTCATCAGTGCATGATGAGATGTCTTGAGCTAACCAAACGCTAATCCAGTCTTGAGTCAAAGAGATCTTGTGAGAAAAGTCTTGATAAATGAGAGGGAAAATTTTAGGGTACAACAGCTTCCCCTGTTCAATCTTCTTAAACCTGAAGAGTTAGATTGGCGAGTTTTCCATTCGTGACTCGAAGGTGGAAGATGATTGGACACTAGAGTGCCCATAAATTTGCACTCGGCAATGTGTAATTGAGGGAATGGGCTTAGAGATGCCATTTGGAGAAGTGATAGAATCTTGTTAGAGATGGGCTTGTAGATGACATCCAAGAATGTTTGTTGGATTGTAAATTGTAAGCTGAAAGAATGAGTATCAGAATGGCATTCGTGTCTGGAGCGTATCCGTACTGTATCTGAACTTGAAGTCTGAATGAGTATCAGAATGGCATCTGTGTCTAGAGTGTATATGTATTGTATCTGAACTTGAAATCGGAATGAGTATTAGAATGGCATCCGTGTCTGGAGCGTATCTGTACTGTATCTGAACTTGAAATTTGAATGAGTATCAGAATGGCATCTGTGTCTAGAGCGTATCCGTACTGTATCTGATTGCACATTGTTAATGGTAGTTGTTAATCTTATCCTGAAAAGGGTAGAATGTTAGCTGAAACACAAAGTTATGTTGTATGATGAAATGTATTTATTTTATCATTGTTTATGATATATGGATGTAATGTATTTGTTTTATCAATGTTTATGATATATGGATGTAATGTATGCGCATGTAAGTTGATTTGTTGTATTGCTGTTTGATTGAGGAAAATAAATCCTTGAATTTTGCTGAAGATATGTTGATTCTTCATGTCTTGAAGTCGAAGTACTAACAAAATTCCATTGTGAGAGCAATGCCATATACTGCTTGAGGAATTCTGAGAAATTTGATGATCTCTATTGGGGATTAATAATTTGAAATTTGTTCCGCTGAGGATTCAAATGACGTACTGTGGGAATTGCTTATGGAATAGCCTAAAGACATTTTCCTGTCCTTTCAACCTATCAGTAATTATCTTTCTCATTTTTGTTTATTTGTAAACAGTAATTATGTTCAAATGCATATGTTCATTAATGAGTCATTGGACGTTTTTGCAAATAAAACACAAGTGTAAAGAAAAAGACAAATAGTTTTCTGTACTTTCAAAGAGATATCTTTGTATTGACTTTGAACAAGTATTTTGTACAAAGGAGATAATCATTTTAGTAAGAGAATGCTGCCATAAAAAGCAAGAAAAACTTTATATAAAGAAAGATAACTATGTGTGATAATCCCATGGGGTTCCTATTCTGCTATAGCCTTCGTATCTCTGAATATCTTGTCTATTTGTTGCTTCGTCCGAAGATGATTGAATTGATCAGAAACTCTGATTTTTTCAGTGGAAGTTAAGAGGTTGTCAACAAAGGGATCCGGCGGGACATAGTCATACGATTTAATTCCCTAACTTTTGCCTGGACCGCCCTTTCGGGTTTTCAGTCCACTGGGAAACCCTTTTTTGCCCAAGTCGCCCTTTCGGGTTTTCAACTTGCCGGGTCTACATATTTTTTTATTTTATCCCTAATTTTTTCCTGAACCCTTTTGGTTCGTCGGGATGCCCTTTTTTTGTCTAGGTGTGTCAACCTAGCGGGTCTCTTATGCGTAGTATCTTTTGACTATGTCTGTGTTTGCAGGGTGTGGCAGGTCGTCGCCATCCATGGTGGTTAAGATCATTGCCCCACCGGAGAATATGCTCTTGATTACAAATGGTCCTTCATAGGTAGGAGTCCATTTTCCCCTGGGATCACTTTGTGGCAAGATAATGCGTTTGATCACTAGATCTCCAACTTGATATACCTGGCGTCTGACTTTCTTGTTGAAAGCCTTGATCATCCGTTTTTGGTACATCTGACCATGGAAAACAACAGTAAGTCTCTTTTTATCAATTAAGTTTAGTTGATCGAGTCGAGTCTGGATCCAATCATCCTCATTCAAACCTGCATCCTTCATAATTCTCAAAGAGGGGATCTGAACCTCAATAGGCAAGACAGCCTCCATGCCATAGACCAAAGAATAGGGTGTTGCCCCAGTTGATGTACGAGCCGTGGTACGGTACCCGTGGAGAGAAAATGGCAGCATCTCATTCCAGTCCTTGTAGGTGACTGTCATTTTCTGTATGATCATTTTAATGTTTTTATTTGCAGTTTCAACGGCACCATTCATCTTTGGCCAATAGGGGGATGAATTGTGATGCTGAATCTTGAACTTCTCGCACAAGGCGATGATCATAGTATTGTTAAGGTTGGTTCCATTATTAGTGATGATCCTTTCTAGGATACCGTACCGGCAAATGAGATTCTGCTTGATGAAGCGGGCAACAACATTCTTAGTAACAGATGCGAAGGAAGTTGCTTCGACCCACTTTGTAATATAGTCAATGGCCACTAGAATGAAACGGTGTCCATTGGAGGTTGTAGGCTTGATCTCTCCAATCATGTTGATTCCCCACATAGCAAAGGGCCAAGGGGCCGTCAAGACATTCAGAGGAACCGGAGGTACGTGCACCTTGTCAGCATAAATTTGACACTTATGACAGGTCTGAGAGTGTTGATAGCAGTCTACTTCCATGGTAGACCAATAATAGCCTGCCCATATGATTTTCTTCGCCATCGTATGCCCACTGGAGTGAGTGCCAAAAGTACCTTCATGTAATTTAGCCATGATCTTTTTAGCCTCAATCTTATCCACACACTGGAGCAGAATGGATTCATGATTGCGTTTGTATAGGATGCCATTACTCAGGAAGAACTTAGCAGAGAATCTCCTTAGGAAATTTTTATCATTGATTGAAGCTCCTTCTGGATATTCTTGAGCCTTGAGATACCTCTTGACTTCATGAAACCAAGGATGGTCCACTACTTCGTCAGTATTAATCTCGTGACAGTGTGCCGGTTCATCCATTCGTTCAATGGTGATCTGGGGAGCCTCGTTATCCCAATTAAGTTTAAACATATATGACATTGTGGCTGGAGCGTATGCTAGCTGATTTTCTTCTCGCGGAAAATGCTCGAAGGTAATCTGTTCAAAATGTGGTAGCAATGTCAAAACATGTTATTTGTAAGGGATAAGGTTTGGGTGCTTAGTGTCCCACTCTCCTTTGATCTGACTGATGACCAAAGCTGAATCTCCAAACACGTCTAAGGACTTGATCCCCAAGTCTATGGTAGCTCTGATACCGAAGATGCATGCTTCGTACTCCGCCATGTTGTTCGTACAGTTGAAGCAAAGTCTGGCAGTAAAGGGAGTATGACACCCTTCTAGAGATATGAGTACGTCACCGATACCATTACCGAGTGCGTTGGATGCTCCATCAAAGAACAGGATCCATAGGGATCCTTATTCAGGTCGGTCATATGGCCTGATTTCTTCACAGTTGTCTAATGTCATGATGTCTTCATCCGAGAAATCAAACTTCATGGACTGATCATCTTCTACAGCTTGGTGAGCAAGATGATCAGCCAATACACTGCCCTTTATAGCTTTTTGGGTAGTATATTGTATGTTGTATTCCGTTAGGATCATCTGCCATCTAGCTATCCTCCCAGACAGAGCAGGCTTTTCGAAGATGTATTTTATCGGATCCATCTTAGATATCAACAAGGTAGTATGAGTCAGCATATAATCTCTTAGCCGACGAGAAGCCCATGCCAGAGCGCAGCAAGTTTTCTCGAGCAGTGAATATATGGTTTCACAATCGGTAAACTTTTTGCTCAAGTAGTAAATAATGTGCTCTTTTCGGCCAGACTCGTCATTCTGCCCAAATACACACCCCATTGAGTTCTCTAAAACGGTCAGATACATGATCAGTGGTCTTTCCTCGACTGGTGGCATCAAAACAGGAGGCTCTTGTAAGTACTCTTTGATTTTGTCAAAAGCAATCTGACATTCATCATTCCATCTGACTACTTGATCTTTCTTCAATAGTTTGAATATTGGTTCACAAGTAGCTGTTAGGTGAGAAATGAATCTGGCAATATAGTTCAGGCGTCCCAAGAATCCTCTGACTTCTTTCTCAGTACGAGGAGCAGGCGTTTCTTGTATCGCTTTAACCTTGGTAGGATCAACCTCGATGCCTTTGTTGCTGACAACAAAACCTAAGAGTTTACCGGACCAGACTCTGAATGTACACTTGTTTGGATTTAACCTTAGTTTGTACTCCTTCAATATCTCAAACAACTTTTGCAAATGATCAAGGTGCTCCTCTTCAGTTTGTAATCGGGCTATCATGTCATCTACATAGACCTCTATCTCATGATGTATCATATCATGAAATAAGGCTACCATGGCGCGTTGATAGGTTGCCCCAGCATTCGTCAGTCTGAATGGAATCACTTTGTAGCAGAATGTGCCCCACTGTGTGACAAATGTAGTTTTCTCCATGTCCTCAAGTGCCATTTTGATTTGGTTATAACCTGAGAATCTGTCCATGAAGGAAAACACTTTATGCTGGGCCGTATTATCAACCAGGATATCGATGTGGGGAAGTGGAAAATCATCTTTAGGGCTGGCCCTATTCAAATCTCTATAATCCATGCAAATTCGTACTTTGCCGTCCTTTTTAGGCACTGGAACAATGTTGGCAACACATTGAGGATAGGAAGTGACAGCCAAGAATCCAGCATTGAATTGTTTCATGACTTCCGCTTTGATCTTCTCTGACATGTCAGGTCTCATGCGACAGACTTTTTGTTTTACTGGTGGACAATCGTCTCTTATGGGCAGACGATGTACCACAATGTTTGTATCAAGTCCTGGCATGTCTTCGTATGACCAGGCAAATATCTCAACATAATTATGCAATAGCTGAATTAGACGCTCCTTGACACTCAGCTCTAGATTGGCACCCACCTTGATTTCCTTTTTATCTTCCTCGGTACCCAAGTTGATTGTATCCAACGGTTCCTCGTGAGGCTGAATAGCTCTTTCCTCTTGTTGTAGTAGTCTGGCCAATTCCCCTGGTACTTCATAATCTTCCTCACCTTCGTCTTCGACTTGTTAGATTAGATCCTCAGAGTCACTAAAGGCCATAGCAGTATCGTTACCCATGGGATCCGGAATGAAGGGGTACCTGCATTTGTGAGTGTGGGTGTGTGTAAGGGTATAGCCATTTTTAAACAATAAAATGTAAAAGAAAGACAATGAGCATAAAAGGTTTGTATGTGAAAAAACGTCCATGATTCATTGAATGTCATATGAAGATAAAATAAAAACCCTTACAAATGGATCGTTGTGCCTCGGGTAAGACACAAGGTTTTTAATGTGCGAATTGTTTGTGAATATTACAAGTCCAACAGAAATGTAAAAGATAAATTACTGAGAGATGAAAGTTATTGGGACAAAGTCTCTGGCTTCCCAATTGCGAAGTCCTCCGTTGACAGTAGGAAATATCCAATCCTCCAAGCTGCCATCTTCTTCACCATCTTCCATTGCGTTGACCTCTCGGTTGCTAATCTTCAAAGGTGGCCCTCCAGCACGGGCACGGCGCACATCCTTCTGAGTATTTGAAGTAAACCCTAAGCCAAACTTGTCAGATTTATACGGAATGTCCGGAAGTTGTCCCCAGATGGTGCATCCACCCTCCTCTACTACCGCCTTGGCGTCCTTTAGAGATGACATCCGAAGCGGGGGTCTTGTGATCTTGGGGATCTAGGATACTTTCCTGGTTACTGCTACCTCTTGAGAGACTTCTTCGAAATGTTGAAAAGGAGTTTCAATGAACTCGCCATCCAATTCCACATACCAGAAAGAATTTAGGTGGCTAATCACGTACTCTTCCTCTCCGTGGACAGTGATAATCTTTCCATGGACCGGGTACTTCAGCATCTGGTGTAGTATGGAGGTGACAGCACCATCATTATGGATCCAGGGCCGTCCTAACAGACAGGAGTAAGAGGGGCAGATGTCCATTACATAGAAGGTTGAGTTGAAAGTCTGAGTTCCTACCTTTATGGGGATGTCCACCTCCCCGTGGACCATCCTCTTTGAGCCATCAAATGCTCTCACAACTATGTTACTGGGTTTGAACGTCAGTCCTTCGTAATCCAATCTGTCGAGAGCTTTCTTCGGAAAAACGTTCAAAGATGAGCCAGTGTCCACCAAGACATGGGCCAGAGTTGTTCCTCTACACTCCACAAAGACATGTAATGCCCCGTTGTGCTTTCTCCCTCTTGGTGTCAAATCAGCATCAGAGAAGCCTAGGCCGTTATCAGCTGTTAAACTGGCCACACAATCTTGGAATTGGTCAGCAGACATCTCTTGTGGCATATGGGTTGTCTTCAAAAACTTCACCAGAGCTTTTGCATGTGCCTCAGAACACAGCAGCAATTCTAGCATGGAGATCTTGGAGGGAGTTTGACCCAACTGTTCAACCACGTCATAGTCACTCTTCTTTATTATCCTCAGGATCTCCTCCATTTCCTTCTTGGAGGTTTCAGGGATAGTCAGCGGTTGAGCCTTCGTCCGGACAGGCTCTTCTTGAATATTTTTTCCTCGAATTTCAGTAGTAGAAGTGTTGGTAGGGATAACAGTAGGGGTCGTGTCGTCTTTTCCAGTAGGAGCACTTGCAGATATGATTATTGGTATGGAGGTAACCTTTGGAACAGCCACGGGTCCAAAAACTGCCTTTGGAGGGGCAATCTCTGGAGAGAAGATTCTACTGCTACGGGTAATCTTACTGGTTCCAGAAATATTGCTAATGTCGGAATCTTCTTCTTCGGAGCTCACTTGTTCGGCGGTCAACCCATCTTGTTTGATACCATGGTAATAGATGTCTCCACCATAATTCCACGGTACTGTTTTTTCTTATTCATACGGGACCGGCCCGGGCATTGTGATTATAAGAGGAGTAGTCTTTGGAACCGATGTAATCCTAACGGGTCTTTTAAGGACCTCTGGAAGGATTGGCGGAGATGGTTATGATTGAAACTTCTTCAACAGGAACAGGTGAAACAGGAGCATTTTCAAACAGAATCTCTTGGTTGTCTATCAAGCGTTGAATGCCTGTCTTCAATAGAGGGAAAACAGTTAGTGAGGATAAGCAAAGATGGCAGTCTTCATTATAACCTGGGAATATACCAGCTTTCAACAAGTTTATCTTAATGATTGGGAGCGGAGTCAAGAGTTCATCCACTAAGGCAACAAACAAATCTTCCTTGATAGCATTGGCGTTGTGACCATGCCTAGGCATAGGAGCAGAAATGACGTTTAGTTTCTCGGGTGCATCAAACTCAATTTCATTTGCATTTATAAGGTCTTGAATTTTGTTTTTCAAGGCCCAACAATTGTTAGTGTCGTGACCTGGACTTTCGGAATGACATGCGCATCTGGCATTTGGGTGATAATGAGGGGACGCCGTGTTGGGATTCTTTGGAGCTTCTTTTAAAGTTGCTAGATTAGATTTCATAATATGTGGTAAAACCTGGGCTAGAGTCATATTAATTCTGGTGAATTGTTGGACTGGCCTTTCCACCCTCGGTTGGTTACTTCTTGGTTGATCAGATGTAGGCTTTGGGATCATAACAGCCCCTACCATTGGTCGGCGCTTAGCTCTCTCTTGGTTCCTTTGTGGATAAATAGCAGATACCTCCTTCTTTCTAGTGAAAGGCTTTCTCACAACTGTAGAGGCAGACGAATCCTTCTAAATCTTTCCACTTTTTATGCCAGCTTCCACCCTCTCTCCGGTTAATATTAACTCAGTAAACCCAGCAGACGAGCTCCCAATCAAATGATTGAAGAAAGGGCCCGATAGAGTGCCTAAGAACATATCCACCAACTCCTTTTCAGACAGAAGGGGTTGCACTCTCCCATCTAGATCTCTCCATTTATGTGCGTAATCTTTGAAGCCTTCATTTAAAGCCATAGCCATACTCTGAAGTTGAGTACAGGTAGGCGCCAAATCTGCATTGTACTGGTATTGTTTATAGAAAGTCCCGGCAAGGTCTTCCCAATTGTGGACATCGGCCCTTTATAATTGGTAAAACCAATCGAGTTGTGTTCCGGATAAACTATATTGGAAAAAATGCACCCACAGGTATTTATCGGCAGAGTGCGGCTGAATCTTTCTCACGTATGATTGGAGGTGCATTTTAGGACATGACACCCCATCATATTTTGCAAACAACGACACTTTGAACTTTGCTGGGATCACAATTCTCGATACTAGCCCCAATTCTTCAAAGTCTAGACCCGGTACCCTTTGTATTTCCATAGCGCTCAAACGCTCTTCAAGATGTCTGTACTTATCATCAGACGGAGGGTACTGTTCCTCAGAGTAGTCTTCCTCTTCTTCCTCTTCTTCAGATTCTGACGGAACTGCTGTTTCCTTTCCTTTCCCTTCCCCTTCATCAGATGTTGCTGCAAAATTCAAGGTTCTTCTAGTTTTCCCTTGAAACCTTCTCCCCATGATTACAACACCATTTGGTTTCTTCTCTTTCTTCTTTTTCTCTTTTGCCAACAGAGTCTTCAGCTCTTCTTGCCCTTTGGCCAGGGTTGTGAGTAACTGTTGAAACTACATGTTTTGAGCTTGAAGATCTTTGACCGTATGTTCGAGATCCATCTTACTGAAATAAACAGTAGAGAGATGAGGAAACTCGTTGCAAAAGACTTGTTTATGTTATGATGAATGATATGTATACATGCAATGCTTTCAAGGATTTAAAAATTCAAACTTGTTTTAAACAAAAAGAAACACACGTTATATTAATAAAACAGAGTTTGAGTACATCAATGCCCCTTGGGAAAAATAATACAACACTCTAAGATAAAAAAGTAGTGCGCATCCTCTTTGGTGCTATGTAGGCATTTAGAGTCTGCTCCTCATGAAGTAGCCTAGTGAGTTCCAAAACCTTCTTATCACTTGCGTAGAATTGGGCTTCGAAAGTATCTTGCTCTCCTTTGAGTTGTATCCAATCCCTTTGTAGGTCTTCAATAGATGTGGTCATGTCAGGATGTAGGATAGTGTATGGAACTTCTCCTTCGTTAACAGGCTCAATAATCACCGGGAGAATGGAAGGATAAGGCATCATAAGAATTTGAGCGCTGGTTCGTACCCACTTGAGGTAAGGCTCAAGAGGGATGGAATTCTTGTGTCCAGAAGTCTTACTATCCACCTTGGTTAGCATCCTCCAAGATCGGATGAATCTCTGGCGAAGACCTTGATCGTCGTTGTCGTTGTCGAATACCAAGCCTTGAATCAGCATCTCTTGTGGGCCATCCCTTCGGGCATACCCAAACTGTCTTAGAGCTAAGCATGGGTTGTAGGTTATGCCTCCCCTAATGCCAAGTATATGGACATTAGGGAATTTCCCACAATGGTCAACAATGATAACATTCTCTTTGGATCGAGAGCACCAATGAATATCTGAATGTTTGAGTGTCATTAACCTTTGTGACCACCTTAATCCTTGCTCATTCTTTAAGACTGATTGGGGAAGATGATAAATAAACCATTTTTCCAGGAGGGTAGTGCAACACATAAGTACACCTCTTTTCCTCATTGTACGAGTGTGAAAAGAGTATAGGATATCCCCTAGCAATGTAGGCACCAGATTGCTTGACATGAAGATTTTGACGGCACTTACATTTATGAGTTGTTCAGGATTGGGGAACAAGATCATCCCATAGATAAGAAGAGCCACAATCTCCTCAAAAGCTTGCAAGTCTAGGGAATTCCAACAGCTTTGGGCCTTCTCAAAAAGAAATTTTGCTAAGAAGCCTTTGACACCACTTCTAGTTTCCCAATGAGTTGTGACATCAGATGAGTGCAAGTGCAGGGCTTGAGCAATCTCTTCTGGCTTTGGATCTCTTTCCGTACCGTTGAAAGGTAGTTGATTGGGAATAGGAATCCTCAAGAGTTGAGAGAATTCTTCCAAAGTAGGCACAAGCTGATAGTCTGGAAATGTGAAGCAATAATGCAAAGGATCAAAGAACTGGAAAAGCACTTTCATTATATCCTCCTCTGTGTTGGAGGTGACCAAGTTGAGTAGACGACCATACCTCTCGGTGAAAGGATAGTTCTCAGGGATCCTTGATGCTAGATCCTTGAGTTGTGGAGGAATTCTTACAAGGTTGATTTGGATAGTTTTCCTGCGGAGTGAATCCATATCCTACAAAACAGAAACAAAGATGAATCTCAAAAATCCTTGAAATGGTTAGTGAATTCCTATGATGTTCATGATGTCCATGATGCTATGCACAAGTATGTATATACAAGCAAATCAAACAAGTTCTTAGTTTAGTCTTGCATGGGGTTTTATAGGTAAGTACCCTCTTGAAGTTTAGTTGGCTCAACCTATCCTAATAATAGTAACGGGGTTCTAAGGAGCTCAATATCACTGGACTGTTTCCTTGGTCATTGTTTTAGCTCAAGCCTCTTTAATGGCGACCGAAATATCCCAAGAAACCAACCCTCAATGAGTGTAGTATCGAGTATCTACCAACTTCGGACTGCACCAAAGCCGGTTATCTCACTATATCCTAAAGGCCAAATTGCTCAAGTAAAGGGTTCTAGAAGTTCATTAGTGCTTCATGACATCACTCAGCGGCCTTATATTCTCTTTGATTAACTCAAAGGCTACTGGTACCCACAAATATGTCACACTAACATAGCTATTGCTTAGACCATGTCGGTATACCCCGCACAGTTTCCACAACGTATTGCTATTTACCTATAATGTTTCCCAAATCTGGGTGGAAGATTCAAACCCAAACAAAGAACCATAATGTAAAGCAAACAAGTCAAACAAATGTAAGCAAATAAATGTGATCTAAACCTTAAGGTAACCCCACTTCTATAATAATCCCCAGCAGAGTCGCCAGTTCTGTGATATAGTGGGAGAACTGACTTGAGGGTTTTGCATTTTATCGCAAATGTTGCGGTTAGCAAGAGTCGCCACCAACTTTTATTTTATCCAAAATGAAAGGAGAAAAAGCACAAGAAAGACCTTTGAGATGTTTTCTTGAGTTCGGGGGGTAGATTATGAAAAGGGAAGGTATTAGCACCCTTTTCATCCATGGTTTTCCATGGGCTCTTAGTTACTTGCTTAGATCACTTGCTTTTGTTGTTTGAAATTGTGCTTTGTGTGGTTTTGAAAGTATTTTGTAAAAGAGGCCATTCGTTTAGGCAATCTTTGTAATGATTCTCGTTCGTAAGAATGTATACAAAGATGTTTGTCTTTTGAAAATGTTTTCAATATTTATAAGATGCTTTTGAAATGTGTCTGTTTGTTTTGAAAGTAGCAAGGATAGTTGTTTTGAAATAGGACAAGTAACTAGAAGCAATCTACCTACTCAAATGTCTTTCTTATGTATTTTCTATTCCTTTGACATTGTTGTCTTACCATTGATTTGGTAAGAAACCCTATCTTTGGATGTAAACGGGACGGGCGTGGGTCATCGTATAACCATGATTAAAAATGTTTGCAAAGTATCTTAGAATTTTGAGGGACCAAGATCATTTTGTAAGGAAACTTTTTGAATAGCGTCATTGAGGGACTATGATCTTTATATTTGTTTGTTTTACCAAGATACTTCGCATGCGTAATATGACCATTTTTGTTTTAGGCAACCAAGTGGAGAAACCCTAAGGATGCTTGTGTGCAAGTGTATCATTTTCATGCTTTGGTTTTATCTTGTATTTAGGATTTTCTATTTTTGCTTTGTTTCGATGTTATCATACAAACCTTAATTACTAATCATGGCATATAAATTGGTAAATTGTGTAATGTAAATATTACTAAGCTATTACAACAATTTTATGGGAGGGGGAATACAAATTTGAATGGGGATTTGCAAAAATGTAAACTTAAATAAATTATTACAACCAAATCGAATTTGTACGAATTAGATAAAATACAATATTTAAGTATGCAAGAAAAAGATTTTTTGTTTTATTTTTATGTAAAAGAAATTTTAATCTAAATCTAAAATTATAAGGAAAAGAAATAAGTTTTTTAGAAGGGAGGTTTTAACCTTAATTTCTAGTTTAAAAGAAAATGAAGTTCATATGTATTATTTTTTATGTATTTTTTATATTAAAATAAAAAATAATATTGTATATAAAAATATAAAGTTTTTATATATGCAAAAATGAATATTTATAAGTATGGGATAAATAAATTAAGCTAAATATATTTTAATTATATCTTACAAGTTTATTAAGAAAATATATGACATATATTAAAAATAAAATATATTTCTATTTGAAAAGTAAACTAAAATAAAATAAAAATTCAATAGTATGAAATTTACATTTTTTGGGATTTTTATGCATCAAAGAAATATTTAATATATTAAAATGAAATTAAAATAAAAGTATAAAAAAAGTTGGGCAAAGGGGGTGCTGTAGAAAAACTGACAGTAGTGTGTTAGTAAAAAAAACTATGGCCCAAAGAACTAAGCCCAAACCTGCAAAAAATAGAAAAAATGGAAAGAAGGAAAAAATATGAAAAAACAAAAGTAGCGCCCAGGTTCGAACCCAGGACATGAGTCTCACCAGCGCGCTTCTTTGAAACTGGGGTGGCTATACATCCATTTTTTTAAGTGAATAAAAAATAATATAACATGAAACAAGTCCTTGCCCTGTACTTCATCTTCTTCCTCAAGCTTGGCCAGATGTCCTGTAACTCTCTCATTCTTCCATGAAAATGAAAACCTATAACATGAAAGTTGTAGTATCTGATCTGACGATTCTAACCATATAACTCATGTAAGCTAACAATCAAAGATCAGAGAGAATTTTAAAAGCCCTAAATTTAAACCTAATTTTTTCAGAAACTTCAAGTTCTAAATTCTCTCAACTCAGGCCAAATAAATGTAAGATAAAGATATGTACAATTTCGTTGCAATGAGGACTACATTATTTATTCACAAATCGTGGCCAATGGTTGCCTATACAAGGAGATAGAAGTTGAGATTTTACCTCCTTCAGTTGAAGTCGTGGATGGAACTGGAGTGAGTTTGATGGAGACCTGATACTTGCTTGAGCTTCCTTGAACTTCCCTGAATGCATTCTCACCCTTGCCTTGCACTGAAAGTGCCTGAAACTCCTTGGCCAAGTCAAACTACCTGAAACAAAAATGGAAGATGATGGAGAAGGGGTTATAGTACAGGGATAAAGGTCTGGATTAGTTGGATATCAAGTAGGTAAGGTGTTTTGATGATCAAGAATGGAAACGCACGAGCCAAATGAGAGATTGGTATGCTTATGCCAAAACTGCAAGTTTTGACAGTTTTTTGGTGTTTTTAAGCTTGGGAGTGTTTCATGATTTTTTTCAATCGTCCCTTGTGTTGTATTATGTTTGTATATTAGTATAGAATCAGTTTCATGTCAACCCTCCAACAGATGTGCCAGTTCCCACCTTTTTGCAACCTTTCTTGCTTTTGAAGTAAAGTGAAGGGACAAGGCTTGCCATGCTTGTACTTGCTTTCTTAGGGTTGGTATATACTTGTACAATTTGCTTTATGCCTGTAAGATTTGTATATGCAATGGAGACAGGGGCAATGCTCAAGAATTGGAAAGTGACAAAAGTTGAGCTTTTTCAAAATGGCAATGGTCACTTTATCCCATTTATGGAATTACAACTTGGGTAATGGCTCTAGGGCTAGGATCAAAGCTTTATCAACTGAGTAAGCATTAAATTAAGGATTAAGGAACAAGTTTGGGACATGTAAATCATGGATTAGGCAGCATATGTACTGATTGGAACTTTGTTCTTCATGAAATGGCTTGGACAAAAAGTGAGAAAATGCCAACTTCATCTCTTCGATTCTCCCTACTCAAAAATGATCTTGAGGAGTTATTGGACATTCTGGAAATCTTGCAATATACTCTATAAATCATATTTGAAATGAATTTTGAGATATCTCTTATAACTAGGTAAAAAATTTCCATGAAGTTGGGTCTAAATTCTGCCTAAATTAGGGCAAAATTTCACTAAGTTATTTAGTTCATGACCATGTATTCATAAATTTATATCTTGAGATCCAAGCATCTTTAGGGAAAAGTGTGTGAAGAAATGTTGTAGATTTAATGGAGGTCTACAACTTTCATGTTGGGAACTTTCTTTGAATCATTATGCATCATGGTGAAAAAATTGCCTAAAATTGAGAAAAATAAGAAAATTTTCTGTACTTAGAAAATTTCTAAGTTAAGAAAATTTTCAAATTTAAACCCTAATATTCAAAATTTGATTACTTGATGAAAAAGTTTCACATTTTGACATTTTTTGATGAATTGTGATCCTTGGCACTTGATTTTGACCAAAAAGTCAAAGTTTGACTTTTTAGTGTACAGTTGAATTTTGATCAGTTGACTACAAATTTTATCTGTCAATCCAATGAAATTGAAATGTTTTGAACCATGCCATTAGGTAAAGATGATTCAATTGAATCCTTGGAATCATGCTTTAACTCAAATAGTCATTTTCTAGGTAAAAAACCAGAAATTACCCTTCCTCAGTCAAAACCCTAATTTTGACCATTTTTGCCCTTTTGGTGACTTCCTCATCCTAAACAAGATGTGAAGCTTGGACCCGACCAGATAACAACTAACATTCAAGAGATAATCCCCAACAGCAATCCGGGATTCAGAACTCCTTAGCAGTATTCAGGGATTTATTTTCCTGAACAAAATATGCATCCCACATTCATACATCATGGCAAATACATACAAAATGCATTTACCATAATACCACATCTTATGAACATCATGCATACATATGCATTTTACTAACCCTTTTTCCCACAGGTGAAACATCAGGTTTTAGTATAAATCGACCCAAGATTTGTGCAGATGCTTCTTCCCATATTTACCATCATTCCTCCAAATGGCATCTATAAGCCCATTCCCAATCCATCTT
Source organism: Vicia faba (assembly GCA_948472305.1). Taxonomy (NCBI): domain Eukaryota; kingdom Viridiplantae; phylum Streptophyta; class Magnoliopsida; order Fabales; family Fabaceae; genus Vicia; species Vicia faba. The sequence continues at coordinate 597,297,005 of OX451741.1, read as the reverse complement.
CGAGTGCAAATTTCTGGGCACTCTTGTGTTCAATCATCTTCCACCTTCAAGTCACGAATGGCGGATCCGCCAATCTAACTCTTCAGGTTTAAGAAGATTGAAAAGGGGAAGTTGTTGTACCCCAAAATTTTCCCTCTCATTTCTCAAGTAATCTCTCACAAGATCTCCATTGATTCAAGACTGCACGATGTTTGATCAGCTCAAGACACCTACTCAAGCACTGATAACTGAAAATTAGGATTTGAGTTTGCACAAGGACAAATAGACTTTTAATGCCCCATATGACTTTCATGCATAATTTTGGACCCTCAAGATTTCCCATGTCAAGTTTCAATTCTTGGATCACATTTTTGCTCAGTCAATTGATCAGTTGACCTAAAATCAACTGTATTGGGGGGAAAGTTAACTGTGGTCAATTTACAGTCAAAATTCATAATATTTTGATCCATATCAACATCGTGAACTCATATATGTCATTTGATCAAGTTTGGATCACAATTCCTCAAGAAATTAGATCAGATCATCAAAAGGGTAAAATGGTCTAAATTAGGGTTTTGATTGAGAAGGTGCAATTTTTTATTTTTGACCTAGCAAATAACTTATTGGTTTGAGACATGATATCAAGGATTCAAATGCATCATTTTGACCTAATGACATGGCTCAAAACATTTCTCAAGATCAATTAATTGACACATGAATTTTAGTCAACTGATGAAAAGTCAACTGTACACTGAAAAGTCAAACTTTGACTTTTTGGTCAAAATCAAGTTTCAAAGATTACAATTCATCAAGATATGTCAAAATATGAAACTTGTTCATCAAGAAATCAAAAAGTCAATATTTCATTTTGAAAAGTCAAAATTTCTAAACTTAGAATTTTTTCTAAATGTTGGAAATTCACATTTTTTTTCAAAACTTTGAACCAAATTTACACCATGATACAAGATGATTCAAAGGAGACTTACAACATGAAAGTTATAGATATCAATGAGATCTAAAACATTATAGAGCATAAATTTTTCTACAAATTCTTGGATTTCAAGTTATGATTTTGTGAAGACATCCTTTTGCATTTTTTTCCAATTTTCTGATTTCCTAACATTTTTTGGCAGGCGCTGGGTCCTTTGGGCCTGGCATTGTTTTTTTGCTAGCTTATACCCTATGTTTACTTATGATACCTCCCTGGCCCATTTTTTTTATTTTCATTTTTTTATTTCTTTTTTCTTTTTAAATCTATTTTCCAAAATACCAAAAAATCATAAAATGAATAAAAAATGTAAATTTATATTTTGACATAATTAAATTATTTTTCCACATAAAAAATTATTTTTATTTATCATACTTTATTTACTTGTATTAATTTACTTGTAAATATTAAAATAAAACTAGGTTATTATTTATTCAAATACACTTATTTTTAATATAAAAAGGACCAAAAAGTATTTTATAATATCATTTATTTTTTCAAGACAAAAAAAATATAAAAAATATATAAAAAATATAAAAATATAAAAAATATCCTTTTTATAAACTTCATTTCTTTTCAAGAAGAATTAGGGTTTTTATTCAAGAATCTTTTTCTTAATAATATAAAAATTGACTAATTATTTTCTTTATCAAATTAGGTTAAAATCAAGACCCTTTTTCTTAAGAAACTAAAAACAAAATCTTTTTCTTTGCATTTACATTTCTTATATATTTAATTCATCTTGCATATTATTTGTTTCAATTATTTGTGCAATAATTCAATTTGGTTGTAATAGATAAATTAGGTTTATATTATTGCAATCCCCATTCATAAATTGTATACCTCCCTCCCACAAATGTTGTAATGGTGTAGTAACTTTAAATTTTGCAATTTATCGCTTTTATATAACATGCTAGTAATTAGGGTTTCTATGGAAAGAATAAAACCAATCAAAAATAGAAAACCCTAATTCAAGAAAAACACAAGCATGAAAATGACACACTTGCACACAAGCACCCCTAGGGTTATCCCACTTGGTTGCCTTACAAAAATGGCCATATTACGCAAGTAAGGTATCTTAGCAAAAACAAACAAATACAAGATCATAGTCCCTCGATGACGCTATTCAAAGTTGCCTTATAAAATGATCTTAGTCCCTCAAAAAGAATGCTAAGATACCTTGCAAAATTTCTAATCATGGCTATACGATGACCCATGCCCGTCCTGTTTACATCCAAAGATAGGGTTGCTTACCAAATCAATGGTAAAACAACCATGTCAAAGAAAAAGAAAATGAACAAGAAAGACATTTGAGTAGGTAGATTACTCCTAATTACTTGCTCCATTTCAAAACAAACATCCTTGCTATTTTCAAAACAAACACATACACCTTCAAACATCTTACAAAAATTGAAAACATTTTCAAAAGATAAAAAATCTTTGTATACATTATTACAAACGAGAATCATTACAAATATTGCCTAAACAATGGTCTCTTTACAAAATACTTTCAAAAACCACACAAAGCAGAATTTCAAACAAAAGCAAGTGATCTAGCAAGTAACTAAGAACCCATGGATAACCATGGATGAAAATGGTGTTAATACCTTCCCTTTTCATAATCTACCCCCCGAACTCAAAAAACAATCTCAAAGGTCATTCCTGTGCTTTTTCACCTTTCCTTTTTGGATAAAAGAAAAGTCGATGGGGACTCTTACTAAACCGCGATATTTGCGATCAAACGCAAAACCTTCAAGTCAGTTCTCCCACCGTATCACAGTAGCATTCCTATCTTTTGTGATAATACGAATTCTATTTGTTTAAGTAAAAATTCTATTTTACATTCTATGGTTAAACATATAGAAATAAAACATCATTTCATTAGAGACTATGTTAAGAAAGCGATTTTATCTTTAAAATTCATAGATACATACCATCAATGGGCTGATATCTTTATAAAACCCTTAGCTGAAGTATATTTCTTTTCATTCTGAAGCATCTGAAAATGGATTTTTGTCCAGAGTAAGATTTCATCATAATGAGTTATGTTTAGTCGTAGTCTGGAGAAAGGAGATTCTGATTTAAACAAAGAGAATTTTCTTTTTATTCAGAACCTCAGTCATCAAAAGATGTTTCGATCAGAAACATTTCTGATCAGATGGAAACCTTTTAGTTTTCCAGACTCTAAGGATATTAAAACGTGTCACTTAGTTAGATGCATTGATTAACTCGTGTAACCCTTGGTTATTCTTAATCATTACACTATACTTAAGTTATACGACGAACAATGTGAATTTTATTAGAATTGATTAATACATAATTATGACTCTCATTGATTACTCCTAATAATTATGTGTATTTTTCTTTTGAGCTTTTCTCCCTCTTCTAAAAACATTATACACTAGCACACATATCCTCACTTCACTTCCACACTTTTATTAGAAACCCTAAACCCCTCATTCTCTCAATTGTTCATCAAGTTCTTCGTCAAAGTTTATCACCTTCTTCATCATCTTCAATAACTTCAACAATAATGAGCACACAACAACAAGAGGCCGTTCATTTTTCTAAAGAGTTGGAATAAGCTATGAACACTTCTGGGTCTTTATCATGAATCGTTCCACCAAGTTCTTCAACTCCCATGGTAACTGCTTCATCCTCTCTACACATCATTAATGAAACCTACATTACAAAGAAGCATGTTCATGTTCATTGTATTATTCCACCATAAGATTTGATTGTTCTTCGTGAATATCTGGTTAATTTTAACAATCTCTATTCCAACGATTATGACCTAAAGGAAGAATTGAATGCTTAAGGATAGGAACATTATTTAATGAGGCTTCATGGTCCTGTGTATGAATTTTTAGTGAAAGATTTCTAGAAACAGGCTGATTGTGATAACGTGTGTAACACCCCAATTCTACCCGACAATATAAATGTAAATATGAGTTACAAAAATCATACAACTGAATCTGGATACCACAAATTAAACTTAAAAACCATTGCATTCAACATGGATACGTAACACTATAAAACTTCAAATGAACCAACAACAAAATAGATTAATCTTCTAAATCAACAACTTGAACAACTACGCAGCGGAATCATAATAGCATCTTTATCCAACATGAAAGCAACTTCTGAATAACAAGTACTTAACAACAATCAACTTAAAGTTCAGCCAACTGAAATAACAAATACTAAAGCAACAAGCGTTCGTCCCCCTGAGTGTTATGTATCAGAGCAATGACACCGACTCGAACTACTGAAGGTCAACCGCCTTCACTCTGGATTACATGCACGTTACCAACATAAGGGTAACATTCAAACAGAAGGGTGAGATATCAAACACTATAATAGAACGTATGGTAAATATTATATTAGAACCAGTTCATATAAAAATCACCACTTCACAACTTACAAACAACAACAATCACAATAGGCTATCAACAAAATACAACAATTAATTCATCAACACAAAAGCTCAATCATAGTACTTGGAATGAGACTCAATAATATTCAAATGCATGTGGTACCATTGGAGCAGAACTCCCATCTTAAAAATGGAGCAGAACTCCCATATTACAAATTGCCAATCAATAGAGGCATCAACAAGGCATAAGCCTTCTTCGCAGTTTGCCAATCCAGGCCATCGCAGAGTATGCAAATGCATACGAATGCATTATCACATACTCAGAAAAATCATCATCATCACAAGGCATAAGCCCACATCACCATTATTACCAGTAAATAGAGGTAATTCATCATCACTTAAAATTCCCTACAACTTCGCATTATCAACAATATTCACAGTAATCATAACAACTTAACATAAATCAACATTGGCCATAAGCCTATCACATCAATCAACGATTCAATCATTAACATAATCAAGCAACAAATTAACAATAATTTCACACGACACAGTTAACGACCAAAACACAACATGTACGGGAAAAAGGGATGGGGAACTACGTGCCCCTCGACATGCATAACAACTAAGACAATATAACAACTAAATCATACTCCTCGACACACACGGAGAAAACAGGGTAACGACCAACCTATGCTCCTTGACATGTCCTGCAACCTAATTCTTCTCGAAAATCCAACGCATCATTCCCCGACACGCCTTGCAGCCTAAAATGCCGCTCGGTACCTACTACTTCAATATCCTCCCTGACCACTAATTTGGCCAACAACACAATTGCGATATAACGTCTTAACAACCACACCACTAATTTAAAACTTCCGGCCAACCGCTCGGAGTAACGTAGTAACTGGAAAATATATTTTCTATTAACAGATTCCTTCATTGCATAAGACTTTCACGCATAACCCTCCTAATACGACCATAACAACCATTCCTAGTTTCCTGCCAACTGCTCAGAACACTACAACATTCTAACTACCACAACAACATAACGACCACAATAACCCGTGATAAAATTCACTCAATTAATCATCAATTCTACCAGGCAATCACACAACTCAAAACATCCATAACATAACAGAACGAGCATCTTCCCTTAACGGGTTCCACAACATCATGGGCAACAATCACAATTACGACCAATTCTCCATAACAAACATCATAAATCCAATTATGAGGTCATAACCCCACCCTTTCCTGGAGTGAAGGTCGCTCAACCAAAAACTCTAGTCGACGGCTTTGATTCGTTCTACTCGTCACTGGGCAGCTTGCTTCTCTCTCCGTGCAACTGTTCTGGGCAGCGTACAAAAATCCTTATTCTCCAACTAAAACAATTCCTTATGTTAGCTTCTCCTTATATATCAATCCTATTGGGCCTAACTTGCACCCCCACTTTACTATTTCCAACAAATAACATAAGTCCTACATTACTTCATATATTCCCTTTAATTCCACATTATCATTATTATTAATCAACTAATTAATTAATTAATAATAATATAACAACTCATTCCAATAATTCTTAACATCTCGCAAATCCACAAATAATCCAAAAATAATTTAATTAAATAAATAATTAATTAAATTACGGGCGTTACAACTCTCCCCCACTTAGAATATTTTCGTCCTCAAAAATTCACCTCATTCGAACAACTCAGGATAGGAGTCCCGCATCTTGCTTTCCAACTCCCAAGTCATGCTTTCTCCAGCAGCTCCTAACCAGACTACTTTCACCAAAGCAATCTCTTTGCCTCTTAGAGTCTTCATTTCACGATCCGCGATTCGTATAGGCATCATCTCAACAGTAAGATTTCCCTTACTTACACATCATTCATATGAATCACATGAGATGGATCTGAAATATACTTCCAGAGTTATGACACATGAAACACATCATGCAAATTAGAAAGATTAGGCGGTAAAGACACTCTATAAGCCACATCCCAACTCTTTCCAAAATCTGATACGGACCAATAAAACGAGAAGTGAGCTTCTTAGACTTCAATGTTCACCCAACACCAGTTACATGTATAACTCTCAAAAACACATGGTCACCAGCTTGAAATTCCAAATCCTTCCTTCGCTTATCATGATAACTCTTCTGTCTACTTTGGGAAGCTTTCATCTTTTCTCGAATCAACTTCACCTTCTCAGTAGTCTCATGAACAATTTCAAGTCCAAGCACTACACTTTCTCCAGATTCATGCCAACATAAAGGAGTTCTACATCTCCGACCATACAACCCCTCGAAAGGTGCCATCCCGATACTAGAATGGTAACTGTTATTATAAGTGAACTCTATTAATGGAAAATAAGTATCCCATGAACCTCCCTACTCAAGAACACATGCTCTCAACAAATCCTCCAACGATTAAATAGTCCTTTTTGTCTGACCATCCGTCTAAGGATGATACACCAAACTCAACCTCAACTTAGAACCCAACTATCCTTGTAAACTCTTCCAAAAATCAGAAGTAAACCTCAGATCTCTATCCGACATAATCCACAAAGGAACACCATGCAGCTTCACAATTACATTAATGTAAATCTCAGCCAACTTCGACACTGAAAAGCTGATGTTAATAGGAATAAAATGAGCCAACTTCATAAACCTATTAAAAATCACCCAAATAGAATCTTGTCCTCTTAAAGTATTAGGTAACCCCGTCACAAAGTCCATCGAAATCCTATCCCATATCCATTCTGGAACTTCTAACGATTGCATCAACCATGCAAGCTTCTGATGTTCAACTTTCAACTTCTAACAAGTCAAACATGCATACATAACCCGAGCCACATCACTCTTCATCCCAAGCCACCAAAACAAATTCTTCAAATCCTGATACATCTTGTAGCTCCTGGATGAATACTCAACTTACTTCTATGACTCTCTTCAAGGATCACTTTCTTCATCTCTGCATCATCAGGAATAAAAATCTGATTACGAAATCTCAATGCACCTTGCGCATCTAACTTAAAATCACTATTCTCAGACTGATCGATCCCAACCATCGAATCTACCAGTTTCACATCTAACTTATGAGCTTCTCTGATACTATCTAGAAAATCATTATTAATCTTCAACATTCCCAACATAACACCCTGCGGTGTCACCTTGCAAACTAATTTCATATCTCTGAATTGTTCAATTAATTCCAACTCTTTAACCATCATTGTTGACATATGTAAAGTCTTTCGAATCAACACATCAGCTACCACATTCACTTTGCTTGGATGATAATTCAAACCGAAACCATAATCCTTTAACAACTACAACCATCTTCTTTGTCTCATATTCAATTCCTTCTGATCAAATAGATACTTTAAGCTCTTATGGTCACTAAACACTTCAAATCTAGAACCATAAAGATAATGCCTCCAAATTTTCAACACAAAAACAATCGCAGCAAGCTCTAAATCATGTGTAGGATAGTTCTTCTCATGAGCCCTCAACTTCCTGGATGCATACGCAACTACCTTATCATTATGCATAAGCACGCCTCTTAAACCCATCTTAGAAGCATCACAATATATCATAAAAGGTTCTCCTGGATTAGGTAACGTCAAAATCGGAGCTGACGTCAATCTTTTCTTCAATTCCGTAAAACTTTCTTCGCACTAAACATCCCACACAAAAGCTCTACCTTTATAAGTCAACTTAGTCAATGGAAGTGCCAACTTATAGAAACCTTCGATAAACCTCCTATAATAACCAGCTAATCCTAAAAAGCTTCTAATCTCAGTAGCCGATTTCGGAGTTTCCCATTGCAACACAGCATCTATTGTAGATGGATCTACAGCAATGCACTACCTGAGATCACATGGCCAAGAAAAATAACCTCCTTTAACCAAAATTCACACTTAGACAGCTTTGCATACAACTTCTTCTCTTTAAAAACTTGCAATACTACTCTTAAGTGTTTTGCACGCTCTTCTCGTGACTTGGAGTAAATCAAAATATCATTAATGAACACCACCATAATCGAATACTCATAGTGTCCATAACGCGTTCTGAAAGTCGTCTTCTCGATATCTTCATCCTTCACTTTAATCTGATGATAACCCGACCTCAAATCAATCTTACTAAACACACGAGTACCCACCAATTGATCTATTAAGTCATCTATTCTTTGAAGCTGATGCTTGTTCTTAATCGTCACTTTATTCAACTGCCTATAATCAACACAAAGCCTCATACTTCCATCTTTCTTCTTTACTAGCAACATTGGAGCTCCCCACGGTGATACACTTGGTCTCATAAACTTCTTTTCAAGTAACTCTTCCAATTTCTTCTTTAATTCCGACAATTTAGATGCATGCATTCTGTATGGTGTCATAGACAAAGGTCTGGTGCCAGGTACAAGATCAATAGCAAACTCAACTTCTCTCGCTGAAGGTACATAAGGAATTTCATCAGGGAAAACTTCAGGAAATTCACGCACCACCTGCAATTCCTCAATTATAGCTTGATTCTCGACATATAGCAATGCCATCAATGAGAACATTTGAGCCTCTTATTGCATCAACTTCCTCAATTGCCTAGCAGACAACAGGCCAGGTTCCTTTTCCTCGGGAGTAGAAAACCTCACAGACTTGTTATAACAATTAATATGAACATAATTATTCTCTAACCAGTTCATACTTAGAATCACATCCAACCCTCTAAAAGGAAAACAAACCAAATCAACAGCAAAGTCTCTGTCAAAGATCGACAAAGGACACTTTAAACACACAAAAGAAGTAGTCACCGACCCCTTGGATGGAGTGTCGCAGCCATCTCTCCATTCATAGAAGATAACATAAGATCCAATTTTTAACACAATCAGCAACAATAAAGCAATGAGTAGCACCAGTATTAATAATAGTAATTAAAGGAGTACTATTAATGAAACACGTACCTCTGATAAGTCTGTCCTCAGTAGCTACCTGATCCTCAACCAAAGCGAACACTTTACCATTGGTTTGCTCCTTCTTTAGTTTCTGACACTGGCTACCAATGTGTCCTTCTTCACCATAATTGAAACAAATCACCTCCTTATGCTTGCACTCAGACACAACATGTCCAGTCTTACCACAACGGAAACACATCTTCACCTCAACAGCACACACATTACTCTTATGCCCAGGTTTTCCACATTTGAAGCAAACCACACCAGCAGGAGCATCTCCCTCACTAGGCCTCTGACCCTGAGCAACTTTCTGTTTACCTTTACCAGTTGGGGCATCATAAGCCTTACCACGATTTTGTTGGTGCTTACCCCTCTTCTCACTGATTATCTTGTAATGAGCATTATTATCCTCTTTATAAATCCTACAACTATCAATCAAATTAGCAAAGACACGTATCTTCTGGTATCCAACTTCCTTCTTGATCTCTGCGCGGAACCCATTCTCAAACTTGATGCACTTTGAAAACTCAGCATTAGCCTCACTATAGTGCGGATAAAACTTAGCCAACTCAACAAACTTTCAGTATACTCTACAATCGACATACTCCCTTGCTTCAGCTTAAGAAACTCAATTTAATTCTTACCACGAACATCTTCAAGGAAATAATTCCTCAGAAATTCTCGACAGAACATAGCCCAAGTAACATTTTCACCTGCAGCTTCCAACCTCTGACACGTCTCTAGTCACCAGTCATCAGCTTCGACTGCTAGCATATGAGTACCAAACCGAACCTTCTGCACTGGAGTGCAGTCCATCACACATATGATTCTCTCAATCTCTTTTAACCAATCCAATGCTCCGTTAGGATCATACTTTCCCTTGAACATAGGCGGATTCTCCCTCGGGAAAGTTGCCAAACTACGAGATCCCGCATTCCCATCAACGTTCGACTGATTCTCCATAGCAGGCGCCATTGCTTCTAAAGCAGCTGCAAGCGCAACATCATTCCTTCCATCCATCTCAACTTATCACTATAACATAAACAACGGTTAGAACTCAAATTAACAATACTAGATTGTTAAACAACCTACGACTCGACAACTTGGTCGAACGAACCAACTTGTCTCTGATACCAACTTTGTAACACCCCAATTTTAACCGACAATATAAATGTAAATCAGAGTTATAAAAATCATAAAACTAAATCAAGATGCCACAAATTTAACTTAAAAACCATTGCGTTCAACATGGATACATAACACTTTAAAACTTCAGATGAACCAGCAGCAAAATAAATTAATCTTCTAAATCAATAACTTGAACAACTATGCAGCGGAATCATAATAACATATTTATCCAACATGAAAGCAACTTCTGAATAACAAGTACTTAACAACAATCAACTTAAAGTTCAGCCAACCGAAATAACAAATACTAAAGCAACAAGCGTTCATCCCCCCGAGTGTTACGTATCAGAGTAATGACACCGACTCGAACTATTGAAGGTCAACCGCCTTCACTCTAGATTACCTGCACGTTACCAATATAAGGGTAACATTCAAACAGAAGGGGTGAGATATCAAACACTATAATAAAACATATGATAAATATTATATTAGAATCAGTTCATGCAAAAATCACCACTTCACAACTTACAAACAACAACAATCACAACAGGCTATCAACAAAATATAACAATTAATTCATCAACACAACAGCTCAGTCGTAGTACTTGGAATATGAATCAATACTATGTGAATGCATGTGGTACCATTAGAGCAGAACTCTCATCTTAAAAACGAAGCAGAAATCTTACAAATTTATAATTAATAGAGGCATCAACAAGGCATAAGCCTTCTTCACAGTTTGCCAATCCAGGCCATCACAGAGTATGCAAATGTATATGAATGCACTATCACATACTCACAACAATCATCATCATCACAAGGCATAAGCCCACATCACCATTATTACCATTAAATAGCGGTAATTTATCATCACTTAAAATTCCCTGCAACTTCGCATTATCAACAATATTCACAATAATCACAATATCACAACAACTCAACATAAATCAACATTGGCCTTAAGAATATCACATCAATCAACGATTCATTCATTAACATAATTAAACAACAAATTAACAATAATTTGACACGACACGGTTAACGACCAAAACATCGCAAGTATGTCCAAAAGGGATAGGGAACTATGTGCCCCTTGACATGCATAACAACTAGGACAGCATAACAACTAAATCATACTCCTCGACACGAACAGAGAAGACCGGGTAACAACCAACCTATGCTCCTCGACATTTCCTGCAACCTAATTCTGCTCGAAAATCCAACACATCATTCCCCGACATGTGTCGCAGCCTAAAACACCACTCGGTACCTACTACTTCAGTATCCTCCCCGACCACTAATTTAGCCAACAACACAGTCGCGATATAACGTCTTAACGACCAAACCACTATAATTTATAACTTCCGGCCAACCGCTCAGAGTAACACAATAATGGTCAACTATATTTCCTATCAACAAATTCCTTCATTGCATAAGACCGTCACACATAACCCTTCTAATACAACCACAACAATCATTCCAAGTTTCCGGCCAACTGCTCGAAACACTACAACATTGTAACGACCACAACAACATAAAGACCATGACAACTAGTGATAATCTACACTCACTTAATCCTCGATTCTACCGAGAAATCACACAACTAAAAACGTCCACAACATAACAGAACAGGCATCTTCCCTTAACAGGTTCAGCAACATCACGGGCAACAATCATAATTACGACCAATTCTCCATAACAAACATTATAAATCCTATTATAAGGTCAGAACCCCACCCTTACCTGGATTAAAGGTCGCTCAACCAAAAAATCTAGTCGATGACTTTTCTTCGTTCTGCTCGTCACCGTGCAGCTTGCTTCTCTCTCCGTGCAACTCTTCCGGGCAGCGTACAGAAATCCTTGTTCTCCAAATAAAACAAATCCTTGTGTTAGCTTCTCCTTATATATCAATCCTATTGGGCCTAACCTACACCCCCACTTTACTATTTCCAACCAATAACATAAGTCTAACATTACTTCATATATTCCCTTTAATTCCACATTATCATTATTATTAATCAACTAATTAATTAATAATAATACAACAACTCATTCCAATAATTCTTAACATCTCGAAACTCCACAAATAATCCAAAAATAATTTAATTAAATAAATAAATAATTAATTAAATTACGGGCGTTACAATGTGCATGTGGTTTCTCATGTGCTAGGTCAAAGAATCATAACAACTGAGAAGTCAATAGTAGATCTTCTTGGAATGAAGCATCTGGAAAGAAAACGAGTCCATGGAATGGATAGCAAGTCTAAGTTTTTGAAATAAACTATCAACAAATACTTCTTCAAAAACTAATATCCTAATAAGATTGAATACAAGAGTAAGGATATACATGATAAGCTTAGGGTTTGGCACAAAATCATTTTGGGTTGTACCAACCCTAAACCATCTTCTAGATCATCTGATTTTTTTAATGCTCGTCAGAAGTACATGTTGTATTATCTGATGACTCATCAGAAGATATATCTTCTTTCTCTTATTTTCTACTATTTGAGGGACACCATCATAAAGATCAGAACCACAGATGATCCAAACAAGAAGATTCCAAATTACATTCCCTTTGGATGTCTTCTGACTGAGATCTTTGTGGAAAGTTGTTTGGTGAAGTTTCTGATTAATGAAGCTCACTACACAGAGGATCTGGCTTTTGGCATTTGAGAATCTTTCAATGCACAGAATCTGAAGAATATGTAGATGATAAAGAAAGTAAATGTTAATCCTCTGTTGGTTCCTTCTACTAGCATCATTGGATGAAGACTTCCAGTGGATAACTTCCCTCTGTTTACTAAGGGAGATAGTACAAATGGAATTGCTGCTTATGTGAAGATGATGATAGAAGAAGGGCATGATATGATCAACTTCAGATACGATGATTTGCCTCCTCATCTGGTTTCAATTGATCCTTCAGGAGGAAATAGGAAGAAGAGCTCAGAGGCTTCTGAGTCTAGAAGGAAGAAGAAGAAGGGGAAGTCTGAAGCTTATAAGAATGTGTCTTTGGCCATTTATCCATAAGCTATGAGTAAGTTTGCTACATTTGTATCTATTTTTTCAGTTGTTTCAAATATTGTTAATGCATTATCATCCACTAGAACTTCCATTACACAAACTTATTCTTTTCCATCCTTTTATGTTTCATCATCTACCATCCCTACACTTGTATCTGATCCTATTACTACCATAATCCCTTCAACAACAAATGCTTCTGTTTTAAACCCCTTTCCCTCTCTCACAACTCCCATTCCATCAGAACCACTTTAAACGTTCACCTCACCTATAATCACTTCCATATCTGAAACTCTTACACCACAACCAGCTTCTGAAACCCTTCATTCACCAATATCACAAAGCTTACTTCAATTCGCCTTCTCCAACCAAGAACTCATCTACCATGATTAACTCACTCACCATTCTGATCCACACTCTCCATCTGACCAATGTCTGAAAGGACAATTTCTGAACCATTTGAAATCTCCACCTCTGAACAATTCACCATATATGATCTACTTGATCTCTCTGAACAACCATCTGAACCAAACCATTATGTACCATAACTTACCTTAACATTTTATGAATAACATGTCCCCAAAACCTTGGATGAACGCATTAATATGTTTTTAAACAAGGCTAGGAAGAAGGTTGCAAAGATGCAAGAACAAGCAAGTACAAGTACTAAGCCTCAGGATATGGACGGTTCTTGGAAGCTTTTTTAGAAGTGGATGTTTTCTGAATTTGAGAGGCTGATGAGATTTTATGAAGCATCCTGAGTTGTTGGAGTTCAGATGGTGACTTAAAGAGAAAAAGTAAGAGAAAGAATCAAACTCTTTAGAAATTTTGCTGCAAAGCAAAGAGAGGATGAAGCCAGAGAGCTTAAGGATGTTGAAGAAGCTAGGCTCAAATATGAGGAAGATTCTAGAGCTGGTGAAGTAGCCAGATCGACTCAGGAGGTTAAAGAAGCAGAAAGGCAAGGCAAGAAGTTATGGTTGTTGTGATTGGTGGAAATAGAACTGACTGTTTTGAAATGTTGGTTCGTGAAATGTCGCGGTAAGCAAGAGTCGCCACCGTCTTTTATGTTCTCCAACAAGGAAAGGACAAAAGCACAGCAAAATTCCTTTTCGAGATGTCTCTCGGTTCGGGAGGTAGATTTATAGAAAGGGAAGGTGTTAGCACCCTTTCTATCCATGGTTATCCATGGGCTCTTAGGTACTTGCTCACTATGTTTTCAAAAATTGTTTGCTTTTCTTGTGTTTGTGGGTTTTGAAAAAGTTTAGTTTGAAAAACTTCTAGGTAACTCTTGTATCAGTCCTCAAGAGTGTATGAAGTATTTGTTTGAAAACTTTTTGAAAGTGTAGGTGCGAAAAGATGTTTTTGTTTTTGAAGAGAGCAAGTACCCAGGAGAAATCTACCTACTCTAAGGAATTAGGCTGTGTAAGAGTCCTTTAGACAGTACTATCCCACTATTGAGAAGTAGGTAGCACCGTCTTTGGAGTTATTCGTGTCAATTCGATTATAGGGACAATGTGTGGTCACCAAAGCAATAGTAGGACGCCTTAGCGGTAACCCTAATGTCCTATATCCTTTTTATATCTGAGGCAACCGTTTCGAGGCAACTGGATCTTTAGACAGGAGGGCGACCTCTAAAACACCCTATACTTGATGACCATCTCGAGGCAACCAAGTGAGGCGTACCCTAAGAGTGGCATGTGCATGTGTGTTAAATTCAGTTAAGATTATCTTGTACATGTTATTTGTGAGCTACGCTTTGATTTTATTTTTTCAGACAAGTCTTGCATGCATAATTAGCAATTAATAATTGTGCGGAATATAAACTGCGGAAAGCGAATCTACGCTATTACAAGGCGTCAGGTTTTACATCGCCAAAAACATAACCCTTTGGAAAATAAATACGAGAAATTAAAGAAAGAGATAAAATCCTAATTATCTATTACATTCCCTGAGCAGATACATCAATATGATCAATTAAAATAAATATGCACGCGAAAGGAATTGAATCAGGACGTCCTTAGGGTTTTGACCCTTTTTTGAGAAAAGAATTGAATTTTGTCCTTTTTGCAATTAATTAAATATTAAACCTAAAACTGATCAATTAATTAATTAAAAAAATTTTTTTTGTGTTTTTTAAGTCTTTAATAAAAATAAAATAAAAAGGAGTTAAAATTATCAAAACCCTAATTCTAAGCTAAGTCTATTTATTGTGAAAAAGAGATTAAAGTTAACCTAATTTAACTAAATTAATTTATTAGAGTTTATTTACAAAAATAATTATTAATAGTGAAAATAATAAATAATAAAAATAAACAATACTTTAAGTTTCTGATTTTATTATGAAAAATAATTTATGAATTAATTAAATAATAGTAATAATAATTATTAAAAGAAAATAAAAAGAAAGAAAAAAGAAATAGAAACCAGGGGGTTGATGGACCCATTAGGAGGTGTTGTTTGCAGATTTCAGGCCCATTAGTCAGCAAGCCTATTTGACTTTTGGAATTGGCTATGCAAGCTTTGACCAGGAGCGTGGTGGTCATCCACTTTTTGATCATTGGATTGGTGGTGGTGGCCACATGGCAGGCTGATGCATGAGGTGTATGATAGAGTATTCTTTGAAGCCTGCATGAGATTACATAAGAAAAAAGTAGAAACAATTATTTGGGGGACCTGGGAATCGAACCCAGGTCCCAATGGTTTCCAGCCACATCATCTTCCACTGAGCCATGCGCCTGTATTTGATATTATAATAGCTAATGAATATAATATATGAAACATATCAATTATGCTGGAAAGAGAAAAAAAATGCGCGTAGTTTGAATGCTCCACTCCCACGCTTCCACGTCTTGTCTTCTTCGCTGAAACCTGCAAAATACAAATCAAATAGCGGGGGTTTTTAACCCCCACAACCTGCATCCACATAAAATAGCGAATAGGCGTACGTTAAATATAAATTGTTCGCGAGCATGGGGTTTGATTCGTCTGGCCTTGACGAATTCAACCATAGGTCTTTCAAAGCTTAATTTTTCCTATATCACAAAGCCCCAATTTGAGAGCTTGGAAAACCTAAAATTCATCAATGGCGTTTTCTGTTTCAGGGCATCTTAATCCAATTATCTTGTACCAAAAGCTTCGTACAGTCCTTATGAACACAAAACAATCAACAAAAGATGTCAAATATGCATGAATCAAAGTATATGATTTTGGAAAAATTGTTCAAACCGTGGGTCTGTGTAGAACGTTTTCTTGAGCTTTGGCGTATGATTTTGATTGCAAAATGTTACTGAGAGTTCCTGCAATGTGTTAGAAGCAATTAAAAGTATTGAATTGGCCTTGACGTGAGAAAACAGTTTTCAAGTTTCTTGAAAAAAATTCAATATGGCTATGGCTTTTTGCAGCAGCTTTTCACGTGTGAGGCATTATGGTTAGCTTCAGTACTTATAATGGAAGGGAATTAGGTTAACTTCTGGCCAAGAAATCCATTGCATTATGATTTGTATATTTGATTTTCAATCAAATATTTTTCAATCTTTTTGATTGAAAAACCTTGCCAAATTGGGAGATTTTGGTCCCCTTGATGTGCACACGAAATCTCCAGCATATGTTGACCTTTTGCTTCACAAAAAGATTTGGAAATCATATCTTGATATTTTCCTACAATTAAATTAATTAAATGAATTAAAAATCCAATTAATTAATAAAAATAAGAAAATAATTCAATTTAATCTCAATGGGTCGTGCATAAGCCTTGGACAAAGTTTCAAGAAGGAATTTGAGGCCCATTAGCAAAAACAAAGTGTTTTGAGCAAAGTTGACTTTTGCAAATTCACAAAAATTTCCCAACTTCTCCAATGCATATCTTGGTCAATTTTGATCATATGAACATGTTCTTGGACATTTTGGAAAGGTATTGAAGCCCTCTAAGCAATGCCTTTGGTCCCATGTAATTTGGATTTATCAATCTCAAGTTATGGTCTTTAACTTAAAATGCCTTTTTGTTGACTTTTGAAATTGACCTATAATGTAGAAATTGATAAATTTTTGTGAGAGCATTTCTTGGAATTGGAATGTGAAGATGAGTTGTAGGAAATGTCATCCCCTTCAAAATGAGCATTGGATGGGATTTTTCTGATGAACCATGCAAAAGTTATGCCTTGGTCAAGTTACAGTTGACTTTTCAACTGTCCAAAAATAGTAACTTTTGCATCTTTGATGATTTTTGAGCCATGCTTGAGGAATCATGATCAAGACTTGATCAAATGATGATTGTGACCTCAAAATAAGATGTTGACCAAAAATTCCGACTTTTGACTGCCAAATGACCATTTTACCCCTGCAGTTGATTGTGAAGCAAATGAAGCTTTTGACTGTGCAATTTGCCTATGTGAGTCTTGAGACTTGGCATGTAGAAGCTTGGAAATGTATGTAGGCCTATGAGACTTGGTTGGACCCCTGAAAACCTCAAATTCCTTTAAAGAAACAAAACCATAATTTTGACTGGCTTAGGAGGCATTTGGACTGTGCAACCCTTGTGTAGTCTTGAACCATTTGAAGATGATTCCTGACAAATCTTGAAGAATATGGGAGGGCAAATTTTAGGGTACAACAGTTTCCCCTGTTCAATCTTCTTAAACCTGAGGATGTAGATTGGCTTGCGTGCCTTTCGTGATCCGAAGGTGGAAGAGGATTGAACACTATAGTGCCCAGAAATTTGCACTCGCATAGTAGAATATCAGTAATGTGATGGCGGGAATGGGCTTACAGATGCCATTTGGAGATATGATGGATAGGAGGATGGGCTTATAGATGCCATCTGGAGATGTGATAGAAAGTTGATGGAGGGATGGGCTTATAGATGCCATCTGGAGATTGTTGGTAGATTGTAACTCTGTAAGTTGGAGGAGGGAACCTGTGTAGGGTTGTTTGATGATGAGCTCGTGTAAAACCGCATCTTGGAAAGAAGGAAACCTGTGTAGGGTTGACTGATGATGAGCCTGTGTGAAACTGCATCTTTGAAGGAAGAAAACTTGTGTAGGGTTGATTGATGATGAGTCCGTGTTAAACTGCATCTTTGGAAAGAGGAAAACCTGTGTAGGGTTTCTTGGTGACGAGTCCGTGTAAAACTACGTCTGGAGAGAGACAACCTGTGTAGGGTTTCTTGATGACGAGTCCGTGTAAAACTACGTTTGGAGTTGAGAGAACCTGTGTAGGGTTTCTTGATGACGAGTCCGTGTAAAACTACGTCTGGAGTTGAGAAGGGAACCGATGTAAGGTTTCTTCGGGATAAGTTCGTGTGAAACTTCTGGATGAACCGGGGTAAGGTTACTGTGAAATAAGTTCGTGTAAAACTTCTTGAGGAACCGGGGTAAGGTTACCTTGGGATAGGTCCGTGTAAGACTTTAGGAGGAACCGGGGTAAGGTTACCTTGAGGTAAGTTCGTGTAAAACTTCTTGAGGAACTGGGGTAAGGTTACCTTGGGGTAAGTTCGTGTAAAACTTTAGGAGGAACCGGGGAGGAACCGGTGTAGGGTTGCCTGAGGACGAGTCCGTGTAAAACTTCGTCTGAAAGGGAGGGGAAACCTGTGTAGGGTTACCTTGATGATGAGTCCATGTAAAACTACATCTTATGTTGAGAAGGAACCGGTGTAGGGTTGCCTAAGGATGAGTCTGTGTAAAACTACATTTGAGATGAGAAGGAACCGGTGTAGGGTTCTTCATGATGAGTCCGTGTAAAACTTCATTTGCACTGATAAGGAACCGGTGTAGGGTTGCCTAATGACGAGTCCGTGTAAAACTTCATCTGAAAGAGAAGGAACCGGTGTAGGGTTGCTCCATGATTGTCAAGTAGATAATTGTCCTGTCTGATTTCAGGTATTAACCCATGATCAGTCGTCCACAGAATTTTCCTGGTTTGTTACAGGTGTTGATCTGGAACTGCAAAGGTAGATGGTAATCATCTTTTGATTGACCTTTTCCTAAAAAGTCAAAACATTAGTTGTATGCAATGTCATGATGTATGAAATGCATGATGTCATGATGTTCTCAAAAATAAATGAGATCGTGCCGTATGAACTTTATCATGTATGTAAGCAGGAGGTATGAAATGTGAAATGTCTATGAATGTATTTTCGTCTGGGAAAATAAATCCTTGACGAATGCCTGGAAGTTAAATCCTGGGCTGACGTTGAAGAATAGAGTTCTTCGTTTCCGCTGGGGATGATGATTGCAAGAATAAACTGGTAGGAGAAGGTGACTCCGTTGGGGAATAAACTTGTTGAAGAGATTACTCTGCGGGGAATTACTCTGTGGGGAGAGACGCTTCGCTGAGGTTTTGATGATAACTCCGCTGGGGATTCCGGTTGAAAAGCTCTGTTGAGGGCATTTGATGAACTCCGCTGGGGATGGAGAGAACTTCGCCGAGGACGATCTTTTCGTTGTAATTAGCTGAGGATAACCCAGTTATAAGCTCTGGTGGGGAATAACCTTTGAATGTGGTCGAGGAGAGATACATGTACTCTGCAGGTGATAAGCTTCCAGAATCTACTGGGGATAAGCTTCCAGAATCTACTGGGGATAAGCTTCCAGAATCTGTTGGAGAGATTGATTCAACTCTCCTGGGGAAACTTTTGGACTGTACTGGGGAAGTGGTTCCACTGGGATGTCTGTATTCCGTCGGGGAACAATCTTATATTTCCGTCAAGGAATATTAAGACTGCCAGGGATGCTTGCTTAGGAACATTTGTATACTCCGCTGGGGAATATTGAGATCTTCTGGGGATACCTGACTTCCTTAAGGCTGACAGTAGACTAACTCTGCTTGGGGAGAGTATCGCTGACTTGCTGGAGATACTGTGCCTTTTTGGGGCTGATGGGAGACCAACTCTACTTGGGGAGAGTATTGCTGAATCTTGTCTTACTCTGCGAGGAGTGAAGGTATCTTAGGCATATTCTTCAGCTGAATCTACCTTGCGTCTGGTGGACAGAGCAGCTTGTACAGTTCGGACAATTCTTGTTGCCCCGGTTTCTGTGGGAGAAGGTACCTGTGGAGGTGCTTGATAACTGCCGATTGACAAATATTCTTCTGGTAGGCAAGTGACGAGATGACGGAACATAGTCGTACGCTTTTGATCCCTAATTTTTTCCTGGACCGCCCTTTCGGGTTTTCAGTCCATCGGGATACCCTTTTTTTGCCCAAGCCGCCTTTTCAGGTTTTCGACTTGCCGGGTGTACAGATTTTTCATTTTCATCCCTCATTTTTGCCCGAACCCTTTTGGTTCACCGGGAAGCCCTTATTTTTGCCTAGGCCAGTCAACCTAGCGGGTCTTTGATTATGCATAGTACTTTTAGACTATGTCCATGCTCTCAGGATGTAGGGAGTTGTCACTGTCAGTAGTGTTGCATTGCCATACTACCAGAAGATGTTCGTTTGATCATGCAAGATTCATTGCTGGAATTCATGTCCAATGCCCCAAGTGACTCAGGCAGAGATTGCCCCAAGCTATTGGGCATTTTTGAGAGATTCTTTGAATCTTGACTTAACTGCCCCAGATGATAGACCATGATCATGTCGTGCCCCCTGGTTGGAAGTGTTTTTCCATTTGAGGTGACCTTTGAGAAGATTTTTGTTCACAAGATATTCATCATGCGAATTTCTCTACTGTTCGAACAAATAATCATGTGCAAACAATGTTATTTTAAGAATGCAAAGCTTATGTCTGTCTTGAAGTTTTTGAAAATGCATTTTTCAATAAAACAAGTGATTTTTTTGTAAATGTGATGTCAGCTCAGTATTTTACAGCAAGCCTTAAGGAGTCAGGATACCCTTTGTAACAGTATGCTTTCGAACTAACCCATGCTTCCGCTAGGACTTTTTAAGGGTTGTAACGTGGCCTGGTTCATGGTTTAAGAAACAAAGGGTAAAGGCTCAAATTTTATTTGTACCCACCCATTCTTCGTGATGTTCTTCAAACCTAAACTCAGCTAATCGTGCGTTAGACCTTGTTTGAGTCTTTGCTCTGATATTCCGGTGATGGTTCGGATACTGAAAGTTTTATTTTTACCAGGCAGTCATTTCCCTTTTTTGTTGAGGGTTTATAGGACCTCTTTCTTTTTGATTGCGTTATCCCTGTTTTTTGCCTGAACTGTTTCTTTTGTAATTACAATCAGCGGGATGCCCCAGTTTTGTAAGTCTCCTTCATAGGTTTTGACTTAATGGGCTTTTGTTTTGAGAGATAATGACTGCCTGTCCTTATGATTATTCGGAACCATCACTGTCTTTTATTTTGGAAGGGCTTCTTTGGTGCCATTCGTTTTGCACTTGGATCAACTGAGAAAACTACCCTGCCCCAGGTTATGATTAAGGGTTTTAATTTTTTTGTGAAAAGAAAAAAAACTCCTACTTCTTTGGCTCGAAGGGGTTGACGAGGGATTATCTTCCTTATAACTCCAGTGTTTAGGAATTGAAACAATGCCTGTACCTCATCAGCGGGGTCTGCTCAACAGCATACTGTAAAGATCGTGGTATCGTTTTTGTCATCCTCCCTCAAAAGGCTTAGAATTTAATCGAGAGTTGACATCAAAAAATGAAAGCAGTTTGAATATAGCGAATGCGAATATATTGATTCAAAACAGACATATGCGATGCATTGATAAAGTAAAAGAGTTTGACATGAACAAATGTTTGAACAAGCAAAGAAAAATACAACTTGAAACTTCCAATGAACAAAATTTCTTCTCGTCTAGGGATAGTAGAAGAACTCGACCTGGCCATCTTGGGTGAATTCCACTGCTCCTTCATCAATCAGGTACTGGATCTTGTTCTGCAGAGTCCAACAGTCGTCGGTGTCGTGTCCAGGACTGTCAGAATGGTAGGCACATCTCACACTCGGGTTATACCTGGAAGAGGAAGTGTTGGGATTCTTAGGAGGGTCCCTTAATGTGATCAGATTCAATCTCAACAGGCGTTGTAAATCTTGAAACAACGACATGTTGAGCTGGGTGAATTGCCTCCTAGGCTTGTCTGGCTTGCTCTGATCAACCCGTTGTTCTTGGCGAGGTCGTTGTTGGACCTGTGAAGTAGTAGCAGCTTGGAGAGGTCTATTCATTGAACCAAACCTTTGACTTTTTGGAGGCTGATTACCGGTTTGGTCCCCAGCCTTGACTACTTACTTTATATTGTCTTGCTGAAGCTGGTTGATCACAGTTCTCAACTCTTCTTCCTCCCGAGCTAAGCCTTGGATAAGGGCCATCTGCCCCAGCATCTGAGTCCTCATTGCATCTACCTCAGCTTGCAGATGTTTCAGTCGTTCATCCTTACCGTCTTCTGGACTGTTCTTGACCAAATTCCCCAATCAGGAGCGTTCTCAATTCTTCCTGCCCCTTGGATAGGCTTAGGAAGATTTCCCTAAACTGAGTCTCTTGAGTACGGAGATCCTGGTTGTCTGGTTGGAAAGCCATTTCTAAAATAAACAGCGAAGAAGGTAAGTGACTTGTAACAAGGGTACCTGCTATGCAATGATGTGTATGTATGCATGCAATGTTTTCAAGGATCTCGCGGGGTAAACAAGAAAATTGTTAGAACTTGAATCTGGGTAGCTTGATTGAAGGAACTTCATGTTGTTGAGAGTCCTTCTTCAAGAGTCAAAGCTCACCATATCGAATGGGTCATAGCCCCTGACTCAAGTTATCAACCTTGGCTAGAGGAAAATAAATCCCCTTTTCCCCTTTGCTAGACAGTTGGTTCATCATGACCTGCATCACAGACCCTTGAGATCCTTGAAATGGGTTAGTCCTTATGCAGGATGTATGCAATGGTATGATGGTATGATGTTATACTATGCGTGGAGTGATGTAGGTGAACCCTGTTATGAGTCCAGATTAAGGACTGTAAACAAAACCTGCAAGGAACTCATGTTTTCAGATAACAAGAATATGCAAATAATCAAGTTTGAAGGCACACAAGTCACACAAGACAACCCTTAGAGTTTAGGCCAGCATGAAGTTTAGGTACTACCCTCTTGAAGTTGGTGGGCTCAAAACCTGTCCTATCAAAAGTAATCGGGTTCTAAGGAACTCAATATCATTAGGTTGTTTTCTATGTTCATTGTTTTGATTTAGCCACTGAACTGGCGATCAAAATATTCCAAGAAAACAACCCTCAATGAGTGTAGTATCGAGTATCTACCAACTTCGGACTGCACCAAAGTCAGTCATCTCACTACCCCTAAAGAGGCCAGGATGGTCAAGTAAGGTTCCTAAGGTCAGTTGATGCTTCACGACACCACGCGGCGGCCCCGTACTCTCCTTGACTTGACTCAAGGGTTACCGGTACTCACCAAAGTTCCACATTAACTTAGCAACTGCTTCAACCGTGTCGGTATACCCCGCACAGTTCCCTCACAGTTTGTTGCTACTTCTAAAAGGTATCCCCCAGATCCGGGTTAGGATCTATGAAACTCCAAGACAGGCCCACAATATTAAAGCAAACAAAGCAAGCAATTGAAAACATAAGAGTGGTTTAATCCTAAGGTACACCTCACTTATAAGTATCCCCAGCAGAGTCGCCAGTTCTGTGATCGGTGGAAATAGAACTGACTGTTTTGAAATGCTGGTTCGCGAAATGTCGCGGTAAGCAAGAGTCGCCACTGTCTTTTATGTTCTCCAACAAGGAAAGGATAAAAGCACAGCAAAATTCCTTTTCGAGATGTCTCTCGGTTCGGGAGGTAGATTAATAGAAAGGGAAGGTGTTAGCACCCTTTCTATCCTTGGTTATCCATGGGCTCTTAGGTACTTTCACACTATGTTTTCAAAAATTGTTTGCTTTTCTTATGTTTGTGGGTTTTGAAAAAGTTTAGTTTGAAAAACTTCTAGGTAACTCTTGTATCAGTCCTCAAGAGTGTATGAAGTATTTGTTTGAAAACTTTTTGAAAGTGTAGGTGCGAAAATATGTTTTTGTTTTTGAAGAGAGCAAGTACCCAGGAGAAATCTACCTACTCTAAGGAATTAGGCTGTGTAAGAGTCCTTTACACAGTACTATCCCACTATTGAGAAGTAGGTAGCACCGTCGTTGGAGTTATTCGGGTCAATTCGATTATAGGGACAATGTGTGGTCACCAAAGCAATAGTAGGATGCCTTAGCGGTAACCCTAATGTCCTAGATTCTTTTTATATCCGAGGCAACCGTTTCGAGGCAACTGGATCTTTAGACAGGAGGGCGACCTCTAAAACACCCTATACTTGATGACCATCTCGAGGCAACCAAGTGAGGCGTACCCTAAGAGTGGCATGTGCATGTGTGTTAAATTCAGTTAAGATTATCTTATACATGTTATTTGTGAGCTACGCTTTGATTTTATTTTTTCAGACAAGTCTTGCATGCATAATTAGCAATTAATAATTGTGCGGAATATAAACTGCGGAAAGTGAATCTACGCTATTACAAGGCGTCAGGTTTTACATCGCCAAAAACATAACCCTTTGGAAAATAAATACGAGAAATTAAAGAAAGCGATAAAATCCTAATTATCTATTACATTCCCTGAGCAGATACATCAATATGATCAATTAAAATAAATATGCGCGCGAAAGGAATTGAATCAGGACGTCCTTAGGGTTTTGACCCTTTTTTGAGAAAAGAATTGAATTTTGTCCTTTTTGCAATTAATTAAATATTAAACCTAAAACTGATCAATTAATTAATTAAAAAAAATGTTTTTGTGTTTTTTAAGTCTTTAATAAAAATAAAATAAAAAGGAGTTAAAATTATCAAAACCCTAATTCTAAGCTAAGTCTATTTATTGTGAAAAAGAGATTAAAGTTAACCTAATTTAACTAAATTAATTTATTAGAGTTTATTTACAAAAATAATTATTAATAGTGAAAATAATAAATAATAAAAATAAACAATATTTTAAGTTTCTGATTTTGTTATGAAAAATAATTTATGAATTAATTAAATAATAGTAATAATAATTATTAAAAGAAAATAAAAAGAAAGAAAAAAGAAATAGAAACCAGGGGGTTGATGGACCCATTAGGAGGTGTTGTTTGCAGATTTCAGGCCCATTAGTCAGCAAGCCTGTTTGACTTTGGGAATTGGCTATGCAAGCTTTGACCAGGAGCACGGTGGTCATCCACTTTTTGATCATTGGATTGGTGGTGGTGGCCATATGGCAGGCTGATGCATGAGGTGTATGATAGACTATTCTTTGAAGCCTGCATGAGATTACATAAGAAAAAAGTAGAAACAATTATTTGGGGGACCTGGGAATCGAACCCAGGTCCCAATGGTTGCCAGCCACATCATCTTCCACTGAGCCATGCGCCTGTATTTGATATTATAATAGCTAATGAATATAATATATGAAACATATCAATTATGCTGGAAAGAGAAAAAAAAACGCGCGTAGTTTGAATGCTCCACTCCCACGCTTCCACGTCTTGTCTTCTTCGCTGAAACCTGCAAAATACAAATCAAATAGCGGGGTTTTTTAACCCCCCACAACCTGCATCCACAGAAAATAGCGAATAGGCGTACGTTAAATATAAATTGTTCGCGAGCATGGGGTTTGACTCGTCTGGCCTTGATGAATTAAACCATAGGTCTTTCAAAGCTTAATTTTTCCTATATCACAAAGCCCCAATTTGAGAGCTTGGAAAACCTAAAATTCATCAATGGCGTTTTCTGTTTCAGGGCATCTTAATCCAATTATCTTGTACCAAAAGCTTCGTACAGTCCTTATGAACACAAAACAATCAACAAAAGATGTCAAATATGCATGAATCAAAGTATATGATTTTGGAAAAATTGTTCAAACCGTGGGTCTGTGTAGAACGTTTTCTTGAGCTTTGGCGTATGATTTTGATTGCAAAATGTTACTGAGAGTTCCTGCAATGTGTTAGAAGCAATTAAAAGTATTGAATTGGCCTTGAAGTGAGAAAACAGTTTTCAAGTTTCTTGAAAAAAATTCAATATGGCTATGGCTTTTTGCAGCAGCTTTTCACGTGTGAGGCATTAGGGTTAGCTTCAGTACTTATAATGGAAGGGAATTAGGTTAACTTCTGGCCAAGAAATCCATTGCATTATGATTTGTATATTTGATTTTCAATCAAATATTTTTCAATCTTTTTGATTGAAAAACCTTGCAAAATTGGGAGATTTTGGTCCCCTTGATGTGCACACGAAATCTCCAGCATATGTTGACCTTTTGCTTCACAAAAAGATTTGGAAATCATATCTAGATATTTTCCTACAATTAAATGAATTAAAAATCAATTAAAAATCCAATTAATTAATAAAAATAAGAAAATAATTCAATTTAATCTCAATGGGTCGTGCATAAGCCTTGGACAAAGTTTCAAGAAGGAATTTGAGGCCCATTAGCAAAAACAAAGTGTTTTGAGCAAAGTTGACTTTTGCAAATTCACAAAAATTTCCCAACTTCTCCAATGCATATCTTGCTCAATTTTGATCATATGAACATGTTCTTGGACATTTTGGAAAGGTCTTGAAGCCCTCTAACCAATGCCTTTGGTCCCATGTTTTGGATTTATCAATCTCAAGTTATGGTCTTTGACTTAAAATGCCTTTTTGTTGACTTTTGAAATTGACCTATAATGTAGAAATTGATAACTTTTTGTGAGAGCATTTCTTGGACTTGGAATGTGAAGATGAGTTGTAGGAAATGTCATCCCCTTAAAAATGAGCATTGGATAGGATTTTTCTGATGAACCATGCAAAAGTTATGCCCTGGTCAAGTTACAGTTGACTTTTCAACTGTCCAAAAATAGTAACTTTTGCATCTTTGATGATTTTTGAGCCATGCTTGAGGAATCATGATCAAGAATTGATCAAATGATGATTGTGACCTCAAAATAAGATGTTGACCAAAAATTCCGACTTTTGACTGCCAAATGACCATTTTACCCCTGTAGTTGATTGTGAAGCAAATGAAGCTTTTGACTGTGCAATTTGCCTATGTGAGTCTTGAGACTTGGCATTTAGAAGCTTGGAAATGTATGTAGGCCTATAAGACTTGGTTGGACCCCTGAAAACCTCAAATTCCTTGAAAGAAACAAAACCCTAATTTTGACTGGCTTAGGAGGCATTTGGACTGTGCAACCCTTGTGTAGTCTTGAACCATTTGAAGATGATTCCTGACAAATATTGAAGAATATGGGAGGGAAAATTTTGGGGTACAACAGTTGTCTCATCTTCTGATCCCGCCATTATGCGTCTGGAACAAGAAATTGGCGTAATCAGAGAAGAGCAACAACTCTTCAGAGAAAGCATGACTCAACAGAAGGATGTTAATGATTCAGTTTAGAACATGCTTCAGTTGATTCTGGAAAAGCTATCTTCTCCAATGCCATCCTCTTTTGGACCCTAGGCTTTTAGGATTTTGATTTTCCTTTTGCTCTGAACCATAAGATTTTGTCTGTTTCTTTTGTTTTTCTTCTTTCTATCTGATGTTTTTCTTTTTGGATTCAATGAAGTCTCATTTCTTCTCTTCTTATGTTTTTATGTTTTTCAGACATAATTACTTTTTTGATTATGACAAAAAGGAGGAGTAACTAGCTGAAATAATATTTTGATTCTAATAATCAAATTCTCTAAAAAAACTTCTCTTAAATAAGGGGAGCTGCTTACATTCTAACCAAGATAAACTTGTGTTTCTGTTAGAATTGTTTTCTTTTTCAAGAATAAAAAACTCATATTGGAATCAAGATCTGAAAGTGTTAATGAAGATTTTGTCTAACTTTTGAAATTGAACTCTGAGAAGTGTTAAGTTTATAATCAGGCTCTGAATTGAAATCTGGAATTTATCTTTTGTGACACTAAGGCTTCAAGATCTCAATTGGCATGATTGGAATCAAGAATCAAGACTATCAAGATCTCAATATCTGATTTATTGTAACCAGGGGAGTTTTACCCAGACAATTCATAATCAGAATATATGATCTTTACCAAGTCTTAGATTCAGGGGGAGTTTCATATAAAGGATAAGTATTTCTTTCCCTTCTTATTTCTTATACTTTTTCTGATTATGTACAAAATTGTGTCATCAAAATACATAGTTTTGTTATTGTAGCGGTAGAAATGTTGAGACTAATCCATTGGATTGACTTGACTGGACATACCATATAAAAATCGCCACCGCGCTTTATTGTTTCCAAAGGAATGGGAAAAGAGCAAATAACCCAAAAAGATGGGGAGAGAATCTAAGTTCGGGGGTTGGTTATGCAAAGGGAAGGTATTAGCACCCTAAACATCTACGGTACTCTGCCTGAACCTTTTTGTAAATTTGTGTATTGCTGTAAAAGTTGTATACAAAATAGATGGTGAATATGAGAAAAGAAGTGTTTTTTTAAACAGTTTTTACACCCGCCGCGGTTGCGAACCTTTAGTGCCTACGTACCACCTTCCGTGCAATTGGAGATCAGGGCACTCGTAGTTCACCTTTAAAAATTTTAAAACACATGTGTGTTGGTTAATTTTAAGAAACAAGACATCATCGTCTTATCCGAGTGGAAGAATATACTTACTACCCATGATTATGAGAAAGGAGAATTTGCATTATCTCAAAGTGGAGGATATGGCTTGGATTTTAAAATCAATAAATCCTCACTCAACACCCAAGTGGAAAATATTTCACTTCAATATATATCGTAGAAGTATAGTAGCTCGCATCACTACAAAGATTGACAAGAGTCTGATCTTTTGGGAACATATTAAGATAAAAAGCCAAGGTGGCAAAATGGTTTGATTGAGATTGATTGACTTTTAGTCTTCTCACAGAAATGTCAATGTATTATTAAGTTGTTTAAAGTTTGATTAAGAAAAGTGTTTTTGAAAATGCATGGACCTAAGTCCAAGTTTATTATGAAAGCGATTCTAGTTTTAAAAACAAGAAGAGTTTTCAAAAGGAGGGAGAAGATTTTTGAAATTAAAGAAGATGGAAGGAGATGAAGGGGCTATCCTAAAGCATAAGGTAAAAGCTAGGCAAAATAACCATCTAACCAACAAGAAGCCAACACTTGACATAATGAGTCAATGTAGAATTCCCATCCTTTGGATTGAAACCAAGCAAGCAAAGATACTAAACCTCTTAAGAATACCAAACTTCAAGTGCATTGTGTCTTCACAAAATTTGGGCAGAGTAACGGTTGTATACAGATGAATTCCCAATCACAGACAAAGCATATAATCAGAATAACCTGCACACAAAGAAAACAAACAACCCAATGTTCCGGGGTAAACCCCAAGAACTCCATACAAAATAACAATATAAGTCACAAGGTCTCAAGGTAGGTCAAGGTCTCTAATCCTAAGTCCAAGAAGTCCATAACTCTAAAATGCCAAGGATGGTAACCAAATAGTCCAAGTAACCTTAAAATTTTTTTATTGTTCAAGTTGGTTATTAGGTATCTTCAAAAGGAAAATGAAAAGCTCAAGTGAGCAAAATAAAAAATGACATAAAGATAATTTCTCAAGTGAGCGAAGATGAAAATAGTATGAAATGAAAATGTTAAAATAAATGGTGCTTAAAGTAAAAGTATAAAGTAAAAGCATTAAAATAAAAGTCAATTGTTAATGAGTTAGAAACTAAAGGTTAGTTGAATGACCATCTTGAAACTTGCATTTGAAAAATAATTAGAAGATTGATAAAATCAAAGCCTCTCAACAACAACTTTCATTTGCTTTTTGTTAATTATATCATTCATTTCAAATTTTCAAGGCAACAACAAATTATCAACGATGTTTAAATGATTCACTTAGTCCAAAGTTTATGAAAGTTTATTAGAGGATTGATAAGACCAAAGCCTCCTAACAATGAACCTCAAGGTTATTGGATCAAGGTTTTCAAATTAAACATACTTGGGCTTGCAAACATAGGTTTGGGCCACGAATCACTACAAGAAAATTGGTAGATTGCGACAGGTATTTTTGTAGATTACGACGGTTAAAACCGCCGCAATTTGCTTTCCACGACGGTTGCTTTACCGTCGCAGAAGTGTGTGTCCCCAACCTATTTCGCGACGGTTACAAAAACTGTCGTTCAAGTTTACGACCGGTTGATACCGTCGTGACTATCTTTTGAGTTTCTTTTAATTATTGATGGCGACGGTTCGATACTGTCGTGAATATCTTTTGAAATTGATTAAATTGTTTATGGCGACGGTTCGATACCGTCATAACTTTTGTTGATTATTTTTAATTGTTGATTACGACGGTTCGGTACTGTCGCCATGACTTTTGTTTATGTCTTAATTTTTTTTTTCTATTATATATATTTTTTATTTAAATTATTATCTATGTAAAAAATTTTAAATATAGTTTTTTTTTTTGTGTTATTTTTTTCTTTAAATTATTTCTTCTTTAATATATTTATTTATAGTATTATTTTTTGTTTTATTTTCTATCACTTTGTAATATAGTAAAAATAATTTCAATAAAAATATTTAACATCAAATAAGCATTATAATATCCAAAAAAATGTGTGTTCCATAATCATGTAAAATGCGAGTTCCATAATCATGTCAAGTAGTACAAAAAACCCAAAATATATCAATTCCTAATCTTATAATAATAAGTATCATTATGCCAAAAATACATGAGAAAGTTCACAATCTAATTATCTCGATCATAGCAAAGTCTAATTTGTCCCCCCTGAAGTTCCATTATCTCCAATACGGTAGCTAGACTCAGATGAATGTCTACCATCAGCGGGTGATTCCAATCCCTAAAAAAAGGTATTAAAATAATCATCTTTAAAATAATACTCATAAAATTTAACTTTAAATGCGTCAAAATAATATACCTGTCTTCCACTAAAATTCTGCGTTTGCATTAAGAGTTCAATTTCCTTTGTCCTCGCCTTGTACCTTCTTCTGAATCTTCCTATCAGTTGTATCAGCATCTACATGATATCCTGCTTGGTGAATCTGATCTCGAACCTAGAAAATTACAGCACAAAAATGTTATAAAATCATCAGCACCTGGCTTTTCAAGTCAAAATATTAGTATCCAACAAAAATAGAATTAGAACAATAACAAAGTTAGGTAATAGAACTATTCAAGGAAGATTGCTCAAACTTCATGAAGAAGCTACCACATAAAAAGTATATCTAAAAAGGCTTGTTGCGACTCAAAATAAACAAATTGGTTCAAGGATTTGATGCAATTGTACACATCATCACCCCATCCTAACTGTTATCATATGACTTCAATAAATATAGACAGACTAAAGTTAGGAAACAGAGATGTGTACCTTCAGAGCATAAGCTTGTGATTTCTCAGAAACAGGGCACAAAATTGCTTGACGAGGACTGAGCCAGAAGGGCCATTTACATTTGTAGTTCTCTAAAAGTATGGCAAACATGCGTTCAACTGATCCTATAATGGCTCTGTGTATCATAACAGGCCTCTCAATTTTGGCTTCATCCTCAGCTGAGACTTCCAACTTAAAACGATTAGGAAGCTGGAAGTCAAGCTGCAAGGAGCCAATTTATCCAATTATCAGTAAAAATAATTAACAAATGAACCATGTGAATGCAAGTCAAGCTAAAGAGTGTAAACCTGTAGAGTTGCACACTGGAATTTCCTACTCAATGCATCAGATACACTGATATCTATCTTTGGTCCATAGAATGCACCATCCCCTTCATTCAACTGCAGAGTTTTATTTGGATTATAAGCACATAATTGAAGTTAACAAATGATGCATTACATTGAAAATAATAAAACAGATATACAAAAAATAAAAGAATGTATGAGAATATAAAAAATAGTATCAAGAAACATATAATTGAATTCAAAACATGAAAAGCATATACCTGCCATGGCTTGCCAAACTCATCCAAAGCCTCCTTGAGAGCACTTTCAGCCCTATCCCACGTTTCATCATCTCCAAGCTTATTCTCTGGCCTCTACTCAAGTATTTAACACAGGCAAGGCAAAATAAATAACTGAGTCATTAAATAGATTAAACCAATTACTAACAGCAGAGTCTACCAAGCTTATCATGTACTACTATATCATGTATCAGAAGAAAACAAAATAACAAGAAAGCTAGTTCTTTGTATTGAGGCCATATTCCCAATTATTAACTGTTCCTACTAATGTTATTTATTCACAAACTTCATCATAGTGTTCCTACTAATGTTATTTATTAAACATATAAACAAAACATGTGTATGTACACACACATACATATATGCACGCACAAAACCTACAGATATAATGATGTATGTACTAAATGACAATGTTTGTTTACTTATGAAGCTTAATGAGCACAACTTAATTACAGAAACCATTTCCAGGATAAAGAAGAAACAAAAACAGCACCGGTTGACTTTTGACCACAATATCTCTACAAGAGGCATCAATGTAATTTATATTATGAAACAACAGATAAAAAATGAGATAAAAGAAGACAGCCCTAGCACACTACCGTTTAATATGCAAGAAAAATATAACAGAAAAATAAGTACATATTACATAAAGATTTTAAATTCCATAAAAAGATACTAGCATAACACTTGTTGATATGTCACCGACAACAGTACACACCACTCAGAAAGAGTTGATTGATTCTAGTTGCATAAAGTTCACAAGACAGCCTGTCCAGCGCCAGCAATTCAATTCCACTTTTCTTTCATCTTAATCCCCCTTTTTTTCGTCACTTACTAGTTTACAAAGGAAAACACACATGCGCGGGGGAGAAGAACTATATATTAACTACAGAACTATTATATGTAATCAAAAGAATAATTAGTGACACGGTGAAATGAATGGTAAAAGCATCAAACTTTGTTGCAAGGATAGTCTACTGGATTTAAACCCAATTAATGTCATCATTTAATCCTACCTAATGAATTGCATTTGCATCAAAATGCTTAATAAAGAAAGGCTAAAAATACCATTTACACATACATCTACATTACACCAAAATCCTACCGTTACCAAAGTAAACAAAGAAGTGACTAAAAGAAAAACATACTCATACAACATTGTATTATCATAAAGAGTTTCCCTTATAACAGGTAAGGGCGCACGCACTTCATCTCCATCAGTAACACCACCCCTGGGATTAATTTGTTCACTAGAAAAATTCCAAAAGAAGTAAGAAACTAATCTTTACACTTAATTCCAAAACCATAACCCAGTGCCTCACATTACCTTAAAAGAGATTGATCTGTATAAGACTCAATGTTTTCTTCAAATCTCTTCCAGAACTAATATCATGCAAGGCAGTAAATCCTCTGTTAATTTCAATTCTCAATGCAACTGCAAACTGCAGAATTGGTTCTTCAGGAAGATGAACAACTGGGATGTGAGGAGCAGTCCTACAAAACATTATAACATTCATCACATGCATATGATTAGATAAGAGCCAATCATGCAAAATTGTGCCTCAAAACAATAAATTAACAGGTCCTGGAGAATCTTACTTGTGAATAAATGTATGAGCATTGGACCACAAGAACAATAGTGCAAGAACCAGAATCGAACTGTGACAAATGAGGGTAAGAAAGTGGTACTCAAGCAGCTCAAAGAAAACCCAAATAGAAGTTGCAACACCGAGTTCACCACCAGATATCTTCTTGTTCTTCCATAATAAGACATCAGCAGCTGCAATTCACCGTTGACCACAAGATAAATCAGCAATAATAAAACAAAAAATTGAGCAGTCAACTTTTCTTCTACAATAAGTGAGAACCAAATCAGAAAAACTATTACAGTAAAAGTAAGAATCACAGCATTCAACATCCAGTTTAAACTTAGATAAATCATGTGACTCATAGACACACCATCAGGTCACTTTCATAAGCAAATTTAATTATTTTAGGTTCATTAACAATTAATGTATCTAGATCATATATTAACTAGATACACCAATTTCTAGATGAAAACCTTTATCTTCTCTATAACCCTAATTTTCATCAAGCAAAGTTACATTAAGATAAAATCATAGCTAACACAATAAGGGTTTTTGCTTCTGAATTGAATCATAGAAAAAAGAAACATAACCTGTTTGATAGCACTGGAAACAGAGAGAGTGGTGCTTTGATTGAGGCATTCAACACCAATCCAATCTATGAAGCCTAAGAGATCAACCTAATCAAGAGTATATGAACTAGGTTAGAACTTGTGTACCCTAAATCAAATAAGATAAACTTGACGATAATCATAATAGTGAATGATAGAGTTTGAATCTTACTTGACCCTTGTGAATAGCGGTGGCGGATTCTCCAGACATTGCTGCTGATTTGTGCGACACGGAATACCTTCTTTGTGCGACTTCAAAGAGAGATCTTCCCCTTTGCTTAGCAATCGAAGGAGGCCAGTACGAAGATCTCTAGAGGACATTTGATGCTTTCGATTGGATATCTCAGATCTGACACGTAGTCGTCTTTATGTACAAAGGAGTTTGTGATTCTGAAAAGAAAAGGAAATTGCGGTAGAATTTGAGAATCTTAGCGCGTGAATTGAAAGAACGTTACGAAAGGTTGAGAACGATCATAAATCTGAGCGGGGTCGGTTCTTAAACCGTCGTGGGATATGATACGTTCCAGCCAAAGGGACGGTGAAAGGAACAATCGTGAAACAAGATGCGTTAAAAAGCTTTCTTGTTTTTTTTAAATATATTTATATGCTATAATTCTATTTTTTATTGAATATCTATTGACATTACTATTATATTATTTAAATACTACTAATATTAATATAGTTACTATTATATTATATAACTACTATTAATATAATTAATAGTTAGTAAGTAATATTATAATACTAATATTATAATTAATTAATTACTATTATTATATTTAATTAATAAAAGTGAAAAGATGGAAAAATAAAACAAATGGAAAAAAGTGAGAAAATAAAATAATAACAAAATAATAATTATGATTGGTCAAAGTAGTCGCGACACTCTGTTATACTGGTCGCGAGTGTGGAAAGAGGGCAGTTCTTTGGCAACTGTCTCAATTATGTTACTCAATATGCTTAAAAATCTACGACGGTTGGCTCTAACTGTCGTGACAATTGTCGCAGTCCAAGAATAAGGACGGATTTATGGGAACCGTCGCAACTCATGTGTCGTAAAACTCATTTTTTCTTGTAGTGAATGATCATTTCTCGATTCAGGACAAAATTTAGCGTTATGTTAAGCAATCGTAAGTGGACTTATGTAGAATTTGCACGTATTTTGAGGTCATTCAATAGCAATATATATGTGATATGTTTGGAGATATGATATGTATATCATTCTTTAACAACATTGTTGTACCCCAAAATTTGCCCTCTCATATTTCTCAAAACAAGGCAAGAAAAATCTCCAAGTGGCTCAAGATTGCTCAAGAGTTGGACAGTCAAGCTATCTCCGAAGGCAGTCAACCCCAAATTAGGGTTTGGTGTTGCATCAAGATCTTTGAGTCCAAATGAAATTAAGTGCTCCCCAATGTCCTAACATGCTCTCAAGGTCATCCATGTCAAATTTCAAGCCTTGCAGAGGAAGTTTGCTCAGTCAATTGCTCAAAGGGTCCAAATATCGACTGTGCTAGGGCAAAAGTCAATTGTGACCTATAAACAGTCAAACTTCAAGATTTTTTGTCAACATTCTCATTTTTAAGGATATTTCATCATTTGATCAAGGTTTGATCATGATTCATCAAGTATTGCTCAAAATTCATCAAGACTCAAAAGTTGCTAAATTAGGGTTTTGTAGGAAAAGTCAATTCAACTTTGACCAAGCATAACATTATCATACTTTATGAGAAATGACCCATCCAAAGCTCATTTTTAATATGATTCAATTTCCTACAATCCATCTTCATACCCCGAGATCAGAAAATGCACTCACAAGAAGTTACAAATTTGGACATTATAGGTCATTTTTGAAAGTCAACAAAAACACATTTTTTTCCAAAGCTTATAACCTGAGAATGGAATATCAAAATGAGATGAGACCAAAGGCGTTGGTTAGAAGACATCTCAAGCTTTCTAAAAAGTCCAAGAACACTTCCAGAAGTTCAAAATTGAAGAAGTTATGCATTGTTGAAGTTGGGCATTTTTGCAAATTTGCCAAAAGTCAATTATCCCCAAAACTTCAAATTTTGTCAAATGGACCCATTGTTTTCCACTTGATTTGAACTTGCCACATTGCTCACGTGTCCTATCTTCATCCATGATCCCATATCCTATTTTTATTATTTAATTTGATTTTTAATTG
Organism: Vicia faba; assembly: GCA_948472305.1. Classification (NCBI taxonomy): domain Eukaryota; kingdom Viridiplantae; phylum Streptophyta; class Magnoliopsida; order Fabales; family Fabaceae; genus Vicia; species Vicia faba. The sequence goes on along the minus strand of OX451741.1, from coordinate 597,260,329 downwards.
AATTTATTCACTTTAAATCAAATAAAATCATATAAAATCAAAAGTATTTATAACTCATGATTTTTTGGTTGATTTAGGCTTTGAATACAGATATTATGTGAGTCAGATTCTCATCAAGTGCATTGGTTACAAGAAGATATGATTTAGGCCAAATTTGGAAGGTTGTAATGGTGGAATCAAATCCACTTCATGAGCATTGATTTAGAGAGATTTGTACCAAGTTTCTTACCCTAATGCAATATACATTACATAAGGAAGACAAAGGCACAAAAATAATGGTTGGAGGTTGCAAGAAGAGGCAGAACAAGAGTTTGAAAAAGTGGTAAAAAGCTTGAAATTCGAGATCATAACAAGAGGCATTTTCAGAAGCCAAAAGCTATCCCAATCGCTTTCTGGGTGTTCACTCAACCTTCCTGGATCAAGAGCAAGCGTTCTCACATACCACAAAGCACTGTAAGTATCACGAAAATCACCCTGGTTCTTGAATTCGTGATTCATTATTCTTGCATCATTTGAACAAATTGCTTGCGTATTCGTAACCCTCATGACATTTGTAAACTTTTTTCATTATTCAATTTGGTTTAAAGGCGTTGTAACCCCAAAACACCATAGCTAGGGTTGCGTGTTTGTTTTTAGGGCTTTTTTTTTCCAGGAAAAATCAGGACTCAAGAAGGACATAATGTTTATCAGGAAGCCAAGACGAACTCAACCATGTTTTTGGAATTGATTTATGTGGCCTAGGGAAGATTTTAGAGCAAGCTTGCGTATTTAGCTGCGGATCCAAATCCGCAGGTAATATTTGCAGGATTTGGAGGTAGAATACGACGAGCTGTCGTTCTCCCATTGGCCAATTCAAATTAATTTTCGCGCATTTTTATTTTCTGGCATATAATTTGTTTTGTTTATATTATAATTTCTTTGTATTTTACTAACAATAGAATCAAAGCAGTGCAGTGGCAAGCGTGCAAGCATATCACTTTCAGGACCTGGGTTCGAATCCCAGGTCCCCCACTTTCTTTGTTATTTTCATTCCTCAGGTAATTACATGCATATTCAAGCGCGCAGAACACCATACGCCTTCACATATCCAGTTGACAGATGGCCCAAGGCCAAATCTGATGGCCAATAATTGATGGTTCACCATAGAAAAAGTCCATGCACGCCTACTGGATCTCAAAAGTCAAATAAGGCCAATACATTTGGGCCTCAGCATTGCTATTCACACCATGATAACAGGCCCATACTCCTTTCTCTCATATTATTTTACTTATTTGTTTTATTTCATTAATTGCCTAATTATTTTTATTTAATTTACTAACCAATTAAAAAATTCTTTTTTTATAAAATAAAATCACAAAAATATTTTCTTCATAAAAGAAAATTTTAATTTTTATTAACAAATACCAATTAAATTAATTTAGGTTCTTAATTAGAATAACTTTAACATTTTTGTAAATAATTAAAATTAACTAGACATAATTAGGTTTTAATTACTAACTTAATTATTTTATTTTCTTTATTTAAATAACAAAAACCCAAAAATAATTTATTTTGATTAATTTATTTATTTATTTAATCTAGTAATTAATTTAGATTTATTTCTTTCTTAAAATAAAAAAAAACCACAAAATATTTTCTTTATCAAATTAAATTCTAAATTTTATTTTTGTTAATAAATACTAATTAAATTAATTTGGTTTTTTTAGAATAACTTTAACTTTTTTTGTAAACAATTAAAATTAAATTAGAATTAATTTAGGTTTTAATTACTAACATTAATTTTGATTTCTTTCTTAAAATACCAAAAAATCCAAAAAATAACTTTTCTCATTTAATTAATTAATTTATTTGATTCAATTTAGTAATTAACTTAGAATTTATTTCTCTCTTGAATAAAAACAACAAAAAAAGATACTTTCTCTCAAAAAGGGTCAAAACCCTATTTGCGCTCGATTTAATTTCTCGCACGCGATTTATTTTCTTTTATTCAATATTGTACTTGTTCACGGTTTGTAATAGCTAATAGGACTTTTATTATTTTTTATCGCTTTCTTTACTTTAAAGGGTTTGTCTTTGGCGATGTAAATACCCGACGCCTTGTAATTTAAATTCCGCAATTTATTTTCTGCAAATTATAACTGTTAGATGTTTGATAATAAGAATGCATGACAAGACTGGATGTTTTAACCTAAAATCAACTTAGATCACCATTAACATGTACAAAGACAAAATTAACTGAAAATGACACACTCGCACATGCGCACTCTTAGGGTACACCCCACTTGGTTGCCTTTGTATGCGGTCATTGAGTGTAGGTCACTTTGGAGGTCACCCTTTTGTCCAAAGATCATAGTCGCCTCGAAACGGTTGCCTCGGATATTGTTGCCTCAAAACAAATGATCTAAGACATTAGGGTTACCGCTAAGACGTCCTAACATTTCTTTGGTGACCGTAAGTCCCTAAATTCGAATTGACCCTTAATCTCCAATGACGGTGCTACCTACTCATAAATAGTAGGATAACATTGTTTAAAGGAAGATAGCATAGAACGATTCCTTTTTCGAGTAGGTAGATGGTTCTTAAGTACTTGCTCTTTTAAAAAACAAAATCTTTTTCACACTTACACTTTTCGAACAAAGTTTTCAAAAACACTTCATTACACTCTTGAGGACAGAAACAAGAGTTAAATCGAAGTTTTCAAACAAAAAACTTTTTCAAACCCACAAGCACAAAGAAAGCACTTTTGAAAACAATTGAGCAAGTACCTAAGAGCCCGTGGATAACAACGGATAGAAAGGGTGCTAATACCTTCCCTTTCTATAATCTACCCCCCGAACCCGAGAAATATCTCGAAAAAGGAATTTTTCTGTGCTTTTTTCCTTTCCTTGTTGGATAAAATAAAAGTCGGTGGCGACTCTTGCTTATCGCGACATTTTGAGAAAACAAACGCAAAACACAAACCAGCATTCCAAAAAACAATCAGTTCTTTCCCATCGTATCACAGAATTGGCGACTCTGCTGGGGACGAATATTTTGTATAAGTGGGGTGTACCTTAGGAATAGTTCATAATGTTTTCAATTGATTGACTTGTATGCTTTACCTTTGTGGGCTTGTATCGGAGTTACTATATATCCTAACCTGGATCTGGGGGTACCCTTTAGGTAAGTAGCAATAAACTGTGAGGGAACTATACGGTGTAGACCGATACGGTTGAAGCAGTAGCTACGTTGGTGTGGCACTTTAGTTTGTACTGATATCCCTTGTGTTGGAACGAGGAGAATATGGGTCTTCTAAGGGGTCATTAAGCACGAACTGACCTTAGAACCTTTAAATTGACCAACTTGGCCATAGAACAGTAGTAGTGTGCTATACTCATTGAGACTAAACTCTCGCGATGATTACGGACGCAAGAAAATGTTGCTAAACTGGAATTATGACCGGTTGAGGGTAGTCAGTGATATTGAGATCCTCTAGAACCCGGTTACTATTTTTAGGACAATTTTGAACCAACTGAACTGAAAGAGGGTAGTACCTAAGCTCCTTGCCAACCTGAAATCTAAGGGCTCTCTGTGTGACTTGTGTGCCTTTACCATGTTTGCTATTTGTGGATACTTGTGGTGTGCTTTCTATCATGACATCATGACATCATAACATTGCATACATCTTGCATTGGACTAACCTATTTCAAAGACAGGAGGGATTCATCTTTGTTCTGTTTTGTAGGTCATGGCACCTATGCGTAGGAATACCATCCGGATCAACTTTGTCCAGGTTCCCACTATGCTCAAAGAATTGGTTGCAAAGATGTCTGATACCACTTCCTTCATCAGAAGACATGGGCATCTTCTTAGTTTGGTCACCTCCAAATTGGACGAGCAGATGATGAGTGTCCTAGTCCAGTTCTTTGATCCACTGTACCATTGCTTTACTTTTCAGGACTACCAGTTGGTCCCTACCTTGGAAGAGTTCTCTGATCTGCTCAGTATCTCTATTCTGGAGCAGACCCCGTTTACAGGTTGGGAGAAGATCCTTAGGCCAGAAGAGATTGCTTCAGCCTTTCATATGACAAAGGATGAGGTAATGGCTAATTGGGAAACTCGTAATGGAGCAAAGGGCTTTTTGACTAAGTTCTTGGTTGGTAACTAATCATTTCTAGGATAGTCTAGACTTTAAGGCATTCGAATACATTCTGGCTCTTCTGATATATGGCTTGGTATTGTTTCCTAACTCTGACTCCTTTGTTGATGTGAATGCGGTAAAAATATTCATCTCTGGTAATCCTGTACCCACTCTCTTGGGTGACATTCTTCATCAGATTTATGCCCGTACTGCTCGGAGGCGGAGAACCTTGATGTGCTGTGCTCAATCATTGGAGAGGTGGTTTATTTCTCACCTCCCCAAATCAGTTCTGAAGAACAAAGAAGGCATGGGCTGGGCCTACCAGATTATGTCTCTCTCACAATGACATCATTTGGACTATTAAGGGTATGGACGAGGTGGCTATTATTGATCACTGTGGTGAATACCCAATGTTCCACTGATAGGAACCAATGGAGGAATTACTTACAATCCATGCTTGGCCTTACGTCAGTTTGGGCGAGCCAGAAGGGAAGGACCTCATGAGCTGCTAATGCCTAATATAATCTTTGATTTTCAAAGGGATAGTGACGAGCAACGCCGCAGATTCATAAGGGCTTGGGATAGAGTTCACAGATCTGATCCACACGAGCTGGGTCCAAAGACTTCTCTTCCGATGGAGCCATATCTCAGATGGGTTCGCATCCGTGCCTAAAAGCTGGGAATGCCGTATGAAGCCGTCTTTCCTATCATTGTTGAAGTTGCTAATGAAGAGGGGGTTCTTCCTACCATCTTCCACCCTTACATGCCTACTGACATTGGGGCATTGAAGAGGTCATGGATGCAGCTGAGGGAAGAGCAGAATACTTACCGGGAAAAGTATCACGAGCAAGAGCGAAAGATCCAGAAGTTGACTAGGCCGTTGGAGAAAGAGCAGATCATCAATGACTATGTCAGCACTAAAGGCAAACGACCATGGGAGCATTGATGTCCTTTGATTATATCCAGTTTTTATTTACTTTTCAGTATTTCCTTTCTTGTAACACCTTAAAGGCAATTTGTTGAACAATTAATTTCAAAGTTTATCTAATAAAAGTGTGTTTCATTTCTTGTTTACAAATTTGAATCTCTCGGTGTCTTTGAAATCATAGCATACGCATTTCATTCCATGCACCTCATAACAGGTACCCTTACAGGTTTTCTCATCTTCTTCGTTGTTTATTTCAGCATCATGTCTTCTGAACCATCGACTGAACAAGCAATCAAGGCTTTGCAGGCTCAGAATGCCCAATTCCAAGAGTTGTTCATGAATCTAGATAAGGGTCAGCAAGATTTGAAGACCCTTATTCTGAAAGAGAAGAAGAAGAAGAAGAGGACAATCCTGTTTAACACAGGTCACAGGTTTGGAAACAGGCTACGAGATGAAGTTGATTGGAACACCTCATCTGGAGGGAAAGATAGTCAGGAAGAAAGGAGGGCTCCTAGCCCTGTGGTTTCAGACAACGAGACGGACTTCGACGAAGACTAGTATCCTCCGACTGAGGATAGATACAAGCAACTGGAAGACCGTTTGAGTGCGATGGAAGTTCAGAAAGTGCCTGGTCTGGACTTTGGTGATCTGGGACTGTCGTATGGGGTGGTGATTCCCCACAAGTTCAAAGTTCCAGCTTTTGCTAAGTACGACAGAATTTCTTGCCAGAAGCTGCACCTTCGGTCGTATGTAAGGAAGATTCAGCCGTACACCGCTGATAAGAACCTATGGATCCACTTCTTTCAAGACAATCTCTCAGGGACTCGGCTTGAATGGTTTTACCAGTTAGAAGGAGCCAGTATCCGCAGTTGGGAAGATTTGGCTGCTGCTTTCTACAGGAAGTACCAATATAATACCGACCTCGCTCCCACGCGTACCCAACTTCAGGGTATGTCTATGGGAACGGGTGAAGGTTTCAAAGATTATGCTCAAAAGTGGAGGGATCTCACTGGAAGAGTGCAACCACCCTTGGCTGATAGGGAGCTAGTGGATATGTTTCTGGGGACCTTGTCTGGTCCGTTTTTCAACCATCTGATTGGAATCTATTCGTCTGGGTTTACAGAGCTAATTATGACCGGTGAAAGGATTGAGGCTGGTATTAAGTCTGGTAAGATACAAAAGGGTGCTTCATCGAGCACCGAGAAAAAGCCTTTTAAGAAGGAGTCTAGTGTTGTTTACAGTTCAAAAAGCCAGAATAGACTTGAACTCCGCCAAGCTGTTAATGCAGTTGTCATTTCAAGACCTGCTGGTGCTCCTCAACGCAACAATCAGCAAAAGACCGAGAGACCTCGAAGGGAATTCACCCATCTCAACATGACTTTGTCTCAGATTCTGCCGTAGTTATTGAAAACCGATCTAGTAACTCCAAGGGAGGCCCCGTAGAATCCCAACACTGCATCGCCTAAGTACAATCCTAAAGCCCACTATGCTTTTCACTCTAATAGCCCAGGACATGATACAAATGATTGTTGGGCTTTGAAGAACAAAATACAAGACTTAATTGATGCTAAGGATATTGAGTTCGAGGCACCCGAAAGACCTAATGTTGTGACTGCTCCTATGCCCAAGCATGGAGTGAAAGCTGTAGAGGAAGACTCGTTTGTGGTTTCTGTGAAAGATATTTCCACTCCCTTTATGACTGTGAAGAAGAATCTTTTGTCAGCCGGTTTATTTTCGGGTTGTGACGAAGGTTGCTGTATGTGTTCTGCCCTACCAACCGGTTGCCATCTTTTGAAATCAGGTGTTCAACGCCTGATGGATAATAAAGAAATTTTTTTTGAGAAGACTATTGTTCCTTTAGTTCATACTGAAGAAGTTGCCATTATCACCATTTTCGACAATTCTTCCAAGTCTCCATCGAGGAAGCCTGTTAGAATTATATTGGTTCCAAGAATCGCACCATTGATCATCATTGTTCCATGGCATATCCCCTATACATCTGATAAAGTTGTCCCTTGGCATTACGGGGATGATGTTTACTTTCATGGAGTTAAACAAGTTTTGGATACTGACGTCAGCAACATTGTTGGACTTACCAAAGTCACCCACAGCGGAATACTTTTCTCCCCTGATATCTCTCCACCAACTGCCCAGAAACCTGTTGTTATCACACCTGCCAGTGTACCTGCTACTATTCTTGTTCAAGTTCCCATTCTTACCCCTGTCGCCGAGTCATCTGACACTCGGGGCAAAGGGACCATTGATGAGCCTGCCCGGACGGAGGCGCCGAAGACAATTACTGTTGAAGCCTCTAGGCAAGAGATGGAGGAAATTCTGAAGATTATCAAAAAGAGCGACTACAATGTAGTCGAGCAGCTGGGGCAAACCCCATCCAAAATATCCATGTTATCATTGTTGATATGCTCAGAGGCCCATGCCAAGGCTCTGATTGCATTCCTGAACACTGCACACGTACCGCAAGAAACATCAGCTGATCAGTTTAAAGATTGTGTGGCTAGTCTGACTACTGATAATGGGTTAGGTTTCTCTGACGCCGACTTGCCTGCTAAGGGGAGAAATCACAATGATGCCCTGCATGTCTCCATTAAATGCAGGGGCACTACTCTTGCTCATGTATTGGTGGATACTGGTTCCTAATTGAATTTTTTACCTAAGAAAGCTCTAGACCGGTTGGACTGTGAGGGTTTAGAATTGAAGCCAAGTAACATCGTTGTCAGGGCCTTTGATGGGTCAAAGATAATGGTACATGGAGAAGTGGATATTTCGGTGAAGGTTGGTTCTCAGATCTTTACATCTACTTTTTATGTGATGGACATTCGGCCATCATATTCTTGTTTGCTGGGTCGCCCATGGATCGACAAAGTTGGGGCAGTCACTTCAACGCTCCACCAGATGCTGAAATACCCAATCAAAGGGAAAATTGTGACAGTATAAGGGGAGGAAGAGTACATGGTGAGCCACCTCAACTCTTTTCGGTATGTAGAGATGGATGGGGAGTTCATTGAGACCCCGTTTCAACATTTTGAAGAGGTTCCCCAGACACTGGAATCAGCTGAAACTATCAATGAAGATCCTCCTATGAAGATGGCTTCCTTTAAGGATGCCCGGGCTGTTTTGGAGAAAGGTGGGTGTGCAAAGTGGGGTCAACTCCCTAATTTTGCACAGAAGACTAACAAGTTTGGTTTGGGTTTCACTGCAGAAGCTCAAAAGGTTGTTCGAAATGCACGAATCAGAAGACCATCAGCAATGCATGAGTGAATGCCATTGAAGACGATGTTGAAGAGTCTGAGTTTGACGGTTGGATTTACCCAACAATCGACGGTGGACTAAGCAACTGGACAGCAAAGGACTTCATCCCTATTTCTTTTGTTACCCAGTAATGAGACTTTTTGTTTTGAATTTGTAACAGACAATGTTTTAAACTCTATGGCCCGATGTCTTACCCGGGGCACTGTGGCTTCATTTGTAAGGGCTTTATGTGTGTCATTTACATATATCATTAATAAAAGCATTGGACGTTTCTTGCATTTCAAATTTTGCGCTCCTTTTTTTTTCTTTTATTACATATTGAAAAACAGCTATTTTACACACACTCACATATACAGGTCTATATCCACTCTGGATCTCATTGGTAACGACTCTGCTACTGCCAGTTATGACTTTGAAAGTCCGATTAACTCATCCAAAGACGAAGGTGAAGACGATTGCAAAGTGCCTGGTGAACTTGAAAGACTGTTACTTCAGGAAGAGAGGGTTATTCAGCCGCACGAAGAGCCGGTGGAATCAGTGAATCTGGGTACAGAGATAGACAAGAAAGAGGTCAAGATCGATGCAAATCTGGAACCTAGTGTCAAGCAACGGTTGATTCATATGCTGCTTGACTATGTTAAGATCTTTGCCTGGTCTTATGAAGATATTCCTGGGTTAGATACCGATATTGTGGTTCATCGATTGCCTACCAAGGAAGATTGTCCTCCAGTGAAACAGAAGGTTCGCCGAATGCGGCCTGAAATGTCTGAGAAAATCAAGGTTGAAGTTATGAAACATTTTGACGCTGGTTTTCTAGCAGTTACTTTTTACCCACAGTGGGTGGCCAACGTGGTTCCTGTACCGAAGAAGGATGGTAAGTTTCAAATGTGTGTTGACTATAGGGATCTGAATAGGGCGAGTCCCAAGGATGATTTTCCTCTACCACATATCAACGTTCTGGTTGACAACACCGCTCAGCACAAGGTATTCTCCTTTATGGATGGTTTCTCCGGTTATAATCAGATTAAGATGGCTCCCGAAGACATGGAGAAGACAACGTTTGTTACTTAGTGGGGTACCTTTTGCTACAAGGTCACGCCTTTTGGACTGAAGAATGCTAGGGCAACGTATCAGCGTGCCATGGTTTCTTTGTTCCATGATATGATCCATCATTAGATTGAGGTATACGTCGTCGACATGATTGGAAGGTCCCAGACCAAAGAAGAACATCTGGACCACCTTCAGAAGCTATTTGACAGGTTGAAGTTGTACAAGTTGAGGTTAAACCCGAACAAGTGCACCTTCGAGGTGAGATCTGGTAAGCTGCTGGATTTCTTCGTAAGTGATAAAGGTATTCAAGTGGATCCTGCAAAGGTGAAGGCTATACAGGAAATGCCAGCTCCCAAAACAGAGAAAGAAGTCAGAGGCTTTCTGGGACGTCTGAACTACATTGCCTGATTCATCTTGCACCTGACTGCTACTTGTGAACCAATCTTCAAGCTACTGAAGAAAGATTAAGTAGTACGTTGGAATGATGAATGTTAGGCTGCTTTCGAAAGGATCAAAGAGTATCTCCAAGAGCCACCCATTCTGATACCTCCAATTGAAGGGAGACCTTTAATCTTATACTTGACAGTACTCGATAACTCAATGGGGTGCGTGCTGGGGCAGCATGACGAGTCTGGCCGAAAAGAGCATGCTATTTATTACCTTAGCAAAAAGTTTACCGACTGTGAGACCCGACACTCGTTGCTCGAGAAAACTTGCTGCACTTTGGCATGGGCTACTCGTCGGCTGAGACAGTATATGCTGACTCACACTACTCTATTGATATCAAAGATGGATCCAATCAAGTATATCTTCGAAAAGCCTGCTTTGTCCGAAAGAATAGCGAGATGGCAGATGATCTTGACTAAGTATGACATCCAATATACGACCCAAAAGGCAATTAAGGGAAGTGTGTTGGCAGATCATTTGGCACATCAGGCAGTGGATAATTACCAGTCTATGAACTTTGAATTCCCAGACGAGAATATCATGATAGTGACTGATTGTGAGACACCTGGACCAAATGAAGGACCTAAGGAAGGATCCCGATGGTCTATGTACTTTGATGGAGCTTCGAACGCTTTGGGTAATGGCATTGGCGTCGTAATCATATCTCCTAAAGGCTCTCATACTTCGTTCACCGCTCGACTATGTTTTAACTGCACCAACAACATGGCAGAGTATGAAGCGTGCATTATGGGTCTTTGAGCAACAATTGACCTAAGGATTAAGTTCTTGAGTGTCTTCGAAGATTCCGCTCTCGTGATCAGTCAGATCAAAGGCGAGTGGGATACAAAACACCCAAATCTTATTCCTTATAGAGAGTATGTATTGACGTTGCTTCCACATTTTGAGGAGATAACCTTTGAACACTTCCCTAGAGAGGAGAATCAGTTGGCGGACGCGCTAGCTACGATGTCTTCTATGTTCAAAGTCAATTGGGACAACGAAGCTCCCCGGATTATCATTGAAAGATTAGACGAACCTGCACATTGCTGTGACATTGAGACTGAAGAGGTAGCAGATAAACCCTGGTTTCATGAGGTGAAGAGATACCTTGAGGCTCAGGAGTACCCCGAGGGTGCATCTGTTAATGACAAGAAGTTTCTGAGGAGGTTCGTAGCAAAGTTCTTCATCAGCAATGGCATCCTTTACAAGCGTAACCATGATTCGACCTTAATGCGTTGTGTGGATAAGAATGAAGCAGAAAGGATCATGGCAGATTTACATGAAGGTACTTTCGGAACTCATTCCAGTGGACACACCATGGCAAAGAAAATCCTTCGGGCAGGATACTATTGGTCCACTATGGAAGCCGACTGTTATCAGCATTCTCGGACATGTCACAAGTGCCAGGTCTATGCTGATAAGGAGCACATACCTCCAGTTCCTCTAAACGTCTTGATAGCTCCTTGGCCTTTTGCAATGTGGGGCATCGATATGATCGGCGAGATCAGACCTACAGCATCCAACGGGCATCGTTTCATCCTGGTAGCAATTGATTACTTTACGAAGTGGGTTGAAGCAGCTTCCTTTGCTACCGTAACCAAGAACGTCGTGGCACGGTTCAGTCGGAACAATCTGATTTGTCGATATGGTGTACCAGAGAGGATCATTATGGGCAATGGTACAAATCTCAATAATAAAATGATCACTGAGCACTGCAAGCAGTTCAAGATACAACATCACAACTCTTCTCCCTACCGATCGAAGATGAATGGGGTTGTAGAAGTGGCCAATAAGAACATTAAGAAGATTAAGCAGAAGATGATGGTGACATACAAAGACTGGCACGAGATGTTACCGTTTGTTCTTCATGGGTACCGTACCTCAGCACGGACGTCAACAGGGGAAACACCATATTCCTTGGTTTAAGGCATGGAGGCATTCTTTCCCATTGAAGTTCAGATACCCTCTCTTCTGATCATGAAGGATGCAGGTTTGAGCGAAGATGACTGGATCCAGACCCGACTTGATCAGCTAAACTTAATCGACAAAAAGAGACTTACTGCCATTTGTCATGGTCAGACATATCAAAAACGGATGATCAAGGCATTTAACAAGAAAGTCAGATGACAAGAGTATCAAGTTAGGGACCTGGTTATCAAGCGTATTATCCTACCTCAAGGTGATCCCAGGGGGAAATGGATCCCTACTTATGAAGGGCCATTTGTGGTTAAGAACATTTTCTCGGGAGGAGCTATGATTCTAACCACCATGGATGGTGACGACCTTCCTCACCCCGTCAATGCAGACATAGTGAAAAGATACTACGCATAATCAAAAACCCGCTAGGTTGACTGGCCTAGGAAAAAATAAGGGCTTCCCGGCGAACCAAAAGGGTTCGGGCAAAAATAAGGGATGAAAATGAAAAAATCTGTACACCCGGCAAGTCAAAAACCTGAAAAGGCGACTTGGGCAAAAAAGGGTATCCCGGTGGACTGAAAACCCGAAAGGGCGGTCCAGGAAAAAATTAGGGATCAAAGCATAACACTATGTCTCATTGGATCACTTTGCATCCAGACTTTGGTATAGACTATCAAGATCGGATGACACTAATCAATATGATTCATCTTCAACTAGTAGAAAAGTGATGAGATGCTCAAGGACATATAGGAAATAGCTGAGTTGGAACCCAGTGGGATTATTCACATAGCTGTTTTGTTTTGTTTTTCACAATTTGTGCAAATTCTATCTGCTCGGCGGCGTTCTCTTACTAGGACGTCAGCCTCTTGTACAAAAACGCCTATTTACAGGCCAAACTTCAAAATCAATACAATTCATTTTCAAAGAAATTTCAAACTGTTTTTCCTTTATCTGTTTTATTTTGCAAAGAACGTCCAATGTTCATTTTTGATATATGCATTTGACATTAATTGCTGCTCATGAATATTTACATGCGAAACAAAAGACGATTACGGGTAATATCAGAAACAGGGGCAATGAAAATTGTCCAAACTATACAATTGCTTTGTCTGCCATGTACAAAGGTAGATCCAGCTGAAGAATATGGATAATATACCTTCACTCCCCGAAGAGCAAGACAGTAGTGATAGCTCTCCCCAGTTGAGACTTACAAATGTGAATGAATCGGTAATATTCTCCCCAAGCAAAGTTTATCTACCATCAGCACTAAAAAGGCTTGATATCCCCGACAGCCTTAATATTCCCCAACAGAATATAAGAATGCTCCCCGGAAGGGTATAAGATATCCCTAGTGGAGTTAAAATTTTCCCAGCGCAGTCTGAAAAAGCTTCCCCAACGGAGTTGGGAGAATAATCCCCAGTAGACTCTGGAAGTTTATCCCCAGCGGAGTACAAAAATAAATCTCCCCAGTCGAGTTCAAAGGATCATTCCCAGCAAATCTCAAAGGATTATCCCCACAAAAGTCTAAAAGGTTATTCCCAGAGAAGTCGCAACCAAAGATCATCCCCAGCGGATTTCTTTCCTTTCACAAACAGGAATTCAATCCCCAATAGGGTTCAATATCACCAGCGATGATAATTCATCCCGACGGAATTTATCAGTGGAATCTTCAGCAGAACATCTCTTCCCCACAGAGTAATCTCCTCATCGGTTTATTCCCCCAACGGAGTCATCCTCTCCTGCAGGTTTATTCTCTTTGTTCGCCATCCCCAGCGGAAACAAAGAATCCAACTCTATTCTTCAGCAGCTATCCGGGAGTTATTTTCCCCAGCTAGAAACATTACATTTCCATACATCATGATACAAGCATATACGCATCATACCACACAATCTCATTTATTCTGAGAGCATCATTGCTTGATATATATCATGCATTTCATACATCATGACATTGCATATGACTAACTCTTTACCTTTTCAGGGAAAGACGAATCAATAAACACCGTTGGCTACTTATATGACCTGGTAGTCCCCTCAAAAATTACATCTATTGAGGGCTGTTTCAGCGGATTCCTCAGAAAGATGCTCTCACAAGACTTTCGTCTGGTTCAGTTAAATCGATTCTAAGATTTTTCTGATTCTTATCCAGCCAAAGTCAATCCAATACCTTCTCTGGTTCAGTCAGATCGACGCTAAGATCTCCCTGATTCTTATTCCAATTGAAGATATTCCAAGACTTTTGTCCGGTTCAGCTAAATCGATTCTAAGATTTTTCTGATTCTTATCCAGCCAAAGTCAATCCAAGACCTTCTCTGGTTCAGTCTGATCGATGCTAAGATCTCCCTGATTCTTATTCCAGTTGAAGATATTCCAAGACTTTCGTCTGGTTCAGTTAAATCGATTCTAAAGATTTTTCTGATTCTTATCCAGTTAAAGTTAATCCAAGACCTTCACTGGTTCAGTCAGATTGACGCTAAGATCTCCCTAATTCTTATTCCAGTTGAAGATATTCTAAGACTTTTGTCTGGTTCAGCTAAATCGATTCTAAGATTTTTATGATTCTTATCCAGTCAAAGTTAATCCAAGACCTTCTCTGGTTCAGTTAGATCGACGCTGAGATCTCCCTGATTTTTATTCCAGTTGAAGATATTCCAAGACTTTTGTCTGGTTCAGCTAAGTCGATTCTAAGGTTTTTCTGATTCTTATCCAACCAAAGTCAATCCAAGACCTTCTTTGGTTCAGTCAGATCGACGCTAAGATCTCCCTGATTCTTATTCCAGTTGAAGCTATTCCAAGACTTTCGTCTGGTTCAGTTAAATCAATGCTAAGGTTTTTCTGATTCTTATCCAGTCAAAGTTAATCCAAGACCTTCTCTGGTTCAGTCAGATCAACGTTAAGATCTCCCTGATTCTTATTCCAGTTGAAGATATTCCAAGACTTTTGTCTGGTTCAGTTAAATTGACGCTAAGATTTTTCTGATTCTTATCCAGTCAAAGTTAATCCAAGACCTTCTCTGGTTCAGTCAGATCGACGCTAAGATCTCCCTGATTCTTATTCCAGTCGAAGACCTCCTATCAACAGTCTCCAAATGGCATCTGTAAGCCCATTCCCGACATCACCAGGCTGATACCACTTCATGTGAGTGCAAATTTCTGGGCACTCTAGTGTTCAATCATCTTCCACCTTCGGATCACGAAAGGCACGAAAGCCAATATATATCCTCAGGTTTAAGAAGATTGAACAGGGGCAGCTGTTGTACTCCAAAATTTGCCCTCTCATATTTCTCAAAACAAGGCAAGAAAAATATCCAAGTGGCTCAAGATTGCTCAAGAGTTGGACAGTCAAGCTATCTCCTAAGGAAGTCAACCCCAAATTAGGGTTTGGTGTTTGTGATACGGTGGGAGAACTGACTTGAGGTTTTGCGTTTGTGTTCGCAATTGTTTGGTTTAGCAAGAGTCGCCACCGACTTTTTATTTTATCCTAAGGAAAGGTCAAAAAGCACAGGAAAGACCTTTGAAATGTTTTCTTGGGTTCAGGGGGGTAGATTATGAAAAGGGAAGGTGCTAGCACCCTTTTCATCCATGGTTTTCCATGGGCTCTTAGTTACTTGTTTTTAGATCACTTGCCTTTGCTTTTTAATTGTTTGAAATGGTGCTTTGCGTGTGTGGTTTTGAAAATGCTTTGAAAAAGAGGCCTTGTCTAGGCAACCTTTGTAATGATTCTTGTTTGAATATATACAAAGTGTGTGTCTTTTTTAAAAGATATTTCAATGTTTTGGAAGTTGTTTTGAAATTGTGTTGTGAGGTGTGTTTGAAAAATGGCAAGGATGTTTTGCAAGATTTTGATCAAGTAACTAAGAGTTGTCTACCCTATTTTACTCAAAGATATTTCCTATGTTTTTAACCCTTTTAACAGTGTTATTTCACCATTGTATTTGGTGAATAACCTTGTGTTAGGATGTTTAACGGGACATGCGCGGGTCATCGTATACAATCATCGAAAGTAACTTGTAAGACGCTCTAGAAATTTTATAAGGGACGAGATCATTTTATCGAAGGCAACATCGAGGGTCATCGAGGGACTACGATCTTTTTCTTTATCGAAGGGGCATTTGCTAGAGTGTCTCATACTCGAGGGACATGATTGTATTTTCCGAGGCAACAAGCTAGGTTAACCTAGAGGTGCCAGTGTGAATTGTGTATTGATTTTCATGCATTTATTCTTGTATTAGGTCATCTAGCGATTAATTTTAGATTTTCACATACAAACCCTAATCTCTAATCATGGCCTATTTGAAAGCATGAAGTGCGAGAATTAAATTCTAAGCTATTACAAAAGTATCCGGGGATGGGGGTACAATTATTTGCAAATGGGGATGAGTCTCACAAGAATAATAATGTCCCAAATATTATGGGTTACAACCAAATCGAATCGTTTCAATTCAACATAAGATTATAACAATTTATAAGATAAAGAAAATCAAAGAAAATATGAGATGCATGTATTTATTTATAAATAAACAAATAAAATTTAACCTAATAAAGATTAAGTATTTATTATTTTTTTTTTTGTATCTTTTATGAATTATGAAAAGAAAAAGTTTTAAAAGAAAGATTAATTACCTAAATTAATGCTTAATATTATTCTTGTATTTTTATTAAAGGTAATAATTATTTAAAAAGAAAACCATATCAAACAAAATTTTAATACATTAATTCTATTATTAACAAAAGTGATGAAAAGAATTTATTTAAAATGAAAACAAAATAAAAAAAAGTATTTGGTTTTAAAAATAAAAAAATGGGCTTTAAGGAAATATTTTTGGATGGCCCAAAGGAAGAAGAACAAAAAGCCAGAAGGGGGAAAAGAAAGGGGGGTGCGTGCTAGTCAGCAATTAGGCTTGAGGCAGTCTGGGAGCGGGTCAGGCCCAAATGGTGTTGCACAAAGTTTTGTTAGGGTTGATGTGTGTATTCTCAGAATTTATGGTTTACATGCTTTGGCCACAACGGCGCCTCCTTCTTCTCTCGTTCTCTTCGTCTTTCACAAACACTGATTCTCTTAAGTCCTTAAGTCACCGGAGCGCCGCCTTATCTCACTCCCTTCCTTCTCACAGTGGCCCACATTTTTTTGAACGAACGGTACGAATTGTTATCCTTAATGTTTTAGGGTTTCACAGTTATGTTTTCGTTTTGCTTGATTATTACTTCCATGTTTTGATTTATGGCTTTTGATGTTTACATGTAGTAAGGATTTGAGGGACTTACCTTGAGCATTTCGTTCTTTAAAACTGAAGGAGAAGGATGTGAGACCGGCCGGTGGCGCTCCCAGGAGGCTAGGTGAAGGAGAAATGTGATGGATGCGCGTTGGTAATCTCTGTCTTCTTTCTTTAAGATTTGTTGGTTGATGATGAACTTACTTCTGAAACTTTTTGTTGTTCCTGAATGTGTTGATGATGAAGATATATTCTGAAACTTTTGTGGGCTTCTGAATCTCTTCCTCTTTCTTTGTTACTGATGTTTTGATGATGAATGATTCTGAAAAACTATTTGTTCTGCTTTGAGTTTGCTGCTGATGAACACGTTTCTGAAACTTGCTCGTTGATTTGATTTGGCTGATTCTCTTCCTTCCTCTGAGTGTTTGTTAATGATGAAAGAACTTCTGAAACTACTGTGTTTTGATGTTAATGATGGTCTGGGTTCTGAAACTATGCTTGTTTTTTTTCTGAAAGCTCCTCTCCTTCTCTTTGGGTGTTGAATATTGATGATGAACGTATTTCTGAGATCGTTTCGAAACTTTTGTTGTTTTTTGAATATGATGTTGGATGATGAAATGTTCTGGAAGCTACTTTGTCTTGCTTCTGAAATGTTTTTGATTCTTGCTACAGCTTGTTAGCAGGTTTGAGCAAGCTGGTTATTTGGCAAAAAATTTTGAGTTTTTTGGCATAGGCCTGTTTGTTCTGTTTGTGTTTGTTAAGCAGGCAGGTTTAGGGTAACAGGTTTGGCAAGCTTGATGTTTTTTTGTGTAGCTTGCAGGCTTGGTGTTTGGAACTGTGATTTGCAGTTTTGCAGGTTTGTACTGTTGTAGCTTATGCAGGTTTATAGTTTTGAGATGTAGTTTTGGTAAATTGCAGTTTATGCAGGTTTATAGTTTTGAGATGCAGTTTTGAGATGCAGTTTGTTGCTAGCAGGCTGTTTGGTGTTTGGCCTGAGTGTTTATAGTTTTGACAGGTTTGAGTTTGTAATGCATGCTTGTGATTGTTGGTGTTGGAAGCAGGTCTGTAGTTTTGAGATGCAGTTTTGCAGATTTTTCTCAATGTTTTCTCCTTCTTGGACTGTTATACAGTCTCTTCTCTTTATATCTTTTTCTTTTCTTTACTGTCTTTGACAGCCTGCCTTAGCCAAACTGCAAAACTTCTCACTTCAGGTCCTCCCTTTCTCTCTCTCTCATAAGCATTTTTGCTTAAAATATTTTAATTTCTGAAAAGTTGGCTGTCTAGAAAATGATGAAAGCTTTTTGACAAGTTTTGACTTGTCAAGTGAATTACCTCTTGCTGTTTTGCTTTTGCCTGCAGTATTTCTGTTTCCATGTTGCATTTCCATATTTATCCAATTTGTCTTGTAACTTGGTTTTGGGAAATTTGTTCTATAGCTGAATATGAGACTTTGCTTGCTGCTGTATTATACATTTGTTTGACTTATACCTTGGCCGTTTGTGCGCCTGTTTGTCCGTTTGAATTTGTGACTCAGTTTGGTTTGGCTGCCATGTTTGGTTAGCTTGGTTAGACAGTTTGTAACTCAACATGCTTTCATTTTTCAATTTGTATTTTAATTTTCTCTTTGTGAACCAAGAAGAGAAATCTTCTTGTGATTTGCAGAGAGAAAAAATAAAGCGTGACGAAAATAAGCAATCTGATTCAAGACGGCCAATTTTAATGATGACTTTTTTTCTTCTGCTTGAAAATTATTTCAGTTAATTGTTCTAATTTCTTTCCTTTCTTCTTTTTCAGGTGGATGCATCTTGGGCAATAGCGGAAGCAGTAGAAGCCAAAGATTTTAGGAGATTAGGCTTAGATTTATTTTTTTTCATTTATTGTAAACAAATATTATTGTAAATATTGTAAGTTGTAAATTTACAATATTCAGATAAATTTTGTAACAACATTTGAAATGAATAAATAAAAAAAAGTCTTTGTCAAATATCTTCTAATCTGTCCTTACATTGTTTATTTAATTATTTAAGACTCTCAAATCAAAATAATTGGAACTGTATCCCAATAATTTTAATCCAGATAAAATAAATAATCAACAAACTTTGCAGTCTCGTAACCTTGCATTACTCACAATACGCATGGTATTCCAATTAACACACGCATTGTACAGTTAAACAAACAAAGCATTCCATTAAACGGTAAACCTTTCACTCCACTTAATCAAGAAGATGCCTTAATGTTCCAAACAAAAGTCTCAGCTTTTATCCCAGATAATCAGGCCTTGAGAAACAACCAGTAAACTTGAACAAGCGTGAAAACAACATAACAATTAACTGAATTTTTGAGGATTCAGTTCATTCTGAGAAATGCGAGCGAAAACCCTAATTCCGGATTTGTTGCCAAAGAAAAGTCTGCTTGATCAATTCCCGAGCCATTCTTCAAAAAATCAGAGAAAACCCTAATTCTGGATTGACTGATAAAGAAAAGTCTGTTTGACCGATTCTTGAGCCAATTTCAAAAATCATAGAAAACCCAGGGATTGTGATTTCTTGTGAAAAAGGGAGGGCAAATTTTGGGGTACAACAGTTGCCCCTGTTCAATCTTCTTGAACCTGAAGAGTTAGATTGGCAATTTTTCCATTCGCGACTCGAAGGTAAAAGATGATTGGACACTAGAGTGCCCATAAATTTGCACTCGTCAAAGCATAGTTGAGGGAATGGGCTTAAAGATGCCATTTGGAGATGTGACAGAATCGTTTCGGAGATGGGCTTAAAGATGCCATCCGAGAATGTTTGTTGAACTGTATGTTGTAGGTGAAAGAATGAGTATCAGAAAGGTATCCGTGTTTGGAACATCTCTGAGTTGGGGTCTGAATAAGCAATAGATTAGTATCCGTGTTTGGAGCTTCCGTAAACTGTTTTTAGCGAGCTGAATCCTGAGCAAGCGATAGGTTGAAATCCATGTTCAGAATCACCCGTAAACTGCTTTCATGATTCTGGAGTTGAACAAGCAATAGATTAACATCCGTGTTTGGAGTATCCGTAAACTGTTTTCAAAAGTTGAATCTGAACAAGCGATAGATTGACATCCATGTTTGGAAGCATCTATAAACTGTTTTCAGAAGTCTTGAAGTTGAATAAGCAATAGATTAACATCCGTGTTTGGAGTATCCGTAAACTGTTTTCAAAAGTTGAATCTGAACAAGCGATAGATTGAGATCCATGTTTGGAAGCACCCATAAACTGTTTTCAGAAGTTGAGGTTGAATAAGCAATAAATTAACATTCGTGTTTGGAGTATCCGTAAACTGTTTTCAAAAGTTGATCTGAACAAGCGATAGATTGGCATCCATGTTCGGAAGCATCCGTAAACTGTTTTCAGATTCTGGAGTCGAAGCTTGCTAATCTTATCCTGAAAAGGGTAAAATATTAACCGAAACACAAAGTTATGTTGCATGAAATGTATGATGCAATATATGTGTTATGTCAATTTTTATGATATGTGAATGCAATGAATGCGCATGTAAGTTGATTAGCCGTGTTGCTGAGAAAAATAAATCCTGGATAGCTGGAGATAATAAAATCTTTGACCGCTGTCGGGGAAAATAAATCCTTGACTGCTGCTGGGGATTGAAAATCCTTTGATCTTTGAAAATGAGAAGTCCTGGGACAACTGTTTAAGAGTACGTGTGTCTTCAAACTTTTTGACAACCTTTGCGGGGAGAAGTTATACTGCTGGGGAGAGTCAGGAGTTTGGGTTGTATGCCAATCTACTGGGGATTCCTATTTTATTGTTTGAAAATTTTGTGGATAAATGAGAATGAGGATCTTCATTCTGCTAGGGGAATTTGTGCCGAGGAATCAAGAATGAGAATCTTTGACCTGCAGGGGATCTGAAATTCTGTGGGGAATAGCCATACTGCTGGAGAGTAAGCTCGGGATCCTAGGAAAGGCTTATTCTTGTTTGGATGAAGCTCAGTAGCTTAGGTTGTATGCCACTCTACTGGGGATATGCATTTCAAAGCTTTAGTTCTGCTTAGGAACCAGATGATGTATTTGCAGGGGATTTCTTCTGGAATAGCCTAAAGACACTTTCCTACACTTTCATCCTATCAGTAATTATTCTTTCTCATTTTGTTTTATTTGTAAGCGGTGATTACATTCAAATGCACATGCTCATTTAATAAATCATTGGACGTTTTCAAATAAAGCACAAGTCTAAAAAAGAAAGAAAAGGCAGACATTTTTCTGTACTTTGAAGTACCTTTGTATTAACTTTGTGTAAGTATTTGTACAAAGGAGACAGACACCCTAATAAGAGAATGTTGTCAAAAAGCTGAGAAAATTTTTATACAAAGAAAGATGGCTATGTGTATCAATTCCATGGGGTTCCCATTCTGCTATAGCCTTCATAACTCTGAGTATCTTGTCCATTCGTTTCTTCGTCTGCAGATGATTGGATTGATCAGAAGCTTTAGGGCTTTTCCGCGAAGAGATTGTTCTTAAAGTGATCCGATGAGACATAATCATATGCTTTGATTCCATAACTTTTGCCTGGATCGCCCTTTCAGGTTTTCGATCCACCGGGAAACCCTTTTTTGCCCAAGTCGCCCTTTCGGGTTTTCAACTTTCCGAGTGTACAGATTTTTTTTCATTTATCCCTAATTTTTGCCTGAACCGCCCTTTCGGGTTTTCGATTCACCGGGATGCCCATTTTTTCCCAAGTCGCCCTTTCGGGTTTTCGACTTGTCAGGTCGTTTATGCATAGTATCTTTTGACTATGTCTGCATTCTCAGGGTGTGGCAGGTCGTCACCGTCCATGGTAGTCAGGATCATTGCCCCGCCAGAAAAGATGTTTTTGATCACAAATGGTCCTTCGTAAGTAGGAGTCCACTTGCCCCTGGGATCACTTTGCGGCAAGATAATACGCTTGATTACAAGATCTCCAACTTGATATACTTGTCTCTTGACTTTCTTGTTGAAAGCCTTGATCATCCGTTTTTGATACGTTTGACCATGACAAACAACAGTAAGTCGCTTTTCGTCAATCAAGTTAAGTTGATCAAGTCGGGTCTGAATCCAATCGTCCTCATTCAAACCAGCGTCCTTCATGATTCTTAAGGAAGGAATCTGAACTTCTATAGGTAAAACAGCTTCCATGCCGTATACCAAAGAGAAAGGTGTTTCCCCAGTTGATGTTCGCGCCGTGGTACGGTACCTGTGTAGAGCAAACGGTAACATCTCATGCCAGTCCTTGTAGGTGACTGTCATCTTTTGAATGATTTTCTTGATATTTTTGTTTGCAGCTTCGACAACACCGTTCATCTTTGGCCGATAGGGAGATGAATTTTGATGTTGAATTTTGAACTGTTCGCACAGAGCGGTGATCATAGTGTTGTTCAGGTTTGTACCGTTGTCCGTAATGATTTGGTCAAGAATACCGTACCGGCAAATGAGGTTCTGCTTGATAAAATGGGCAACCACATTCATTGTAACAGAGGCGAAGGAAGCTGCTTCGACCCATTTGGTAAAGTAATCAATAGCCACTAGGATGAAGCGATGCCCATTGGATGCTGTAGGGTTGATCTCTCCAATCATGTTGATTCCCCACATTGTGAATGGCCAAGGAGCTGTTAGGACGTTGAGAGCAACCGGAGGGATATGCACTTTGTCAGCATAAACTTGGCATTTGTGACAAGTACGGGCGTATTGATGACAATCAGATTCCATTGTAGACCAATAGTAGCCTGCCCTTAGGATCTTCTTAGCCATCGTATGTCCGCTCAAATGGGTGCCTAATGTGCCACTATGCAGTTCAGTTATGATCTGCTCAGCTTCAACCTTGTCCACACAACTAAGCAAAACACAATCATGGTTGCGTTTGTATAGGATGCCATTACTCAGGAAGAACTTAGCAGCAAATCTCCTTAATAATTTTCTGTCATTGACTGAAGCTCCTTCAGGGTATTCTAGAGTCTCGAGATACCTTTTGATTTCGTGAAACCAGGGTTGTTCCACTACTTCTTCGGTATTAATCTCATGACAATGTACAGGTTCATCCATTTGCTCGATGGTGATTTGGGGAGCCTCATTATCCCAATTAAGTTTAAACATGGAAGACATTGTAGCTAGAGCATCCGCTAGATGATTTTCTTCTCACGGGAAGTGTTCGAAGGTAATCTGCTCGAAATGCAGTAACAATGTCAGGACATGTTCTTTGTATGGGATGAGGGTAGGATGTTTAGTGTCCAACTCTCCTTTGACTTGACTGATGACCAAGGCTGAGTCTCCAAATACCACCAAAGATTTGATTCCCAAGTCAATTGCAGCCTTAAGACCAAAGATACAAGCTTCATACTCGGCCATGTTGTTGGTACAACTGAAACAGAGTCTAGCAGTGAAAGGTGTATGGCAACCTTCTGGAGAGATAAGTACCGCGCCGATACCATTTCCAAGTGCATTTGAAGCACCATCAAAGTACAGGGTCCATCGGGATCCTTGTTCAGGTCTGTCATACGGTCTGTTAACTTTAATGTTGTCCAATGTCATAATGTCCTCGTCAGGGAAGTCGAATCTCATAGATTGGTAATCTTCGACGGCTTGATGAGCTAGATGGTCAGCCAGTACACTCCCTTTTATAGTTTTTTGGGTTGTGTACTGAATATCATATTCAGTCAGGATCATCTTCCATCTAGCGATTCTTCTAGATAAAGTAGGCTTCTCGAAGATATACTTGATCGGATCCATTTTAGAAATCAGCAAAGTGGTATGTGTCAACATATACTGCCTTAGCCGGCGAGCAGCCCATACCAAAGCGCAACAAGTTTTCATGAGCAGTGAGTAGCGAGTCTCACAATCGGTAAAATTTTTGCTAAGGTAATAAATAGCATGCTCTTTTTGACCAGACTCGTCATGTTGGCCCAGTACGCACCCCATTGAATTATCTAAAACAGTCAGGTACATGATTAACAGCCTTCCTTCGATGGGTGGCATCAAGATAGGAGGTTCCAGCAAATACTCCTTGATCCTATCAAAAGCAACTTGACAATCATTGTTCCATTCAACCACCTGATCTTTCTTTAACAACTTGAAGATTGGCTCACAGGTAGATGTTAGGTGAGAGAGGAACCTCGCAATATAATTTAAGCGTCCCAAGAAACCCCTAACCTCCTTTTCAGTGCGGGGGGCAGGCATTTCTTGTATAGCTTTGACTTTAGCGGGATCAACTTCAATGCCTTTGTTACTGACGATAAATCCTAAAATTTTACCAGACCTGACACCAAAAGTGCACTTGCTTGGGTTCAGTCTGAGCTTATACTCCTTCAATCTGACAAACAGCTTTTGCAGATGGCCAAGGTGCTCTTCTTCTGTCTGTGAACGGGCTATCATGTCGTCTACGTAGACTTCAATCTCATGATGTATAATATCATGAAACAAAGCTACCATGGCTCGCTGATAGGTTGCCCCGACATTCTTCAGTCCGAATGGCATCACTTTGTAGCAGAAGGTACCCCACTGCGTGACAAAAGTATTCTTCTCCATGTCTTCGGGGGCCATTTTGATACGGTTGTATCCCGAGAATCTGTCCATGAAGGAAAATACCTTGTGTTAAGTTGTGTTTTCAACCAAGATGTCGATGTGTGGTAGTGGAAAATCATCTTTAGGGCTAGCCCTGTTTAGGTCCCTATAGTCCACACACATTTTGACTTTGCCGTCCTTCTTAGGCACGGGCACGATGTTAGCAACCCATTATGGATAGGAAGTAACATCCAGAAAGCCAACATTGAATTGCTTCATTACCTCAGCTTTGATCTTCTCAGACATGTCGGGCCTCATTCGGCGGACCTTTTGCTTGATCAGTGGACAGTCTTCTCTTGTAGGGAGATGGTGGACCACGATATCTGTGTCTAATCCCGGCATGTCTTCATAGGACCAAGCAATGATCTCAACATATTCGTTTAACAACTGCACTAAGCGCTCTTTGACACCTGGTTCTAGGTTGGCACCCACCTTTACCTCTTTCTTGTCTTCCTCTGTTCCCAAATTGATGGTTTCTAGCAACTCTTCATGGGGCAGAATAACCCTCTCTTGTTGTTGTAAAAGTCTGGCTAACTCTCCCGGCACTTCACAGTCTTCGTCAACTTCGTACTCGACATGATTGACCAAATCTTCAGAGTCACCAAAGGCTAAAGAAGAATAGTCACCCATGGAATCCAGAGTGGATGGGTACCTGCATTTTGTGAGTGTGGGTGTGTGTAAGGGATAGCCATCCTTAAACAAAACAAGATGCAAAAGGAAAGAAAATGAACACAACATTTTATAGGTGAAAATGTCCAATGATTCATTAAAACATGGCATATGATAATGAAGAAAATCAAGCCCTTACAAATGGACCTACATGCCCCGGGCAAGGCATAAGGTGAAAATAGTGTACGAATTGTTTAGTTATTACAGACCAAAATAGGAAATTGTTCAAAGATAAATTACTGGTTGATGAAAGTAATGGGAGTAAAGTCCTTTGCTTCCCAGTTGCTTAATCCTCCTTTGACGGTTAGAAAGATCCAATCTTCAAAGTTGTCTTCTTCATCATCATCTTCTAAGGCATTAATTCCATGGTGAGTGATTTTTACGGGTGGTCCTCCAGCCTTGGAGCGACGCATAGCTTTCTGGCCAGCAGTAGTAAAACCTAACCCGAACTTATCCGTTTTGTGAGGAAAATCAGGCAGTTTCCCCCACATTGTACTCCTCCCTTCTTTGATTACAGCCTCTGCATCCTTGAGAGATGCCATCCTAGACACATGCTTGGAAACGATAGGCACATCAACCATTGTTTTTACAACTGCGACTTCGGGAGAAACTTCCTCAAAATGTTGGAAAGGTGTTTCTATGAATTCGCCATCTAACTCCATATAGCGGAAGGAGTTGAGGTGACTTATCATGTACTCTTCCTCGCCGTGCACCGTTATAATCTTACCCTGAACAAGATATTTTAGCATTTGGTGTAAAGAGGAGGTAACTGCCCCTGCATAGTGGATCCACGGCCTTCCCAACAAACACAAATATGAAGGATGGATGTCCATCACATAAAAGGTGGAGTTGAAAACTTTTGTGCCCACTTTGATAGGAATGTCAACCTCTCCGTGGACCATTCTTTTGGACCCATCAAAGGCCCTAACAACGATGTTACTGGGTTTGAGGGTCAATCCTTCGCAGTCCAAACGGTCTAACGCTTTCTTTGGCAGCACATTCAAAGATGAACCAGTATCAACTAAGACATGGGCAAGGGTGGTTCCTCGGCATTCTACTGAGACATGCAGCGTGCGTTGTGCTTCCTTCCCTTGGGGGTCAAATCAGCATCGGAAAAACCAAGACCGTTATCAGCAGTTAGGTTGGCCACACACTCTTGAAACTGGTCAGCCGAAGTTTCTTGAGGCACGTGTGCCATCTTTAAGAATTTGATTAAGGCCTTAGCATGGGCCTCATAGCAGAGTAGAAAAGCCAACATGGAGATTTTGGAAGGGGTCTGCCCTAGCTGTTCCACGACGTCGTAGTCGCTCTTTTTGATTATCTTTAGGATTTCTTCCATTTCTTTCTGGGTGGTTTCGGGGATAACCACAGTATGAGCCTTCGTCCTGACAGGCGCGTCTAGTATCCCCTTACCCTTATCGGTAGTATCAACAGATGGTCTAACTTTAGGAGTATCCAATTCTTCAATTATCGGGCCTTGCACAAATGGCTTAACAGGCAGAGAAGCTTTCGAGGGTTCGAAGACTGCTCTGGGGGGAGCAATCTCCGGAGAGAAAATTTGTCCGCTACGAGTTATCTTGCTTGTTCCTGCAATGTTCCCTATATCAGGGGTTTCATCATCAGAGTTCTCTTGGACTGATTCAATCTATTTGATACCATGATTGAAGATTTCTCCTCCGTAGTTCCATGGTATCGTCTTGTTGGATTGATACGGGACAGGCCCCGACATGGTGATTTTTAACGACACAATCTTAGGATCAGGCGTAAACTTGACAAGCCTTTTGCAAGCCTTGGGAAGATTGTCGGAGATGGTTATTATTGCAATGTCATTGGTTGAAGTAGTAAAAGTAGCAGGAGTAACAGGAATGAAGGTATCAACAGGAGTCTTTTGGAAGAGTATCTCTTGGGTATCCATCAGGCGTTGGATGCATGATTTCAACAGTGGGCAGTCAGCTCATACGTTTAAACAAAAGTAATAGTCTTTTCCACAGCCTGGGAATATTCCGGCTCTCATCAAATTCACTTTAATCACTGATAAGGGAGTCAAAAGGTCAGCAACATTGGCAACATGGAGGTCTTCCATAACGGCATGAACATTATGACCGTGCTTGGGCATCGGGGAAGAAATCACATTCGGCTTTTCGGGCGCATCGAATTCTACCTCCTTGGCATCGATCAAGTCTTGGATTTTGTTTTTGAGGGCCCAATAGTCGTTGGTGTCATGCCCTATACTGTCTGAATGGTATGCACATTTCGCATTGGCATGATAATGTGGAGAAGTGGTATTTGTATTCTTAGGTGCCTCTCTCAAATTAGCAAGGTTTAATTTCAGGAGATGTGGAAGAATATGAGCGGGTGTCATATTTATCGGGGTATATTGCCGTGGTGGCCTTTCCACCCTTTGCTGATAGGTTATGGGCTGATCATTCCTCGATTGACTATTTCTAGGCCGGTCTGATGCGGACTTCTGAATTAATACGGCCCCCACTGTTGGCCGATGTTCCTCTCTTTCCCAATTTCTCTGGGTGTAAACAGCAGAACTCTCCTTCTTGGCTGGGAAAGTCTTTTTTATACCGGCTGAAGCAGAGGTATCCTTCTGAATCTTGCCACTCTTAATACCAGCTTCGACCCTTTCTCCTATCAGAATTAATTCAGTGAACCCTGAAGATGAGCTCCCTATTAGGTGATTGAAGAATGGACCATACAGGGTCCCCAAAAACATATCCAAAAGCTCCCTTTCAGACAAAGGTGGCTGCACCCTTCCAGCCAAATCCCGCCACTTCTGAGCATACTCTTTAAATCCTTCATTAGAAACCATACTCATACTCTGTAATTGAGTACGAGTGGGTGCTAAATCTGCATTGTATTGGTATTGTCGGTAGAAAGCAGCAGCCAAGTCTTCCCAGTTATGTACGGCAGCCCTCTCAAACTGATAGAACCAGTCTAATTGTGTGCCCGACAAACTATCTTGAAAAAATGGACCCACAGATCCTTATCAGAAGAGTGAGGTTGGATCTTTCTAACGTAGGATCTTAGATGCATCTTTGGACAGGACAAATCGTCGTATTTAGAGAATGTGGGTACTTTGAATTTGGGAGGAATGACGATCCCAGCGACCAATCCCAGCTCTTCGAAATCCAGTCCGGGAACCCTTTGCACTTCCATGGCTGCTAACCGCTCTTCTAGATTTTTATACCTGTCGTCCGCAGGAGGGTACTGCTGCTCGGAGTAATCTTCATCCTCTTCAACTTCTTCCTCTTCAACCTCATACTCAGAGGGTACTGCAGCTCCTTTTCCTGTGTCGGTCCCTTCGTCAGACGTCGAGGGGAACTCCAGAACTCTCCTAGCTTCATTCTCAAATCTGCTTCCCAGAGTAGCTACCCCGATTCTTTTCTTTTTCTTTTTTCCTTTTTCCTGTTCTTTCTTTTCTAACAGTGCTTTAAGATCCTCTTGACCCTTTGCCAAGGTCATGAGGAGTTGTTGGAATTGCGAATTATGTGCTTGCAGATCTTTGACCGTTGGTTCAATATCCATCTTGCTGAAATAAACAGCAGAAAGATAAGGAAACCTGGTGTGAAGACCTGTTTATGCATATGATGAATGATATGTTTATTCATGTAATGCATCCAAGGATTCAGAAATTCAAAGTTGTAGCATACAAAAGAACACACGTCATATTAATAAGAAGAAATTTGTCAGTACATAAATGCCCCATGGGCCAAATATTACAAAGCTTCTCAAGGTAAAAAGACGTTGCGCATCCTCTTTGGCGCGATGTAAGTGTTAAAAGTCTCCTCTTCGTGATGTCGGCGGGTAAGCTCCAAAACCTTCTTCTCACTGGCATAGAAGCTGGCTTCAAAAGTGTTCCTCTCTTCCTTGAGCTGTATCCAACTCTTTTGCAATTCTTCCAATGATGTTGGCATGTCTGGATGTAGGAGGGTGTATGGAACCTCTCCTTCCGTAATAGGCTCTTTAATCACGGGGAGAATGTGGGGGTAAGGCATCATAAGATTCTGGGCGCGTGTTCGTACCCACTTGAGGTAAGGCTCAAGAGGGATGGAATTCTTGTGCCCCAATGTCTTACTGTCCACTTTGTTGGGCATCCTCCATGCTCGGATAAACCTTTGTCGAAGTACTTGAGCGTCATTGTCGAAGTCAAAAACCAAGTCAGAAATCAGCATATCGTGAGGGCCATCTCTTCGGGCATACTCAGATTGCCTCAGAGCTAAACAGTGATTGTAGGTAATGCCTCCCCTAATGCCAAGTAGTGGGACATTAGGGAATTCCCCACAACGATCAATGATGATGACATTTTCTCTGGACCGAGAACACCAATGCACATCAGAGTGTGTGAGAGTCATCAACTGTTGTGACCACCTCAAGCCTTGTTCATTCTTCAAGACTGACAGGGGAAGGTGTGAAATGAACCACCTTTCTAGGAGAGGAGTACAGCACATGAGAACACCTCTTTTCCTCATTGTTCATGTGTAAAATGAGTGTAGGATGTCCCCAAGCAATGTTGGCACAGGATTCCGAGATATGAAAACCTTGACAGCATTCACATCTATAAGTTGATCAGGGTTTGGGAACAAGACCAACCCATAGATGAGAAGCTCTACAATCTCCTCAAAAGCTTGTAGATCTAGAGAATTCCAGCAGTCTTGTTCCTTCTCAAACAGAAACTTTGCCAAGAAACCCTTGACACCACTTCTGGTTTCCCAATGACCTTTGATATCAGATGGTTGCAAGTGTAAGGCTTGAGAAACATCTTCAGGCTTTGGTTCTTTTTCTGTACCGTTGTAGGGTAGTTGATGAAGAACAGGAATCCTCAAGAGTTGAGAAAATTCCTCCAAAGTAGGTACTAGTTGGTAATCAGGGAATGTGAAACAGTGGTGAAGGGGGTCAAAGAACTGGAAGAGAACTTTCACCATGTATTCTTCAATGTTGGTGTTGACCAAGTTGAGGAGTCTACCATGTCTTTCACCGAAAAGAGAATTCTCTGGAATCTTGGAAGTAAGCTCCTTGAGTTGAGGAGGGATTCTTACAAGATTGACTTGAATTGTTTTCCTGCGAAGAGATTCCATGACCTACAAAACAAGAACAAAGATGAAGATCCAAACCCTTGAAATGGTTAGTGGATGCATATGATGCTTTATGATGTTCATGATGTATGCATAAGCATATGTACAAAAAAGTCACACAAGATCCTAGTTTCAAGCTTGTATGGAGTTTCATAGGTAAGTACCCTCTTGAAGTTAGTTGGCTCAACCTGTCCTATAAATAGTAATCGGGTTCTAAGGAGCTCAATATCACTGGATTATTTTCTGTGTTCATTGTTTCAGTTTAGCCACTTTACTGGCGACCGAAATATTCCAAGAAAGTAACCCTCAATGAGTGTAGTATCGAGTATCTACCAACTTCGGACTGCACCAAAGCCGGTCATCTCACTACCCCTAAAAAAAGGCCAAGATGGTCAAGTAAGGTTCTAAGAGTTCATTAGTGCTTCATGACATCACTCAGCGGCCCCGTATTCTCGTTGATTGACTCAAAGGCTACCGGTACCCACAAATATGTTACACTAATATAGCTATTGCTTCAACCATGTCGGTATACCCCGTACAGTTTCCACAATGTATTGCTATTTACCTATGAATGTTTCCCAAATCCGGGTAGAGGATTTCAAGCCCAAACAATAGAAACAAATTTAAAGCAATCAAGGCAAACAAGATAATCATGCAAAGGTGATCTAAAAACCCTAAGGTAACCCCACTTTTGGAATATTCCCCAGCAGAGTCGCCAGTTCTGTGATACGGTGGGAGAACTGACTTGAGGTTTTGCGTTTGTGTTCGCACTTGTTCGGTTTAGCAAGAGTCGCCACCGACTTTTTATTTTATCCTAAGGAAAGGTCAAAAAGCACAGGAAAGACCTTTGAAATTTTTTCTTGGGTTCGGGGGGGGGGGGGTAGATTATGAAAAGGGAAGGTGCTAGCACCCTTTTCATCCATAGTTTTCCACGGGCTCTTAGTTACTTGTTTTTAGATCACTTGCCTTTGCTTTTCAATTGTTTGAAATGGTGCTTTACGTGTGTGGTTTTGAAAATGCTTTTAAAAAGAGGCCTTGTCTAGGAAACCTTTGTAATGATTCTTGTTTGAATATATACAAAGATGTGTGTCTTTTTGAAAAGATATTTCAATGTTTTGGAAGTTGTTTTGAAATTGTGTTGTGAGGTGTGTTTGAAAAATGGAAAGGATGTTTTGCAAGATTTTGATCAAGTAACTAAGAGTTGTCTACCCTATTTTACTCAAAGATCTTTCCTATGTTTTTAACCCTTTTAACAGTGTTATTTCACCATTGTATTTGGTGAATAACCTTGTGTTAGGATGTTTAACGGGACAGGCGCGGGTCATCGTATACAATCATTGAAAGCAACTTGTAAGACGCTCTAGCAATTTTGTAAGGGACGACATCGTTTTATCGAAGGCAACATCGAGGGTCATCGAGGGACTACGATCTTTTGCTTATCGAAGGGGCATGATTGTATTTTCCGAGGCAACAAGCGAGGTTACCCTAGAGGTGCAAGTGTGAATTGTGTATTGATTTTCATGCATTTATTCTTGTATTAGATCATCTAGCGATTGATTTTAGATTTTCGCATACAAACCCTAATCTCTAATCATGGACTATTTGAAAGCATGAAGTGCGAGAATTAAATTCTAAGCTATTACAAAAGTATCCGGGGATGGGGGTATAATTATTTGCAAATGGGGATGAGTCTCACAAGAATAATAATGTCCCAAATATTATGGGTTACAACCAAATCGAATCGTCGCCATTCAACATAAGATTATAACAATTTATAAGATAAAGAAAATCAAAGAAAATATGAGATGCATGTATTTATTTATAAATAAACAAATAAAATTTAACCTAATAAAGATTAAGTATTTATTTATTTATTTGTATCTTTTATGAGTTATGAAAAGAAAAAGTTTTAAAAGAAAGATTAATTACCTAAATTAATGTTTAATATTATTCTTGTATTTTTATTAAAGGTAATAATTATTTAAAAAGAAAACCATATCAAACAAAATTTTAATACATTAATTCTATTATTAACAAAAGTGATGAAAAGAATTTATTTAAAATGAAAACAAAATAAAAAAGTATTTGGTTTTAAAAATAAAAAATGGGCTTTAAGGAAATATTTTTGGATGGCCCAAAGGAAGAAGAACAAAAAGCCAGAAGGGGGAAAAGAAAGGGGGGTGTGTGCTAGCCAGCAATTGGGCTTGTGGCAGTCTGGGAGCGGGTCAGGCCCAAATGGTGTTGCACAAAGTTTTTTTAGGGTTGATGTGTGTATTCTCAGAATTTAGGGTTTACATGCTTTGGCCACAGCGGCGCCTCCTTCTTCTCTCGTTCTCTTCGTATTTCTCAAACGCTGATTCTCTTAAGTCCTTAAGTCATCGGAGTGTCGCCCTATCTCACTATTTTCCTTCTCACAGTGGACCACGTTTTTTTGAACGAACGGTACGAATTGTTATCCTTAATGTTTTAGGGTTTCACAGTTATGTTTTCGTTTTGCTTGATTATTACTTGCATGTTTTGATTTATGGCTTTTGATGTTTACATGTAGTAAGGATTTGAGGGACGTACCTTGAGCGTTTCGTTCTATAAAACTGAAGGAGAAGGATGTGATACCGGCCGGTGGCGCTCTCAGGAAGCTAGGCGGAGGAGAAATGTGATGGATGCGCGTTGGTAATCTCTGTCTTCTTTCTTTAAGATTTGTTGGTTAATGATGAACTTACTTCTGAAACTTTTTGTTGTTCCTGAATGTGTTGATGATGAAGATATATTCTGAAACTTTTGTGGGCTTCTGAATCTCTTCCTATTTCTTTGTTACTGATGTTTTGATGATGAATGATTCTGAAAAAATATTTGTTCTGCTTTGAGTTTGTTGTTGATGAACACGTTTCTGAAACTTGCTCGTTGATTTGATTTGGCTAATTCTCTTCCTTCCTCTGAGTGTTTGTTAATGATGAAAGAACTTCTGAAACTACTGTGTTTTGATGTTAATGATGGTCTGGGTTCTGAAACTATGCTTGTTTTTTTTTCTGAAATCTCCTCTCCTTCTCTTTGGGTGTTGAATATTGATGATGAACGTATTTATGAGATTGTTTCGAAACTTTTGTTGTTTTTTGAATATGATGTTGGATGATGAAATGTTATGGAAGCTACTTTGTCTTGCTTCTGAAATGTTTTTGATTCTTGCTACAGCTTGTTAGCAGGTTTGAGCAAGCTGGTTATTTGGCAGATTTTTTTGAGTTTTTTGGCATAGGCCTATTTGTTCTGTTTGTGTTTGTTGAGCAGGCAGGTTTAGGCTAACAGGTTTGGCAAGCTTGATGTTTTTTTTTGTGTAGCTTGCAGGCTTGGTGTTTGGAACTGTGATTTGTAGTTTTGCATATTTTTTACTGTTGTAGCTTATGCAGGTTTGTAGTTTTGAGATGCAGTTTTGGTAAATTGCAGTTTATGCAGGTTTGTAGTTTTGAGATGCAGTTTTGAGATGCAGTTTGTTGCTAGCAGGCTGTTTGGTGTTTGGCCTGAGTGTTTATAGTTTTGACAGGTTTGAGTTTCTAATGCAGGCTTGTGATTGTTGGTATTGGAAGCAGGTTTGTAGTTTTGAGATGCAGTTTTGCAGATTTTTCTCTATGTTTTCTCCTTCTTGGACTGTTATACAGTCTCTTCTCTTTATATCTTTTTTTTTGTTTTCTTTACTGTCTTTGACAGCCTGCCTTAGCCAAACTGCAAAACTTCTCACTTTAGGTCCTCCCTTTCTCTCTCTCTCTCTCATAAGCATTTTTGCTTATTATATTTTAATTTTTGAAAAGTTGGCTGTCTAGAAAATGATGGAAGCCTTTTGACAAGTTTTGACTTGTCAAGTGAATTACCTCTTGCTGTTTTGCTTTTGCCTGCTGTATTTCTGTTTCCATGTTGCATTGCCATATTTATCCAATTTGTCTTGTAACTTGGTTTTGGGCAATTTGTTCTGTAGCTGAATATGGGACTTTGCTTGCTGCTGTATTATACATTTGTTTGACTTATACCTTGGCAGTTTTGGCGCCTGTTTGTCCGTTTGAATTTGTGACTCAATTTGGTTTGGCTGCCATGTTTGGTTAGCTTGGTTAGACAGTTTGTAACTCAACATGCTTGCATTTTTCAATTTGTATTTTAATTTTCTCTGTGTGAACCAAGAAGAGAAATCTTCTTGTGATTTGCAGAGAGAAAAAATAAAGCGTGACGAAAATAAGCAATCGGATTCCAGACGACCAATTTTAATGATGACTTTTTTTCTTCTGCTTGATAATTCTTTCAGTTAATTGTGCTAATTTCTTTCCTTTCTTCTTTTTCAGGTGGATGCATCTTGGGCAATAGCGGAAGCAGTAGAAGCCAAAGATTTTAGGAGATTAGGCTTAGATTTATTTATTTTTTCATTTATTGTAAACAAATATTATTGTAAATATTGTAATTTGTAAATTTACAATATTCAGATAAATTTTGTAACAACATTTGAAACGAATAAATAAAAAATAGTCTTTGTCAAATATCTTTTAATCTGTCCTTGCATTGTTTATTTAATTATTTAAGACTCTCAAATAAAAATAATTGGAACTGTATCCCAATAATATTAATCCAGATAAAATAAATAATCAACAAACTTTGCAGTCTCGTAACCTTGCATTACTCACAATATGCATGGTATTCCAATTAACACACGCATTGTACAGTTAAACAAACAAAGCATTCCATTAAACGATAAACCTTTCACTCCACTTAATCAAGCAGATGCCTTAATGTTCCAAACAAAAGTCTCAGCTTTTATCCCAGATAATCAGGCCTTGAGAAACAACCAGTAAACTTGAACAAGCGTGAAAACAACGTAACAGTTAACTGAATTTCTGAGGATTCAATTCCTTCTGAGAAATGCGAGCGAAAACCCTAATTTTGAATTTGTTGCCAAAGAAAAGTCTACTTGATCAATTCCTGATCCAATCTTCAAAAAATCAGAGAAAACCCTAATTCTGGATTGACTGATAAAGAAAAGTTTGTTTGACCGATTCTTGATCTAATTTCAAAAATCAGAGAAAACCTTGGGATTGTGATTTCTTGTGAAAAAGGGAGGGAAAATTTTGGGGTACAACAGTGTTACATCAAGATATTTGAGTCCAAATGACCTTAAGTTCTCCCTAATGTCCTAATATGCTCTCAAGGTCATCCATGTCAAATTTCAAGCCTTGCAGAGGAAGTTTGCTCAGTCAATTGCTCAAAGGGTGCAAAAATCGACTGTGCTAGGGCAAAAGTCAACTGTGACCTATAAACAGTCAAACTTCAAGATTTTTTGTCAACATTCTCATTTTGAAGTATATTTCATCATTTTATCAAGGGTTGATCATGATTCAACAAGGATTGCTCAAAATTCATCAAGACTCAAAAGTTGCTAAATTAGGGTTTTGTAGGAAAAGTCAACTCAACTTTGACCAAGCATAACGTTCTCATACTTTATGAGAAATGACCCATCCAAATCTCATTTTGAAGAGGATGAAATTTCCTACAATCAATATTCATACCCCAAGATCAGAAAATGCACTCACAAGAAGTTACAAATTTGGACATTATAGATCATTTTTGAAAGTCAACAAAATACCTTTTTTGCCAAAGCTTATAACTTGATCATGGAATATCAAAATGAGATGAGACCAAAAGGGTTGGTTAGAGAACATCTCAAGCGTTGTAAAAAGTCAAAGAATACTTCCAAAAGTTCAAAATTGAAGAAGTTATGCATTGTTGAAGATGGGCATTTTTGCAAAATTGCCAAAAGTCAACTATCCCCAAAACTTCAAATTTTGTCAAATGGGCCCATTCTTTTCCACTTGATTTGAACTTGCCACATTGCACACGTGTCCTAGCTTCAGCCATGAGTCCATATCTTATTTTTATTATTTAATTTGATTTTTAATTGAATTTATTCACTTTAAATCAAATAAAATCAAAAGTATTTATAACTCATGATTTTTTGGTTGATTTAGGCTTTGAATACAGCTATTATGTGATTCAAATTCGCATAAAGTGCATTGGTTACAAGAAGATATGATTTAGGCCAAATTTGGAAGGTTGTAATGGTGGAATCAAATCCAATTCATGAGCATTGATTTAGAGAGATTTGTACCAAGTTTCTTACCCTAATGCAATATACATTACATAAGGAAAGCAAAGGCACGAAAATAATGGTTGGAGGATGAAAGAAGAGGCAGAACAAGAGTTTGAAAAAGTGGTAAAAAGCTTGAAATTTGAGATCATAACAAGAGGCGTTTTCAGAAGCCAAAAGTTATCCCAATCGCTTCCTGGGTGTTCACTCAACCTTCCTGGATCAAGAGAAAGCATTCTCACATACCACAAAGCACTGTAAGTATCACGAAAATCACCTTGGTTCTTGAATTCGTGATTCATTATTCTTGCATCATTTGAACAAATTGCTTGCATATTCGTAACCCTCATGACATTTGTAAACTTTTTGCATTATTCAATTTGGTTTATAGGCGCTGTAACCCCAAAACACCATAGCTAGGGTTGCGTGTTTGTTTTTAGGGCTTTTTTTTCCAGGAAAAATCAGGACTCAAGAAGGACATAATGTTAATCAGGAAGCCAAGACGAACTCAGCCATGTTTTTGGAATTGATTTATGTGGCCTAGGGAAGATTTTAGAGCAAGCTTGCGTATTTAGCTGCAGATCCAAATCCGCATGTAATATTTGCAGGATTTGGAGGTAGAAGACGACGAGCTGTCGTTCTCCCATGGGCCAATTCAAATTAATTTTCGCGCATTTTTATTTTCTGGCATATAATTTGTTTTGTTTATATTATAATTTCTTTGTATTTTACTAACAATAGAATCAAAGCAGTGCAGTGGCAAGCGTGCAAGCATATCACTTTCAGGACCTGGGTTCGAATCTCAGGTCCCCCACTTTCTTTGTTATTTTCATTCTCCAGGTAATTACATGCATATTCAAGCGCGCAAAACACCATACGCTTTCACATATCCAGTTGCCAGATGGCCCAAGGCCAAATCTGATGGCCAATAATTGATGGTTCACCATAGACAAAGTCCATGCACGCCTACTGGATCTCAATAGTCAAACAAGGCCAATACATTTGGGCCTCAGCATTGCTATTCACACCATGGAAACAGACCCATACTCCTTTCTCTCATATTATTTTGCTTATGTGTTTTATTTCATTAATTGCCTAATTATTTTTATTTAATTTACTAACCAATTAAAAAATTCTTTTTTTATAAAATAAAATCACAAAAATATTTTCTTCATAAAATCAAATTTTAATTTTTATTAACAAATACCAATTAAATTAATTTAGGTTCTTAATTAGAATAACTTTAACATTTTTGTAAATCATTAAAATTAACTAGATATAATTAGGTTTTAATTACTAACTTAATTATTTTATTTTCTTTCTTCAAATAACAAAAAACCAAAAATAATTTATTTTTATTAATTAATTAATTTATTTAATCTAGTAATTAATTTAGATTTATTTCTTTCTTAAAATAAAAAAAACCACAAAATATTTTTTTTATCAAATTAAATTCTAACTTTTATTTTTGTTAATAAACACTAATTAAATTAATTTAGTTTTTTTTAGAATAACTTCAACTTTTTTTGTAAACAATTAAAATTAAATTAGAATTAATTTAGGTTTTAATTACTAACATTAATTTTGATTTCTTTCTTAAAATACCAAAAAATCCAAAAAATAACTTTTCTCATTTAATTAATTAATTTATTTAATTCAATTTAGTAATTAACTTATAATTTATTTCTCTCTTGAATAAAAACAACAAAAAAAGATACTTTCTCTCAAAAATGGTCAAAACCCTATTTACGCTCGATTTAATTTCTCGCACGCGATTTATTTTCTTTTATTCAATATTGTACTTGTTCCCGGTTTATAATAGCTAATAGGACTTTTATTATTTTTTATCGCTTTCTTTACTTTAAAGGGTTTGTCTTTGGCGATGTAAATACCCGACGCCTTGTAAATTAAATTCCACAATTTATTTTCCGCAAATTATAACTATTAGATGTTTGATAATAAGAATGCATGACAAGACTGGATGTTTTAACCTAAAATCAACTTAGATCACCATTAACATGTACAAAGACAAAATTAACTGAAAATGACACACTCGCACATGCGCACTCTTAGGGTACACCCCACTTGGTTGCCTTCGTATGCGGTCATTGAGTATAGGTCACTTTAGAGGTCGCCCTTTTGTCCAAAGATCATAGTCGCCTCGAAACGGTTGCCTCGGATATTGTTGCCTCAAAACAAATGATCTAAGACATTAGGGTTACCGCTAAGGCATCCTAACATTGCTTTGGTGACCGTAAGTCCCTAAATTCGAATTGACCCTTAAACTCCAATGACGGGGCTACCTACTCATCAATAGTAGAATAGCATTGTCTAAAGGAAGATAGCATAGAACGATTCCTTTTTTGAGTAGGTAGATGGTTCTTAAGTACTTGCTCTTTCAAAAAACAAAATCTTTTTCACACTTACACTTTTCGAACAAAGTTTTCAAAAACACTTCATTACACTCTTGAGGACAGAAACAAGAGTTAAATCGAAGTTTTCAAACAAAAAACTTTTTCAAACCCACAAGCACAAAGAAAGCAATTTTGAAAACAATTGAGCAAGTACCTAAGAGCCCGTGGATAACCACGGATAAAAAGGGTGCTAATACCTTCCCTTTCTATAATCTACCCCCAGAACCCGAGAAATATCTCGAAAAAGGAATTTTTGTGTTTTTTTCCTTTCCTTGTTGGATAAAATAAAAGTCGGTGGCGAGTCTTGCTTACCGCGACATTTTGCAAAAACAAACGCAAAACGCAAACCAGCATTCTAAAAAACAGTCAGTTCTTTCCCACCGTATCACAAACATGTAGCACGAAAGAGAAGGGGATGAGATGAAGAGGGAAGGGATGCAATGTATGAAATTAGGGTTTCAAATATCATCAACATCATTCACCTATTTTGGTGGATTTGGTTTCTCAACCTATCAACACCCAAGATCCAATGAGGTTGAAGAATTTGTCACCATATGAAGTCCAAGTCAGAACAAAAATAAAAAACTAAAAAAATAAAATTTAAATAAAACAATGTTTAAATGGTTAATAAAAGGAAAATGAATGGTAAAATACACAAAGCATATTAAAACACCAAATAAAAATCCTAAAAAATAGTCAGAGGTCAAACATGATTTAATAAAGGTTGACAAAAAATTTCAGAAATTTTAAAAGTCAAACTATTTTTTAAAATTGAAGAAAACAAACAAAATAAACCAAAATCTGAGAAAAATAGTAAAATTAGAAATAAAAATAAAATGAGGTCACCAGTATTTGTCAAATTACCATTGGATCCTTCCATAAGTTTTTTAGAATTTAAAAAAAAAATAAGAAAACTATTTTTAATCAATTAAAACAAGTAAATTAAAGTGAAATTTTTTAAAAAATATCAAATCATAAAATAAAATTGTGAAAAAATAAAAATCAAAAAGAGAAAAATCCAAAATATTTTTAAGAATGTTTTCAGATATTTTGAGTCAGAAATGAATTTTTTATAAATTTTTGAAGTTTAAATCAATTAAAATATAAAAATCAGAAAATAAAAATAAAACAAAAAAATATAGACCATTGGATGAACGTCAAAACGCGTTAGTAATCAGATCTAAGGGATCTGGCGCGCTGTGCATTTCATGGTCCTTATAGAATAAACCACTGGATCAAATATTAAATTAGATTTAAAAAAAATAAGTGGCGCCTTATCATTGGTTGAGAGATGACACGTTGGTCATCTTCAACCTCCAGCCATGTGAATTGCAGGTCTCTCATACTGTAAAATCGAGAGCTCAGACCTATGCCATTCGCTTCGTCTCATCAAGAGGAAGATAGTCGTACCCTCACGAAAAATTTATTTAAGGTGTAGCTCATTCGATTTACAAAAAAACAGAAGGAAAAAATTTAATAGGGATTTGAAAACTCATGGCCAAAACTCACTTCCAATTGAAAACAAATGATGCGACGAGTATCCGAATGATTAGAGCTTCATTGTAGTAACAAATTTTGAGAGAATTGATGAAGGAATCTACCTATTGAAGTTCAAATTCAGAGCTCTGGAACTTGACTTGGCTAGCACAATTTAGGATGCTTTAGGGCTTGTTTCTTCTTCTGTTAGCTTCAGTGAAGTTCAAGGATGAAGAATTAGCAAAGAAAATGGTTTAAAGAAGGTTGTAAAACCAAATTTGAAGTTGAAGAAATGTGGGTTAGGGAGAGATTTTGGCAGGGTGATTCTAGTTGTTCAAGCTTGAGAAAATAAGAGGAGTGAAGCCCTCTATTTAGATGGAAGTGAATGGTGCAAAGAATTAAAATGAAATTTGAAGTTTGGAGGGAAATTGGATCAAGCTCGAAAATGAAAAAAGTGTGACCCCATGTGCATCAAAACTCAGTCAATTCTTGCATTTTGATCCTTAATTCAACTTTGGGAACTTGGTTAAACATGTTTAAATAAAAAATGCATGCTAATTTGGTGTTTAGAAGCCACATTATGGATTTCAAATTCTGACTTTGGAGAAAACTTATGTTTCAAGGTACCATCTTTGAATCCATGGTGTTCACAGCTCAAGGGGTCTTAAGGCATGATTATTGAAGAATTTAAAATATAAGGTCACCATCTTTGCAATGTGCAAATATTGGAATCAAATGGATTTTTGAGCTAAAAGTTGTGATGAGTCAAAGTTGAGAAAAAGATGCTGACTTTTTGTACTTCAAAAAATTCTAAGTTTTTCTTCAAAAGTGACCTATAATGTTTTGAGTTCAAACAAGGCCTTCCTCAAAAATTGAGTTTTGATCATTGATTCTAGCTTGAATTATACTTCCCAAAGAGAATTTTGAAACTTGAATCACTCAAAAATACCAAGTATTGAAAAAGTTATGGCCTTGTAAAATTGGTGAAAATTCATGAGGTGACCTATAATCTTTTGAGTTCTTAGAGCATCTTCCACTTATTTTCAAGCTTTGCACATAAAATAAGAGTTGAAATTAACATCCTTAAGCTCATTATGGAAAAATAGTGGGCTTAAGGAGATAAAAATTGACCAAGTTATGATCTTTTGAACTCACATGAGGGAATTTGATGGTCTATCTAGAGGACTTGTAATCTTTCTCAATCCTCAGGAATCTTCCACACCAAATTTTCTTTAAACTTTTGATGTTATTTGTTAATAAACCTTTAAATAGAATAATATATTTGGAATCACTCAATAATCTCAAAAGATGAACAAGATATAGCCCTTAGAAGTTGAAAACCCTAGCTCCTCAAGCACCAAAATGACTTGGAAACCCCTTTCAATTTTGACAAACTTTCTTGCACATCTACTTTTTCCATGTGAGTAGAAGTTGTTGTGGATGATAATAATAAACCATAGAAACAATAAACACTTCCAAATATTAAGAATTGAGAGAGTTATGAACTTGAGATCAAGGAATCAAGAACTTGTCCAATTAGGTCAAACTTCTACAATCAACTCTTGTATCTTTTGACTTCTTTGACAAATTGTTGCATGATGAATCATAGTAGACCTTATCATGATATTACTTTAAATAATTCTCAATTATGCAGCTTGAACCTCAATGAAGCTTTGTTGAAGAAGGGATGGAAATAAACTCATGAACCTATGAATCAACCTGATGAAATGTGTTATTCCCTCACCTATAGTATCATCAATTAGAGCAAACATTCATTTCATTTGATAGTTAAAAGTTAATCAATACAAAAAAATATGTCCACAATATACAATTCAAAGTGCTTGGTGATCCCTCATGAGAAAACCTAGAGATAGGGAGAAGAACCAAACCCAATTGTGATCTTGATATGGTTGAATTGATATGAGATGATAGAGAAATCTTAGGGGGGAAAATTGGGGTACAACAATTATCATCAAAAAGGGGGAGATTGTTAGAACAAGATTTGGTACTGCAATTATATCTCTAAGTTTTGATAATAACTAAGAGTATGCTTGTAATATGGTGGGAGAATTAACTTGGGTATTTTGCGTTTTATCATAATTGTTGCGGGTAGCAAGAGTCGCCGCCGACTTCTTTTATCCAATAAAGGAAAGGGTGAAAAGAACAGGAAAGACCTTTTGAGAATTTTCTTGAGTTCGGGGGGTAGGTTATGAAAAGGGAAGGTGTTACCACCCTTTTCATCCGTACTTATCTACGGGCTCTTAGTTGCTAGCTCACTTTGAAATGCTTTGTTTGAAATGTGTTTGTGATTTGTTTGAAAGTATTTTTGGAAAGTGCCTTCGTTTCGGAGAACTTTATAATGATTCTCGTCTCTATAAGAATGAATATAAAGTGTTGACTTTTGAAAATAGCTCATGAAAAGTGTTGGTGTTTTCGAAAGATGTTTTGAAATGTTGCGAGCAAGCAACTATGAATGTTCTACCTACTCAAAAAGTCTTTGTTCTTTTCCTCCTCCTTTAGATAGTGTTGTCTCACCATTAGTTGCTAAGCAACCTTACCATTGGATGTGAAGGGACAGGCATGGGTCATCGTACAGTCATAGAAGGCGACATTGTAGGATACCTTAGAAATTTTTTGTAAGGGTCTAAGATTGTTTATTGAAGGAAACATCAAAGGGTCATTGAGGGACTACGATCTTGTATTCGAGGGTCTTTGCTAAAGTGTCCCACATTCGAGGGACATGACTGTTTTATTTGAGGCAACAAGTGTGGGTTAACCCTAGAGGTGCAAGTGTGCAAATTGTTTTGATTTCATGCATTTTTTGTCTTTGAATTAGGGTTTTCTACTTGTTTATTTTATGTCTTGCCATACAAACCCTAATTACTAGCATTTATATTGAAAGCGATAAATTGCGGAAATTTAATGTTCTACGCTATTACATCATTTGGGGATGGGGATACAAATTACAAATGGGGAAATGAAAGTAAT
The DNA here is from genome assembly GCA_948472305.1 of Vicia faba. Taxonomy (NCBI): domain Eukaryota; kingdom Viridiplantae; phylum Streptophyta; class Magnoliopsida; order Fabales; family Fabaceae; genus Vicia; species Vicia faba. The sequence goes on along the minus strand of OX451741.1, from coordinate 597,217,069 downwards.
TAAACCCTAATTTACTATTACAACCATATTAAATATCGCAAGATGAAATGTTCAAGAATATAAAGGCAATGTGAACGGAAAAGAAAATTGTTTTTGTGTAAGTTTTTATATGTAAGGTTTTAATCCTAATAAAAATAATAAATAAAATTAATTAATTAAAATTAGTCTAAGTTGATTTAATAAAACTAAACTTAAAGAGATTAAAGAAAAGATCTTGAATTAATTAAGAAAACATTTTTTTAGGGTTTTTTATGAAAGGGTTTAAAGTTGATAAAAAGAAAGGAATTAATTAAATTAAACTTCTAAACTATGAATTAATTAAAAGACAAATTAAAAACAAAACCTAAGTATAAATTTATATAAATTAGAAAAATAAGTTAAGTTCATTAAGAAAATATTTTTTGTCTTTTATTTTAAGAGAAATGAAATAAAAATAAACTTAAATATCTAAATATTAAATATAAAATATTGTTGGAATTTTTTATTAATAATGATAAAAATAATAATAATAATAATAATAAAATAAAGAAAATAAAATAAAATAAAATAAAAATATAAGTCAGGGGGTTTTTGAAATGAATAAGGTGGTTTGTAAACAAAACAGATTTTTGTTAGGCCCAAAAACCTGTTTTTTTGTATAATCAAAAAATAAAGTTAATAAAAAAAGTATATTGGGCCTGCGCATTATAAAGTAAAAAGGGGGTGAGAATTCAAAAAGGATCCAGGCCCAGAACAAAGTCCAGCGCCTGTATGGATCATGTGCGGTTGGCCTTTGAGAGTACATCATGGAATTCCATCTTGAGGCATTTGATTTGATTTCCCAGCGGATCTTATGGTGTTGATGAGAGGCGCATGGTATGCATACATGCTTAGCTTGTATTGAATATGTAATGAAAATGTTAGAAAAAACCAAAAGGGTACCACTAGGGCTCGAACCCAGGTCCCTATAGTTCCAAGCCTTACGTGCGCGCTTTCTAGCATAAGATGGCTATACATCCGTTTATTAAACTGAATCGATAAATATATAAAATAAAACAAGTCCTAAGAGGACTTCATCTTCTTCCTCGCCCCCATGACTGAAACACCATTTTTGAATTTCGTATCTCACTCATTTCTCAATGAAATTAAAAAATGTAAAGATGAAACTTGTGTATGTTTTCACCACGAATCCAACCATATAACTTATGTAAGCTAAAATTCAAAGATGAAGATTAATTTTGCTGGCCCTAAATTAAAACCTAATTTTTCAGAAAGTTCAAATCTAAAATTCTCTACGCACAGTCAATATAAATGAAAACTATGGACATGGTTAGCTTTAGGGAAATGATCTCTACATTTTTACTTCAGAGTGTATGCACAAAGGATGCTTGTATCAAGATATTGAAGTTAGAAAACTTACCTCTTGTAGATGGATTCGTGTATGAAGTTTGAGCAAGCTTTGAGGTACCCTAAGAATTTGTTTAGCTTGCTTGGACCTCCTTGAGTGTATTCCAACTCCTACTTTGCTTTGAGGATGGCTGAAACTCCCTATTAAAGTCAAGTTGTAAGCTTCAGTTTATGAAATGATGGATGAGGATGGAGTGATTATAGTCAGGAAACATGGACTTAAATCACTTGTATGTGATGTATGTAAAGTGTTTGGATGATTAAAAGTCAATACGCACGAGTGGATTTTGAGTTTCAAGTTTGAAGCTCAAAAATGGAATTTTTGGCCAGTTCTATGTTGCTAAATGCTTGAGGGTGTTTTAGGGCTTGTAAACTCGTGCCTTTTGTTGCAAATATTCTCTATAAATATAATCAAAGGGTTAGAGGTATTGAATTTAACAGATGTGTGAGATCTCAAGTTGTGTCTAGGTTGGTTGATTTCTAAGAAAAGTGGAAAACATGGTTTCAAGGCATAGTACAAGCATGGTCTGAGTTTGTTGAAGGTTCTAGACATGTTGATTTTAGCTTTCACATTGCTTGTACTCAGATGAAAAAAGTTTGGAGCTCAAGAAGTTGGCTTTGCATAAAGGCTTGTTTATTAGAATGGAAATGGTAACTTTCTCCATAAAATGGCAAATTGCTTTGGACAATGCTTGAATCAATTGGAAAATTGATCAACCAGTTGTGTAAACATTAAATTAAGGAGTGATTTGCAAGTTATAATACCTGAAAAGTGAATTTATGCAGCATAGCTATGATTTAAGTCAAGTGTTCTTCGTGAAAAATGCCTTGTAATTTAAGTTTGAAAGCCAAACTTCTCCTTTTCGATTCTCCTAGCTCAAAAATGATCTCACTGAGTTCTTTGACATTTTGAAAATCTTGGAACAACCTCTATAACTTTCATGTTTTCCACTTTTGTAAAATCAAATTTTAACTATGTGAAAAATAGCCATGAAGTTAGGACAAAAATCTGCCTAAACTAGGTCAAATTTTCACTGTGTTTTTGTAAAAAGTGCATGACTTCATGGATTCATAACTCAAAATCCAAGCATTTATAGAATTTAATAAGCAAAGAAAAGTTGTATATATCATCAATATCTATAACTTTCATGTTGAAAGTTTTCTATGAATCATCTTGCATCTTGGAATTGGCATGAAGTCATTAAATTATCATGTGTAAAACACTTAGAAAAAATTTGAAGTCTTGAAAAGTTTGACTTTTCACCTTGACTTTTGACTTTCTTGATTTCTTGATGATCAAACTTCATATTTTGAATGTCTTGATGAACTGTGATCTTTGAGATCAAATGTTGATCAAAAAGTCAAAGTTTGACTTTTTGTGCATCAGTTGACTTTTCATTAGTCTATCAATTTTCAACTATCAATTCATTGATCTTGAGGAATGTTTTGAACCATGAAATTATATCAACATTTTGTGTTTGAATCCTTGAGATTATGATTCAAGCCATTAGATCATGCATTAGGTCAAAAATCATTGATCAGTCAAATATAGTAAAAACCTTAATTTTGACCATTTTTCCCTTTTGATGATTTTACTGTGTTTCTTGAGGAATTATGATGAGACCTTCATAAATTGATAAATATGACTTTGAAATGTTGATGTTGGCCAAAAATCATGAAGTTTGGCTATAAGTTGACCACAGTTGACTTCATTTACTCAATACAGCTATTTTTCAGTCATCTGAGCAATTGACTGAGCAAATTTGTGATTCAAAACTTGAAACTTTACATGAGCATTCTTGGAGACCTATAATGATCCATGAAGCTCCTTTGAGGAATTATAAGTCCAATTATCCTTGTGAAGATCAAAACCCTAATTTGAGTCATCAGTTTTTAGGAGATGGTTTGACCTAGTCAACACTTGTGCAAGCTTGAGCTTTTGGAGATCTTGTGGGAAATGTCTTGAGAAAGGTGAGGGAAAATTTAGGGATACAACAGCTTCCCCTGTTCAATCTTCTTAAACCTGAAGAGTTAGATTGGCGGGTCCGCCATTCGTAACTTGAAGGTGGAAGGTGATTGAACACTAGAGTGTCCAGAAATTTTCACTCGAACAAAATAATTTTGTTGGTTGATTGTGTCGGGAATGAGCTTAAAGATTCCACTTGAAGAGGTGATGAAGAGTTGTCAGAGATGGGCTTATAGATTTCATCCAAGGTGATTGTTGATATCGATTGGAAGAAGTATCAGAATAAATCTTTGATCGATTTATGCTTAACAGAGTAGAGGTCTTAAGTAATCTTCAACTGGATGATGAATCAATATAAATATTCTGAGTGATTTAACTGACATAATGATAGTGTCTACCAGAACGGAATCAAGATAAATAATTGGTTGATTTAAACTAAACTAGCCGAGGGTTTGAATAATCTTTAACTGGATAATGAATCAGTATAAATCTTCGGAGCGATTTAACTGAACAAGAGAAAGTGTCTACCGGAATAAAATCAGGATAAATCATTGGTCAATTTAAATTGAATCAGTAGAGGTTTTGAATAATCTTTAACTGGATAACAAATTAGTATAAATCTTCAGAGCGATTTAACTGAACCAGAGAAAGTTTCTACCGGAACGGAATCAGGATAAATCATTGGTCGATTTAAACTGAACCAGCAGGGGTTTTGAATAATCTTTAACTGGACAACGAATCAGTATAAATCTTGGGAGCAATTTAACTGAACCATAGAAAGTGTCTACCGGAATAGGATCAGGATAAATCATTGATTGATTTAAACTGAACCAGCAGAGGTCTTGAATAATGTTTAACTGGATAACGAATCAGTATAAATCTTCGGAGCAATTTAATTGAACCAGAGAAAGTGTATACTAGAATGGAATCAGGATAAATCATTGATTGTTTTAAACTGAACCAGCAGATAAAATGTTTGTCGCTAATGGTATTCACCTGGTGACTGTTCTTTCCTGAAAAGGTAAAGATTTAGTTGTAACGCAATGTCATGATGCATGCATTGTGTAATGATATTCTCAAAATAAATGAGTTTGTGCTATATGCATTTTGTATGCACATGTCATGATGTATGAATGTGAAATGTTATTTTAAGTGTATCTTTGTCTGGGAAAATAAATTCTTGACAACTGCTAGGGAGTTTTTAAGAAACTAAATTTCGGACTACTATTGGAGATGAAGAGTATGTATCTCTTCAACCTTGTTTAGAGTGTTTCCGTTGAGAATTCTTGTTTTCTATTTGAGGAGACTCTGCAAGGAGTGTTGATTTCTGTTTATGGAGTAGAGTTTTAGGAACCTTGTTTATCTATTGCTCTACTGGGGAATTTAATTCTCATATACCCTGACTGGGGATAAAAGAGATGATAAGACTTTTGATCATCTGGTGAAGATGAAGTTAAATTGTATCTGGTCGGGTTCTAGGCTTCGCAACAACTTTTTGGTGATAGTATCAACTCTATTGGGGACAAGGGGTTTTGTCTGTTGAGAAGTAAACTCAAGCTGGTGAGATTGTAGTCCGTTAGGGAAATAAACCATGTAAAGAAAGGTATTATGAAGACCTTACTGGGGAAATGTATTCATCTGAGGAAGAATTTTTGCAAGGTTTCTTTCTTAACTTTGGAAAACCAAACTCGGGAGAGAATTTCTAGGAGATATACTGATTGCACTCTGGATGGAGAATGTATGAATTCACTCTGTGGGGATAATTTTATTGAAGTAACTCTGTGGGGATATCCTAAATCCTTGAGTAAATGCTTATTATTGTTCTTGTGCGTACATTTGTTAACGGTTAATCATGTTCATATGTATATGTTCATTCAATTTCAGTCATTGGATGTTTTTGCACTCAAAACTGAAAAAATAAAAAAGTTTGCACTTCAAAGTATATTTGTATTGATAAATTTCCTAAAAACAGGCGTTTTGTACAGGGGACAGAAATCCTAGTAAGTGGAAGTCGTCAACAAATGAAAAGAATACAAAGTGAAAATAAAAATTGTATAGCCATGCGGAAGTGATCTCATTGGGTTTCAACTCCGCTATTGCCCCTACGTCTTCGAACATCATCCCTTGCCGTCGAAAAAGGTTGATTGAATTGGTCTTGTACCATTTGAACTTTTGACCTAGGTAATAAAGTTGACTGTAAGTGATCCGACGGGACATAGTCGTACGCTTGTATCCTTAACTTTTGTCTGGTCTGCCCTTTCGGGTTTTCAGTCCACCAGGATACCCTTTTTTTCCCAAGCCGCCCTTACGGGTTTTCAACTTTCCAGGTGTATAATCTTTCGTATATATCCCTAATTATTTCCTGAACCTTGTTGGTTCGTCAAAATGCCCTTATTTTGCCTAGGTATGTCAACCTAGTGAGTCATTCTTTATGCGTAGTATTTTTTGACTATGTCTTCGTTCACAAGGTGTGGGAAACCTATACCGTCCATAGTGGTTAGCATCATAGCACCGCCAGAGATTACTTTCTGGACAACAAACGGCCCTTCATAAGTGGGAGTCCATAGGCTTGTGGTAGAATGATGTGCTTTATTACCAAGTCGCCAGCCTGGTATACCCGAGGCTTGATCTTTTTGTTGAATGCCTTGATCATACGTTTTTGATACATTTGACCATGACAAACAGCAGCCAGTTTCTTCTCATCAATCAAATTTAACTGATCCAATCTTGTCTGAACCCATTCATCTTCGCCTAAGCCCACTTATTTCATTATCCTTATAGAAGGAATTTGAACTTCGACAGGCAAAACAGCTTCCATGCCATAGACTAAAGAGAAGGGGTTACCCCGGTTGATGTTCGAACCGAGGTACGGTAGCCATGAAGAGAAAGTGGAAGCATCTCATGTCAGTCTTTATAGGTTACCACCATCTTTTTCACAATCTTCTTTATGTTCTTGTTGGCGGCTTATACTGTGCCATTCATCTTAGGTCTGTATGAGGAAGAACTGTGGTGCTTGATTTTGAACTGTGTGCAGAGTTTAGTGATCATAGCATTGTTGAGGTTGGATCCATTTTTAGTGATGATCCTTTCAGGGATGTCATAGTGGCAGATGAGATTATGCTTGATGAATCAGGCTACAACATTCTTAGTGACTGAGGAAAATGAAGTAGCTTCGACCCATTTGGTGAAGTAATCAATGGCGATGAGGATGAAATGATGTCCATTAGAGGAAGTGGGTTTGATCTCTCCAATCATGTCAATGCCCCACATTGCAAATGGCCATGGAGAGGTCATGACATTCAAAGGTATTGGAGGCACATGAACCTTGTCGACATAGATTTGACACTTATGACAAGTCCTCAAATTATGGTGGCAATCAGTTTCCATAGTCGACCAATAATAACCAGCCCTTAGAATCTTCTTGGCCATAGTGTGCCCGCTAGAGTGAGTTCCAAAGATACCTTCATGCATGTCCTCCATGATCTTCTCTACCTCCTTCTTGTCCATACAACGGAGCAGGGTAGAATCATGGTTGCGTTTGTACAGAATCCCATTGCTTAGGAAGAATTTGGTTGAGAACCTTCGCAGGAATTTCTTGTTGTTGATGGAGGCTCCCTCAGGATACTCTTGTGCTTCAAGGTACCTTTTCACTTCATGACACCATGGCTTTTCTTCATCAGTGTCAATCTCATAACAATACACAGGTTCGTCAAATCTTTCGATAGTAATTCTGGGAGCTTTGTTGTCCCAATTGACCTTGAACATAGACGACAAAGTTGCTAAGGCATCTGTCTACTAACTTTCTTCCCTTGGAAAGTGTTCAAAGGTGACCTCTTCAAAGTATGGGATTAAGGTTAGCACAAGATCTTTGTAGGGGATCAAATTTGGATGTTTGGTATCCCATTCTCCTTTAACTTGACTGATTACTAGGGTTGAAACTCTGTATACGCTTAAGAATTTGATTCTTAGGTCAATGGAAGCCTTTAGACCCAAGATGCATGCTTCATACTCGGCCATGTTGTTTGTACAGTCGAAGCACAGTCTGGCAGTGAAAGGTGTCTGGAAACCTTTGGGAGAAATGATCACGACACCAATTTCGTTACCCAATGCATTAGAAGCTCCATCGAAAACCATAGTCCATCAGGATCCTTGTTCAGGTCCTTCATACGGTCCATGCTTTTCACATTCGGTTATCAGTATGATATTCTCGTCCGGGAATTCAAAGTTCATGGATTGGTAATCCTCAACTGCTTGATGGGCCAAATATTCCGCCAATACACTTCCTTTTATTGTTTTTGTGTAGTGTACTGGATATCATATTCAGTCAATATCATTTTCCATCTAGCTATTCATCCAGAGAGAGATGGCTTCTCGAAGATATACTTGATGGGATCCATCTTAGAAATCAATAAAGTGGTGTGAGTCAGCATATACTGTCTTAACCACCGAGCAGCCCATGCCAAAGCGCAACAAGTTTTCTCAAGAAGTGAATATCTGGTTTCACAATTGGTAAACTTTTTGCTAAGGTAGTATATTGCATACTCTTTTTGGCCAGACTCGTCATGTTGGCCCAACACACACCCTATTGAATTCTCTAATACAGTCAAGTACATAATCAGAGGTCTTCCATCACTGGAGGCATCAGGATTGGAGGTTCTTGTAGGTACTCCTTGATCTTGTCAAAAGATGCTTGGTAATCGTCGTCCCATCTGACTACTTGATCTTTCTTTAACAGTTTAAAGATTGGCTCACAAGTCGTAGTTAAGTGATATATGAACCGGGAAATATAGTTGAGTCGACCTAAGAAACCTCTGACCTCCTTCTCAGTACAAGGAGCTAGTATTTGTTGTATGGCTTTGACTTTTGTAGGGTCGAGTTAAATACCTTTTCCATTGACGATGAAGCATGGGAGTTTTCCAGGCCTCACTCTGAAGATGCACTTGTTAGGATTCAACCTCAACTTGTATTTATTCAACCTCTCAAATAGTTTATGGAGGTGATCAAGGTGTTCTTCCTCAGTTTGAAATCTTGCAATCATGTCATCAACATAAACTTCTATCTCATGATGAATCATATCATGAAATAAAGCAACCATAGATCGTTGATTGGTTGCGCCTACATTATTAAAACCGAAAGGCATGACCTTATAACAGAATGTGCCCCACTTTGTAACAAAAGTGGTTTTCTCCATGTCTCCAGGTGCCATTTTGATTTGGTTGTAACCGGAGAATCCATCCATGAAGGAGAAAACTTTGTGTTGAGCAGTATTGTCGACCAAGACATCAATATGAGGTAGTGGGAAATCATCCTTGGGGCTTGCCATATTCAAATCCCTATAGTCTATACACATACGGACTTTTCTATCTTTCTTATGCATCGGGACAACATTTTCCACCCATTGAGGGTATGACGTTACTGCTACAAAACCTACATCGAACTGTTTCATTACCTTAACTTTTATTTTCTTAGACATATCTGGACGCATGCAACGAACCTTTTGCTTGACCAAAAGACAATCTTCCTTCATTGACAGACGATGAACTACGATATCAGTATCAAGCCCCGACATATCTTCATATGACCACGCGAACAGTTTGACATAGTCGTGTAACATCTGGGCCAATCTTCTTTTAACATAGTCTTTTATCTCTTCAACTGACTCCTCAGGTGGTTGAATTCCATTTTCCTCTTGTAACAGAAGTCTGGTGCGTTCCCCAAGTATTTCACAATCTTCGTCACCTTCGTCTTCGGCTTGATAGATTGGATTTTCAAAGTCTTTGATGGTAATTGCAAAGTCGTTGTCAATGATATCTGGAGTAGATGTGGATCTGCAAATGTGTGTGTGTGCATGTAAGATGGCTATTTTTTTTTAGAAAATGCAATAAAGTAAAGAAAGGCAAAGAGTGCAAAATTTGAATGAAAAATAGTCCAATGTTTTTCATTAAAATGAGCATATGGCATATGAAAATGACAAGCCCTTAACAAATGGACAAATGTGCCCTGGGCAAGGCACATGGCTTAAAGTCATTGTTTGAATGGAAATTACAGACAAAATTCTCAAAGTAATAAAAACAGTAAATGGAAATTACTCCTGGTTGAAGGAGACTGGAAAGAAGTCTTTAGTCTTCCAGTTGTCGAGCCCTCCATCAGTAGTCGGGTAGATCTAATCATCAAAGTCACAATCAGCATCAGAGTCTTCAAGGGTATTAATCTCATGGTTACTAATGCAGATAAGTGGTTTCCCTATGCGAGCACATCGAATCTCCTTTTGAGCTTTGGAAGTGAAGCCCAATCCAGATTTGTCTGACTTGAAAGAGAAATCAGGAATTTGTACACAAATGGTACAACCTGCTTCTTCAATAACAGCACGATCATCTTTGAGAGAAGACATCCTTGGTATATTTTTAGCAGCTTCAGGAGTGTCAAGAATGGCCTTGGCAACAACAACAATGGGAGGTACCATTTCAAAGGCTTGACAAGGAGTTTCAATTAACTTGCCTTCCATTTCAACATATTTGAATGAATTTAGATGACTAATCATAAACTCTTCTTCACCACAAATGGTAACAATTTTCCCCTTGACCGGATATTTCAACTTTTGATGTAGTGTGGAAGTCATTGCACCTGCCCCATGTATCCATAGGCGTCCAAGCAGGCAAGAATAAGCAGGATGGATATCCATCACATAGAATGTTGATTTAAAGACTTGATACCCAACCTTGACAGGGAGAACAACCTCTCCATGGACCATCCTCTTAGAACCATCGAAAGCCCTTACTACAATGTCGCTAGGTTTCAACACCAGTCCATCACAGTCTAGTCTATCCAAAGCTCCTTTAGGTAGGACATTGAGAGAAGATCTAGTATTCATTAATACATGTGCCATGGTAGCACCCTTGCATTCTATGGAGACATGGAGAGCTTTGTTGTGATTCTTCCCCATCGGGGTCATATCTGCATCAGAGAACCCTAAACCATTGTCGGCAATCAAGCTTGCTACATAGTTTTCAAATTGGCCGGCCTTAGTTTCTTGTGGGACATGTGCATTTTTTAAGAACTTTATCAGTGCTTGGTGTGATGCGGTGGGAGAACTGACTTGAGGTTTTGCGTTTTGTCGCAAATGTCACGGTTAGCAAGAGTCACCACGGACTTTTCTTTTATCCAAAAGGAAAGGTGAAAAAGCACAGGAAAGACATTTGAGATGTTTTCTTGAGTTCGGGGGGTAGATTATGAAAAGGGAAGGTGCTAGCACCCTTTTCATCCATGGTTTTCCACGGGCTCTTAGTTACTTGCTTAGATCACTTGCTTTGGTTTGTTTGAAATGGTGCTTGTTGTGGTTTTGAAAGTTTTTTGTAAAAGAGGCCATTCGTTTAGGCAATCTTTGTAATGATTCTCGTTCGTAAGAATGTATACAAAGATGTTTTTCTTTTTGAAAATGTTTTCAATGTTTGTAAGATGTTTTTGAAATGTGTGTGTTTGTTTTTGAAAATAGCAAGGATTGTTTGAAATGGAGCAAGTAACTAGAAGCTATCTACCTACTCAAATGTCTTTCCTATGTATTTTCTATTCCTTTGATATTGTTGACTTACCATTGATTTGGTAAGAAACCCTATCTTTGAATGTAAACGGGACGGGCGTGGGTCATCGTATAGCCATGATAGCAATGTTACAAAGTATCTTAGCATTTTTTAGGGACCAAGATCATTTTTTAAGGCAACTTTTGAATAGCATCATCGAGGGACTATGATATTATATTTGTTTTGTTTTGCCAAGATACTTCGCATACGTAACATGGCCATTTTATTTTAGGTAACCAAGTGGGAGAAACCCAAAGGGTGATTGTGTGCAAAGTGTACCATTTTCATGCTTTTGACTTTGTCTTGTATTTAGGGTTTTCTATTTGTTTTGTTTTGCTCTTGTCATACAAACCCAAATTTACTAATCATGGCATATGAAAACAATAAATTGCGTAATGTAAATATACTAAGCTATTACAACAATTTTATGGGATGGGGGAATACAAGTTTGAATGGGGATTTGCACAAATATAAAACTAAATATATTATTACAACCAAATCGAATTTGCACGAATTAAATAAATATAATACAAATATTTAAAATGTAATGCAATATGTACGTAAAGAAAATATTTTTTTATGTCTTGCTTTTGTATAAAATAATATTTAATTTAAACCTAAAAATATAAGGAAAAAATATATTTAATTTTGGAAGGGGATTAAACCCTAGTTTTTATTCAAAAGAAAATAATGTTCTATATTATTATTTTGTGCATTTTTTGTATAAAAAATAAATAATATTGTATATAAATATTAAAAATTAAATATGTGCAAAAAAAAGTATTTGTAAGTATAAAAATATAAAATAAAAAAAATATTAAGTATATTTAATTATTTATAAGTTTATAAAGAAAATCAATTATATTTATCAAAATAAACTATTTTTTCATGTGATAAATAATTAAAAAAAAAGTGTGAAAACAAATAAATCATTTTTTAGGATTTTTTTATCATTAAGAAAAATAAATAAAAGTATTAAATATAAAAATAAAAAAGAAAAATATAAAATATGAAATAGTTAGCAATGGGGGTGCAAAAGCAGATCGGTAGTGGTGTTTAGCAAAAACAAAAAAGGCCCAGAAGAAAAAAAAAGCCCAACGACTTTGTCCCTGTCCTTCCTTCCTCTTCTTCGCGCCATGGCCATTCAACCTATAACTTCCTTATGCTTGCATAAAAATGAAACTCATAACATGAAAAATGTAGCATTTTAGCTCACGATTCCAACCAAATAAATTATGTAACCTAACTATCAAAGATCAAAGAGAATTTTGGAATCCCTAAATCGTGACCTAAAATTTTCAGAGATTTCAAACTCTAAATTCTCTTAGCACAAGTAATATAAATGCAAAGTAATAATATGTACAACTTCGTTATGATGTGAACTACATTTTTCCTTCATAAATCGTGGCTTGAGGTTGCCTGTATAAAGAGATAGAGTTTGAAAAATTACCTCCTTCAGCTGGAATCGTGTAGGGCAATGTAGGGACTTTAATGGAGGCCTGATGATTGCGTGAGCTTCCTTGAGCTTCCTTGAATCTATTCCAACTCTTATCTTGCTCTGAAGATGGCTGGAACTCCCTGACCAAGTCCAACTGCAAGCTTCCAAGGTAACAATGGAAAATGGTGAAACAGAGGTTACATAACTAGGGTGATGGTTTGGATGGACTAGGTATTAAGTATGTAAGATGCTTGGATCAGTTAAAAACAAAATGCACGAGCCAAATGAGAGTTGGCTGAGTTTTTGCAGAAACTATATGCTTGAGCAGTTTTTTGGTGTTTTTCAGTTTGAGAGAGTTCTAGGTCCAAGCCAAGCGTGTAATATCTTGTACATTGTTTGCATATTAGTATAGAATTGATCCAAAGTCAGCTCTCTACTAGCTGTTCAAGCCTTAGCCTTTTTTGCAACTTTTCTTGTACTTGAAGCAAGTTGACAAGACCAAACCCACGTGCTTGTACCTGCTTGCTTTAGGGGTTGTATGAGTTTGTACAAGTTGCTTGAGACCTGTGTGGTTTTCTTGTATCAAGGGGACAGGTTCAAAGCTCCAAGTTGACAAGTTTGCAAAAGTGCTTCTTTATGAAAATGGCAATGGAGCCTTTTTGCCCAAAATGGAAATACAACTTGTGTAAAAGTTCAAAAGCAAGGATAATGGATTTATCAACTGAGTATGCATTTAATTAAGGAGTGTGTAGCAAGTTTAGGACCTGTAAAGCAAGAAATATCCATCATAGGTTTGGTTTGCAACTTGGTTCTTCATGGAAATGGCTTGAACAAAAAGTGAGAAAATGCCAACTTCCTCTCTTCGATTCTCCCTACTCAAAAATGATCTTGGAGAGTTATTGGACATTTTGGAAAGCTTGAAATGTGCTATATAATCCATATTTCAAATGAATTTTGAGATACCTCTTGGAACTAGGTGAAAACTTGTCATGAAGTTGGGTCCAAAACCTGCCTAAATTAGGGCAAAAAAATACTAAGTTAAGAAGTTCATGACCATGTATTCACAAATTCATAACGTGAGATCGAAGCATCTTTAGGGAACAATTTGTGAAGAAAAGTTGTAGATTTCATGGAGGTCTACAACTTTCATGTTGGGGACTTTCCTTGAATCAAAATGCATCATGGTGAAAAAGTGGTGCAAAGTTGAGAAAAAATAAGAAAAAATTTATACTTAGAAAAATTCTAAGTTATGAAAATTTTCAAATTAAAACCCTAATTTTCAAATTTAGTTTTCTTGGTCAACAAGTTTCACATTTTGACATATCTTGATAAATTATGACCCTTGGCACTCGATTTTGACCAAAAAGTCAAAGTTTGACTTTTCAGTGTACAGTTGACTTTTGATCAGTTGACTGCAAATTTCATCTGTTAATCCAATGAACTTGAGATTTTTTGAACCCTGTAAATAAGTAAAGATGATGCCATTGAATCCTTGAAATCATTCTTAAACTCAATTGGTCAATTGCTAGGTAAAAAATCAGAAATTGCCCTTCCTCAGTCAAAACCCTAATTTTGACCATTTTGCCCTTTTGATGATTTGATCAAATTTCTTGAAGAGTTGTAATCTAAACTTGATCAAATGGTACATATGAGTCTAAAATGTTGATATGGATAAAAAATTATGAAGTTTGACTGTAAATTGGCCATGGTTGACTTTTTCCCTAATACAACTGATTTTTAGGTCAACTGTCCAATTGACTGATCAAAATGTGGTTCAAGGCTTGAAACTTAACATGAGCAATCTTAGGGGTCCAAGATGATGTATGAAATTAAAATGAAGCATTAGTGATCCAAAAGTCCTTGTGCAAACTCAAACCCTAATTTTGGGTTATCAGTGCAAGATGAGATGTCTTAAGCTGACCAAACCCTAATCTTGTCTTGAGTCAAAGAAGTCTTGTGAGAAAAGTCTTGATAAATGAGAGGGAAAATTTTGGGGTACAACAGCTGCCCCTGTTCAATATTCTTGAACTTGAAGAGTTAGATTTGAGAGCTTTGTCGTTCGTGACTCGAAGGTAAAAGATGATTGGACACTAGAGTGCCCGTAAATTTGCACTCGACAAAGTGTAGTTGAGGGAATGGGCTTAAAGATGCAATTTGGAGAGGTGATAGAATCTTGTTGGAGATGGGCTTGTAGATGCCATCCAGGAATGTTTGTTGAATTGTAAGTTGTAAGTCAGAAGAATAAGTATCAGAATAATGTTCGCGTCTGGAACGTATCTGAGCTGTCTCTAGAGATTGAATTTGTATGAACAACAGAATAGCATCCGTGTCTGGAGCGTATCCGAGCTGTATCTGAACTTGAAGTCTGAATAAGTATCAGAAAGGCATCTGTGTCTGGAGCGTATCTGTACTTTGGAAATCTGAATGAGTATTAGGATGGCATCCGTGTCTAGAGCGTATCTAAACTGTATCTGGAAGATGAATCTGAATGAGTATCAGGATGGCATCCGTATCTGGAGCGTATCTGAACTGTATCTGAAATCTGAATCTGAATGAGTATCAGGATAGCGTCCGTGTCTGGAGCGAATCTGAACTGTATCTGAAATCTGAATCTAAATGAGTATCAGGATGGCATCCGTATCTGGAGCGTATCTGAACTGTATCAAAAGGTCGAATTTGAATGAGTAACAGAATGGCTTTCGTGTCTGGAGCGTATCTGAACTGTATCATGGTTGCACATTGTTTAACGGTAGTTGTTAATCTTATCCTGAAAATGGTAAAATGTTAGCTGGAACATAGAATTATGTTGCATGAAATGTATGATGCAATATATGTGTTTTATCAATGTTTATGATATATGGATGTAATGTATGCGCATGTAAGCTGATTCGTTGTATTGCTGAGGAAAATAAATCCTTGACTACTGCTGAGGATATGTGGATTCTTTATGTCTTGAAGTTGGAGTAATTGACAAAAATTCTATTGTGAGCAATGCCATATACTGCTTGAGTAATCTGCTTGGAGAATCCAGAGAATTTTGATGACTTCTATTGGGGATCTAACAATGGGAATCCTCGTTCTATTGGGGAACAATGAAAACTCTGTGGAAAAAGCTTATTCCTGTTTGGAAAAAGTTCAGGAGTTTCGGTCGTCTGCCACTTTATTGGGGAATTATCCTAGGTTAGGGAGAAACAGAATTTAGCCGTTATCCGGTTGATTTTCAGGCTTCAAGACAACTTGCTGGGGAACTTGGAGAAATTGGATGGTTTCCACCGGGGATTAATAGTTTGAAGTTTCAGCTCCGTTGGGGATCTTAACGATGTACTGTAGGGATTGCTCATGGAATAGCCTAAAGACGTTTTCCTATTCTTTCAACCTGTCAGTAATTGTTCTTTTTCATTTTGTTTATTTATAAACAGTAATTATGTTCAAATGCATATGTTCATTAATGAATCATTGGACGCTTTTGCAAATAAAAATACAAGTGTAAAGAAAAAGGCAAATATTTTTTTGTACTTTGAAAGGGATATCTTTGTATTTACTTTGAATAAGTATTTTGTACAAAAGAGACAGACATCCTAGTAAGAGGATGGTGTCATAAAAATAAGAAAAATTTATACAAAGATAGCTATATGTGATAATCCCATGGGGTTCCCATTCTACTATAGCCTCCGTATCTCTGAATATCTTGTCTATCCGTTGTTTCGTCCGAAGATGATTGAATCGATCAGAACTCCGAGTTTGTCAATGAAGAGGTCGAAGTTGTCCTCAAAGTGATCCGACGAGACATAGTCATACGCTTTAATTCCATAACTTTTGCCTGGACTGCCCTTTTGGGTTTTCAATCCACCGGGAAACCCTTTTTTGCCCAAGTCGCCCTTTCGGGTTTTCAACTTGCCGGGTGTACAAATTTTTATATTTTATCCCTAATTTTTGCCCGAACCTTTTGGTTCGCCGGGATGCCCTTGTTTTGCCTAGGTGTGTCAACCTAGCGGGTCTCTTATGCATAGTATCTTTTGACTATGTCTGCGTTCGCAGGGTGTGGCAGGTCGTCACCGTCCATGGTGGTTAAGATCATTGCCCCACCAGAAAAGATGTTCTTGATTACAAATGGTCCTTCATAGGTAGGAGTCCATTTGCCCCTGGGATCACTTTGTGGCAAGATGATGCGCTTGATCACCAGATCTCCAACTTAATATACTTGGCGTATGACTTTCTTGTTGAAAGCTTTGATCATCTGTTTTTGATACATCTGACCATGGCAAACAGTAGTAAGTCTTTTTTCGTCAATTAAGTTCAGTTGATCAAGCTGGGTCTGTATCCAATCGTCCTCACTCAAACCTGCATCTTTCATAATTCTCAAAGAGAGGATTTGAACCTCGACAGGAAAGACGGCCTCCATGCCATAAACCAAAGAATAGGGTGTTGCCCCAGTTGATGTGCGAGCCGTGGTACAGTACCCGTGGAGAGAAAACGGTAGCATCTCATTCCAGTCTTTGTATGTGACTGTCATTTTTTGTATGACCTTTTTAATGTTTTTATTAGCAGCCTCGACTGCACCATTCATCTTCAGCCGATAGGGGGATGAATTGTGATGTTGAATCTTGAACTGCTCGCACAAGGCGGTGATCATAGTATTCTTAAGGTTCGTACCATTATCAGTGATGATCCTTTATGGGATACCATACCGGAAAATAATATTTTGCTTGATGAAACGGGCAACAACATTCTTAGTAACGAATGCGAAGGAAGTTGCTTCGACCCACTTTGTGAAATAGTCAATGGCCACTAGAATGAAACGGTGTCCATTGGAGGCTGTGATACGGTGGGAGAACTGACTGTGGTTTTGCGTTTTGTTTTTGCAAATGTTTCGGTTGAGCAAGAGTCGCCATCGACTTTTTATTTTATCCTAAGGAAAGGTTTAAAAAGCACAGCAAAAACCTTTGAGATATTTTTTTGGGTTCGGGGAGTAGATTATAGAAAGGGAAGGTATTAGCACCCTTTCTATCCATGGTTATCCATGGGCTCTTAGGTACTTGCATAGATCAACTTGCCTTGGTTTTCTTGTTTGAAATGGTGTTTGTGTGTGGTTTTTGAAAATGTTTTGAAAAAGATGCCTTGTCTAGGCTACCCTTGTAACAATTCTTTACTCGAATGTTTTACAAAAGGTGTTTGTCTTTTTGAAAAGATGTTTCAAGGTTTTTTTGAAAGTTTGTTTTGAAAGTGTTTGTGAAGTGTGGTTTGAAAAATAGGCAAGTGTTTTTGTTTTGCAAGTTGACAAGTACTTAAGAGCTATCTACCCTAAAGTTCTCAAAGATTTTTGTTATGTTTTAACCCTTTTAACAATTTTGTTCCACCATTGCATTTGGTGGACAATTTTGTGTTAGGATGTGAAAGGGACGGGCGCGGGTCATCGTTTAGACCATAATTGCAATGGTGCCAAGTATCTTTGGGCAATTTTTCCTTGAAAGGGACTTGATCATTTTTAGGCAACTTTCGAAAGCGTCATCGAGGGACTATGATCATTTGATTGTTTGTTTTGTTTTTGCCCAAAGAGACCTAACATGCAATATGGCCCATTTATTGAAGGCAACAAGTGGAATACCCTAGGGGTGCAAGTGTGATATGTGTTGTCCATTTTCATGCTTGATTATCTTGAAATTAGGTCAAACTATTTTGTTGTTTTTATTTGCATACAAACCCTAATTCTAGCATGGTATAATTAGAAAGCATTAAAGTACGAAAATTAAATTTCCTAAGCTATTACAACACAATATGGGAAGGGGGTACAAATGTTCAAATGGGGGGATATTTAGACAAGGAATTTAAACCTAGCTATTACATCAATTTGGAATTATTTACAAGATAATTAATTTGCACAAATTAAATAGAAATAAAATAAATATGCAAGATGCAAAAAGAGTTTTTATATGTATGAAGAAAAGGTATTTTTATATGTCAAATGAACAAAATAAAAAAAAAGTATTATTTTTGGAGTTTTTGTGTTTTAAGGGCAAAACCCTAATTTTATTAAGTAAATATATTAATTATTTATTATATACAAATATTTAATAATTATGTACAAAATAAAATAAAAATGAAGTATATTTATAAAAAGGTATTTTTTGAGGTCAAATATGAATAAAAGAAAAAATGTATGTATTTTTGTATTTTAACCTAAATATACTAATAAATATATATATATATATATATATATATATATATATATATATATATATATATATATATATATATATATATATATATATTTGTATTATTTTCTAAATATGTATTATATATACAAAATTAATATTTAATATTTATAAAAAAAAGTATATTTTATATAAAATATTTTAAGAAGATAAAACAAAATAAAAATGAAAATAAAATGTGTTTACATTATTTTTTAGTATTTTAAGTAAAAAGTGTTTATTTATTTATTTATGTACAAATATCAATATAAACAAATAAATGCCTAAAAAATTCAAAAATGGTTTAAAAAATTATTTTTATATTTTTAATATCATGAGGAAAAATAAATAAGTCAGGAATAAAAAACAAAAGTCAAAAAATTATAAAAATAAGCCAAATGGGCCTAGGGGGTGTGAAAGTAAAATCAGGGTGCAAAAAGAAATAGCAAATCTGGACCAGCCCATGAAGACCTTCTTCAACCTCCAGACAGTTCTTGTTCAAAAAACGCGCGCCTTGTTCATGAATTCAAACACCCTGATTCCTTGAGTTTTAGCACAAACTTACAACATAAGAAATGTTAATCATCAAGCCACGATTCTAAATATGTAAAGAACTCATCCTAACTCTCAGAAATGAGAGAGAATTTCATCATTCCCAAATTTTAACCTAACTTTTTACCAATGTTCATACCTTAAATTCTCACAGCTCAGGCAAAATAAATGGAAAGTAAAAGCATGTACAGTTTCAGGGGCATGAGTAGAACACTTCTTATTCACAAACTTAGAGCTAATGATGCCTACATTCGGAGATAGAAGTTCAAGAAGATACCTGTTCAGTTGAAGTTGTATCTGATGATGGAGGCACTTTCAGAGCAAGGTGATGATTGGTACAACTTCCTTGATGTCCAGGGATGCTATTCCAAGTTTTACTTTGCTTTGAAACTAGCTGAATCGAGTTGTAGAACTCCACCTGCAAATCAGAAAAATGAAAATGGCCAAACTGAATAGAGGAGTTACAGTCCACTTCTAATGCTTTGGATAGTTTGGATTGATGGTAGGGAAGGTGTTTGAACTGGTTTGGGCAAGAATGCACGATGGAAATGAGTTGTGGGATTCAATCTGCAGCAAGCCCTGTTTTTGTGCAGTTCAATGGTGATTTTGAATTTTGGAAGGCAATGGAGGTGGTTGACTCGTGTTCTAGCTCAGTTAGGATGTTTAGAAAGTGTACAAAGTCTTTTCTTAAGCTTGCTTGTGCTGAGATGAAAGTTGTGTTGTGTTATGCTAGCTTTCTTCACACTTAAGCAAACAAATGTCCACTTGAGTTTTAGACAGCTAGAGGCCCCCCTAATGTGCTACTAACCTTCCCTTGATCAGTGTGTTTTATTCATAAACTTGTTCCAAAGAGATTTGATCTGTACTTGCTGATTTGCGACTTTGACATAAAGTTTAACTTTTCAAAAATGGATATTATGCTTTATCTAAAAATGGCTTAATCTTGCAAATAATGTTTGGACACACAAAATAAGGCTTTGGCACAATGAGTATGCATTAAATTATTGAGTGCAAATGGGATTAGAGGCCTGTAATGTAGCATAAACCAAGCTGACTTGAAAATGGCAATGTGTATGAACATGTCTTGGTCAAGAACAAAAGTGACTTTTGCCCAACTTGCCAAATTCGATTCTCCCTAACCATGAGGTTGTTTGATGAGTTCTTAGACATTTTGGAAAGCTTGGAATGTTTACTACAATCCATATTTGAAATGAAAATTGAAATTCCAAGTGGAAGTATGTGAAAAATGGTCTTGAAGTTAGGTAAAAACCTTGCCTAAAATAGGTCAAATTTCTCTAAGTTAAGAATGGTTTGGTACCCTTGTTCCAAAAATTGTAACTTGCGATACAAGCCTCTTTTGGGAAAACTTTGTGAACCAAAGTTGTAGATTATGCAATAGGCTACAACTTTCATGTTTTGACTTTTGCTTGAATCCAAATGAATCTTGGTGAGAAAGTGGGGCAAAGTTAGGAAAAAATTAGGGTTTTTCATAACTTAGAAAAACTCTAAGTTATAAAAAAATTTCATTTCAAACCCTAATTTGCATTTCTTGATTTCTTGATGAACAATTTTCATGATTTGGCATGTTTTGAGGAAAAATGAATCTTGACTCTTGATTTTGACCAAAAAGTCAAAGTTTGACTTTTCAGTATACAGTCAAAATTGATCAATGACTGAGAAATTCAACTGTCAATCTTGTGTATTTGGGATCTTTTGAACTTTTTGAGTTTGTCAAGACAATTCCATGGGGTCCTTGAGTCCATATGTGAGATTAGTTTGCCATTGGCTAGGTCAAACAGTCAAAAATTGCCTTTGTGCAGTCAAAACCCTAAAAATGACCATTTTTCCCTTTTGATGATCTGATCAAGTTTCTTGTGGAATTGTGATCCAAACTTGATCAAATGGTCCATGTGATTTCATAATGTTGGTGTGGGTCAATTTTCATGAGATTTGACTGTCAATTGGCCACAGTTGACTTTTTCCCCAATACAGCTGATTTCTAGGTCAACTGTCAAATTGACTGGGCAAAACTTGGAATCAAGACTTGAAACTTGGTATGGATAAACTTGGGAGTTCAATATGAAGCATGAAAGTCATCTTAGGCATTTTTGGTCAAAACATCTTTGTGCAAACACAAACCCTAATTTGGGTCAACAGTGCAAGGAGAAGTCTTGAGCAGATGAAACCCTAACTGGATCTTGAGCTCCAAGGGTTTTGGTGATGAGAAATCATTGAGAAATGGGAGGGAAAATTTTGGGGTACAACAGTTGCACCTGTTCAATCTTCTTGAACCTGAAGAGTTAGATTGGCAAGTTTGCCTTTCGTGACTTGAGGGTAAAAGGAGATTGGACACTAGAGTGCCCTTAAATTTGCACTCGTCAAAGCAAAGGATGCGGGAATGGGCTTAGAGTTGCCATTTGGAGATGGGCTTAACGATGCCATCTGGAAGAGTGACAAAAATTTGCCGGGGATGGGCTTAAAGATGCCATCTGGAATGAGTATCAGAAAGGTGTCCATGTTTAGGACCATCTTTGAACTGGGGGTCTGAACAAGCAATAGATCGACATCCGTGTCTGGAGGTATCCGTAAACTATTTCTAGAAGTTGAGAAGAGTCTGAACAAGCGATAGATTAACATCCGTTGTTGGGAAGAATCCGTAAACTGTTTTCAGAAGTCTTGGAGTTGAATAATCAATAGAGCAGCATCCGTTATTGGGAAGCGTCCGTAAACTGCTTTCAAAAGGGTGCATCTGAACAAGCGATAGATTCCCCATATAGCGAAGGGCCAAGGAGCTGTTAAGACATTTAGAGGAACCGGAGGTACGTGCACCTTGTCTACATAGATTTGACACTTATGACAGGTCCGAGAGTGTTGATAGCAGTCTACTTCCATGGTAGACCAATAGTATCCTACCCGTAGAATTTTCTTCGCCATCATATGCCCACTAGAGCGAGTGCCAAAGGTACCTTCATGTAATTCAGCCATGATCTTTCCAGCCTCAGTCTTATCCATACAACGGAGCAGAATAGAATAATGATTACGTTTGTACAGATGCCATTACTTAGGAAGAACTTAGCGGAGAATCTCCTTAGGAACTTTTTAACATTGATTGAAGCTCCTTCTGGATATTCTTGAGCCTCGAGATACCTTTTGACTTCATGGAACCAAGGCTGGTCAACTACTTCTTTAGTATTAATCTCGTGACATTGTGCTGGTTCGTCCATTCGTTCAATGGTGATCTGGGGAGCCTCGTTATCCCAATTAAGTTTAAACATAGATGACATTGTGGCTAGAGCATCTGCTAGCTGATTTTCTTCTCGCGGGAAGTGCTCGAAGGTAATCTGCTCAAAATGTGGTAGCAATATCAAAACATGTTCTTTGTAAGGGATAAGGTTTGGGTGCTTAGTGTCCCACTCTCCTTTGATCTGACTGATGACTAAAGCTGAATCTCCAAACACAACTAAAGATTTGATTCCCAAGTCTATGGCAGCCTCGAGACCAAAGATGCATGCTTCGTATTCTGCCATGTTGTTCGTACAGTTGAAGCAAAGTCTGGCGGTAAAAGGAGTATGGCATCCTTCTGGAGATATGAGTACATCGTCAATACTATTACCAAGTGCATTGGATGCCCCATCAAAGAACAGGGTCCATCGGGATCCTTGTCCAGGTCCGTCATATGGCCGGATTTCTTCACATTTGTCCAATGTCATGATGTCTTCGTCTGGGAATTCAAACTTCATGCACTGATAATCTTCTAAAGCTTGATGAGCGAGATGATCAGCCAGCACGCTACCCTTTATAGATTTTTGGGTCGTGTACTGAATATCATATTCTGTTAAGATCATCTGCCATCTGGCTATCCTCCCAGAAAGAGCAGGCTTCTCAAAGATGTACTTTATCGGATCCATCTTAGATATCAGCAAAGTGGTATGAGTCAACATATACTGTCTTAGCCGACGAGCAGCCCATACCAGAGCGCAGCAAGTTTTCTTGAGCACTGAATATCTGGTTTCACAGTCGGTAAACTTCTTGCTCAGGTAGTAAATAGCGTGCTCTTTTTGGCCAGACTCGTCATGCTGCCCCAATACACACCCTATTCAGTTCTCTAAAACGGTTAGATACATGATCAGTGGTGTTGTACCCCAAAATTTGCCCTCCCATATTCTTCAAGAATTGCAAAGAGCATGCTTCAAAGTTCCCCAAGGGTTGCACAGTTCAAGGGCCTCCTAACAGTCAAAATTAGGGTTTTGGTTCTGACAAAGAAAATGAAGTTTCCAAGGGTCCAATCAAGTCCCACATGCCTACAAACATGTTCAAGCATCCTCATACCAAGTTTCAAGACTTTCAGCACAAAATTGCACAGTCAAAAACCCTAATTGCACTACAGTCGACTGTAGGGGCAAAATGGTCATTTGACAGTCAAAAGTTCAAATTTTTGGTCAACATCTCATTTTGAAGTCACAAACATCATTTGATCAATTCTTGATCATGATTCTCAAAGCTTGGCTCAAAAAGTCTCAAGATGCAAAAGTTTCTATTTTTGGACAGTTGAAAAAGTCAACTGTAACTTGACCAAGGCATAACTTCCACATGGATTATCAGAAAAATTCCATCCAAAGCTCATTTTGAAGAGAGAGACATTTCCTACAACTCCTCTTCACACTTCAAGTCCAAGAAATGCTCTCACAAAAAGTTATCAATTTCAACATTATAGGTCATTTTCAAAAGTCAACAAAAAGGGACATTAAGTCAAAGGCCATAACTTGATATTGGTAAATCCAAATGACATGGGACCAAAGGCATTGGTTAGAGGACTCAAAGAATTTTCCAAAATTTCCAAGAACATGAGCAAAGCTTAAAAATTGAGCAAGTTATGCCTTGTGGAAGTTGGGAAAT
The DNA here is from genome assembly GCA_948472305.1 of Vicia faba. NCBI lineage: Eukaryota > Viridiplantae > Streptophyta > Magnoliopsida > Fabales > Fabaceae > Vicia > Vicia faba. The sequence goes on along the minus strand of OX451741.1, from coordinate 597,193,063 downwards.
TTTTGGATATTTTGAAAAGTCAACATTGCTTCAAATGACCTAAAAATGCTAATGGGCCTCCTTTTCTTCCACAATTCATCATCCAAGGCATGTGCACGACCATTTGGCCCAAAGGGAAGTTTTTTTTATCATTTTTATTTATTTATTTGGATTTTTAATTATTAATAATTCATTTAATTAAATTAAATATGTGGAAAATACTAAACTTAGGTTTTTAAATCTTTTTGTGCATGGAATAGGCTTAAGATTTCGTGCACAATCAGATATAGAAAGGATCATGGCAATTGGATATGATTGAACCAAGTTTGCATGAAAAAAGATTTGAAAACTTATGCCATAAAAATCAAATATCTCTTCATCAATTCATGGATTTTTTGACCAATTTCTTAACCCTAATCATTCACATGTATATATTGATGCTAACCCTAATGCATAGAACCACGAAGCTGTGCCATACACCAAGAACAAAACTTGAGTTTTTTGCCAAAAAGTTGAAAACTGAAAACTAGGTTTTAGGGCGATTCAAGCCAAAATAATCATTCCATTAGCTTGCCAAGGTGACCAGGAGACTATTCCAATCAAGAACATCAACTCTAACGCCCAGAATCGGTATAGGGGATTCAAACTTTTTCACATTTTTTTCATAATCGTGTTTTAATATTCAAGCATATTCATTGCATTTTTTCATGGATTCACACTAATTGGATGATTATGAAACTAACCATGTGATTGAATTGAGTTTTTATGCATTGTATGAAGAATTGCCATGGACGATTATTAGGGTTTTTCAAGTTCTAATTTGGGCGTTTCCAAATACTGTAAAATTAGAGAATCTCAGTGCCATGTTTGGATTCAAGAAGCTTGGACGATCTGAATAGAACCCTCGCGCCTAATTTATACTCCAAGACGGCCTAATCGCTATTACTGGAAAACGCATATTTTGGGGGGGTTTAAAACCCCCGCTAACCCTTTTATATTTTCAGGAAAAACGCATTAAGGAAGAAGATGATGAAGTGTAAGGAGTTGGTTGGTCCATTTGAAATTTCGCGCGGAAACAGGCACTAACGGTTGTTTTATATTATAATGTTTATTGTTTACATAATATACAAAGAGACAAAGTGGAGCAGTTGGCAAGGCATAGCGTTGGTAATCTCTAGGACCTGGGTTCGAGCCCTAGGTCCCCATCCCTTTCCAATGTTATTTTTCTATGCATGCTTCTATGCAGTTTCGTTACAAGGGAACACCATACGTCCCTCAAATCCAGCTTGCCACTTGGCCAGTGGAGACAATCTGAAGGCCCAGATCTGAAGAACATGATAAACCTGAGTCAACGCACCTACACGCGTCCTGAAAAGGTCAAAAGGGCTTGATATAAGTGGGCCAGAATTGCTACAATATACCTCTTAATTGGGGACAGAACCCCCCAAGGTATTGAATTTTCATTCTTTTCTTTATTTTATTTATTTCAATTATTGTTTTTTTTTATTATTATTAATTCCTTTAATTTAATATTTCCATAAAAAACATAAAAACAATATAAAATCAGAAAAAAGACAAAAATAAGTATTTTTATTTAATGTTATTTTTTGTAAATAAATATCATTAATTGATTTTAGTTTTAATTTAGGTTTAAATCTTAATATTTTTCTAATAAACCTAAAATTTGTAGAATTAGGGTTTGTATCAATTTTTTATCCTTTTTCTTTTTCTTTTTCACTAATAATTAAATATTATTTATTTTTGTAAATCAAATTGCATGTAAATAATTAATTTAATTTTAGGTTTAAATTTTAACATGTTTTCTTAATAAATAAAAGTTGTAGAATTAGGGTTAATTAGTTAATTTCATTTAATTCTCATTAAAAAACCATAAATACGAAAACCTCAAAAAATAATTTCTCTTTTTATTTTAATTGAATTAATTTGTAAATAATAATTTAATTTCATTAAAGGGTCCAACGCCCTCGCTTTCAATTTCAATTCAATTCGCGCGTTTTATTTTATTTCTTATAATATTTATGTACCTCTCCCAAAGCCGTGTAAATATTTATCTTTCGCACTTTACTTTAATTATTTATTTTTCTGTCAAATCGGGTCCTGGAAATTTTGGCGATGTGGACCCGCGCCTTTGTAATAGTTTAGAATTTTATCTTTCCGCACCTTCTTTTTAACTGTTAAATAAATGCATGCAAGAATGAATGATTAAGTAAAAACAAACGCATAGATCACTTTGACATGAACAAGATAAAATAACTGAACATGACACACAAATCACACACCACCCCTAGGGTACGCCTCACTGTTGCCTTGCCTCGAAAGGTGATCGTCGAGTAGAGGATGTCTTGGTAAGTCCTCATGATCCGGGAACCTGGCATGAGGGTAGCTTCTAAGGTGTCTTCCCATTGCTCTGGTGATCACCATGTCCCGAACCTCGAATTGACCCGAACACCTCTAACGGTGGTGCTACCTACCTCTCAATGGTGGGATGGCACTACTTTAAAGGACATTTACACAGACGAATTCCTTAGGGTAGGTAGACGACTCTAGATACTTGCTCTAATTTCAAAACAAATTCAAAAATACTTTTCACACCTACACTTTTTCAAAAGCTTTCGAAAGCAATTTTTCAAACACTCTTGAGGACCGATACAAGAGTCGAACTGGAATTTTCAAAGAAACTTTTTAAAACCCACAATTGAAAAGCAAATAAACCTTTTGAAAACACAATGAGCAAGTATCTAAGAGCCCATGGATAACCATGGATAGAAAGGATGCTAACACCTCCCCTTTCTATAACCTACCTCCCGAACCGAGAGCAATCTCTTTAAGGAATTTTTTTGTGCTTTTGTCATTTCCAATTGGAGAAAATAAAAGACGGTGGCGACTCTTGCTTCCGCGACATTTCGCGAACCAGCTTTAAAAACAGTCAGTTCCAGATCCACCGATCACAGAACTGGCGACTCTGCTGGGGATATACTTTTAAAGTGAGGTGTACCTTAGGATTAAGATCACTGTGTTTTCAATTGTTTTCCTTGCTTGCTTTATTATTGTGGGTTGCTTGGGAGTTCTATGGATCCTAACCCGGATCTGGGGGATACCTTCTTAGAAAGTAGCAACAAGGCTGTGAGGGAACTGTGCGGGGTATACCGACATGGTTGAAACAGTCTGCTACATTGATGTGGCACTTTGGTGTGTACTGGTAACCCTTGAGTTCAGTCAAGGAGAGTACGGGGCCTCCGCGTAGTGTCGTGAAGCATCAACAGACCTTAGGAACCTTAATTGAACTATCTTGGCCGCTTTAGGGTAGTGAGATAACTGACTTTGGTGCAGTCCGAGGTTGGTTGATACTCGATACTACACTCAATTGAGGGTTGCTTTCCTGGAATATTTCGGTCGCAAGTTCAGTGGCTAAACAGAAACGATGAACAATGAAAGAAATCCCGTGATATTGGGACCCTTAGAACCCGGTTACTTCTAATAGGACAGGTTGAACCCACCAACTTCAAGAGGGTACTACCCAGACCCCATGCTGGCCCTAAACCCTAAGGGCTTGTCTTGTGTGCCTTGTGTGCCTTACATGTTTGTCTTTGTAAATATCTGTGGTTTGTTTAATCATAGCATCATGACATCATCCAGCATCATATACATTGACTAACCATTTTAGGGGTTCGAATCTTCATCTTTGTTCTTTGTTTTGTAGGACATGGAAACTGTTCGCAGAAAGACCATTCAAATCAGCCTTGTAAGGATCCCTCCTCAGCTTAAGGAGCTTATATCCAGGATTCCCGAGAGCTCTTCATTCAGTGAAAGACATGGAAGACTCATTAGCTTGGTCAACACCAACATTGAGGAAGACATGATAAAGGTCCTGTTCCAGTTCTTTGACCCTCTGCATCACTGTTTTACCTTCCTGGATTATCAGCTGGTACCTACCTTGGAGGAGTTCTCCCGGCTCCTGAAGATCCCTATCCTTGATCAGCTACCCTACAACGGTACGGAAAAGGAACCCAAGCTTGAAGAGATTGCTAAAGCCTTGCACCTGCAAACATCTGACCTCAAGGGACATTGGGAGGTTAGAAGTGGTATCAAAGGGTTCTTAGCCAGGTTTCTGTTTGAAAACGCCCATGAATGTTGGAACTCTCTTGACTTACAAGCTTTTGAAGAAGTTATGGCCCTCCTTGTCTATGGTTTGGTGTTGTTCCCTAACCCAGATCAGCTTATAGATATCAGTGCTGTTCAGATCTTCATGTCCAGGAATCCTATACCTACGTTGCTGGGAGACATCCTTCACTCATGTTACACTCGAACCATGAGAAAAAGAGGTGTCCTTATGTGTTGTACTCCTCTCCTGGGAAGGTGGTTTATTTCGCACCTCCACAGTCGGTTTTGAAGAACGAGCGGGGTTTGAGATGGTCACAACGGTTGATGACTCTTACACATGCAGATATACATTGGTGCCCTCGGTCTAGAGAGGATGTCACTATCATTGATCGTTGCGGGGAGTACCCTAATGTTCCTTTACTTGGAATCAGAGGAGGTATTACTTACAGCCCATGCCTGGCTTGGAGACAGTTTGGTTATGCTCGGAGAGATGGTCCTCATGACATGTTAATTCCTGACATAGTTTTTAACTTCGACAACGATACTCAAGGACTTCGCCAGAGATTTATCAGAGCCTGGAGGATGCCAAGTAGGATAGACAGCAAGACACTGGGGCACAGGAACTCCATCCCGTTGGAACCTTATCTCAAGTGGGTACGCGCCCGCTCCCAGAAGTTAGTAATGCCTTATCCTCATATGCTTCCAGTAATCAAAGAGCCAGTCTTGGAAGGAGAAGTGTCCTACACCATTCAGCATCCTGATATGCCCACATCCTGGGAAGAGATGCAGAAGAGCTGGATCCAGCTTAAGGAAGAACGAAATTCTCTTTAGATCAGTCTACATGCTAGTGAAAAGAAAGTCTTGGAGCTCACCCGCCTGTTGCATGAGGAGAGGAATTTCAACACCTACATAGCTCCAAAGAGGATGCACAATGTATTTTGGGATTGATTTGCTTTTGTATTATTTTGCCCATGAGGCTTTGATGTACTGAACAATTATTTCCTTAATGATAACGTGTGTTCTTTTTTGCCTACAACAAATTTTAACTTTCGAACCCCTGAATGCATTGCATAAACACATATCATTCATCATGTGCATAGCAGGTTTTCTTCTTTTCAGGTTGCTTACCGTTCTTCGCTGTTTATTTCAGCATCATGAATCCTGACTCGTCATCAACCGAGATGTCCATCAAGGCTCTTCAGGCGCAGAATGCGCAATTTCAGGAACTGATCATGGGTTTGGCTCAGGGCCAAGAAGAGCTGAAGGCTCTGCTCCTGAAGAAGGAGAAGAAGAAGAAGAGAAGAACTGTTCTTTTCAACACGGGCCGAAGGTTTGGCAACACTCTGCAGAATGAAGAGGCTGGTTCTTCTATAGGCAAGGGTACTCCCCAAGGGGAAAAAGTTCCTAGTCCGGTAGTCTACGACAACGAGACTGATTTTGATGAGGAACAGTATCCTCCTGCAGAAGACAGATACAAGCAGTTGGAGGATAGGCTGAATGCTATGGAGATCCAACAAGTGCCTGGGCTGGATTTCGGAGATTTGGGTTTGTCTACTGGTGTGATCATTCCTCGTAAGTTCAAAGCACCATCTTTCACTAAGTATGACGGGGCATCTTGTCCCAAGCTGCACCTCAGGTCCTACGTGTGGAAGATTCAACCGTACTCAGTGGACAAGAATTTGTGGATCCACTTCTTCCAGGAGAGTCTTTCAGGGACTCATCTCGAATGGTTCTATCAGCTGGATGGGACCAAGGTTCGTAACTTGGAGGAGTTGGCTATTGCTTTCTATAAGCAGTATCAATATAATGTCGACCTTGCCCCTACACGTACCCAACTCCAGGGTATGTCGTTAGGTTCAAGCGAAGGTTTTAAAGAGTACGCTCAGAAGTGGAGAGATCTGGCTGGCAGGGTGCAGCCTCCGTTGACTGATCGGGAGTTGGTAGACATGTTCTTGGGGACCCTATCTGGGCCATTTTTCAACCATCTTATCGGTAACTCATCTGCAGGGTTTACTGATCTTATTCTGACTGGAGAGAGAATTGAGGCTGGGTTGAAGTCTGGTAAGATTCTGAAGGGTGCATCGTCTAGTTCTGAGAAGAAACCCTTCAAGAAGGAGGCCAGTGCTGTATATGGCTCTAGAAGACAAGAGAAATCTGAGCGCCGCCAATCTGTCAGTGCGGTAATGATTGCTAAACCTGCTGCCGCTCCTCGGCAAACCAATCCTCAAAGGGCTGAAAGACCCCGGAGAGAATTCACCCGTTTGAGTATGACTTTGTCGCAGATCTTGCCACAGTTGCTATCCACCAACCTAGGGACTGTCAGAGAGGCCCCAAAGGTTGTGAACACTGCCTCTCCGAAATACAATCCAAATGCCCACTGTGCTTATCACTCCGATAGCCCGGGGCATTCCACTGATGACTGTTGGGCATTAAGGAATAAGGTGCAAGACCTTATTGACGCAAAAGAGATACAGTTTGAAGCGCCTGAGAGGCCGAATGTGGTAACTGCTCCCATGCCCCAGCATGGAGTAAATGCGATTGATGAAGATGTTTATGCTGTTTCTGTGGATGATGTGGCTACTCCCTTAATGACTGTCAAGAGGAACCTACTGCTGGCTGGTTTATTTCCGGGTTGCAGTGAGGGTTGCCTGTTCTGTGTTGTTTCCCTATCTGGTTGTCCTTTGCTGAAGTTGGGCATCCAAAGCCTAATGGATAGCAAGGAGATTCTGTTTAAGAAGTCTGTTGTTCAGTTGGTTCCGGTAGAAGAAGTTTTTGTGGTCACAATCTTCAATAATCCAATCAAGGCTCTCCCAAGGAAGCCTGTTCAAATCATGACTGTCGCACCTGTTGTTATCACTGTTCCGGGGCCTCTCCCCTACGAATCTGACAAAGTTGTCCCCCGGCACTACGGGGCAGACGTGTATGTGAATGGAATCAAACAAGAGTTCAACACTGGCGCCACTATCTGCGATATCACTGGTCCAGCCAAGGTTACCCGCAGTGGCAGGCTCTTCTCTCCTGACATTGCACCACCCGCTATTCAAAGACCCCTCCCTATAACACCTACAAGTGTACCTGTTCCTGTTTCTGATCAAGTTGTTTCCCCTGCTGCCGAGTCATCCAATGCTCGGGGCAAAGGAATTGAAGACGAGCATGCCCGGATGGAGGCACCAATACCTATAAATGCTGAGGCCTCCCAACAAGAGATGGAGGAGATTCTAAAGATAATAAAGAAGAGTGATTTTAATGTTGTCGAGCAGCTGGGGCATACGCCCTCCAAGATCTCAATGCTCTCCTTATTACTATGCTCAGAGGCCCATGCTAAGGCCTTGATCTCCTTTCTCAAGACGGCCCATGTGCCACAGGAAACATCTGCAGTCCAGTTTACTGATTGCGTGGCAAATCTGACAGCGGACAATGGTTTGGGTTTCTCAGATACTGACCTGACTGCAAAGGGAAGGGACCACAATGACACCCTGCATGTCTCTATCGAATGCAGGGGCACTACTCTGGCGCACGTGTTGGTGGACACTGGCTCTTCCTTGAATGTGCTACCTAAGAAGGCCTTAGACCGTTTGGATTGTGAGGGCCTGGAGCTAAAACCGAGCAATATTATCGTCAGAGCCTTTGACGGTTCCAAGAGGATGGTTCATGGAGAGGTTGACATTCCTATTCGTGTGGGCTCTCAGGTGTTTGACTCTACTTTTTATGTGATGGATATCCGTCCATCGTATTCTTGTCTACTGGGTCGACCCTGGATCCATAAAGCTGGGGCAGTGACCTCTACCTTGCACCAGAAGCTGAAATACCCCGTCAGAGGGAAGATTATCACTGTGCAGGGAGAGGAGGAGTATATGGTGAGCCATTTGAATTCCTTCAGATATATTGAGATGGACGGGGAGTTTATTGAAACCCCTTTTCAGCATTTCGAAGAGGTACTTCCAATTTCAGCAGCAGCCGAAACAGCGGTCGAAGAAGATGTTCCTCTGAAGATGGCTTCCCTGAAAGATGCCCGGGCTGTGGTTCAGAAAGGTGAATGTGCTAACTGGGGCAGGCTTCCCGACTTTACACAGAAAACTGACAAGTTTGGATTGGGTTTTACTGTAGAGGGTCAGAAAGCTATGCGGAAGGCCAAGATCAGAAGACCTCCTGTGCTCATTACAAATCCAGGAGTGAATGCTGTTGGGGAAGATAATGAAGTGGATGAAGCTGAGTTCAATAGCTGGATCTACCCGACAACTGATGGCGGATTGACCAATTGGATTGCCAAAGACCATACTCCCGTTACTTTTGTTACGCAGTAATAAACTTCTTTATTTCGTTATTTGTAATAAACAATAAATTGAACTCTATGGCCCGGTGTCTTACCCGGGGCACCGTGGCTTCATTTGTGAGGGCATATAAATTGTCATTTCATATATCATGAATAAAAATCTTGGACGTTTTCTCGCATTTCAAATCTTATGCTCCTTTTCTGTCTTTCCTTCCTTTATATATATTTCAAAAACAGCTGTATTTACACACACTCACTCATACAGGTTTCAATCCACTCTGGATCTCACTGGTAACAACTCTGCTACTGCCAGTTATGACTTCGAAAATCCGATCAACTTAGCCGAAGACGAAGGTGAATATGATTGCGAAGTGCCTGGCGAGCTTGCAAGACTGTTACTTCAGGAAGAGAGGGAAATTCAACCACATGAAGAGCCAGTAGAAACAATAAACTTGGGTACTGAGGCAGACAGGAAAGAGGTAAAGATTGGTGCCAACCTAGAGCTCAGCGTGAAGCAACGGTTGACTAAGATGCTACATGATTATATGGAGATCTTTGCCTGGTCCTACGAAGACATGCCCGGGTTGGATACCGATATTGTGGTCCATCATTTGCCTACCAAGGAAGACTGCCCTCCGGTTAAGCAAAAGGTTCGTCGTATGCGTCCAGAGATGTCTGAGAAGATCAAAGCCGAGGTAATGAAACAGTTTGATGCTGGGTTCCTTGCAGTGACTTCTTACCCTCAGTGGGTTGCTAATGTAGTGCCGGTACCAAAGAAGGACGGTAAGGTCAGAATGTGTGTCGACTACAGGGATCTGAACAGGGCCAGCCCCAAGGATGACTTCCCCCTACCTCACATTGATGTCCTTGTTGACAATACAGCTCAGCATAAGGTGTTCTCTTTCATGGATGGTTTTTCAGGTTACAATCAGATCAAGATGGCACCTGAAGACATGGAAAAGACTACATTTGTTACTCAATGGGGCACCTTCTGTTACAAGGTCATGCCTTTTGGACTAAAAAATGCTGGGGCAACCTACCAACGTGCCATGGTTGCTTTATCCATGATATGATCCATCATGAAATAGAGGTGTATGTTGACGACATGATCGCAAGGTCCCAGACTGAGGAAGAACACCTTGATCATCTGCAGAAGTTGTTTGACCGATTGAAGTTGTACAAGCTGAGGTTGAACCCGAACAAGTGCACCTTCGGGGTAAGATCCGGAAAGTTGCTAGGCTTCGTTGTAAGCGATAAGGGTATTCAAGTGGACCCTGCCAAGATCAAAGCTATTCAAGAGATGCCAGTTCCTAAGACAGAGAAAGAGGTCAGAGGCTTTCTAGGACGCCTGAATTACATTGCTCGATTCATCTCGCACCTAACTGCTACCTGTGAGCCAATCTTCAAGCTGCTGAAGAAAGATCAGGTAGTACGTTGGAATGATGAATGTCAGGCTGCTTTTGACAGAATCAAGGAGTATCTCCAAGAACCACCCATCCTTATGCCACCGGTTGAAGGGAGACCTCTGATATTATACCTGACAGTACTTGACAACTCAATGGGGTGTGTGCTGGGGCAGCATGACGAGTCTGGCCGAAAAGAGCACGCCATTTATTACCTTAGCAAAAAGTTTACCGACTGTGAGACCCGATACTCACTGCTCGAGAAAACTTGCTGCGCTTTGGTATGGGCTGCTCGCCGGCTGAGACAGTATATGCTGACTCACACTACCTTGTTGATCTCAAAGATGGGCCCTATAAAGTACATATTTGAAAAGCCTGCTCTGTCTGGGAGAATAACAAGATGGCAAATGATCTTGACGGAATACGACATTCAGTACACGACCCAGAAAGCCATCAAAGGAAGTGTATTGGCAGACCACTTGGCACTTCAGGCAGTAGACGACTATCAGTCAATGAACTTCGAGTTTCCAGATGAGAGCATCATGATAGTGACTGATTATGAAGTACCTGGACCGGATGAAGGACATGAGGAAGGATCCCAATGGTCTATGCACTTTGACGGAGCCTCTAATGCTTTGGGTAACGGCATCGGCGCTGTAATCATATCTCCTCAAGGCACTCATACTCCACTCACTTCCCGGCTATGTTTCAACTGTACCAACAACATGGCGGAGTATGAGGCGTGCATCATGGGTCTTCAAGCTGCAATCGATCTAAGGATCAAGTTTCTGAGTGTCTTCGGAGATTCCGCTCTTGTGATCAATCAGATCAAAGGAGAGTGGGATACGAAACATCCGAATCTTATTCCTTACAGAGAATGCGTGTTGACATTGATCCCTCACTTCACAAAGATAACCTTTGAACACTTCCCGAGAGAGGAGAATCAGCTGGCGGACGCGTTAGCTACAATGTCTTCTATGTTCAAGGTCAAATGGGACAATGAGGCTCCCCGGATCATCATCTGGAAACTGGACGAACCGGCATACTGTTGCGATCTCGAGACTGAATTGGTGACTGAGAAGCCTTGGTACCATGAGGTGAAGAGATATCTGGAAGCTCAGGAATACCCTGAAGGTGCGTCTGTCAATGATAAGAAGTTTCTGAGAAGGTTCGCAGCGAAGTTCTTCCTTAGCAATGGCATCTTGTACAAGCGAAACCATGATTCGACCTTACTGCGTTGTGTGGATAAGACTGAAGCAGAAAGGATCATGGAAGAGTTACATCAAGGGACCTTCGGTACACATTCTAGTGGACACACTATGGCAAAGAAAATCCTTCGGGCAGGGTATTTCTGGTCCACAATGGAAGCAGACTGTCACCAACATTCCCGGACATGCCATAAATGCCAGATATATGCAGACAAGGTGCATGTTCCTCCAGTCCCTCTGAATGTTCTGACTGCGCCTTGGCCGTTTGCAATGTGGGGCATAGACATGATCGGTGAGATTAAACCTACGGCATCTAACGGGCATCGTTTCATCCTAGTGGCGATTGATTATTTCACGAAGTGGGTCGAAGCAGCTTCCTATGCTACGGTAACCAAGACTGTTGTGGCACGGTTCATTCGGCATAATCTGATCTGTCGATACGGCGTCCCAGAAAGAATTATTACAGACAACGGTACCAATCTCAACAACAAGATGATCACTGAGCTCTGCGAGCAGTTTAAGATACAGCACCATAACTCTTCTCCTTACAGACCAAAGATGAATGGGGCTGTAGAAGCAGCAAATAAGAACATTAAGAAAATCGTGCAGAAGATGACAGTGACTTATAAGGATTGGCACGAGATGTTACCGTTCGCTCTACATGGGTACCGTACCTCAGCCAGAACGTCAACCGAGGCAACTCCTTTCTCCTTGGTTTATGGTATGCAAGCAGTCTTACCGATCGAAGTGCAAATACCTTCTCTCCGGATAATGAAGGATGAAAATCTGAACGAAGATGATTGGATCCAGACACGACTTGATCAATTAAATCTTATTGACGAAAAGAGACTTGCCGCTATCTGTCATGGTCAGACGTATCAGAAACGGATGATCAGGGCATTTAACAAAAAGGTCAGACCACAAGAATATCAAGTTGGGGATCTGGTAATCAAGCGAATCATCCTTCCTCAGAGTGATCCAAGGGGCAAATGGACCCCTACGTACGAAGGGCCATTTGTGGTTAAACATGTGTTCTCAGGAGGAGCCATGATTCTAACCAACATGGATGGTGACGACCTTCCTCACCCTGCCAATGCAGACATAGTAAAAAGATACTACGCATGAAAAAGACCCGCTAGGCTGACATGCCTAGGCAAAAATTAGGGCTTCCCGGCGATCCAAAAAGGGTTCGGGCAAAATGGAGGGATGAAATGAAAAAAATCTGTACACCCGGCAAGTCGAAAACATGAAAAGGAGGTTTGGGCAAAAATGGGTATCCCGGTGGACTGAAAACCCGAAAGGGCGGTCCAGGAAAAAGTTAGGGATAAAGCGTAATACTATGTCTCATTGGATCACTTTGCATCCAGAATCCGATATCTGCATCAAGTTCAGACAGCATCGATCAGTCAGCTTCATCTTCAACCAAGGTCATCAAGTGATGAGACGCTCGAAGATATAAAGGCAATAGCAGAGTTGAAACCCAGTGGGATCATTCATTTCACACAGCTGTTTTATTTCCTCTTGTACAAAATTTGTATAAACTCTTTTGTTCGGCGGCGTTCTCTTACTAGGACGTCAGCCTCTTGTACATAAAATGCCTACTCACAGGCCATTCAAAAATCAATACAAATATACTTTTCAGTTAAAAGTGCCAATTATTTTTCCTTTTTCTGTTTTGTTTTGCGAAGAACGTCCAACATTCAATTTGTGATATATGCATTGACAATAATTTGCTAACTCATAAATATTTGCATACGAAACAAAGGATTAATTACAGGTAACATTAGAAACAGGGGCAATAAAGAGTTGTCTAAGCAATCTAATTGTTCTGTCCTCCAAGGTACCAAGGTAGGTTCAGCTGAAGAACATAACCAGTACATCCCAATTCCCCAGAGAGTGAGCCAGCAAGTCAGTGCACTCTCCCCGAGCAAAGTTATCAAAGGAAATTGGGTATCCTCCCAACATTCCCCAGCAGCATACAAATATTCTTAACAAGCATCCCCGGCAGTCTTGACCTAAAGATTGTTCCCCGGCGGTATATCGAACATGCAATGGAGTTACTTCCGATACAATTCAAAACTTCCCCAGGAGAGTCTAATCCAGCTTCCCCAGGAAAGTTGGAATCCATCTCCCCAAGCAGTAAGCTTATCCCCAGTAGATTCTGGAAGCTTGTCCTCGCAGAGCACGAACGCGTCTCCCGGCTTTATTCAAAGAGTTATTTCCCTACCAGGATATATATGGGTTATCCTCAGCCAAAGGCCACGGAAAGACCGTCCTCGACGAAGCCTCCTTATCCCCAGCGAAGTCTATCAATACTTCCAACACAACAAGGGTATTCCCAACAAGTTATTATCAACACTCAGTAAAGTATCTCTCTCCCCACAGAGTATTGCTTCCCAGCACGATCGTTAGAGTACTTTTCTCCCCGCAGATAATCCATTCGCCAAGTTATTCCCCAACAGAGTCATTTTCTCCTACCGGTATTCTTGCAACTATCATCCCCAGTGGAGGCAAAGATCTATTCTTCACTATCAGCCCAGGAGTGACTTCCCGGCACCCGTCAAGGATTTATCTTCCTAAAGACGAAAACATATATTCATAAACATCACATACATCATTATAGCATGCATATACGCATCACATCTTACAAATCTCATTTATGTTGAGAACATCATTGCTTGATCCATATCATGCATTGCATATGACTGACTTTTACTTTTCAGGAAGAATTCAGTTAAGTTCTCAGCTATATTCCAAGACCTAGACCGGTTCAGTTAAATCGACCCTAAGATTTTTCTGTTTCTTATCCAGTCAAAGGCCTTCTCTGGTTCAGTCAGATCGACCCTAAGATCTCCCCGTTTCTTATCCAGTTGAAGAAATTTCAAGACCTAGACCGGTTCAGTTAATCGACCCTAATATTTTCTATTTCTTATCCAGTCAAAGGCCTTCTCTAGTCCAGCTAAATCGACCCCTAACAGATTTTTCTGATAAAGACTCAGTAGAAGATATTCAAGATTCTCTCAATGATTACTGTTGAGGTTGTAGTCGCCTGTGGTTCTCTCCCCGATACTGCGGAGGTAGTAATCATCCCAAGTTTCTCTCAGCGTTACTGTTGAAGTAGAAGTTATCCAAGATTCTCTCAATGATTACTGTTGAGGTTGTAGTCGCCTGTGGTTCTCTCCCCGATACTGCGGAGGTAGTAATCATCCCAAGTTTCTCTCAGCGTTACTGTTGAAGTAGAAGTTATCCAAGATTCTCTCAATGATTACTGTTGAGGTTGTAGTCGCCTGTGGTTCTCTCCCCGTTACTGCGGAGGTAGTAATCGCCCCAAGATTCTCTCAGCGTTACTGTTGAAGTAGAAGTTATCCAAGATTCTCTCAATGATTACTGTTGAGGTAGTAATCATCCCCAGATTCGCTCAATGATTACTGTTGAGGTTGAAGTCGCCCAAGATTCTCTTAATGATTACTGTTGAGGTTGAATTCGCCCAAGATTCTCTCTATGATTACTGTTGAGGTTGAAGTCGCCCAAGATTCTCTCAATGATTACTGTTGAGGTTGAAGTCGCCCAAGATTCTCTCTATGATTACTGTTGAGGTTGAAGTCGTCCAAGATTCTCTCAATGATACTGTTGAGGTTGAAGTCACCTATGGTTCTCTCCCCGATACTGCGGAGGTAGTAACCGTCCCCAGATTCTCTCAATGATACTGTTGAGGTAGTAATCATCCAAGGTTCTCTCACCGTTCCTGTTGAGGTAGTAACCACCCCTGGTTCATTCATCACCGTTTGAAGCTCCAGATTCAGCTCCTGTAACCAGTCAGGACACATCTACATAAAGAATTTGAAGACCAGCTCCTGTAACATGCCAGGTACTCATTTTTCTTTTGCAGGTACGCAAGTTCTCGCTAAGGAATCTCTTACGCGATCGACATCCAGATGGCATCTATAAGCCCATCCACCATCCGTCACCTCTCAGCATGGCATCTATAAGCCCATCATCCTATCTATCAACCTCCAAATGGCATCTATAAGCCCATTCTCATCGTCACACTACTATGTGAGCGCAAATTTCTGGGCACTCTAGTGTTCAATAATCTTCCACCTTTGGATTACGAAAGGCACGTCAGCCAATCTGCATCCTCAGGTCTAAGAAGATTGAACAGGGGCAACTGTTGTACCCCAAAATTTGCCCTCCCATATTCTTCAAGAATTGCAAAGAGCATGCTTCAAAGTTCCCCAAGGGTTGCACAGTTCAAGGGCCTCCTAACAGTCAAAATTAGGGTTTTGGTTCTGACAAAGAAAATGAAGTTTCCAAGGGTCCAATCAAGTCCCACATGCCTACAAACATGTTCAAGCATCCTCATACCAAGTTTCAAGACTGTCAGCACAAAATTGCACAGTCAAAAACCCTAATTGCACTACAGTCGACTGTAGGGGCAAAATGGTCATTTGACAGTCAAAAGTTCAAATTTTTGGTCAACATCTCATTTTGAAGTCACAAACATCATTTGATCAATTCTTGATCATGATTCTCAAAGCTTGGCTCAAAAAGTCTCAAGATGCAAAAGTTTCTATTTTTGGACAGTTGAAAAAGTCAACTGTAACTTGACCAAGGCATAACTTCCACATGGATTATCAGAAAAATTTCATCCAAAGCTCATTTTGAAGAGAGAGACATTTCCTACAACTCCTCTTCACACTTCAAGTCCAAGAAATGCTCTCACAAAAAGTTATCAATTTCAACATTATAGGTCATTTTCAAAAGTCAACAAAAAGGGACATTAAGTCAAAGGCCATAACTTGAGATTGGTAAATCAAAATGACATGGGACCAAAGGCATTGGTTAGAGGACTCAAAGACCTTTCCAAAATGTCCAAGAACATGAGCAAAGCTTAAAAATTGAGCAAGTTATGCCTTGTGGAAGTTGGGAAATTTTGGATATTTTGAAAAGTCAACATTGCTTCAAATGACCTAAAAATGCTAATGGGCCTCCTTTTCTTCCACAATTCATCATCCAAGGCATGTGCACGACCATTTGGCCCAAAGGGAAGTTTTTTTTATCATTTTTATTTATTTATTTGGATTTTTAATTATTAATAATTCATTTAATTAAATTAAATATGTGGAAAATACTAAACTTAGGTTTTTAAATCTTTTTGTGCATGGAATAGGCTTAAGATTTCGTGCACAATCAGATATAGAAAGGATCATGGCAATTGGATATGATTGAACCAAGTTTGCATGAAAAAAGATTTGAAAACTTATGCCATAAAAATCAAATATCTCTTCATCAATTCATGGATTTTTTGACCAATTTCTTAACCCTAATCATTCACATGTATATATTGATGCTAACCCTAATGCATAGAACCACGAAGCTGCGCCATACACCAAGAACAAAACTTGAGTTTTTTTGCCAAAAAGTTGAAAACTGAAAACTAGGTTTTAGGGCGATTCAAGCCAAAATAATCATTCCATTAGCTTGCCAAGGTGACCAGGAGACTATTCCAATCAAGAACATCAACTCTAACGCCCAGAATCGGTATAGGGGATTCAAACTTTTTCACATTTTTTTCATAATCTTGTTTTAATATTCAAGCATATTCATTGCATTTTTTCATGGATTCACACTAATTGGATGATTCTGAAACTAACCATGTGATTGAATTGAGTTTTTATGCATTGTATGAAGAATTGCCATGGACGATTATTAGGGTTTTTCAAGTTCTAATTTGGGTGTTTCCAAATACTGTAAAATTAGAGAATCTCAGTGCCATGTTTGGATTCAAGAAGCTTGGACGATCTGAATAGAACCCTCGCGCCTAATTTATACTCCAAGACGGCCTAATCGCTATTATTGGAAAACGCATATTTTGGGGGGGTTTAAAACCCCCGCTAACCCTTTTATATTTTCAGGAAAAACACATTAAGGAAGAAGATGATGAAGTGTAAGGCGTTGGTTGGTCCATTTGAAATTTCGCGCGGAAACAGGCACTAACGGTTGTTTTATATTATAATGTTTATTGTTTACATAATATACAAAGAGGAAAAGTGGAGCAGTTGGCAAGGCATAGCGTTGGTAATCTCTAGGACCTGGGTTCGAGCCCCAGGTCCCCATCCCTTTCCAATGTTATTTTTCTATGCATGCTTCTATGCAGTTTCGTTACAAGGGAACACCATACGTCCCTCAAATCCAGCTTGCCACTTGGCCAGTGGAGACAATCTGAAGGCCCAGATCTGAAGAACATGATAAACCTGAGTCAACGCACCTACACGCGTCCTGAAAAGGTCAAAAGGGCTTGATATAAGTGGGCCAGAATTGCTACAATATACCTCTCAATTGGGGACAGAACCCCCCAAGGTATTGAATTTTCATTCTTTTCTTTATTTTATTTATTTCAATTATTGTTTTTTTATTATTATTATTAATTCCTTTAATTTAATATTTCCATAAAAAACATAAAAACAATATAAAATCAGAAAAAAGACAAAAATAAGTATTTTTATTTAATGTTATTTTTTGTAAATAAATATCATTAATTGATTTTAGTTTTAATTTAGGTTTAAATCTTAATATTTTTCTAATAAACCTAAAATTTGTAGAATTAGGGTTTGTATCAATTTTTTATCCTTTTTCTTTTTCTTTTTCACTAATAATTAAATATTATTTATTTTTGTAAATCAAATTGCATGTAAATAATTAATTTAATTTTAGGTTTAAATTTTAACATGTTTTCTTAATAAATAAAAGTTGTAGAATTAGGGTTAATTAGTTAATTTCATTTAATTCTCATTAAAAAACCATAAATACGAAAACCTCAAAAAATAATTTCTCTTTTTATTTTAATTGAATTAATTTGTAAATAATAATTTAATTTCATTAAAGGGTCCAACGCCCTCGCTTTCAATTTTAATTCAATTCGCGCGTTTTATTTTATTTCTTATAATATTTATGTACCTCTCCCAAAGCCGTGTAAATATTTATCTTTCGCACTTTACTTTAATTATTTATTTTTCTGTCAAATCGGGTCCTGGAAATTTTGGCGATGTGGACCCGCGCCTTTGTAAGAGTTTAGAATTTTATCTTTCCGCACCTTCTTTTTAACTGTTAAATAAATGCATGCAAGAATGAATGATTAAGTAAAAACAAACGCATAGATCACTTTGACATGAACAAGATAAAATAACTGAACATGACACACAAATCACACACCACCCCTAGGGTACGCCTCACTGTTGCCTTGCCTCGAAAGGTGATCGTCGAGTAGAGGATGTCTTGGTAAGTCCTCATGATCCGGGAACCTGGCATGAGGGTAGCTTCTAAGGTGTCTTCCCATTGCTCTGGTGATCACCATGTCCCGAACCTCGAATTGACCCGAACACCTCCAACGGTGGTGCTACCTACCTCTCAATGGTGGGATGGCACTACTTTAAAGGACATTTACACAGACGAATTCCTTAGGGTAGGTAGACGACTCTAGATACTTGCTCTAATTTCAAAACAAATTCAAAAATACTTTTCACACCGACACTTTTTCAAAAGCTTTCGAAAGCAATTTTTCAAACACTCTTGAGGACCGATACAAGAGTCGAACTGGAATTTTCAAAGAAACTTTTTAAAACCCACAATTGAAAAGCAAACAAACCTTTTGAAAACACAATGAGCAAGTATCTAAGAGCCCATGGATAACCATGGATAGAAAGGGTGCTAACACCTTCCCTTTCTATAACCTACCTCCCGAACCGAGAGCAATCTCTTTAAGGAATTTTTCTGTGCTTTTGTCCTTTCCAATTGGAGAAAATAAAAGACGGTGGTGACTCTTGCTTCCGCGACATTTCGCGAACCAGCTTTAAAAACAGTCAGTTCCAGATCCATCGATCACAAGTGGTCTTCCCTCTACTGGTGGCATCAAGACAGGAGGCTCTTGTAAATACTATTTGATTTTGTCGAAAGCAATCTAACATTCATCATTCCATCTGACTACTTAATCTTTCTTCAACAGTTTGAAGATTAGTTCACAAGTAGATGTTATGTGAGAAATGAATCTGGCAATATAGTCCAGGTGTCCTAAGAATCCTCTGACTTCCTTCTCAGTACGAGGAGCAGGCATTTCTTGTATTGCTTTGATCTTGGCAGGATCAACCTCGATGCCTTTGTTGCTGATAATGATACCTAAGAGTTTAACGGACTGGACTTCAAATGTGCACTTGTTTGGATTCAATCTTAACTTGTACTTTTTCAACCTTACAAACAACTTTGGCAAGTGATCAAGGTGTTCCTCTTCAGTTTATGATCGTGCTATCATGTCATCTACGTAGACCTCTATCTCATGATGTATCATATCATGAAACAAAGCTACCATGGCGCGTTTATAGGTTACCCCAGCATTCTTCAGTCCGAATGGCATCACTTTGTAGCAGAACATGCCTCACTGTGTGACAAACGTAGTTTTCTCCATGTCCTCAGGTGCCATTTTGATCTGGTTATAGCCTGAAAATCCGTCTATGAAAGAAAATACTTTGTGCTGAGCCGTATTATCAACCAGGATGTCAATGTGTGGAAGTGGAAAATCATCTTTAGGGCTGGCCCTGTTTAAATCTCTATAATCCACTCACATTCTCACTTTGCCTTCCTTTTTAGGTACGGGAACAATGTTGGCAACCCATTGAGGATAGGAAGTAACAACCAGAAATCCAGCATTGAACTGTTTCATGACTTCCACTTTGATCTTCTCTGACATGTCAGGTCTCATGTGGCGGACTTTTTGCTTCACTGGTGGACATTCTTCTCTTGTGGGTAGACGGTGTACCACAATGTCTGTATCGAGTCCCGGCATGTCATCGTATGACCAGGCAAAGATCTCAACATAATCATGCAATAGCTGAATTAGACGCTCTTTGACACTCGGCTCTAAATTGGCACCCACTTTTATTTCCTTTTTATCTTCCTCGGTACCTAAATTGATTGTATCCAACAACTCCTCATGAGGCTGAATAGCTCTTTCCTCTTGTTGTAGTAGTCTGGCCAATTCCCCCGGCACCTCACAATCTTCCTCACCTTCGTATTCGGCTTGGTAGATCAGATCTTCAGAGTCACTGAAGGCTATAGCGGTATCATTACCCATGGGATCCGGAATGGAGGGGTACCTGCATTTGTGAGTGTGGGTGTGTGTAAAGGTATATCCATCTTTAAATAATAAAATGTAAAAGAAAGACAATGAGCACAAAAAGTTTATATGTGAAAAAGCGTCCATGATTCATTGAATGTCATATGAAGATGAAATAAAAACCCTCACAAATGGACCATTGTGCCTCGGGTAAGACACAAGGTTTTTAAAGTGCGAATTGTTCGTGAATATTACAAGTCCAACATAAATGTAAAAGATAAATTACTGAGAGATGAAAGTTATTGGGACAAAGTCTCTGGCTTCCCAGTTGTGAAGTCCTTCGTTGACAGTAGGAATTATCCAATCTTCCAAGCTGCCATCCTCTTCATTGTCTTCTACTGCATTGACCCCTTGATTGTTAATCTTCAAAGGTTTCCCCCCATCACGGGCACGACGCACAGCCTTTTGAGCAGTTGAAGTAAACCCCAAGCCAAACTTGTCTGATTTGTACGGAATGTCTGGAAGCTGCCCCCGGACAGTGCATTCACCCTCTTCCACTACTGCCTTTGCATCCTTTAGAGATGGCATCCGAAGTGGAGGTCTTGTGATCTTAGGAATCGAGGATACCGCCTTGGTCGCCGCTACTTCTTGAGAGACTTCTTCAAAATGTTGGAAAGGGGTTTCAATGAACTCGCCATCCAACTCCACATATCAAAAAGAATTCAGATGATTAATCATGTACTCCTCCTCCCCATGGACAGTTATGATCTTTCCTTGGACCGGGTACTTCAGCATCTGATGCAATATGGAGGTGACAGCACCGGCATTGTGGATCCAGGGGTGTCCTAACAGACATGAATAAGAAGGACGGATGTCCATCACATAAAAGGTTGAGTTGAAAATATGAGTTCCCACCTTTATTGGGATGTCCACATCCCCGTGGACCATCCTCTTCAAACCATCAAATGCTCTCACCACTATGTTACTGGGTTTTAAAGTTAGCCCATCGCAATTCAATCTATCAAGGGATTTCTTCGGTAAGACGTTCAAAGATGATCCTTTGTCCACCAGGACATGGGCTAGGGTTGTTCCTCTACACTCCACTGAGACATGTAATGCCTCGTTGTATTTTCTCCCTCTGGGTGTCAAATCGGCATCGGAGAAACCCAAGCCATTATCAGCTGTCAAACTGGCCACACAGTCTTGGAACTGGTCAGCAGACGTCTCTTGTGGCACATGAGCTGTCTTCGGAAATTTTACCAGAGCTTTCGCATGTGCTTCAGAGCACAGCAGCAGAGCTAGCATAGAGATCTTGGAAGGAGTTTGCCCCAACTGTTCAACCATATCATAATCAATTTTCTTTATTATCCTCAGGATTTCTTCCATTTTTTTCTTAGATGTTTCGGGAATAGCTAGTGATTGAACCTTCGACCGGACAGGCTCTTCTTGAATGCTTTTTCCTTTATTCTCAGCAGTGGAAGTATTGGTAGGGATATGGATTGTGTTGTCTTTGTCGGTAAGTAGGCTTGCAGGTATAATCACTGGTGCAGAGGTAATCTTCAGAACGGCCACTGGTCCAAAGACTGCCTTTGGAGGGGCAATCTCTGGAGAGAATATTCTACCACTACGGGTAATCTTGCTAGTTTCGACAATATTGCTAATGTCGGAATTGTCCTCTTTGGAGCTCTCTTCTTCGGCGGTCAGTTCATCCTGTTTAATACCATGGTAGTAGATTTCTCCACCGTAATTCCATGGTACTGGTTTATCTGATTTGTATGGGACCGGCCCGGGCATTGTAATCTTAAGTGGAGTAGTCTTTGGAGCATGTGTAATCCTAACGGGTCTTTTAGGGGCCCTGGAAGGATTGACGTAGATGGTTATAATTGAAATGTCTTTAACTGGAACGGGTGAAACAGGAGCATTCTCAAACAGAATTTCTTGGTTATCAATCAGTCGTTGGATACCCTTTTTCAATAGAGGGCAGTCAAATGATGAGGATAGGCAAACATGGCAGTCTTTGTCACAACCTGGGAATATACAAGCTTTCAACAAATTCAACTTAATGATCGAGAGGGAGTCAACAGTTCATCCACGGTGGTAACAAATAAATCTTCCTCGACAGCATTGGCATTGTGACCATGCCTAGGCATCAGAGTGGAAATTACATTTGGTTTCTCAGGCGCATCAAACTCAACTTCCTTCGCATCTATCAGGTCTTGAATTTTGTTCTTCAGAGCCTAACAGTTGTTAGTGTCGTGCCTTGGACTTTCATAATGGTATGCGCATCTGGCATTTGGATGGTAATAAGGAGACGCAGTATTGGGATTCTTTGGGGCCTCTTTTAAAGTTTCTAGATTCAATTTCAGAAGATGTGGTAGATCCTGGGCTGGAGTCATGTTAATCCTGGTGAAATGTCGGATTGGCCTTTCTACCCTTTGCTGGTTATTTCTTGGCTGGTCTGATGCAGGCTTTGGAATCATAACGGCCCCCACTGTTGGTCGGCGTTCAGTTCTTCCTTGATTCCTCTGTGAATAAACAACAAATACTTCCTTCCTCCCAGTGAAGGGTTTTTTCACAGCTGTAGAGGAAGACGCATCCTTCTGAATCTTCCCACTTCTTATACCAACTTCCACCCTCTCGCCGGTTAAAATCAATTTAGTAAACCCTGCAGAGGAACTCCCAATCAGATGATTGAAGAAAGGGCCTGATAGAGTTCCCAAGAACATGTCCACCAACTCCCTTTCAGACAGAGGGGGCTGCACTCTTCCGGCTAGATCTCTCCACTTTTGCGCGTAATCTTTGAAGCCCTCATTGGAAACCATAGCCATACTCTGAAGTTGAGTACGGGTAGGAGCCAAATTTGCGTTGTACTTGTATTTTTTATAGAAAGCTGCGGCCAGGTCTTCCCAATTATGGACGTCGGCCCTTTCCAACTGGTAGAACCAATAAAGTTGCCTTCCTGATAAACTGTCTTAAAAAAAGTGGACCCACAAGTCTTTGTATGCAGAGTGCGGCTGGATCTTTCTGACATATGATCGGAGGTGCATTTTAGGACAAGACACCCCATGATACTTGGCAAATAATGGTACTTTAAACTTTGGCGGGATCACAATTCCTAACACTAACCCCAACTCTTCAAAATCTAGACCCGGTACTCTCTGGATTTCCATAGGGCTTAAACGCTCTTCAAGGTGTTTGTACTTGTCATCAACCGGAGGGTATTGTTGTTCAGAGTAGTCCTCCTCTTCCTCCTCTTCTTCAGAATCTGATGGTACTTCCGTTTCTTTTCCTTTTCTTTCCCCTTCATCAGATGTTTTTGGAAAATCTAAGGTCCTTCTAGCTTGTCCCTGAAACCTTCTGCCCATGATTACCACACCAGTTGGCTTCTTCTTCTTTTTCTCTTTCTCTTTCTCTAGCAGAGTCTTCAGCTCCTCTTGCCCCTTGGCTAAGGTTATGAGTAACTGTTGAAATTGTGTGTTTTGAGCTTGTAGGTCTTTGACCTATGTTCGAGATCCATCTTACTGAAATAAACAGTAGAGAGACGAGGAAACTTGTTGCAAAGACCTGTTTATGTTTATAATGAATGATATGTATTCATACAATGCTTTCAAGGATTTTAAAAAATTCAAATTTGTTTCAAACAAAATGAAACACACGTTATATTAATAAGATAAAATTTGAGTACATCAATGCCCCTTGGGCAAAATAATACAAAATTCTAAGGTAAAAAGATATTGTGCATCCTCTTTGGTGCAATATAGGTATTTAGAGTCTGCTCTTCATGAAGTAGCCGAGTGAGTTCCAAAACCTTCTTCTCGCTTGCGTAGAATTGGGCTTCGAAAGTATCGCGCTCTCCTTTGAGCTGTATCCAATCCCTTTGTAGGTCTTCGAGTGATGTAGGCATGTCAGGATGTAGGATAGTGTATGGAACTTCTCTCTCCTTAACAGGCTCAATAATCACTGGGAGAATGGAAGGATAAGGCATCATAAGACTTTGAGCGCGGGTCCGTACCCACTTGAAGTAAGGCTCAAGAGGGATGGAATTCTTGTGTCCCAAAGTCTTACTATCCAGCTTGTTTAGCATCCTCCAAGCTCGGATGAATCTCTGGCAAAGTCCTTGATCGTCGTTGTCGTAGTCGAATACAAGGCCTTGAATCAGCATATCATGGGGGCCATCCCTTCGGGCATAACCAAACTGTCTTAGAGCTAAGCATGGGTTATAGGTGATTCCTCCCCTAATGCCAAGTAGAGGGACATTAGGGAATTCCCCATAATGGTCAACAATGATAACATTCTCTTTGCATCGAGAGCACCAATGAATATCCGAATGTTTGAGCGTCATTAACCTTTGTGACCACCTCAAACCTTGTTCATTCTTTAAGATTGATTGGGGAAGATGAGAAATAAACCATCTTGCCAGGAGAGGAGTGCAACACATAAGAACACCTCTTTTCCTCATTGTACGAGTGTGAAAAGAGTGTAGGATATCCCTAAGCAATGTAGGCACCGGGTTGTGAGACGTGAAGATTTTGACAGCACTCACATCTATGAGTTGGTCAGGATTGGGGAACAAGATCATCCCATAGATAAGAAAAGCTACAATCTCCTCAAAAGCTTACAAGTCTAGGGAATTCCAACAGCTTTGGGCTTTCTCAAACAGAAACTTTGACAAGAAGCCTTTGACACCACTTCTGGTTTCCCAATGAGTTGTGACATAAGATGAGTGCAAGTATAAGGCTTAAGCAATCTCTTCTAGATTTGGATCTCTTTCTGTACCGTTGAAAGGTAGTTGATTGAGAATAGGAATCCTCAGAAGTTGAGAAAATTCTTCCAAAGTGGGCACAAGCTGATAGTCAGGAAATGTGAAGCAATGATGCAAAGGGTCAAAGAACTGGAAGAGAACCTTCACCGTATCCTCCTTTGTGTTGGAGGTGACCAAGTTGAGTAGACGGCCATGTCTCTCGATGAATGCAAAGTTCTCAGGGATCCTTGAAGCTAGCTCCTTGAGTTGTGGAGGAATTCTTACAAGGTTGATTTGGATAGTTTTCCTGCGAAGTGAATCCATAACCTACAAAACAAGAACAAAGATGAATCTCCAAAATCCTTGAAATGGTTAGTGAATGCATATGATGTTCATGATGTCCATTATGTTTATGTACAAGCATGCATATACAAACAAATCAAGCAAGTTCTTAGTTTAGGCTTGCATGGGGTTTCATAGGTAAGTACCCTCTTGAAGTGTAGTTGGCTCAACCTGTCCAAGCAATAGTAACCGGGTTCTAAGGAGCTCAATATCACTGGATTGTTTCCTTGGTCATTGTTTCAGCTCAAGCCTCTTTAATGGCGACCTAAATATCCCAAGAAACCAACCCTCAATGAGTGTAGTATCGAGTATCTACCAACTTCGGACTGCACCAAAGTCGGTCATCTCACTACATCCTAAAGGCCAAGTTGGTCTAGTAAAGGGTTCTAGAAGTTCATTAGTGCTTCACGACATCACTCAGCGGCCCCGTATTCTCTTTGATTGACTCAAAGGCTACCGGTACCCACAAATATGTCACACTAACATAGCTATTGCTTAGACCATGTCAGTATACCCCGCACAGTTTCCACAATGTATTGCTATTTACCTATAATGTTTCCCAAATCCGGGTGGAGGATTCAAACCCAAACAAAGAACCATAATTGTAAAGAAAACAAGTCAAACAAAGTAAGCAAATAAATGTGATCTAAACCCTAAGGTAACCCCATTTTTATTTATTGTCCCCAGCAGAATCACCAATTTTGTGATGGTAGGAGAACTGGCTTAAGGTTTTGCGTTTTGTTGCAAATGTCGCGGTTAGCAAGAGTCGCCACCGAATTTTCTTTTATCCAAATGGAAAGGTGAAAAAGCACAGGAAAGACCTTTGAGGTGTTTTCTTGAGTTCGGGGGTAGATTATGAAAAGGGATGGTGCTAGCACCCTTTTCATCCATGGTTTTCCATGGGCTCTTAGTTACTTTCTTAGATCACTTGCTTTGGTTTGTTTGAAATGGTGCTTGTTGTGGTTTTGAATGTTATTTTGTAAAAGAGGCCATTCGTTTAGGCAATCTTTGTAATGATTCTCGTTCGTAAGAATGTATACAAAGATGTTTTTCTTTTTGAAAATGTTTTCAATGTTTGTAAGATGTTTTTGAAATGTGTGTGTTTGTTTTTGAAAATAGCAAGGATTGTTTGAAATGGAGCAAGTAACTAGAAGCTATCTACCTACTCAAATGTCTTTCCTATGTATTTTCTATTCCTTTGATATTGTTGACTTACCATTGATTTTGTAAGCAACCCTATCTTTGGATGTAAACGGGACAGGCGTGGGTCATCGTATATCCATGATAGCAATGTTGCAAAGTATCTTAGCATTTTTAGGGACCAAGATCATTTTGTAAGGCAACTTTTGAATAGCATCATCGAGGGACTATGATCTTATATTTGTTTTGTTTTGCCAAGATACTTCGCATGCGTAACATGGCCATTTTATTTTAGGCAACCAAGTGGGAGAAACCCTAAGGGTGCTTGTGTGCAAAGTGTACCATTTTCATGCTTTTGACTTTGTCTTGTATTTAGGGTTTTCTATTTGTTTTGTTTTGCTCTTGTCATACAAACCCTAATTTACTAATCATGGCATATGAAAGCAATAAATCGCGTAATGTAAATATACTAAGCTATTACAACAATTTTATGGGAGGGGGAATACAAGTTTGAATGGGGATTTGCACAAATATAAAACTAAATATATTATTACAACCAAATCGAATTTGTGCGAATTAAATAAATATAATACAAATATTTAAAATGTAATGCAATATGTATGTAAAGAAAATATTTTTTGATGTCTTGCTTTTGTATAAAAGAATATTTAATTTAAACCTAAAAATATAAGGAAAAAATATATTTAATTTTGGAAGGGGATTAAACCCTAGTTTTTATTCAAAAGAAAATAATGTTCTATATTATTATTTTGTGCATTTTTTGTATAAAAAATAAATAATATTGTATATAAATATTAAAAATTAAATATGTGCAAAAATAAGTATTTGTAAGTATAAAAATATAACATAAAAAAATATTAAGTATATTTAATTATTTATAAGTATATAAAGAAAATCAATTATATTTATCAAAATAAACTATTTTTTCATGTGAGAAATAATAAAAAATAAAATAAAATAAAAGTGTGAAAACAAATAAATCATTTTTTAGGATTTTTTTATCATTAAGAAAAATTAATAAAAGTATTAATTATAAAAATAAAAAAGAAAAATATAAAATATGAAATAGTTAGCAATGGGGGTGCAAAAGCAGATCAGTGGTGGTGTTTAGCAAAAACAAAAAAAGGCCCAAAAGCAAAAAAAAAGCCCAACGACTTCGTCCCTGTCCTTCCTTCCTCTTCTTCGCGCCATGGCCATTCAACTTGTGACTTCCTCATGCTTGCATAAAAATGAAAACTCATAACATGAAAAATGTAGCATTTGAGCTCACGATTCCAACCATATAAATTATGTAACCTAACTATCAAAGATCAAAGAGAATTTTAGAATCCATAAATCGTGACCTAAAATTTTCAGAGATTTCAAACTCTAAATTCTCTTAGCACAAGTAATATAAATGCAAAGTAATAATATGTACAACTTCGTTATGATGAGAACTACATCTTTCCTTCACAAATTGTGGCTTGAGGTTGCCTGTATAAAGAGATAGAGTTTGAAAAATTACCTCCTTCAGCTGGAATCGTGTAGGGCAATGGAGGGACTTTAATGGAGGCCTGATGATTGCTTGAGCTTCCTTGAGCTTCCCTGAATCTATTCCAACTCTTATCTTGCTCTGAAGATGGCTGCAACTCCCTGACCATGTCCAACTGCAAGCTTCCAAGGTAACAATGGAAAATGGTGAAACAGAGGTTACAAAACCAGGGTGATGGTTTGGATTGACTAGGTATTAATTATGTAAGATGCTTGGATCAGTTAAACACAAAACGCATGAGCCAAATGAGAGTTGGTTGAGTTTTTGCAGAAACTGTATGCTTGAGCAGTTTTTTGGTGTTTTTCAGATTGAGAGAGTTCTAGGTCCAAGCCAAGCGTGTAATGTCTTGTACATTATTTTCATATTAGTATAGAAGTGATCCAAAGTCAGCTCTCTACTAGCTGTGCAAGCCTTAGCCTTTTTTGCAACTTTTCTTGTACTTGAAGCAAGTTGACAAGACCAAACCCACATGCTTGTACCAGCTTGCTTTAGGGTCGGTATGAGTTTGTACAAGTTGCTTGAGATCTGTGTGGTTTGCTTGGATCAAGGGGACAGGTTCAAAGCTCCAAGTTGACAAGTTTGCAAAAGTGCTTCTTTATGAAAATGGCAATGGAGCCTTTTTGCCCAAAATGGAAATACAACTTGTGTAAAAGTTCAAAAGCAATGATAATGGCTTTATCAACTGAGTATGCATTTAATTAAGGAGTGTGTAGCAAGTTTTGGACCTGTAAAGCAAGAAATAGCTAGCATAGGTTTGGTTTGCAACTTGGTTCTTCATGGAAATGGCTTGAACAAAAAGTAAGAAAATGCCAACTTCCTCTCTTCGATTCTCCCTACTCAAAAATGATCTTGGAGAGTTATTGGACATTTTGGAAAGCTTGAAATGTGCTCTATAATCCATATTTCAAATTAATTTTGAGATACCTCTTGGAACTAGGTGAAAACTTGTCATGAAGTTGGGTCCAAAACCTTCCTAAATTAGGGCAAAAAAATACTAAGTTAAGAAGTTCATGAACATGTATTCACAAATTCATAACGTGAGATCGAAGCATCTTTAGGGAACAATTTGTGAAGAAAAGTTGTAGATTTCATGGAGGTCTACGACTTTCATGTTGGGGACTTTCCTTGAATCAAAATGCATCATGGTGATAAAGTGGTGCAAAGTTGAGAAAAAATAAGAAAATTTTTATACTTCGAAAAATTCTAAGTTATGAAAATTTTCAAATTAAAACCCTAATTTTCAAATTTAGTTTTCTTGGTCAAAAAGTTTCACATTTTGACATATCTTGATGAATTATGACCCTTGGCACTTGATTTTGACCAAAAAGTCAAAGTTTGACTTTTCAGTGTATAGTTGACTTTTGATCAGTTGACTGTAAATTTCATCTGTTAATCCAATGAACTTGAGATGTTTTGAACCCTGTAAATAAGTCAAGATGATGCCATTGAATCCTTGAAATCATGCTTGAACTCAATTGGTTAATTTCTAGGTAAAAAATCAGAAATTGCCCTTCCTCAGTCAAAACCCTAATTTTGACCATTTTGCCCTTTTGATGATTTGATCAAATTTCATGAGGAGTTGTAATCCAAACTTGATAAAATGTTACATATGAGTCTAAAATGTTGATGTGGATAAAAAATTATGAAGTTTGACTGTAAATTGGCCATGGTTGACTTTTTCCCCAATACAATTGATTTTTAGGTCAACTGTCCAATTGACTGATCAAAATGTGGTTCAAGGCTTGAAACTTAACATGAGCAATCTTAGGGGTCCAAGATGATGTATGAAAGTCAAATGAAGCATTAGTGATCCAAAAATCCTTGTGCAAACTCAAACCCTAATTTTGGGTTATCAGTGCAAGATGAGATGTCTTGAGCTGACCAAACCCTAATCTTGTCTTGAGTCAAAGAAGTCTTGTGAGAAAAGTATTGATAAATGAGAGGGAAAATTTTTGGGTACAAAACTTGGGCGTGCGCCTCCGAACATAGCAACAAAGACAACATAGAAATCTCTGAGGGTGTTTGCCCCAACTATTCCACTATCTTGTAATCACTTTTTCTGATGATTTTTAGAATCTCCTCCATCTCTTGGGTAGATGGGTCTTCATTGGTAATATCTTTTATGGGCACCTCTGTCCTGGAAGTCTCAGTCACTTTTTCCTTTCCTCGAGTATCAGCAACAGGTTTAACAACAGTAATGTGAACGGGTGTAGTTGTGGTTGTAGGAGGCGAAATCTCTGGAGAGAAGATCCTCCCCGTCCTAGTGACTTTACTTGATCCAACAATGTTGGTAATGCCAGCAGTTTCATCTTCATCAATCCACGAATCTTGTTTGATACCATGGTAGTACACTTCCACCCTGTAATTCCAGGGCACAACCTTATCAGAAGAGTAGGGGATTGGCCCTAGTGTGGTGATAATTAGTGGAGCTATTCTTGGTTCAATGGGAATCATAATAGGACCTTTTGAGGTGATCCTAATAGGTTTGTTTGAGATAGAAATGATGGACACGTCTTCAAATTCTTGAGATACAACTTCGGTCAAACTTTTCACAGGTGGAGTTCTTCCAAATAGAATCTCATGGCTATCCATCAGGTGTTGGACACCTTTCTTCAGCCATTCACAACCATTAATTTGTACAGCAAGTAGCAACAGTCTTCAAAGCAACCAGGGAATACTCTGACTTTTAACAAATTATCTTTAACAATCTTCAAAGGAATGGTCAAGTCATTGATAGAGGCAACAAAAGAGGCATCTTCAATAGCATTGACACCCTTACCATGATTTGGCATGGGTGCAGTGATTACGTTGGGAGTTGGCGGAGTGTCGAATTCAATTGTCTTGTTATCAATTAGGTCTTGGATTTTATTCTTTAGAGACCAACAATAATTAGTATCGTGTCCGGGGTATTTTGAATGTTAAGCACATTTGGCATTAGGGTTGTATTTTGGAGAAGTGGTGTTAGGGTTGGAAGGAGGATCTCGCAAGGTCACCAAAACAGCTTTTAATAGGTGTTGTAGAGCTTGATATAGTAGCATATTGATTTTAGTAAACTGGATTCTTTGGACATTGGTCTTTGTTGATTATTTTGTTGATGCGATCGTTGAGTTGGAAATGGATTGGAGATCAGTACAACCCCTATTGAATGATGACAGACATTCCTAACATGGCTTCTTGACCCGTACACATCATTAGTCTATTTTTACCAATAAATGGCTTTTTCACAGCATTTGAAGTGGAGGCCATGGGTATCTTTCCGCTTTTAATCCCGCTTTCAACCCTCTCACTAGTCAAGATCAATTTAGTGAATCCGGATGATGAACTTCCAATTAGTAAGTTGGAAAATGGTCCAGTCAATGTTCCCATAAACATGTCTACCAACTATCTATCAGTTAAAAGTGGTTGCACCCTGCCAACCGGGTCTCTCCATTTTTTAGCGTATTCTTTGAAGCCCTCGTTGGAACCCATGGTCATTCCTTGTAATTGCACCCTAGTTGGCCCAAGATCACCATTATATTGATATTGGTGGTAAAAAGCAGTGACCAAATCCTCCAAAGTATGGATGTTAGTCCCTTCCAATTGGTAAAACCACTCCAACTGAGTCCTAGATAGACTTTCTTGAAAAAAGTGCACCCACAGTTTCTTATCAGTGGTATGCAGCTGAATTTTGCAGACATAAGATCTTAGGTGAACCTTCGGACATGAAACACCATTGTACTTGTCAAAAACGGGAATCTTGAATTTATGGGGAATTACTACCCCAGGAACCAAAACCAAGTCACCAAAGTCCAAGCCAGACACAGATTGGATTTCTACAGCCTTCAATTTGTCTTCTAGTTGCTTATACTTGTCGCGGCCGGTGGATATTGCTCATCAAAATAATCTTCGTCTTCATAGATTTGATTGTTTCCACCCCCGGCACGGGTGCTCCTAGCATCTTTATATTGATTTTCATCCTCCTGTGAGGAGTCTTCTTCAACTTGAACTTTTCGGATGGGGCCTTTGAATATCTTCCCCATGTTGATTACAGCTTTCTTCTTGATCTTCTTCTTTGTAACCAGAAGTGACATCATTTCTTGCTGACCCTTTGCTAAGTTGAGAAGAGTTTCTTGAAACTGATAGTTTTAAGTCTGCAAGTCCTTCACAGTTTGCTCGAGATCCATCTTGTACTGAAATAAACAGTAAAAAGATGAGGATACATGTCTCGGAAAACCTGCTTACGATATGATGCATGTTATGCGAATGCAATGTTTTCAAGGATTTTATGGAATTTAAATTTGCTAGACAAAGAGAAGACAACAAACATTAATTGCATTAATAAGTTCATGAATTACAAATGCCTCTTGGGCTTACAAAGGTTACAAAATAAACTCCTAAAAGAAAAAACAAAGGCTCAAGTTTCCCGGGCGCATCCTCTTTGGTGAAATGTAGGCATTCAGGCTTTGCTCTTCATGAAGTTGCCTCGTGAGCTCTAAAACATTCTTCTAGCTTGTGTAGAACTGTGCTTCAAAGGTATCTCATTCCCCTTTGAGTTGAATCCACGAGTCTCCATAATCACAGGTAGGATGGATGGGTAATGCATCATGAGATTTTGAGCACGAGTTCGTACCCACTTGAGGTAAGGCTCAAGAGGGATGGAATTTTTAGGCCTCGGGGTCTTTCTATCCACTTTGTTTACCATTCTCCATGCCCGTATGAGCCTTTGATGATAGACTTGGATGTCACCTTCGTAGTCGAATACCAAACCTTGAATGAGCGCATAATAGGGACCATCTCTTCGCGCATACCCAAACTGTCGTAATGAAAGAGAAGGGTTATAGGTAATACCTCCCCTAATGCCAAAGAGTGGAACATTAGGGAACTCCCCACAATGGTCAATGACGGTAATATCCTCTAAAGATCGGGAACACCAATGAATATCCGAGTGTGAGAGCGACATCATCCTTTGAGACCATGTCAAGCCTTGTTCATTCTTAAATGTTGATTGAGGTAGGTGCAAAATAAACCACCTAGACAACAATGGAATACAACACAAAAGATTTCCTCTCTTCTTCATGGTGTGAGTGTGGAAACAATGTAGAATGTCTCAAAGAAAAGTAGGTACGAGATTACGAGAGAGAAAAACTTTGACGACATTCACATCTATGAGTTGGTCCAGATTGGGAAATAGAACCAAACCATAGATTAGAAGGGCCAAGACATCCTCAAAAGCTTAAAAATCCATATCTTCCCAAAACAAGCGAGCCTTTTCCACCAGGAACTTGGCTAAGAAACCCTTAACCCCACTCCTTGTTTCCCAATTTGCGACAATGTCAGATCTCTTCAAATGCAAGGCTTTGGAAATAACCTCAGGCTTTGAAATGTCCTCTAAACCGGTGAATGGTATTTTATCAAGCACAAGCACTCCTAGAATTTGAGAGAATTCTTCTAATGTAGGCACCAATTAGTAGTCGAGAAATGTGAAGCAATGATGCATAGGATCAAAGAATTGGAAGAGCACACACATCATTTCTTCTTGGATGTTTGAGGTAGTCAAGTTGATAAGTCGGCCATATTTCTTGGTGAAGGGAGAATCAACGGGCACCCTCGATTATAACTCTTAAAGTTGAGGAAGCATTTTCACAAAGCTGACTCAGATGGTGTAACACCCCAATTCTACCCCGGCAAATTATATAAATAAATCAGAGTTATAAAATTCAATCATGCAAACGAATCGGGACGTCACAAATTCTTCTATCAAAAATTCATTGAATTCATCGTGGATATATAACACTTTAAAAACATCGGATGAACCATCATAACATCTTTAATTAAATAACTCAACATCTATGCAACGGAATTCTCAATAATAATTTTATCATCAATACAACAACTTCAAAACAACACAATTTAATAATAATCAACAATCAAAAACAGCAAGCGCTCATCCCGCCGAGTGTTACATATCAGAGCAATGACACTGACTCGAACTACTGAAGGTATACAACCTTCACTCTCGATTACCTGCACGTTACCAACATAAGGGCAACATTCAAACAGAAGGGGTGAGATATCTAACAATATAATAAAGCGCATGATAATTAATATATTAAATTAGATCAATGACATCACCATTTCTCATCTCATAATCAACAATAATTACAACGTATATACACATTCATCAACATCAAAATACACTTCCTTATACAATCATATAATGCGATTCAATACTATGCAAATGCATATGGTACCATTGGAGCAGAACTCCCATCTCAAAAATTTGCCAATTAATAGAGGCATCAACAAGGCATAACCTTCATCTCAAAATTCGCCAATACAGGCCATCTGAACGAGCATAAGCTTCATCTCAAAAAATGCAATGTATGCGACACAACCATGAATGTAATAATAACACCCAAGTTAACAACATCTCAAATTAACAACATCTCAAAAGCATCTCAACGTCTCTTCATCAACATCTCATATCATCATAATAATTCATCAAACATCATTTATTTATTATAAATCATCAACACAACATCATTAACAACTTCTCACTAACAACTCAGTTGTACATTAATACCACAGTAATTCATACTGCTATTCTGTAATTCTTACATTGTCACTGTCACTAATCCTACTGTTATAATTCTAACAGCAACCTCTAGGCATCTAATCTTCATTATTCTGTACAAAACCAACACAACGATCAACATGGGGATTAACTTTAAATCGTAAATTGGCTACTAGGATTACACTTCCTAATTCTTCATTTTAATCCTCTAGAATAATGTTCATCGCATTAGCTATCCAACACTTCGAACGGCATCTCAAACAGCATCCTAAAACTCAAGTTACAGCACTTTAAAACTGAATATGTCAAAAATCAGGCATTATGGGTCGACGCAAAACCCCTTGGATCGACACGTACTGCTCTAACTGCACAACATGAGTTAATGCATCCTCTCATGGATCGACTCATCCTGAGTCTTGTACACATCATGTATCGAAACATGCATCCCACAGATCGACTCATCTTGAGTCTTTCAACCTTCATGTATCGATGCAAGCCTCGTGTCGACTCATACTGAGTCTCTAGGCCCTCATGTATCGACACATCAAGTTTGAGGTCGACACATCCTGATCCTTCCTGCATAATTCTGTGATTTTCTCTGCATTTCATTACGGGGTTCATGTTTTTAACCCTATAAACTTAATATATTCATGATAAATCATCACCTACAATTAACCTATAATACTACATCGATTAAACAACAACGGGACATCATTATTCATCTAAAATTCATCAAATCTTCATCATACATCATCATATACATCCAATTCAAGAACAAAACAGGAATCACCTCTAACCCCACATATCAATCATCATGAAACCAATTATAAAGTCATAACCCCACCCTTACCTTGGATTGAAGGTCGCTCTATAATCTCCGGTTGAATTCTTGTTCTGTCGTTTTCCACTTTTTCCAGCAGCTTCACGTTCTCCTCTCAATCCTTATTCTTCTACTGCTTCTTTCTTTCTATTCTTTCTAACAACAATAAAATAACCCTATTATTCTTTATTCCTTATTGGGCTCAAATTAATACACCCCCTTATTACTTCTATTCCTTCAAAATAAGCCCACACCAAACAATATTATAATTCTAATATTATTTCTCCACTTAATAAAATAAATACAATTAATCATAACACATCTTCACAAATATTCCAAAAATAATTTAATTAAATAATTAATTAAATTACGGGCTTTACAACTCTCCCCCACTTAGAATATTTTCGTCCTCGAAAATTTACCTCAATCAAACAACTCAGGGTAGGAGTCTCGCATCTTGCTCTCCAACTCCAAAGTCATGCTCTCACCAGCAGCTCCTAGCCAAACCACTTTAACCAAGACAATCTCTACACCTAAGAGTCTTCATTTCATGATCCGTGATCCGTACAGGAATCGTCTCCACCATAAGATTATCCCGTACTTGCATATCATCCATATGAATCACATGAGATGGATCTAAAATATACTTCAGAAGTTACGACACGTGAAACACATCATGCAAATTCGAAAGATTAGGCGGTAAAGCCACTCTATAGGCAACATTCCCCACTCTCTCAGAAATCTGATACGGTCCAATAAAATGAGAAGTGAGCTTCTTAGACTTCAATGCTCGTCCAACACCAGTCACAGGTGTAACTCTTTAAAACACATGATCACCAGCTTGGAATTCTAAATCTTTCCTTCGCTTGTCATGATAACTCTTCTGTCTACTTTGGGAAGCTTTCATCTTTTCTCGAATCAACTTCACCTTCTCAGTAGTCTCACGAACAATTTTAGGTCCAAGTACTACACTTTTACCAGATTCATGCCAACATAAAGGAGTCCTACATCTTCGACCATACAACGCTTCAAAAGGTGCCATCCCAATACTAGAATGGTAACTGTTATTATAAGTGAACTCTACCAACGGAAGATAGGTATCCCACGAACCTCCCTGCTCAAGAACACATGCCCTCAACAAGTCTTCCAACGATTGAATCGTTCGTTAAGTCTGAACATCTGTCTGAGGATGATACGCTGAACTCAACCTCAACTTTGAACCCAACACTTCTTGCAAACTCTTCCAAAATATAGAAGTAAATCTTGGATCTCTATCTGACACAATGCACAAAGAAACACCCTGCAACTTCACAATCACACTAGTGTAGATCTCATCCAACTTCGACACTGGAAATATGATGTTAATAGGAATAAAATGAGCTGACTTCGTAAGCCTATCAACAATCACCCAAATCGAATCATGTCCTCTTAAAGTATTAGGCAAACCCGTCAGAAAGTCCATTGAAATGCTATCCCATTTCCATTCTGGAACTTCCAACGGTTGCATCAATCCTGTAGGCTTCTGATGTTCAACTTTTGACTTCTGACAAGTCAAACATGCATACACAAAACGAGCCACGTCACTCTTCATCCCAGGCCACCAAAACAAGCCTTTCAAATCTTGATACATCTTTGTAGCTCCTGGATGAATACTCAACCTACTTCTATGACTCTCTTCAAGTATCACTTTCTTCATCTCAGAATCATCAGGAATACAAATCCGATTACGAAATCTCAACACACCTTGCGCATCTATCTTAAAATCACTATTCTCAGACTCATCAATCCCAACCATCAAATTTACCAGTTTCATATCCAACTTTTGAGCTTCTCTGATACTGTCTAGAAATTCATTATTAATCTTCAACATACCCAACATAACACTTTGTGGCGTAACTTCGCAAACTAAGCTCATATCTCTGAACTGCTCAATCAATTCCAACTCTTTAATCATCATTGATGACATATGTAAAGTCTTTCGACTCAACGCATCAGCTACCACATTCGCTTTTCCTGGATGATAATTCAAACTAAAATCATAATCCTTTAACAATTCCAACCATCTTCGTTGCCTCATATTCAACTCCTTCTGATTGAATAAATACTTTAAGCTCTTATGGTCACTAAACACTTCAAATCTACAACCATAAAGATAATGCCTCCAAATCTTCAACACAAAAACAACAACAGCAAGCTCTAAATCATGCGTAGGATAGTTCTTCTCATGAGTCCTCAACTTCCTTGACACATAAGAAACTACCTTACCATTATGCATAATCACACCTCCTAAACCCATCTTAGAAGCATCATAATACACCACAAAAGGCTCTCTTGGATTAGGCAACGTCAAAATTGGAGTCGACGTCAACCTCTTCTTCAATTCCATAAAACTTTCTTGGCACTGAACATCCCACACAAACGCTCTACCTTTACAAGTCAACTTAGTCAACGAAAGTGACAACTTAGAAAACCCTTCGATAAACCTTCTATAATAACCAGCTAATCCCAAGAAGCTTCTAATCTCAGTAGCTGACTTTGGAGTCTCCCATTGCAACACAGCATCAACCTTCGATGGATCTACAGCAATGCCACTACTTGAAATCACATGACCAAGAAAACTAACCTCTTTCAGCCAGAATACACACTTGGACAGCTTTGCATACAACTTCTTCTCTTTCAAAACTTGCAATACCACTCTTAAGTGTTCTGCATGCTCTTCTTATAACGTAGAGTAAATCAAAATATCATCAATGAACACCACTACGAACCGATCCAAATAAGTATGAAAGATACGATTCATATATTCCATGAATACTCCCGGTGCATTAGTAACACCTAAAGGCATCACCGAATACTCGTAATGTCCATAACGCATTTTGAAAGCCGTCTTCTGAATATCTTCATCCTTCACTTTAATCTGGTGGTAACCCGACCTCGGAGCAATCTTACTAAACACACGAGCATCCACCAATTGATCCATCAAGTCATGTATTCTTGGAAGCAGATACTTGTTCTTAATCGTCACCTTGTTCAACTTTCTATAATCAACACAAAGCCTCATACTTCCATCTTTCTTCTTCACTAACAACACTGGAGCTCCCCACGGCGATACACTTGGTCTGACAAACTTCTTCTCAAGTAACTCTTCCAATTGCTTCTTTAACTCTGACAATTTAGATGCAGACATCATGTATGGTGCCATAGACACAGGTCTGGTACCAGGTACAAGATCAATAGCAAATTCAACTTCCCTCTCCGGCGGTACATCAGGAATCTCATCAGGGAAAACTTCAGGAAATTCACACACCACCTGCAATTCCTCAATTATAGCTTGAGTCTCTACAGATAGTGACGCCATCAATGAAAACATATGCACTTCCTCTTGCATCAACTTCCTAAATTGTCTAGCAGACAATAGACCATCTTCCTATTCATCAGGAGTAGAAAACCTCACAGACTTGTCATAATAGTTAATATGAACATAGTTATGCTCTAACCAGTTCATACCTAGAATCACATCCAAATCTATTAACGGTAAACAAACCAAATCAACAACAAAGTCTCTGTCGAAGATCGACAAGGGACACTTCAAACACACAAAAGAAGTAGTCACCGACCCCTTGGATGGAGTATCGACGATCATTTCTCCATTCAAAGAAGACAACACAAGACCCAATCTTTCAACACAATTAGCAGTAATAAAACAATGAGTAGCACCAGTATCAATAATAGTAATTAAAGGAGTACTATTAATGAAACATATACCTCTGATAAGTCTGTCTTCAACAACTGTTTGATCCTCCACTAAAGCAAACACCTTTCCACCAGACTGAGCTCTTTTCGGTTTCGGACACTAGTTACCAATGTGCCCTTCTTCTCTGTAATTGAAACAAATCACATATTTGTGTTCACACTCAAATACAACATGTTCGTTCTTGCCACAACGGAAACACCTCTTCACTTCAGTAGTGCACACAATACTCTTGTGCCCAGGTTTTCCACACTTAAAATAAACCACACCAGCACGAGCATCTCCCCCACTAGTCCTCTGACTCTGAGCAACTTTCTTTTTACCTTTACCAGCTGGGGCATCATAAGGCTTACCACGATTCTGTTGGTGCTTACCCCTCTTCTCACTGATAATCTTGTAATGAGCATTATACACCTCTTCATAAATCCTGCAGCTATCAACCAATTCAGCAAAGACAGAGATTTTCTGGTATCCATCTGCCTTCTTGATCTCCGGGCGTAACCTGTTCTCAAATTTAATACACTTCGAAAATTCAGCATTTGCCTCAGCGTAATGCGAATAAAACTTAGCCAACTAAGCAAACTTGGCAGCATACTCAACAACTGACATACTTCCTTGCTTCAGCTCAAGAAACTCAATTTCCTTCTTACCACAGACATCTTCAGGAAAGTACTTCCTCAAAAACTCCCTACGGAACACAACCTAAGTGACATTCTCACCCGTAGCTTCCAACTTCTGACAAGTCTCTAGCCACCAGTCATCAGCCTCGACTGCTAGCATATGAGTCTCATACCGATCCTTCTGCGCTGGAGTGCAGTCCATCACACGGAAGACTCTCTCAATCTCTTTCAACCACTCCAATGCTCCGTCAGGATCATACTTTCCCATGAATGTGGGTGGATTCTCTCTCTGGAAGGTCGCCAAGCTACGAGATCCAGCACTCCCGTCAGCATTCGGCTGATTTTCCATCGCATGAGCCATTTCTTCTAAAATAGCAGCAAGTGCAGCATCATTCCTTCCATCCATCTCAACTTCTCACTACAACATAAACAACAATTAGAACTCAAATAACAATACTCGACTGTTATACAACTACGACTCGACAACAAGGTCGGACCAACCTTTTGCTCTGATGCCAACTTTGTAACACCCCAATTCTACAAGGGCAAATTATATAAATAAATCAGAGTTATAAAATTCAATTATGCAAACGAATCGGGACGTTACAAATTCTTCTAACAAAAATTCATTGCATTCATCATGGATATATAACACTTTCAAAACATCGGATGAACCATCATAACATCTTTAATTAAATAGCTCAACATCTACGCAACAGAATTCTCAATAACAATTTTATCATCAATACAACAACTTCAACATAACACAATTTAATAATAATCAACAATAAAAAACAGCAAGCGTTCATCCCCCCGAGTGTTACATATCAGAGCAATGACACCGACTCAAACTACTGAAGGTATATAGCCTTCACTCTCGATTACCTGCATGTTACCAACATAAGGGAAACATTCAAACAGAAGGGGTGAGATATCTAACAATATAATAAAGCGCATGATAATTAATATATTAAATTAGATCAATAACATCACCACTTCACATCTCATAATCAACAATAATTACAATGTATATACACATTCATCAACATCAAAATACACTTCCTTATACAATCATATAATGTGACTCAATACTATGCAAATTCATGTGGTACCATTGGAGAAGAACTCCCATCTCAAAAAGTTTCCAATTAATAGAGGCATCAACAAGGCATAGCCTTCATCTCAAAATTCGCCAATACATTCCATCTCAACGAGCATAAGCTCCATCTCAAAAAAAGGCAATGTATGCGACACAACCATGAATGTAATAACAACACCCAAGTTAACAACATCTCAAATTAACAACATCTCAAAAGCATCTTAAATTAACAACATCTCAAAAGCATCTCAACGTCTCTTCATCAACATCTCATATCATCATAATAATTCATCAAACATCATTTATTTATTATAAATCATCAACACAATATCATTAATAACTTCTCACTAACAACTCAGTTGTACATTAATACCACAGTAGTTCATACTGCTATTCTATAATTCTTACATCGTTACTGTCACTAATCCTACTGTTATAATTCTAACAGTAGCCTCTAGGCATCTATTCTTCATTATTCTGTACAAAACCAACGCAACAATCAACATGGGGATTGACTTTAAATCCTAAATTAGATACTAGGATTACACTTCCTAATTCTTCATTTTAATCCTCTAGAATAATGTTCATCGTGTTAGCTATGGAACACTTCGAACGACATCTCAAACGACATCCTAAAACTCAAGTTACAGCACTTTAAAACTGAATCTGCCAAAAATCAGGCATTATGGGTCGACACAAAACCCCTTAGATCGACACGTACTTCTCTAACTGCACAACATGAGTCGACGCATCCTCTCATGGGTCGACTCATCCCGAGGCTTGTACGCAGCATGTATCGACACATGCATCCCACAGATCGACTCATCCTGAGTCTTTCAACCTTCATGTATTGATGCAAGCCTCTTCGTGTCGACTCATACTGAGTCTCTAGGCCCTCATGTATTGACGCATCAAGTTTGAGGTCGACACATCCTGATCCTTCCTGCATAATTCTGCAATTTTCTCTACATTTCATTACGGGGTTCATGGTTTTAACCCTACAAACTTAATATAATCATGATAAATCATCACCTATAATTATCCTATAATACTACATCGATTAAACAACATAGGGACATCATTATTCATCTAAAATTCATTAAATCTTCATCATACATCATCATATACATCCAATTCATGAACAAAACCACAATCACCTCTAACCCCACGTATCAATCATCATGAACCCAATTATAAAGTCAGAACCCCACCCTTACCTTGGATTGAAGGTCGCTCTATAATCTCCGTTTGAATTCTCGTTCTGCCGTTTTCCACTTTTTCCAGCAGCTTCACGTTCTCATCTCAATCCTTATTCTTCTACTTCTTCTTTCTTTCTATTATTTCTAACAACAATAAAATAACCCTATTATTCTTTATTCCTTATTGGGCTCAAATTAATACACCCCTTATTACTTCTATTCCTTCAAAATAAGCCCACACCAATAAATATTATAATTCTAATATTATTTCTCCACTTAATAAAATAAATCCAATTAATCATAACACATCTTCACAAATATTCCAAAAATAATTTAATTAAATAATTAATTAAATTACGGGCGTTACAGATGGTATTTCTACGAGTGGAAGCCATGTCCTACAAAATAGAACAAAGATAAATTCCTAAATCCTTCAAATGGTTAGTGAGAATGCTTATGATGTTATGATGTTTATGATGTCATGAATAATAAACACAATAAAATCACACAAAGACCTTAGGTTTAGGCTTGCTTGGGTTTCATAGGTAAGTACCCTCTTGAAGTTTAGTTGGTTCAACTTGTCCTATAAAGTAAACGGGTTCTAGGGAATTTCAATATCATTGATCTTTCTTCATTGGGCATTATTTTAGTACAATCAATCTTTTCTTGTGGCCAAAATATCCCAAAAGTCTGATCTCAATCAGTGTAGTATCGAGTATCAACCAATATTCAGCTTTGCACCAAAGTTGGCTATCTCACTACTTCCTAATGGCCAAGTTGTTCAACTAAAGGTTCTATGGCCAGTTAGTGCTTCATGATACCACACATCGGCCCCATATTCTCCTGGATTAAACACAAAGGATACTGATACCAACAAATGTGTCACACTAATGTAGCCGTTGTTTCAACCATATCGGTCTATGTCGTACAGTCTCCACAATCTATTGCTACTTACCTAATGGTGTTCCCAGATCTGAGTAGAGGATCTATACAAAACCCAAACACCATTTTTAGAGTAAAGCAAATAATTCAAACAATTAAAGCATTTAAATATGATCTAGTCTCTATGGTAACCCCACTTTAATTAACTTTCCCCAGCAGAGTCGTCAGTTTTGTAATTTGTAGGGAGAACCGACTTGGATATTTTGCGTTTTATCGTAATTGTTGCAGATAGCAAGAGTCGCCACTGGCTTTTCCTTTATCCAATAAAGGAAAGGGTGAAAAGAACAGGAAAGACCTTTTGATAATTTTCTTGAGTTCTGGGGGTAGGTTATGAAAAGGGAAGGTGTTAGCACCCTTTTCATCCGTAGTTATCTACGGGCTCTTAGTTGCTAGCTCAC
Organism: Vicia faba; assembly: GCA_948472305.1. NCBI lineage: Eukaryota > Viridiplantae > Streptophyta > Magnoliopsida > Fabales > Fabaceae > Vicia > Vicia faba. The sequence continues at coordinate 597,149,815 of OX451741.1, read as the reverse complement.
TTTGAAATTCTTTGTTTGAAATGTGTTTGTGATTTGTTTGAAAGTATTTTTGAAAAGTGTCTTCGTTTAGGCGAAGTTTTTAATGATTCTTGTCTCTATAAGAATGTATACAAAGTGTTAACTTTGGAAAATAGCTCATGAAAAGTGTTGGTATTTTTGAAAGATATTTTGAAATGTTGTGAGCAAGCAACTATGAATGTTCTACCTACTCAAAAAGTCTTTGTTCTTTTCCTCATCCTTTAGATAGTGTTGTCTCACCATTAGTAGGTAAGCAACCTTATCATTGGATGTGAAGGGACAGATGTGGGTCATCGTACAATCATAGAAGGAAACATTGTAGGATACCTTAGCAATTTTTTGTAAGGGTCTAAGATCGTTTACCGAAGTCAACATCGAAGGTTCATCGAGGGACTACGATCTTGTATTCGAGGGTCTTTGCTAAAGTATCCCACGTTCGAGGGACATATTTGTTTTATTTGAGGCAACAAGTGTGGGTTAACCCTAGAGGTGCAAGTGTGCAAAGTGTTTTGATTTCATACATTTTTTGTCTTTGAATTAAGGTTTTCTACTTGTTGATTTTATGTCTTGTCATACAAACCCTAATTACTAGCATTTATATTGAAAGCGATAAATTGCAAAAATTTAAAGTTCTACGCTATTACATCATTTGGGGATGGGGATACAAATTACAAATGGGGAAATGAAAGCAATTAAACCCTAAATTACTATTACAACCACATTGAATATCGTAAGATGAAATGTTCAAGAATTTAAAGGCAATGTGAAAGGAAAATAAAATTGTTTTTGTTTGAGTTTTTATATGTAAGGTTTTAATCCTAATTAAACTAATAAATAAAAGAAATTAATTAAAATTAGTATAAGTTGATTTAATAAAACTAAACTTAAAGAGATTAAAGAAACGATCTTGAATTAATTAAGAAAACAATTTTTTAGGGTTTTTTTATGAAAGGGTTTAAAGTTGATAAAAAGAAAGGAGTTAATTAAATTAAACTTCTAGACTATGAATTAATTAAATGAGAAAATTAAAAACAAAATCTAAGTCTAAATTTATATAAATTAGAAAAAGAAATTAAGTTCATTTAGAAAATATTTTTGGTCTTTTATTTTAAAAGAAATGAAATAAAAATAAACTTAAATATCTAAATATTAAATATAAATTGTTTTTGGCATTTTTGATTAATAATAATAATAATAATAAATAAAGAAAATAAAGAAAATAAAATAAAAATATAAAAATATAAGTCACGGGGGGTTTTTGAAATGAATAAGGTAGTTTGTAAGCAAAACAAATTTTTGTTAGGCCCAAAAGCCTATTTTTTTGTATAATCAGAAAATAAAGTTTAAAAAAAAGTATATTGGGCATGCACATTATAAAGTAAAAAGGGGGTGAGAATACAAAAAGGATCCAGGCCCAGAACAAAGTCCAGCGCCTGTATGGATCATGTGTGGTTGGCATTTGAGAGTACATCATGGACTTCCATCTTAAGGCCCTTGATTTGATTTTCCAGCGGATCTTATGGTTTTAGTGAGAGACGCATGGTATGCATACATGCTTAACCTTTATTGAATATGTAATGAAAATGTTAGAAAAAAAACCAAAAGGGTATTGTTGTACCCCAAAATTTTCCCTCTCATTTCTCAAGGAACCACCATGGATCCTCAAGTTTGCTTTCACCCAATTCCAAGCCTTGAATTATCATTTTCTCCAAGCAAACCATTCACAAGGGAAAAATGGTCGTTTGCACACTGAGAAGTCTTACTTTGACTTTTGGATCAAAATCAAATCTCAAAAATCATATTTCACCAAGACATGTTGGAATATGAAGTTTGTTTCATCAAGAGTTTCAAAAGTCAAATTTTACTTTGGAAGAATCAAATTCTAAATACTTAGAATTTTTTTCTAAGTGTTTGAGAAATATGACAATTTCAGAACTTCTGAGCCAGTGTTCACACTCAACAAATTATGGATATTCTCAAGACATAGTTTAGTCAGAACTTCTGGGCCAGTGTTCACAAAGTTTCAGTCAGAGTTTTGCCAAGGTAAATCAAAGAAGATTACAAAGCATGCTGCAAGCTTACTGGAAAGTCTGAAGGGTCCTTTAGAAGATGTTGAAGCCAGAAGATAAGAGGATCATAAGATTGGATGCTACGCTGAAGCAGAATTTCTAATCCAGGGTTAAGCAAAGGTGAAAAGTTTCACATGGGAACTCATTTAATGCTCACGACCACCTCTAAGTTTTTACCCAAAGGATTTCCCCCACGTGTACCCCTATTGTCTTGGGAAGACAAACTTTTGTGCAAAAGTATGCTAGGCCCATGCGCTGCTTCTACTTTTCCATAATTCATGCTGACAAATCCAGCTTAGGCACTACTAACCACCCTACTTGATGCATTAAACATACTTGTTAAGCTTACTTCAAGAGTAAGTCAGCTTCTAGCACATGATGTTAGCGCCACTTGACATCTCCAAACTACAAAAACTTTTCCTATAAATATAACTCCATTGGCCACTGAGAAAGGGTCCAGAAAAATTTGTGAAAGAGGTGAGAAAAATGAGAAAGAAAGCTTTGAAGCACTGAAAAAATTCCAAGAACCCAGGAAACTATAAACAGAAAATACCAAAATCTTAGCATTGATTCCTTACATTCAAAATCCATTTTTCCTCAAGTGTTCTTGACTAAATCCATCCACGCAGTTGCTGATTCACACATTAGAAGATACCTTAACTTATTTATTCCTATTGCCATACACTCTCCATCCACCTCCACCTCAAAAAAGCCAGAACATCATCCCTTGGCTGTTCCAGAAGCTGAAAACTTCCATCCTGCTGAGTACATGAAGAAGTTGCTCAGAACATCACCAGAGTTCAGAACCAACCTCCAGTTCACAGAATCTTTTCCAGCTGCTAGGTAAGTTTCCTGCTGACTCTCATTATACTAATTGGGCATTGTCAGATTTTGCATATTTAACACAATATAGATATTCTGATCCTGATGATGTACATATTATGAAATCTCATGCATCTGCCTACCCAAAATAGAAGGAATCTCAATTCAGAGTTTCATGAAGAAATTAGGACTCAAAATTAGGATTAGCAAATTCATGTTGCTTCTGATTTGTGCTTCTGATATTTCATGAAATTTTTCATAACTGTTATATGTGCAACTTCGGTTCTGTTAAGAAATGACTAAGTTGCAAATGTTCTGACTGGCATGGAGAGAGGCAAAGTTTTGACAGATGCATCATAACTTCTGGAAACTTCTGAATTCTCAGAAGACCCAGAACTTCTGAACCTCCATATTTCTACTAAGGTTGTTTCTGTTGTGCAGCAGGCAAGAGTCAAAACTTCTGACCCCTTCTATTTTCAGCACTTGCGCTGATTTTATTTCCTTTCCATTTTATTATTTTTTCCATCGTCTTTATTTTTTTCATTAATCAGAAAACACCAAAAATATTTCATATTCACATGTTCTATTTTCTTTTAAAAAGACAAAATATTTTCTTAAACAAAACTTACTTCTTTTTTTTCTTAAATAAATAAGTAATTTTACATTTCCTGTACATTCTTACCCTTTCAATTTGGTTGTAATAGTAACATAGGATTTAAGTTGCAATCCCCATTTGAAATTTGTATACCCCCATCCCCCTAATGATTGTAATAGCGTAGAATCTTTATTTTCCGTACTTTTATTGCTTTCATAAATTGTTAGTAATTAGGGTATGTATGACAAGACTAAAACCAATGTTTAGAAAACCCTAATTCAAGACAAATTATGCATGCAATCAAATACACTTTCACACTAGCACCCCAAGGATTATTTCACTTATTGCCTTACAAAAATGGCCATGTTATGCATGTGGGATGTCTTAGCACAAACAAATCGAAAAATACAAGATCATAGTCCCTCGATGACGCTATCAAAGTTGCCTTTCAAAATGATCTTAGTCCCTAAAATAAAAGTGCTAAGTCATCTCACAACATTGCTATCATGGTCATACGATGACCCAATTCCCGTCCCTTCACATCCAACGATGAGGCTTCTTACTAAAATAATGGTAAAGTAGAAACATCTAAAGGAGGAGGAAAAGAACATCTAAGACCTTTTGAGTAAGTAGATTACTTTTAGTTGCTTGCTCAATTTCAAAACTAACATCCTTGCTATTTTCAAAGACAATCACATACACTTTCAAAAACACCTTCCAAACATGAAATATTTTCAAAAGCTCAACACTTTGTATATGTTCTTACAAACGAGAACTATTACAAAGTTTTCCTAAACGGTGGCACCTTTTCAAAATACTTTCAAAACCACACAAAAGCACATTTTTCAAACAAAAGCAAGTAATCTAGCAAGCAACTAAGATCCCATGGAAAACCATGGATGAAAAGGGTGCTAATACCTTCCCTTTTCATAATCTACCCCCCGAACTCAAGAAAAAATATCAAAAGGTCTTTCCTGTGCTTTTTTCACCTTTCCTTGTTGGATAAAAGAAAAGTCGGTGGCGACTCTTGCTAAACCGCGACATTTGCGAACACAAATGCAAAACCTCAAGTCAGTTCTCCCACCGTATCACAGAACTGGCGACTCTGCTGGGGAAGATGTTATTCTAAAAGTGGAGTTACCTTAGGGATAGATCACATTTACTTGCTTACATTGCTTTATTTGTTTGCTTTACATTTTGGTTCCTTGTTTGGGTTTGTCTTAAATCCTACACCCGGATTTGGGGATACCTTTTAGGTAAGTAGCAATAAACTGTGAGGGAACTGTATGGGATATACCGACACGGTTGAAGCAGTAGCTATGTTGATGTGGCACTTTGGTTGGTATCGGTAACCCTTGAGTCAGTCAAGGAGAGTACGGGGCCGTTGCATGGTGTCGTAAAACATCAACTGACCTTAGAACCTTACTTGACCAACTTGGCCATTAGAAAGTAGCGAGATAACCGGCTTTGGTGCAGTCTGAAGTTGGTTGATACTCGATGCTACACTCATTGAGGTTTGACTCTTGAGTTTTGTTTGGTTGCGAGTCAATCGCTTATTGAATGAAACTTGGGGAAATATCAGTGATATTGAGATCCCTTAGAACTCGGTTACTATTAACTAGGACAGGTTGAGCCAACTAAACTTCAAGAGGGTACTTACATACAAACTCGATGCAAGCCTAAAGCTAAGGATTTGTTTGATTTGTGTGAATATAAATTTGCTTACCTCGCATATTTTTACATAGCATCATGACATCATACCATAGCATCCCCACTAACTATTTCAAGGATTTTTGGAATTCATCTTTGTTCTATTTTGTAGGACATGGCATCCACTCGTAGGAGCACTATCCAAGTCAGTCTCGTGAGGATACCTCCACAACTCAAGGATTTAGTATCAAGGGTCCCTGAAGATTCTCCATTCACCAAAAGACATGGTCGACTCCTCAGTTTGGTTACCTCAAGTTTTAAAGAAGATATGGTAAAGGTTCTTGTCCAATTCTTCGACCCTGTGCATCATTGCTCCACTTTTCCCGATTACCAACTTGTGCCCACTTTAGAAGAATTTTCTCAACTCATGGGGACCCCTATTCTTGATTAGTTACCTTTCAACGGTATTGAAAGAGACCCTAAACCTGAGGAAATTGCTCGAGATCTTTATTTGCAACCATCTGACATAGAAGCAAATTGGGTAACAAGGAGTGGTGTCAAGGGGTTCTTAGCAAAGTTTTTGTTGGAGAAGGCTCAAGAGTGTTGGAATACTTTAGATCTACAAGCCTTTGAGGAAATTTTGGCTTTTCTCGTCTATGGGTTGGTACTATTTCCCAATCCTGACCAATCCATAGATGTAAATGCAATCAAAGTTTTCATATCTCGTAATCTGGTGCCTATATTTCTTGGAGACATCTTGCATTCTCTTCACTCTCGCACTTTGAAGAAAAGAGGAACTTTGATGTGTTGCACTCCTCTTTTGGCTAGGTGGTTTATTTCGCACCTACCTCGATTCGCGGTGAAGAATCAACAAGGTATGAGGTGGTCTAAAAGATTAATGTCACTTTCACATGCTGATATTCGTTGGTATTATTGCTCTTTGGAAGACATCACCATCATTGATCGCTGTGGGGAGTTCCCCAATGCCCCTCTACTTGGCATTAGGGGGGGGGGGCATTACTTACAATCCTTGTTTAGCTTTGCGACAATGTGGGTACGCTAAGAGAGATGGCCCTCATGAGGTACTCATCCAAAGAATTGCATTTGACTATGAAAGTGATACCCAAGGTTACTGTCAAAGATTTATTTGAGCTTGGGGTATGGTTAACAAGGTTGATAGTAAGACGTTGGGGCGTAAGAATTCCATTCCTTTGGAACCTTATCTTAAATGGGTAAGGGCTCGTGCTCAAAGTCTTAAGATGCCTTATGAAGTCGTCTTACCTGTTATCCTGGAACCAGTAGTTGAGGGAGACGTTCCACATACTATCCTCTATCCTGATATGCCTACTTCTCTTGAAGATTTGCAAAATGCTTGGATTAAGTTAAAAGGAGAACGAGACACCTTTAAAGCTAAGTTCTATGAGAGCGAGAAGAAGATATTAGAGCTTACGAGGGAGCTTCATGAAGAAAAGAGTTTAAACACCTACATTACGCCAAAGAGGATGCGCACAACTTTTCTGTCTTAGGAGTTTACTTTATGTTTATTTCTGTTGATATAAGCCCAAGAGGCGTGTTTGTATTCAAATCAGAACTCTTTAATGCAAGTTAACGTGTGTTCACTATTTGCCTATACAAATTTAAATTCTTTAAATCCTTGAAATCATTTGCATATTGCATATTCATGCATCATGACATGACAGGTTTCCGCATAACAGGTTTCCTTATCTCTCCGCTATTTATTTCAGCAAGATGGGTTTAGAGAAAAATATAACGAAACTCCAAGCCCAGAATTCTCAATTTCATGAAGCTTTAGTCTCCCTAGCCAAGGGGCAACAAGATATGATGGCTCTGTTGGCCGCTAAGAAGAAGCCAAGGAAGAAAGCCCTACTCAACATGGGTAAAAGGTTCAAAGAGACAATTCGTCAAATTCCAGTAGAGGAAGATTCATCCAAAGAGGACAAAAACCAGATTGGTGAGGTCAAAAGTACTCAGGTTGACTGCATCAATGACCAAGAATCTGATGATGATTATTTCAATGAACAGTATCCACCCGCAGACATCAAATACAAGCAGTTAAAAGACAAGTTGAAAGCGGTTGAAATCCAAGTTATTCCCGTTTTAAATTTTGACGATTTGGGCTTAATCTCTGGGGTGGTCATTCCCCACAAGTTCAAAATACCAACCTTTGCAAAATATGATGGGGTTTCTTTCCCAAAACTCCATTTGAAGTCCTATGTGCGCAAGATACAACCGCACACTGCCGATAAAAAACTCTGGGTCCACTTTTTCCAAGAGAGTCTGGCTGGAACATAACTTGAATGGTTTTATCAGTTGGATGACTCTCGCATCAATACTTGGGAGGGTCTAGCTACTGCCTTCTACCATCAATATCAGAACAACACTGACTTGGCACCGACAAGGGTTCAATTGCAAGGTATGATCGTGGGAAAAAATGAGGGATTTAAGGAACATGCGCAGAAGTGGAGAGACCTTGCTAGTAGGGTCCAACCTCCCTTGACTGATAGGGAACACATTGACATGTTCATGAGAACATTATCTGGTCCTTTCTTTAATCTATTGGTTGGTTGCTCTTCTTCTGGTTTCACTGAATTAATCTTAACTGGTGAAAGAGTTGAAAGTGGCATTAAAAGTGGAAAGATCTCTGTGGCATCTACCTCCACTCCCAATCCTGTAAAGAAACCTTTTGCTGTGAAGAAAGAAGTTAATGTTGTGTATGGGGCAAAGGCCCACACCCAGAAGAATAATCATCTGTCTGTCAATGCTGTTTGAATCTCCAATCCAGCCCCCACTCCAAGACCATCTGCAAATCATCAACGTGTTGAAGCTCCGAGAAGATATTTTACAAGGTTAGGCATGTCGTTATCTCAAGACCTTCAACATCTGCTCAGGGCTAATTTAGTAACATTGCAGGATCCTCCCGCCAACCCTGACACCTCGTCGCCAAGATATAATCCGAATGCAAAATGTGCTTACCATTCAAATAGCCTCGGGCATGAGACTCATCAATGTTGGGCCTTGAAAAACAAAATCCAGGATTTAATTAACAACAAGACTATTGAATTTGATCCTCCTCCGACGTCAAATGTAATTACCGCTCCAATGCTGAAGCATGACAAAGGCGTTAATGCTGTCAAAGATACAATTTTCATTGCCTTTGTTGAAGAATTAACTACTCTGTGGAATGTAATCAAGAGCAATCTGTTGAAAGCTGGGATTTTCCCTGGCTGTGAAAAAGACTGTGTGTGATGTATGAGACAACCCAATGGGTGTGAGGAATTGAAGAAAGGTATACAACGCCTAATGGATGGCCGCGAAATCCTATTCAAAAAGATTCCCACCATCGAGAATTCAATCGACAAAGCTGAAGATTTTGCCATCATAACAATTTCAAACAAACCTCTTAGGATCTCATCCAAAGGTCCTATCAAGATTTCGAACGAACCAATCATTGCTCCTCTCATAATCACTGTTGTCGGACCTGTTCCATACACCTCTGATAAAGCGGTACCATGGAATTATGGTGCCGAAGTTTATTACCATGGAGAAAAACAAGATTTTTGGATTGACGATAATGAAGCTGGTGTTACTAATATTACTAGTTCTAGTAAAGTCACAAGAACATGAAGGGTCTTTTCCCCTGTTATCTCACCACCAACCACTACCACAGTCCCAATCCGCATAACCAATGGCAATACTGGTGCCGGTGCTAAAGGGAAAGAGAAAGAAAGTGAGCCTTCTAGGGAAGAGGCATCTGCTAAAAAGTCTGTTATGGGAGAACCATCCACTCGAGAGATGGAGGATATTCTGAAAATCATCAAGAAAAGCGACTTCAAAGTAGTGGAGCAGTTGGGGCAAACCCCTTCTAAAATATCAATGTTGTCCTTATTGCTATGTTCTAACGCCCATGCACAATCTTTGATTAAGTTATTGAAGAAGGCTCATGTGCCTTAAGAAACCACAGCTGGCCAATTTGAGAACTGTGTAGCAAGTATGATGGCTGACAATGGTCTAGGGTTCTCTAACGCAGATTTAACTCCCATGGGAAAGAATCACAATAAAGCCTTGCATGTTTCTGTTGAATGTAAGAGGACCACTTTGGCACATGTTTTAGTGGACACAGGCTCATCTTTAAATGTGTTACCTAAAGACGCTTTAGATCGGCTAGACTGTGAAGGTTTGGTTTTAAAGCCAAGTGATATTATTGTGAGGGCATTTGATGGGTCGAAAAGAATGGTTCATGGAGAGGTGGATCTCCCAATTAAGGTTAGTTCACAGATTTTCAACTCCATATTCTACATAATGGACATACGGCATGCGTATTCTTGCTTGCTTGGGTGCCCATGGATCCATGGGGCAGGTGCGGTCACTTCTACTCTCCACCGGAAGTTAAAATATCCAGTTCAAGGGAAGGTTGTCACTGTTTGCAGTGAGGAAGAATTTATGGTAAGCCATCTCAATTCCTTCAAGTACGTAGAAATGGATGGCGAATTCATAGAAACTCCTTGCCATACGTTTAAAGTTGTGGACGCCACCAAAATCTCTTCCGACACTCCAAAAGCTGATAAAGTTATCCCCAAGATGGTTTCTCTTAAAGATGCATGTGTTGTGGTAGAAGAAGGAAACAATGAGATGTGGGGTCAACTCCTCGATATCCCGTTCAAGGCAGACAAATTTGGGTTAGGTTTCACCTCCAAAGCTCAGAAAGAAGTTAGAAGTGCCCGTGCTGGAAAGCCGCCTCTCCACCTCAAAAATCATGAAGTGAACGTTGTAGAAGATTCCGATGATGAGTGTGCCTTTGAAGACTGGATCTACCCAACAACCGAAGGAAAGCCCAACAATTGGCATACAAAGGACTTTATGCCCATCTCCTTCATTGAGGAGTAATCTACTTGTTTTTTCTTTTTAAACAATTCAAGAACTCATTGTCTGTAATACTTTGATGATGACTTTTAAGCCATGTGCCTAGCCTGGGGAACTTTGGTCATTTTATCAAGGGTTTTATTTATGTTCATCTAATTATATGATCATTTAGTACATTGGATTCTTTTGCATTCAAATATTTGTGCTCATTGTCTTTTTGTTCTTTCAAATACATTTTCAAAAAATAGCCATGTACCTTACATGCACACACACACACACTCTTGCAGGTCTACATCCACTCTGGATCCTATTGCCAATGACTCTACTATTGCCAACTATGACTTTGAATATCCTACCAACCAAGCCGAATAAGAAGGCGAGGAAGATTGTGATATACCAGGAGAACTAGCCAGACTTCTATTACAAGAGGAAAAAGCTATTCAACCACATGAAGAGTCAGTAGAGGTTATCAACTTGGGTACTGAGTCAGATAGGAAGGAAATCAGGATCGGCACTAATTTAGAAAGCAGTGTTAAGAACAAATTGGTTCATATGTTGCGCAATCATGTGGAAGTATTTGCTTGGTCTTATAAAGATATGTCTGGGTTGGATACCGACATCGTGGTTCATTATCTGCCAACTAAAGAAGAATGCGCTCCTGTTAAACAAAAGGTTCGTCGCATGAGGCCTGATATGTCTGAAAAGATCAAAGCCGAAGTAATGAAACAATTTGATGCAGGGTTCCTAGCTGTGACATCCTATCCCCAATGGGTGGCCAATATAGTGCCGGTGCCAAAGAAAGACGGGAAAGTTCGCATGTGCATAGACTATAGGGATCTGAATAGGGCAAGCCCCAAGGATGATTTCCCTCTACCACACATTGATGTCTTAGTCGATAATACTGCCCAGCATAAGGTCTTCTCATTCATGGATGGCTTCTCAGTCTATAACCAAATAAGGATGGCTCCCGAAGATATGGAAAAGACTACTTTCGTTACACAATGGGGTTCCTTCTGCTACAAGGTCATGCCCTTCGGATTAAAGAATGCAGGGGCAATATATCAAAGGGCTATGGTTTCTTTATTTCATGACATGATTCATCATGAGATAGAGGTATATATGGATGATATGATTTCCAGGTCACAAACCGAAGAAGAACATCTCGATCACCTGCACAAACTATTCGAGAGACTGAAGAAGTACAAGCTGAGGTTAAACCCTAACAAGTGCACATTTGGAGTACGCTCTGGAAAGCTTCTAGGTTTTGTTGTCAGCAATAAAGGCATTGAAGTTGATCCTGCCAAGATAAAGGTCATCCAAGAAATGCCAGTCCCCTATTATGAAAAAGAAGTCAGAGGATTCTTGGGCCGTCTCAATTACATTGCCCATTTCATATCACACTTAACTGCTACTTGTGAGCCACTCTTCAAACTCTTGAAGAAAGATCAGGTAGTCAGGTGGAACGATGGATGCCAGATTGCTTTTGACAAAATCAAAGAATACCTATAAGGGCCTCCTATTCTCATGCCTCCAGTTGAATGAAGACCCCTGATCATGTACTTGACAGTACTAGAGAATTCTATGGGGTGTGTTTTGGGCCAACATGACGAGTCTGGCCGAAAAGAGCATGCAATTTACTACCTAAGCAAAAAGTTTACTGAATGTGAAACCAGATATTCACTGCTCGAGAAAACTTGTTGTGCTTTAGCGTGGGCTGCTCGCCGGCTAAGACAGTATATGTTGACTCATACCACTCTGTTGATTTCTAAGATGGACCCAATCAAGTACATCTTCTAAAAACCTGCCCTTTCCAGACGGATAGCCAGATGGAAAATGATCTTAAGCGAGTAGGACATTCAATACACAAATCAAAAAGCCATCAAAGGAAGTGTACTAGCAGATCATTTGGCCCATCAAGCTGTGGATGATTATCAGTTAATGCACTTCGACTTCCCTGATGAGAACATCATGCTGGTAACCGACTGTGCGAAACCTGGACCATATGACGGACCTGAACAAGGATCCCGATGGACTATGGTATTCGATGGGGCTTCCAACGCCTTAGGTAATGGGATTGGTGATGTGATCATCTCTCTTGAAGGTTTCCACACTCCTTTCAATTCCAGACTATGTTTCGATTGCACAAATAATATGGCTCAATATGAAGCATGCATCTTAGGTCTGAAACTGCCATTGACTTAAGGATCCAACATTTGAATGTGTTCGGAGACTCCGCCCTAGTGATCAGCCAAGTAAAAGGAGATTGGGACACTAAACACCCTAATCTTATCCCTTACAAGGAGCTTGTGATATCCCTAATTCCTCACTTCGAGGAGATCACGTTCGAGCACTTCCCTAGACAAGAAAACCAGTTGGCTGACGCTTTGGCAACCATGTCTTCAATGTTCAAAGTCAGATGGGACAATGAAGCCCCTATGATAACAATTGAAAGATTCGATGAACCTTCACATTGCTTTGAGCTCGATACCGATGCGGAAAAGGCATGGGTACATGAGGTGATGAGATACCTTGAAGCACAGGTGTATCCAGAAGGGGCATCTATCAATGACAAAGTTTTTACGAAGATTTGTGGCCAAATTCTTCCTAAGTAACGGGATATTGTACAAGTGCAACCATGATTCAACTATACTCCGATGTGTAGACAAGAAGGAGGCAGAGGAAATTATAGAGGACATGCACGATGGCCTTTTTGGTACCCACTCAAATAGACATACGATGGATAAGAAAATCTTAAGAGCAGGTTACTATTGGTCAACGATGGAGACCGATTGTCATCAACATTCAAGAACTTGTCACAAATGCCAAATCAACGCTAACAAGGTCCATGTACCTCCAATCCCTCTGAATTTCATGAACACTCCGTGGACATTTTTAATGTGGGGCATTGACATGATCGGAGAAATCAAACCTACGGCTTCCAATGGACATTGCTTCATTCTTGTCGCCATCGACTATTTTACCAAATGGTTCGAAGTTGCCTCATTTGCCTCAGTCACCAAGAATGTGGTAGCCATATTCATCAGACACAACCTCATATGTCGCTATGGTATCCCCGAAAGGATCATCACCGACAATGGGACTAACCTCAACAATTCCATGATCAAGGAGTTGTGCACTCAATTTAAGATCAAGCATCACAATTCTTCTCCGTATAGACCAAAAATGAATGGTGCAGTCGAAGCGGCCAACAAAAATATCAAGAAGATTGTGCAAAAAATGGTAGTGACCTATAAACATTGGCATGAGATGTTACCATTTTCTCTACATGGCTACCGCACTTCAGCTAGAACATCAACTGGGGCAACTCCTTTCTCTCTAGTCTATGGAATGGAAGCTGTTTTTCTAGTGGAAGTTCAAATTCCCTCACTGAGAATTATGATCGAGGCAGGCCTAGGAGAAGACGAGTGGATTCAAACGAGATTGGATCAGCTGAACTTGATCGATGAAAAACGATTAGCTGTTATGTGCCATGGTCAGACGTATCAAAAACGGATGATCAAGGCTTTCAACAAAAAGGTCAAGCCTCGAGTATACCAAGTTAGTGACCTGGTGATAAAACGCATCATTTTACCACAAAGTGACCCCAGAGGAAAATGGACCCCCACCTACGAAGGGACGTTTGTTGTCAAGAGAGTTTTCTCTGGCGGTGCCATGATACTGACCACCATGGACGGTGAAGATTTCCCACACCCTATAAATGCGGACATAGTTAAAAAATACTATGCATAAGAGACCCGTTAGGTTGACGCACCTGAGAAAAATAAGGGTATCCTGGAAAACCAAAAGGTTTGGGCAAAAATTAGGGATATATGCAAAAGATTGTACACCCAGCAAGTTGAAAACCCGAAAGGGCGATTTGGGCAAAAAAGGGTATCCTGGTGGACCGAAAACCCGAAAGGGCGGTTCAGGAAAAAATTAAGGATTAAAAGCGTACAACTATGTCCTGTGGAATCAACAGAGTTAATGCTATCACCAAGGTCCAAGTTCAAATGGTCCAGGATTAATCCAATCAACTTCGATCAATGGCAAGGGACGTTCAAAGACATTGGGGCAATAGTAGAGATGGAAGGCAATGAGATCATTTCACATGGCTATTTGTTTTCATTCTTAATTTTGTTTTCCTTTTTGGAGATTTCCTCTTACTAGGATCTCCGTCTCTATGTACAAAAACGCCTATTCATAGGCAAAATATCAATACAAATACACTTTGAAGTGCAAACTTTTCTGTCTTTGTTTGGAATGCAAATTTGTCCAATGACTAAAATTGAATGAACATATGCATATGAACATAATTAAAACTATTTGGCACATGTGTCCTGCTAAGAAGCAGCATCAACAACAGAGCATCAGCACACAACAACAGTGAGCATCTCTTTAATGTATATGAAATAGCCCCACAAAGTTATCTCATCATTATCCCCACCAGGATGGTGACAATAAACCTTTCTCCAACGGAGCCGTCCACAAAATCTCCTTACATGGGATAATCCCCAGCCAGAGTCTCAACCTCTTGGCAACTTTCTTCCTAGCCAAGTCAATTTTTCACAAGATTGAAGCCTCAGGGATCTCTTCCTAAAGGAAGTTTATTTCCTCAACAGGGTTTATTTCCCCAACAGAGTTATTTCCCCAGCCAAGTGCAAATTTCTCAAACATACAACAATCAAGACACCACAAATTCCCCAGCTGAGTATATCTTCTCCAACTGAGCCCAAGTTCCCCAGCTGAGTCCAAATTACCCAGCTGAGTACATCTTCTCCAACTGAGCATATCTTCCCCAGATGAGCCCATCATCCCCAACTGAGTATATTTTCTCTAACCAAGGATTTTATCTCCAAACGGAATCCATCCTCCCCAGTTGAGTCCAAATTTCCCAATTGAGTGTACCTTCTCCAGCTGAGCCCAAATTCCCCAGTGGAGTCCAAATTGCCCAGTTGAGTGTATCTTCTCCAGCTGAGCCCATCATCCCCAAGCTGTGTCTGCCTTACCCGACTGTGTCTATACTCTCCAGTCTGAATCTCCCTTTCAAATTACTGCAAATCACAGGGCCACAACCCCTAATCCCCAATAAAGTCGACAGCAAAGCCTTTATTATTTCCAAGAGATGCTTTGAAGCCTGGATCCGACCAGATATTAGCACCATTTTCAAGTTATTACTAAAACCTGGACCCGATCAGATAACAGTTTGAGTTACTGAAGCCTGGACCCGATCGGATAACAGATGGTCTCAAAATGCTATGAAACCTGGACCCGACCAGATAATAGCCTAACTCTTCAAATATATAGAAGAAACTGAACTCAATTCGACCAAGGTTTAATTTCTTTTCCCCAGTAGAGTTGTCTCTTTATCCCCGACAAATGGCTGAAAAACCTGGACCCGACCAGATATCAATCCTCATTTCCATCCTTTCAAGAAAGCCGTCGCGAAGCCTGGATCCGACCAGATAGCAATCATCCTCAAAGATTCGTTGTGAAACCTGGAAACTGACCAGACAACAACTAAATCCCCAAGAAGTCTATTGTGAAGCCTAGACCCGACCAGATAACAATTGACCTCATCTCAGAAATCTACAAAGCCTGGACCCGACCAGATAACAATTTTCAAACAGTTTATTATGAAACCTGGACCCAACCAGATAAAAATTGACCTGATCAAAGAAATCTGCAAATCCTGGACCCGACCAGATAACAATTTTCAAACAGTTTATTGTGTAGCCTGGACCCGACCAGATAACCATCGACCGCATCGAACTCAAAAATCTGCAAAGCCTGGCCCCGACCAGATAACAGTTTTCAAACAGTTTATTATGAAACCTGGAGCCCGACCAGATAACAATTAACTATGATCCCCAGAAAGACACTATGAAGCCTGGACTCGACCAGATAATAGCACAGCTTTCCAAAAACCATGAAGCCTGGATCCAACCAGATAGTAGTTTCCATTCCAAGTTACTGCGAAGCCTGGATCCGACCAGATAACAGTTAACTTCTGTATCCCCAGCAAGTTGTTGTGAAGCCTGGATCCGACCAGATAACTATTCAATTTCAAGGAATTTTCTGTAAAGCCTGGGATCCAACCTGATAACATTTAATTCGTCTCATCCTCCAGTAAGTTGTTGTGAAGCCTGGACCCGACCAGATAGCAGCCAACTACCTCATCCTCAGCAACTGTGAAGTCTGGATCCGACCAGATAACAGCTGACATTTGAGCGATATTCCCTAGAAAAGCATCCTTTCAATAAAATTTGAAGATATGCATGTTTTTCATTTCCAACCGGCAATCAGGGATTCAACCTCCCAGGATTTCCTCAACAGTAGTCAGGGATTTATTTTCTCGGACAAAAACATACATTTCACACTCATACATCATAGCACGTACATACCATATGCATTTAGCATGATACTACATCTGGTGAACATCATGCAAGCATCTGCAATTTACTAACCCCTTTTCTCCCAGGTAAGACATCAAGTTTAGTATAAATCAACAAGAGATTTGTGCTGATACTAGTTCCAGCGTTTACCAACATTCCTGCAAATGACATCTATAAGTCCATTCACCATCCATCTTCAAGTGCAAATTTCTGGGCACTCTAGTGTTCAAACATCTTTCACCTTCAAGTCACGAATGGCGGATCCGCCAATCTAACTCTTCATATTTAAGAAGTTTAAACAGGGGCAGCTGTTGTACCCCAAAATTTGCCCTCTCATTTCTCAAGGAACCACCCTGGATCCTCAAGTTTGCTTTCACCCAATTCCAAGCCTTGAATTATCATTTTCTCCAAGCAAACCATTCACAAGGGCAAAATGGTCGTTTGCACACTGAGAAATCTAACTTTGACTTTTGGATCAAAATCAAATCTCATAAATCATATTTCACCAAGACATGTTGGAATATGAAGTTTGTTTCATCAAGAGTTTCAAAAGTCAAATTTTACTTTGGAAGAATCAAATTCTAAATACTTAAAAAAATTTTCTAAGTGTTTGAGAAATATAACAATTTCAGAACTTCTGAGCCAGTGTTCACACTCAGCAAATTCTGGATATTCTCAAGACAGAGTTTAGTCAGATATTCTGGGCCAGTGTTCACAAAGGTTCAGTCAGAGTTTTGCCAAGGTAAATCAAAGAAGATTACAAAGCGTGCTGCAAGATTACTAGAAAGTCTGAAGGGTCCTTCAGAACATGCTAAAGCCAGAAGATAAGAGGATCAGAAGATTAGATGCTACGCTAAAGACGAATTTCTAATCCAAAGTTAAGCAAAGGTGCAGAGTTTCACATGGGAACTTATTTAATGCTCACGACCGCCTCTAAGTTTTTACCCAAAGGATTTCCCCCACGTGTACCCCTACTGTCTTGGGAAGACAAACTTTTATGCAAAAGTATGCTAGGACTATGTGCTGCTTCAACTTTTCCTTAATTCATGCTGACAAATCCAGCTTAGGCAATACTAACCACCTCACTTGATGCATTGAACATACTTGTTAAGCTTACTTCAAGAGTAAGTCAGCTTCTAGCACATGATGTTAGCGCCACTTGACATCTCCAAACTACAAAAACTTTGCCTATAAATAGAACTCCATTGGCCACTGAGAAAGGGTCCAGAAAAATTTGTGAAAGAGGTGAGAAAATTGAGAAAGAAAGCATTAAACCACTGCAAAAATTCCAAGAACCCAGGAAACTATAAACACAAAATACCAAAATCTTAGCATTGATTCCTTACATTCAAACTCCATTTTTCCTCAAGTGTTCTTGACTAAAGCCATCCACGCAGTTACTGATTCACACATTAGAAGCTACCTTAACTTCT
This sequence comes from Vicia faba, assembly GCA_948472305.1. NCBI lineage: Eukaryota > Viridiplantae > Streptophyta > Magnoliopsida > Fabales > Fabaceae > Vicia > Vicia faba. Next base: position 597,131,955 of record OX451741.1, on the reverse strand, counting down.
TTATTCCTATTGCCATACACTCTCCATCCACCTCCACCTCAAAAAAGCCAGAACATCATCCCTTGGTTGTTCCAGAAGCTGAAAACTTCCATCCTGCTGAGTACGTGAAGAAGTTGCTCAGAACATCACCAGAGTTCAGGACCAACCTCCAGTTCACATAATCTTTTCCAACTGCAAGGTAAGTTTCCTGTTGACTCTCATCATACTAATTAGGCGTTGTCAGATTTTGCATATTTAACACAATGTAGATATTCTGATCCTAATGATGTACATATTCTAAAATCTCATGCATCTCCCTACCCAAAATAGAAGGAATCTCAGTTCATAGTTTCATGAAGAAATTAGGACTCAGAATTAGGATTACCAAATTCATGTTGCTTCTGATTTGTGCTTCTGATATTTCATGAAATTTGTCATAACTGTTATATGTGCAACTTCCGTTCTGTTAAGAAATGACTAAGTTGCAGATGTTCTGACTGGAATGGAGAGAGGCAAAGTTCTGACAGTTACATCAGAACTTCTGGAAACTTTTGAATTCTCAGAAGATCCAGAACATCTGAACCTCCATATTTCTACTAACGTTGTTTCTGTTGTGCAGCAGGCAAGAGTTAGAACTTCTGACCCCTTCTATTTTCAGCACTTGCGCTGATTTTATTTCCTTTCCATTTTATTATTTTTTCCATCATCTTTATTTTTTTCATTAATCAGAAAACACCAAAAATATTTCATATTCACATGTTCTAATTTCTTTTAAAAAGACAAAAAATATTTTCTTAAACAAAACTTACTTCTTTTTTTTTGTTAAATAAATAAGTAATTTTACATTTCCTGTACATTCTTACCCATTCAATTTGGTTGTAATAGTAACATAGGATTTAAGTTGCAATCCCCATTTGAAATTTGTATACCCCCATCCCCATAATGATTATAATAGCGTAGAGTCTTTATTTTCCGTACTTTTATTGCTTTCATAAATTGTTAGTAATTAGGGTATGTATGACAAGACTAAAACCAATGTTTAGAAAACCCTAATTCAAGACAAATTATGCATGCAATCAAATAAACTTACACACTAGCACCCCTAGGGTTATTCCCCTTATTTCCTTACAAAAATGGACATGTTATGCATGTGGGATGTCTTAGCACAAACAAATCTAAAAATACAAGATCATAGTCCCTCGATGACGCTATCAAAGTTTCCTTTCAAAATGATCTTAGTCCCTAAAAGGAAAGTGCTAAGTCATCTCACAAGATTGCTATCATGGTCATACGATGACCCAACGCCCGCCCCTTCACATCCAACGATGGGGCTTCTTACCAAAACAATGGTAAAGTAGCAACATCTAAAGGAGGAGGAAAAGAACATCTAAGACCTTTTGAGTAAGTAGATTACTTTTAGTTGCTTGCTCAATTTCAAAACAAACATCCTTGCTATTTTCAAAAACAATCACATACACTTTCAAAACACTTTCAAAAACACCTTCCAAACGTGAAATATTTTCAAAAGCTCAACACTTTGTATACATTCTTACGAACGAGAACTATTACAAAGTTTGCCTAAACGATGACACCTTTTCAAAATACTTTCAAAACCACACAAAAGCACATTTTTCAAAAAAAAGCAAGTAATCTAGCAAGCAACTAAGAGCCCATGGAAAACCATGGATGAAAAGGGTGCTAATACCTTCCCTTTTCATAATCTACCCCCCCCCCCCCCCCCCCCCCCCCCCGAACTCAAGAAAACATCTCGAAAGGTCTTTCCTGTGCTTTTTTCACCTTTCCTTGTTCGATAAAAGAAAATTCGGTGGCGACTCTGGCTAAACCGCAACATTTGTGAAAACAAACGCAAAACCTCAAGTCAGTTCTCCCACCGTATCACAGGTACCACTGGGGCTCGAACCTATGTCCCTATAGTTCCAAGCCTTACACGCGCGCTTTCTACCGCTGGGGTGACTATACATTTGTTTATTAAACTGTGTCCATAAATATATAAAATAAAACAAGTCCTAAAAGGACTTCATCTTCTTCCTCGCGCCCATGACTGAAACACCATTTTTGAATTTCGTATCTCACTCATTTCTCAATGAAATTAAAAAAATGTAAACATGAAACTTGTGTATGTTTTCACCACGAATCCAACCATATAATTTATGTAAGCTAAAAGTCAAAGATGAAGATTAATTTTCTGGCCCTAAATTAAAACCTAATTTTTTCATAAATTACAAATCTAAATTTCTCTACGCACAGTCAATATAAATGAAAACTATGGACATGGCCAGCTTTAGGGCAATGATCTCTACATTTTTACTTCAGAATGTATGCAAAAAGGATGCATGTATCAAGATATTGAAGTTAGAATACTTACCTTTTGCATATGGATCCGTGTATGAAGTTTGAGCAAGCTTTGAGGTTCCTTAAGAATTTGTTTAGGTTTCCTGGACCTCCTTGAGTGTATTCCAACTCCTACTTCTCTTTGAGGATGGTTGAAACTCCCTACTCAAGTCAAGTTGTAAGATTCAGTTTTGGAAATTGTGGATGATGATAGAGTGATTACAGTCAGGAAACAGGGACTTGGATCACTTGTATGTGAGGTATGTAAAGTGTTTGGATGACTAAAAGTCAATACACACAAGTGGATTTTGAGTTTCAAGTTTGAAGCTCAAAAATGGAGTTTTTGGCTAGTTCTGTGTTACAGAATTCTTAAGGGTGTTTTAAGGCTTGTAAACTCGTGTATTTTATTGCAAATAGTCTCTCTAAATATAAGCAAAGGGTTGGAGGTCTTGAAGTTAAAAGATGTGTGAGATCTCAAGTTGTGTCTAGGTTGCTTGATTTTAAAGAAAAGTGGAAAACATGGTTTCGAGGAATAGTACAAGCATGGTATGAGTTTGTTGGAGGTTCTAGACATGTTGCTTTTATCTTTGACATTGCTTGTACTCATATGAAACAAGTTGGGAACTCAAGAAGTTGACTTTGCATAAAGGCTTGCTTTATTAGAATGGAAATGGTAACTTTCTCCCTAAAATGGCAAATTGCTTTGGACAATGCTTGAATTAATTGGACAATTGATCAACCAGTTGTGTAAATATTAAATTAAGGAGTGATTTACAAGTTAGAAATCCTACAAAGTGAAGTTATGCATCATAGCTATGGTTTAGGTCAAGTGTTCTTCATGAAAAATGCCTTGTAATTCAAGTTTGAAAGCCAGACTTCTCCTTTTCGATTCTCCTAGCTCAAAAATGATCTCACCGAGTTCTTAGACATTTTGAAAATCTTGGAACATCCTCTACAACTTTCATGTTTTCCATTTTTTTCAAAATCAAATTGGAACTATGTGAAAAATAGCCATGAAATTGGGACAAAAATCTGCCTAAACTGGGTCAAATTTTCACTAAGTGTTTTTATAGAAATTTCATGACTTCATGGATTCATAACTCAAAATACAATCATTTATTGGATTTGATCAGCAAATAAAGTTGTAGATCTCATCAAGATCTACAACTTTCATGTTGAAAGTTTTCTTTGAATCATCTTGCATCTTAGTGAAAAAGTGGCATGAAGTAATGAAATTATCATGTGTAAAACACTTAAAAAAATTTAAAGTCTTGAAAAGTTTCACTTTTGACCTTTTGTATGAAATTTTTTGGTACTCTAATGTTTTTTATTTTTAGTATTTAACAAACATGTTCTGCTTTTGATGAAAGGCGTTGCCAAGTCATTAGAAGAAACCAAGTTCTGCTTCTGCATTACACAAGTTCTAATGAGCAATAGCAAACCACTTCAGAAGGCTCTGAAGTTTGGACTCTGATATGCGGTCAAAGAAACCATGTTCTGAAGATCGGAAGACAGAAGTTCTGATGAACAAGTCCAGATGCTGAAGACTTATGTTTCTGAAGACAAGGGGTTATGAAGGCCAAGTGCTGGAGACTTTGAAGACGAAGTTCTGAAGACTCTGAAGACTTGAAGTTCTGATGACCCAAGATTTATTTTCTTTCTTCTAACTTATGCTCAGTCAGAAGCCTCTGAAGTCAAGGAGATAATAAGATAAAGTTACACGGTACAATAGTACATGGTACAAACAAACATTTTTCTCCACTACCATGAAAGGAAGGACGTGTTATACGATCTTGTCCCCCATGTGGAATCAAGCTTCCAGCTTTCTAGAATTTCCAGAAATGCCCTCTAACATATATATTATTTTATTGGCTATATATATGCTTGAACATTAAAGGAAAAGGTTTCTAATTCACACGCTCTCACACAAGACTGTTCAAAAGCATTCCTTTATTTTCTTAAGTCTATTTTTCTTAAAGTACTGTTTATTATCAGCTTGTGTGGAAGAAAATCTATTGTAAACAAATCTTTTTCAAATTGTTGTTTGATTGTGCCTTAAGGGACCACTTGGTCAGAATCCTTGAGAAGTCTAAGATTAGTGTGTCTTAGAGGTTGTACGTGAGTCACTTGCAGTTATCTTATGCATTGTAATAATCTGTGAGGTTATTGGATTAAGACCTTGTTTGATAAGGCGAAGTCACATTGGCGGGTGGACTAGATTAGTTTGATAATTTTCAAGTGAACTAGTATAAACATAACTTGTTCTTTCCTTCTTGCATCTTTAGCTTTATTATCAATAGTGAAGAAAACTATTTTAGTTAAAGGGGATTCTTTTTAAGAAAAGTTTTTATTTAAAACCAAATTCACCCCCCCCCCCCTTTCTTTTGTTTTTCACACCTTCATCTAGTTGCAAAACAATTGATTTCTTGACTTGAATCTTTAACTCACTCAGAACCGATATAATCCAAATGCTTTGACATGCTACATAAGATCTTGTAATATACTCTTCCTTACATTAGTATATTTCCACAACTGGTTATTTTCTAGAACACAATGAGATTGATGCACCAAAAACCTTCAAGAAGTAACCAATTGTACTCCTTCTATCATATTTGTCCTCATACCAATCTGAGTTTAATAAAAAGTAATCATTGCATCATTATCATCTGAGATTCTAGGAAATAAAATACTATAATTGACTGTTCCATTTAGATATCTAAGAATTCTCCTTACAGCTTTCACGTGAGAGATTCTAGGATCATCCATATGTCTATTTACTAAACAAACTGAGAAACCTATGTTAGGCATGTTGTTACAAAGGTAATGAACCTACAAATTTTTAATAGGGTTGCATCAACCTTATCTTCATCATCATTCTTCTTAAGTTTAAGATTTGCTTCACTAGGTGAGGCTGCAGGATTAGATTCAACCATTCTAAACTTCTTGAGAACTTATCTAACATACTTTATCTAATGAAACTTCATGCCTTTCTTAGTCCTTAGAAACTCCATACCTAAGAAATAAAAATGTTTCCTAAATCTATCATTTCAAATTCTTTCATCATTTACTGCTTGAATTTCTTCAAATTGTTGATGTTGTTACCTGATACTAACAAATCATCAACGTAAATACATATAAGTATTATTTCAGATGCCATTAATTGAACATACACACCATATTAAGACCTGTGTTTTTTAAAGCCTAATTCTACCAAATAAGAATCAATTTTCTTATTCCAAGCTATTGGTGTAAGTTTAAGGCTTTAAAGAGCTTTATGCACTCTATATACCATATTTTCCTTCATTGTTACCATAAAACTTAGAGGTTAAGTGACGTAAACCACTTCATCCAATGTTCCATTTAAGAAAGTATATTTCACATCAAGGTGAAATGTTGACCAATTTCTCTTGCAAGCTAGAGCTACCACTAACCTGACTATTTTTAACCTTGCAACTGAGGCATAAACTTCAAAAGGAATGCTCTTTAAAGGAGTACTCTTTCTACTAAATTGACCTTGAGTTTAGCAATTGAACCATCATGGTTATGCTTTAGCTTGTACATCTACTTGATTTTAATTGCTTTTGTGTTAGCTTGAAATTTCACAAGTTGCCTATGTATTGTTCCTTTCAATAGTTACAGTTCATTTACTATTGCATCTTTAAATGATCCACTCTTCAAGGATTCATTATGGTTAATAGGTTCAACATCTACTAGCAAGGAAAATTTAATCAAGTATCCATCTTCAATGACTTCATTATCATCTATCACTTCACACTTTTTCCTTCTTGCTAGAACTACTGTTGTTCGACAAGGTCTATCATTCATAACATATTTCAACATTAGAAACTTTCTCGACTGAAATTATGGTATTCAGATCTCAGATGTCCTAAAAGATGTTATACACCTTTCTCTAAGCAAACACACAATGACAAGGTATATGATAAACAAAGTGCAGAAAAGTAAAGAACACACAGGATTGTTAGCTCAGTTTGGTGTGCAGCAACACCTACTCTGGGGGCTACCAAGCCATGGATCAAGTTAACTAAAATAGTATAAATTCAAAGCTAAACTCCCTTGTTTACAACTTCTCACTTAACCACTACCCTTGCTTAACTTCTACCTAAGACGCACCTAGGTATGAGACCCTTCTCAAATCCCTTTCAATCATAAACCAGTGACTGGCCAATTCTAAACACTTAGAAACACACAGAAGTCATACTTAAAAGACACACAATCATCCATTACTTAAAATCTTTGAAATGATTGACATAACTTACAACTCAAAAACAAAGTCCTACTCTTTCATCAATATAATAATCGAGAGGCTCGCAATAAACACACAAACCCTAAAAGAATACAATGTAAGTTCGACACTTACACTAGGGTTGAAGCCTTTTATTTATAATCTTTAATGAACTGGATTTGGGCTTCACATAAGCAACTGGATATGACATAGGCGCTGCAGAATTATATCCTCAAAGATAGGACACCAATCATTAGTTTCCTCAATTATCTCCATAATTAAAAACTAATAATTCTCCTTGAAATCAGCTTGAATATTTTTAAATCTTCAAAACATGCGCCACATAGGATAGATAATATTTTACCGAATGTTTTGTACCTGTAACAAACTAAAATATCCAATAGTCCAGCTGTACAAAATCATGATGTCAAAAGAACCAGCATAGGAAATCGCATTCGACATGTTGCTTCAGTTGATAGAACATCTTTATTCAACATGTCTAAGCTAAGTTAGCTTTTCCCAACATAATTCCAATCACAACAAACAAAGAAATAAAAATCTCCCCCTTTGACTTATTTTGGATAAAATAACTTAGCACATCTCTCACACAAACAACAATAGCTCAGGTTTGAGAAGCACTTCAAACACACACACGATCAAAGACACGGCAGTAGTAGTGGTCAGTACATCAAAAATCAGAGCAATAGCTAGTGGAAGTTACACAATAAGAGAATACAAAATTCTTAACATATCAGAACATCATGTATGACAAGTCTTCATACCAGTCCAATCCATAACACAAAACCTGCTAAGTACCACTCTAGAGAATACCACTTTCATTACTACACAGTACACATAGGATGAAGACATTTGGTGTACACGAGGAAGAAGATAAACTACATCTTCAAGAACAACCAACTTACTCCCCTTCAAACTCAGGACCAATTCTTGTCACAAAGCCCCAGGATAATTTCCCTATATCCTCAAGACACCGATAAGAATTCTAACCTGAATGACCCAAGTTAGAAGACCATGTGACAGAAGTATCATAAATTAGAAGATCATGTGATAGAAGAAAAAATACACACCATACCAGACAAGATGTTAGAACATCTTAAACGGTATCTTGTATAAACCCAAAAATAAGACTCATCAGATGAATGAACAAAAAAACCTTAACCCAGAAAGTCATATTCCCCTTGGAAGCCATAAGCAACAACCAACAACAAATCAAGACTCGATCAATGACATTACTCCCCCCTTTTTAGCCAAAATTTTACTAAAGCTAAGCTTGAGTATGAAAGAACACACAAATGAACAAAATGGAGGGGGACCAAAAAAGAACACTACACAACCTAAAAAACTAATAAGGGGTATTTAAACACCAAGGAAGTTATTATAGATTGTAACGATGCCTTGGTTTAAAGAAACAATCGGCTAGTGTAAGCAATTTCCAAGGAAGATAAGATAATTCTTGTTATTGGTGCACCACTCAATTCAAGAGAGAGATAAACGACTGATATACCTCTCTCTTTGACCATTGAACAGTTCCAACATTGTTATCTCACTTGTCCCTAGATGAAGGAACAATGTGGTCACGCTATTCATAACAGCCTGCACACCTGCCCTTCACATCCTTTGTCATACATTGCACTCTTAGGGATAAATAGACTAAGCATAAACTAGGAGCCATGCAGAATAGTTATTCAACCCCTCTTACTTCATCAGATAAGGCCAAGAGTGTTACTCTTATCATTTCACCAAAGAAACAGCCACCAAAGTAATAGCTATCTGAAAATAGACATAAGAACTATAGAGTTTTTTCAGATATAGCTCCTCCAGATTCCTGGAGACATAAAATGTTGAGATGATGTCCCAACACTAGCTTGGATAACGGTATGATCACACCAATGGACTTACTTCAGAGAATACCATCCACCCAGCACTCATGGATGACCAAAACAATTCATGATGAATCCATATATAGTAGATTTCTTCTTCACGCTGGTGGTCTACCATTCTCCCATTTTCTTTTAGATGATCATTTCTCCCCCTCAAGAGGAAATCCAAAAGCAGAACACTAATACCTTTCACTTTCACACATCATAATGGATGTCGTGTCCTTTTATACGACATCATTCACACGCACCACCTTCAACAATAGTAGTAAGGGCGTACTATAGCTAAGGGAACAAGAAAATCTTGATCATCTTTAGGTGATCATCCACCTCTTGCATCCATCAAATAGCCTTCTGCACTCCTTGACTCTATCACCAGTTTTAGGAGTGTTACCATTGACCTTACCTACCATTATATTCTTCTTCAAGACAACCCTTTGCAAAGAGTCTTTGTCGCACCCTTTGACAGTTGTAACCATAGCAACATGAAGGAAGGATAGAGAATCTGTAGCATTCCTCCCCATCAGTAATTGCTATAATTCCTCAACATCCTTTTGCTTTCCTTTGATAGTGTTCATCCAGACAAGTTTTGAAATTTCATCAGAAATTAAACCAACATAATTTTCTCTACTAAGAGTGTTAACCTTCTTAGGTTCCATTAGTTCCATATGAAGAATTTCTGGCCTCTGTGAACTAACTTGATGATGCAACTTTGGGAGTGACATCTTGGTTTGCTTCCTTGTTTCATATTCACCACAGATTTTTCTTTTCTCCATGTTTAGCTTAGTAGTACATATGGCCGCTTCCTTTGGTTGGACTTTCTTCGTGCATTTTAGGAGTAACAGGTCAAGTTTCTTTTAAAGTAACTTCATCTCAACCTCTCTTGGCATCAAACTTGTGGAGGAGCAATTTGTTTCTTATGGAATCCACAAGTAACATTGTCTTGCTATCTGATTCCCTTCATGATAACTTCATTCTTCTCATCAGTTACCAGACATTTAGAAGTAGTAAAGTTGACTTTGAAACCTTGGTCACACAGTTGACTAATACTTATCAAATTTGCAGTCAGCCACTTAATAAACAATACCTTTTCCAAATCTGGAAGACCAATGCAGCTCATTTTTCCCACACCTCTAATTTCACCTTTTGATCCATCTCCAAATGTGACATAACTAGAGTAAAGTGCTTTAATATCCACTAGAAATTTCTTGACACCAGTCATGTGTGTGGAATAGCCATTATCAAAATACTAATCCTCTCTTGTAGAAGCTCTAAGAGAGGTGTGAACTACGAGTCCATGAGTGTCATTCTTGAAAAACCTCTTAGACTTGGTTTTAACATCATTTTTTATTCTTATGTGTTGTGTAACAGAGTTGGGATAACCATACATCCTATAGCAAGAGAATTTTAAATGACCCAACATTCCACAATAGTGGCATCTCCATTACCGATTTCTACCTCCATTGTACATATTATGATATCTCTGCTAATGTTGAGATATTTGGTTCAACATCTTCTACTCTTACTTATTATTTGGATGTACACACTTCTCTTCAGGCCTTTCTTCTTTGTTCTTTGCAGTTTGATTATTATAACCAACATCCTTAATGTTTACAGCATTCCTCCCAACTAGAATAAATGTTTCATCCAGAGCAGTAGAGCCATTATTTCCTGAGAGATTCTTCTGTTTCCCATGTTGATGTTGGCACATTTTATTTGACATCTTCTGTTCCAGTTCTTTCTTTAGACAAACAAACTTCACTTTACCCCTTTTGCTTTTGTTCTTCATAGATTGGTTGACATAGCCAATCCCTTGAACATTTCCAACATTCTTTCCAAACTTAATAATATTATCAAGTATGTCAGAAATTTTGTTGAGAATTCTCACAAACTTGGTCATATTATCAAGTTGTGACTTGAGCAAAAGAGCTTCACTCTACAATTCAGCTATGGCAAAAAGGTGCTCTACTTTTTCAGCTTCCAGACTAGAGATAATAGACAATTGTTCTTCTTTTTCGGCCTGCAGTTGAGCAATAATGTTCTTTTAATTTTTATTAACTGACTTCTCTCTTTACTTTCGAGGCACAACTCCTTCTAAAAAGTAGAAAGATCTTCCAAAGTTAAGTCTCCAACAATTGTTTCATTATCCGAATCACAAACTCCAGGCAGGGCAATCACTTGTTTGATCAATTCCTCTACATTATCACTCTCAGAGACTTCTACTGACCAAGACACAGACAGGCATTTCTTTTGCTTCTTGAGATAGGTGGGACACTCAGATCTTATGTGACCAAACCCTTCACATTTAAAACACTAAACTCCTTTTCCTTGGATGGACTTGTCATTAGTTTCGTCTCTTTCGCCAGAATACTGATTCTTGTTAATGTCGAATGACTTGTCAAAAGACTTGCTCTTGACATTGGATCTTGATTTCCAATCAACTTTCTTCAACACTTTGTTGAATTTCTCTCCAAGTAACACAATGGCATTGGACATCCCTTCTTCAATATCCAAGTCACACTCGTCTTCTGGATCATCAATGTTGGAGACAAAGGTTATGATCTTCTTCTTTTAGGTTTGAAGGGATCCCTAACTCAAAGGTTTGAAGGGATCCCATAAGCTCATCAACTTTCATGTTGTTTAAGTCTTCATATTCTTCAATAGCAGTCACCTTCATGTTAAAAACCTCTTTGGAAGAGATATGAGAATATTTCTTACCAGTTTGGCTTCTGACATTTTCTCCCCTAGGGAACTTGAAGCATTGGCTATCTCAATATTATTCATGTGTAAATCATGAATACTCTCATCCTTCTTCATTATTAAATTCTCAAACTGAGTGGTAAGAAGTTGGAGTCTTGACATCTTTACCTTGGAGGTACCTTCATGAGCAGTCTTCAGGATCTCCCAAGCTTCTTTGGCAATAGTACAATTGCTTATTAGCCTGAATATATTCTTGTCCACTCCATTGAATAGGGAATTCAATTCTTTGGAGTTTCCCTCTGACGCTTTTTCATCTTTATCATCCCAGTCCTCTTCAACCTTCACTCCATTTGATAAAGGCCACCATACGAACTTTCCAATAGTCATAATTAGTTCCATCAAGGATGGGTGGTCTGTTCATAAATCCTCCTTCCTTTTCCATTGCACCAGAAAGTATCTTCCCTGAAACTCACCCAGAGTCAAAGCAGGATGCCTGCTCTGATACCAATGACAAGGTATATGATAAACAAAGTGCAGAAAAGTAAAGAACACACAGGATTGTTAACCCAATTCAGTGTACACCAACACCTACTCTAGGGGCTACCGAGCCAGGGATTAAGTTAACTAAAGTATTATCAATTCGAAGCTAAACTCCCTTGTTTACAACTTCTCACTTAATCACTACCCTTGCTTAACTTCAACCTAAGACTCGCCTAGATATGAGACCCTTCTCAAATCCCTTTTAATCACAAACCAGTGACTGGCCAATTCTAAACACTTAGGAAAACACAAAAGTCATACTTCAAAGACACACAATAATTCACTGCTTAAAAGCTTTGAATGAATGACAAAACTTACAACTCAAAAACAAAGTCCTACTCTTTCATCAATATGATAATCGAGAGGCTCACAATAAACTCACAAACCCTAACACAATAAAATATAAGTTTGACAGATGCACTAGGGTTGATGCCTTCTATTTATAATCTTTAACGAACTGGATTTGGGCTTCGCATAAGCAGTTAGATATGACAGAGGCGCTGTATAATTATCTCCTCAAAGATAGGACATCAATCATTCGTTTCCTCAATTATCTCCATAATTAGGAACTAACAATTCTCCTTAAAATCAACTTGAATCTTTTTAAATATTCAAACCGTGTGTCACATAGAATAGATAATATTTTACAGAATATTCTACACCTGTAACAAGCTAAAATATTCAACAGTCCAGTTGTACAAAATCACCATGTTGAAAGAACCAGCATAGGACATTGCATTCGACATGTTTCTCCAGTTGATAAAACATCTTCATTCAACATGTCTAAGCTAAGATAGTTTTACCAAACATAACACCAATCACAACAAACATAGAAATAATATCGACTACTTTTTCAGGTGGAGTTTCATATGAATCTCCATTTTATTTCTCCAAACATGAGTTCATCAAAGGCTTGTTAGCCGTACTATTAGATGCCCAAATCCATGCTCAATTTTCATCAATAATGATTTATCTACTGATCATAAACTTTATAGTGATTGGATCAAACAATCTATAAACTCCAGTTTTGTGATAACTAACAAGTATCATTGATTCACTTTTATTATTTAGTTTCTTTCTTCTAGCATCAGGAACATCCTTGTGTGGTAAATTGAAACAAACACTTTAATATGGTTTACAAATGGTTTCTTACCACTCCAAACTTGTTCTAGGAATTTTTTATTCAAATTATTTGCAATAAAACTATTCATCAACTGTGATTGGTGGAAATAGAACTGACTATTTTGAAATGCTGGTTCGCGAAATGTCGCGGTAAGCAAGAGTCGCCACCGTCTTTTATTTTCTCCAACAAGGAAAGGACAAAAGCACAGCAAAATTCCTTTTCGAGATGTTTCTCGGTTCGGGAGGTAGATTATAGAAAGGGAAGGTGTTAGCACCCTTTCTATCCGTGGTTATCCACGGGCTCTTAGGTACTTGTTCACTATGTTTTCAAAAAATGTTTGCTTTTCTTGTGTTTGTGGGTTTTGAAAAAGTTTAGTTTGAAAACTTCTAAGTAACTCTTGTATCTGTCCTCAAGAGTGTATGAAGTATTTGTTTGAAAACTTTTGTTTGAAAGTGTAAGTGCGAAAAGTTGTTTTTGTTTTTTGAAAGAGCAAGTACCCAGGAGAAATCTACCTATTCAAAAGAAATTAAGCTGTGTAAATGTCCTTTAGACAGTACTATCCCACTATTGAGAAGTAGGTAGCACCGTCGTTGGAGTTATTCGGGTCAATTCGATTATAGGGATATGTGTGGTCACCAAAGCAATAGTAGGACGCCTTAGCGGTAACCCTAATGTCCTAGATCCTTTTTTATCCGAGGCAACCGTTTCGAGGCAACTTGGATCTTTTGACAGGAGGGCAACCTCTAAAACACCCTATACTTAATGACCACCTCGAGGCAACCAAGTGAGGCGTACCCTAGGAGTGGCATGAGCGAGTGTGTCAGGATTCAGTTTATATTATCTTTGCACATGTATCATGGTGAGCTACATTTTGATTTTATTTTTCAGGCAAGTCTTGTCATGCATAGTTAACAGTTAATAATTTGCGGAAAGTAAATTGCGGAAAGTAAATCTACGCTATTACAAGGCGTCGGGTATTTACATCGCCAAAAACATAACCCTTGAAAAGTAAATGCGAGAAAATAAAGAAAGCGATAAAAGTCCTAATTATCTATTACATTCTCGGAGCAAATACATAAATATGATCAAAATAATAATCAAGAATTAACATGCGCAAAACAAAATTGCATCGGGAAAGTCCTTAGGGTTTTGACCCTTTTTTTTTAGAAAGAATGAATTTTGGTCCTTTTTTGCATTTAATTAAATATTAAACCTAATTTACTAATTAATTAAATAATTACAAGAAAAAAGTATTTTTTGGGTTTTTAGGTTTTTAATGAAAATAAAATAAAAAGGATTAAAATTGTCAAAAGAAAAACCCTAATTCTAGATTGATTTTATTTATTGTGAAAAAAGTCAAAGTTAACCTAATTAACTAAATTAATTATATTTAGAATTTATTTACAAAAAATAATTAATAGTGAAATTAATAAATAATAAAAATAAATGATATTTTAGGTTTCTGAATTTATTGTGAAAATAATTAATTTGTTAATTAAATACTTATAATAATGATTAATGAAAAGATTAAATGGAAATTAAAAAAAAGAAAAGAATAAAGAAACCAGCGGGTGCTGGGCCAATAGGGGGTGTTGATTGCAATTTTCAAGCCCATTTGTTCAAGCTTGGTTTGACTTTTTGGATCATCTACGCGTGGGTTGACCAGGGGTACCATGATCACCATCTCCTGACCATTGGATTTGAGCTTGTGGCCAGTTGGCATGCTGAGGCGTGAAGGACATGATGTTCATCCTTTGGAAGCCTGCATATGATCACATGAAACAAAATAATATAAGCGTTTGGGGTGGACCTGGGATTCGAACCCAGGTCCCAATGATTCTTGGACAACGCATTATCCACTAGGCCATTACGCTGCATTTGTTATTATGATGGACAATGAACATAATATATAAAAAATATCAATTATGTTGGAAACATAAAATCACGCGCGCGCTTTTTGAATCATCCAACCAAGAATCAACACGTCATCGTCTTCCCCAGATTCCCTGTAAAAACAAAGTTAAATAGCGGGGGTTTTTAACCCCCACAAAACATGATGACCAATAATAGCGATTAGCCCTACGCTTAACATAAATATTTCGCGAATATGGCTTTGTGTTCGTCTGGCCTTGACGATTCCAACCATATGCATTAGAGGTGCCAATTTTTCCTGGGCTGTAAAGCCCCAATCTGGAAGCTCAAGAACCCTAAATTTCTTCAATGGTAACTTGTGATTCTGGGCATTATAATGCAATTAACCAATACCATTAGCTTTATATGGACTCAAGCAACACAAAACAATGATTAGAACGTGTTAATTATGCATGAAATATGAGTTTCGATTATGAGAAAAGTATGCAAACCGTGCGACTGTTTAGAGTGATTTCTTGAGCTTTAATACTTGATTCTGATTGCTACACGTTCCTCACACTTCCAGCAATGTATTGAAATCAACAAATGCCTTTGAATCGTGCTAGAATGCAGAAAATAGTTTTCACTTTTTCTTGGATTTTTTTGAATGTGATTATGGTTTTTCTGCAGCAAATTCACGTCCATGGCATTAGGATTAGTTTGTGTATTTATAGAAGAGCTGAATTAGGTTACAATCTTGCACAAAAGATCCATAGAATGATGATTCAATATTTGATTGAAAATCAAATCTTTTTGAATCTTTTTGATTGAAGAAACTTGCCAAACTTGGAGATTTTTGTCCCTTTGATTTGCACACGAATTGCCAGCATATCTTGAGCTTGTTTGCTTCACAAAAGATTGAAAAAAATCAAATCTTTGTATTTCCTACATTTTAAATTAATTAAATGAATTAAAATCAATTAAAAATCCAATTAATTAATAAAAAATAAGAAAATAAATTCAAATAATCTCAATGGGTCGTGCATAGGCCTTGGATAAAGTTTCAAGAAGAAATTTGAGGCCCATTAGCAAAAACAAGGTGTTTTGAGCAAAGTTGACTTTTGCAAATTCACAAAAATTTCCCAACTTCTCCAATGCATATCTTGCTCAATTTTGATCATATGAACATGTTCTTGGACATTTTGGAAAGGTCTTGAAGTCCTCTAACCAATGCCTTTGGTCCCATGTCATTTGGATTTACCAATCTCAAGTTATGGCCCTTGACTTAAAGTGCATTTTTGTTGACTTTTGAAATTGACCTGTAATGTAGAAATTGATAACTTTTTGTGAGAGCATTTCTTGGACTTGGAATGTGAAGATGAGTTGTAGTAAATGTCATCCCCTTAAAAATGAGCATTGGATGGAATTTTTCTGATGAACCATGAAAAAGTTATGCCCTAGTCAAGATACAGTTGACTTTTCTACTATCCAAAAATAGTAACTTTTTGCATCTTGATGATTTTTGAGCCATGCTTGTGGAATCATGATCAATATTTGATCAAATGATGATTGTGGACTCAAAATAAGATGTTGACCAAAAATTCCGACTTTTGACTGCAAAATGACCATTTTGCCCCTGTAGTTGACTGTGGATCAAATAGGGCTTTTGACTGTGGAATTTGGCACTGGGAGTCTTGAAACTTGGTATGTAGATGCTTGAGAATGTATGTGGACCTATGAGACTTGATTGAGCCATTGAAAACCCCAAATTTATTGAAGGAACCAAAACCCTAATTTTGACTGGCTTAGGAGGCATTTGGACTGTGCAACCCTTGAGTGGTCTTGAACCATTTGAAGGTGATTCTTGACAAATCTTGAGGAAATATGGGAGGGCAAATTTTGGGGTACAACAGTTGCCCCTGTTCAATCTTCTTAGACCTGAGGATGTAGATTGGCTTGTGTGCCTTTCGTGATCCGAAGGTGGAAGATGATTGAACACTAGAGTGCCCAGAAATTTGCACTCGCATAGTGGAGTATCAGTAGTGTGATGTCGGGAATGGGCTTACAGATGCCATTTGGAGAGATGATGGATAGGAGGATGGGCTTATAGATGCCATCTGGAGCGGTGACAGAATCTTGTCGGGAATGGGCTTATGGATGCCATTTGGAGATGTCGATCGCGTATGGGATTCCTTAGCGAGAACTTGCATACTTGAGAAAGAACGATGGTTTCCTGGCTTGCTACAGGTATTGATATTCAAACTCTTCATGTAGATAACTTTCCTGGCTAGATACAGGTATAGATCTACAATCAATCGCTCACAGATATGCCCTGGCTAGATACAGGTATCGAATCTGGAACTTCAAAAGGTTGGTAGAGACAGCTTTCCTGGCTGGATACAGGTGTAGACCTCTGACCTGAGAATGAAAGATAATTTCCTGGCCTGTTACAGGTGTTGATCTTCAAGCTCTTCATGCAGATACTTTCCTGGCTAGATACAGGTATAGATCTACAATCAATCGCTCACAGATATGCCCTGGCTAGATACAGGTATCGAATCTGGAACTTCAAAAGGTTGATGGTAATCATCTTTGGATTGACCTTTTCCTGAAAAGGCAAAACATTAGTTGTATGCAATGTCATGATGTATGAAATGCATGATGTCATGATGTTCTCAAAAATAAATGACATTGTGTCGTATGCACTTTATCATGTATGTAAGCAAGAGATATGAAATGTGAAATGTTTATGAATGTATTTTCGTCTGGAAAATAAATCCTTGATGAATGTCGGGAGTTTGTTGAATCCTGGGCTGATGTTGAAGAGTAGAGTTCTCCGTTTCCGCTGGGGATCATGAACGAAGATGATTGCAAGAATAAACCGGTAGGAGAAGATGACTCTGTTGGAGAATAAACCTGGTGAAGAGATTACTCTGCGGGGAATTACTCTATGGAGAACAGATGCTTCGCTGAGATTTTAATGATGACTCTGCTGGGGATTTCGTTGATAAGTTATGTTGGGGATTTTGATGAACTCCGCTGGGGGATAGAAAGAACTTCGCTGAGGACGATCTTTCCGTTGCAATTTGCTGAGGATAACCCAGTTATAGGCTCTGGTGGGGAATAACCTTTGAATATGGCTAGGGAGAGATATTTGTACTCTGCATGGGACAAGCTTCCAGAATCTACTGGGGAGATGGTTCAACCTTCCTGGGGAAACTTTTGAGGAAATGGCTCCACTGGGGTGTCTGTATTCCGCCGGGGAACAATCTTATATTTCGTTGAGGAATATTGAGACCGTCGGGGATGCTTGCTGGGGAATGTATGTATACTCTGCTAGGGAATATTAAGATCTTCTAGGGACACCCAACTTTCCAGGACTAATGGTAGACCAACTCTGCTCGGGGGAAGAGTATTGCTGACTTGTTGGAGATACCGTGCCTTTTTAGGGCTGATGGGAGACCAACTCTGCTTGGAGAGAGTATTGCTGAATCTTGTCTTACTCTACGGGGAGTGAAGGTATCTTGGTTACATTCTTCAGCCGAACCTACCTTGTACCTAGAGGACAGAGTAACTTGTACAGTTCGAACAGTTCTTATTGCCCCAGCTTCCGTGGGAGAAGGTACCTGTGGAGGTGCTTGATGACTGCCGATTGACAAATCTTCTTCTGGTAGGCAAGTGACGATATGACAGGACATAGTCGTACGCTTTGTGATCCCTGATTTTTGCCTGGACCGCCCTTTCGGGTTTTCAGTCCACCGGGATACCCTTTTTTGCCCAAGCCGCCTTTTCAGGTTTTCGACTTGCCGGGTGTACAGATTTTTTTATTATCATCCCTTATTTTTGCCCGAACCCTTTTGGTTCGCCGGGAAGCCCTTATTTTTGCCTAGGCCAGTCGACCTAGCGGGTCTTTGATTATGCGCAGTATTTTCTGACTATGTCCATATTCTCAGAGTGTAGGGAGTTGTCACTGTCAGTAGTGTTGTGTTACCATACTACCAGAAGACCTTTGATTATGCAAGATTCGTTTCTGGAATTCATGTCCAATGCCCCAAGTGACTCGGGCAGAGATTTGCCCCTGGCTATTTGGCATTTTGAGAGATTCCTTGAATCTTGACTTGACTTCCCCAGATGATGGACAATGCTCATGCCATGCCCCTTGATTGGAAGTGTTTTTGTTCACTAGATATTCTTCGTGCGAATTTCTCTGCTGTTCGAACAAATAGTCATATGCAAACAATGTTTTTTTAAGAATGCAAAGCTTATGTCTGTCTTGAAGTTTTTGAAAATGCATTTTTCAGTAAAACAAGCAAATTTTGTAAAATGTGATGTCAACTCAGGATTTTACAGCAAGCCCTACAGGAGTCAGGATACCTTTTGTAACAGTATGCTTTCAAACTAACCCATGCTTCAGCTAGGACTTTTAAGGGTTATAACGTGGCATGGTTCACGGTTTAAGAAACAAAGGATAAAGGCTCAAATTTTATTTTGTACCCACCCGTTCTTCGTGATGTTCTTCGATCCTAAAATCAGCTAATCGTGCATTAGACCTCGTTTGAGTCTTTGTTCTAATATTCCGGTGATGGTTCGGATATTGATAGTTTATTTTGAACAGGCATTCATTTCTTTTTTGTTGAGGGTTTGCAGGACCTCTTTCTTTTTGATTTTGTTATCCCTGTTTTTTGCCTGAACTGTTTCTTTTGTGATTACAGTCAGCGGGATGCCCCAGTTTTTGTAAGTCTCCTTCATAGGTTTTGACTTATTGGACTTTTATTTCTGAGAGATAATGACTGCCTGTCTTTATGATTATTCGGAACCATCACTGTCTTTTTGTCTCGGAAGGACTTCTTGGATGCCATTCATTGTGCACCTGGATCAACTAAGAGAACTACCCTTCCCCAGGTTATGATTAAGGGTTTTAATTTTTTGAAAAGAAAAACTCCAACTTCTTTGGCTCGAAGGGGTTGACGAGGGATTATCTTCCTTATAACTCCACTGTTTAGGATTTGAAACAATGTCTGTACCTCATCAGCAGGGTCTGTTCAAAAGCATACTGTAGATTATGGTATCGTTTTCGTCATCCTCCCTCAAAAGGTTTAGAATTTTTTAATCGAGAGTTGATCATCACAAAAAGTGAAAGCAATTTGAATATAGTGAATACGAATGGATTGATTCAAAACAGACATATGCAATGCATTAATGAAATAAAAAAGTTTTCCATGACAATAATTGTTTGAATAAGCAAAGAAAAATACAACTTCAGAATTCAAATGAACAAAATCTCTCGATCCTAGCCATGTTTTGGCAAGGGAGCAGTGATCACATTGGGAGTCTCGGGCGCTTCGAACTTGGCCTCCTTTGCATCGATTAGGTCCTGAACCTTGTTCCTCAAAGTCCAACAATCATCTGTAGCATGCCCCGGGCTGTCAGAATGATAAGCGCAGCGGGCATTGGGGTTATACCTTGAAGGTGTAGTGTTCGGATTCTTAGGAGGGTCCCTTAGAGTTACCAAATTGGTCTTCAGCAACTGTGGAAATATCTGGGATAAGGTCATACTGAGGGGAGTGAATTGCCTTCTAGGTCTCTCTTCCCTTTGTTGGTTGCGATGTTGAGGAGCACTGGCCGGTTTTGAAATAACTACCGTGTTGACATCTTGGCGGTGTTCGGACCTATTCTGTCTTCTTGAACCTTAGACAGCACTGGATTCTTTCTTGAATGGTTTTTTCTCAGTGTTCGAGGAGTCACCCTTCTGTATCTTCCCAGACTTGATACCAGCTTCTATCCTTTCACCAGTCAAGATCAGATCTGTAAACCCAGCATAAGAATTTCCGATCAGATGGTTGAAGAACGGACCAGACAGGGTCCCCAGGAACATGTCCAGAAGTTCACGGTCAGTCAAAGGTGGCTGCACCCTTCCAGCCAGATTTCTCCACTTTTGGGCATATTCCTTGAATCCTTCACCCGTCCCTAGTGACATACCCTGGAGTTGGGTACGCGTAGGAGCGAGGTCGGAATTATACTGATACTGCTTATAGAACGCAGTAGCCAAATCTTCCCAGTTGCGGATACTGGCCCCATCCAGCTGATAGAACCATTCGAGTTGAGTCCCTGAAAGACTATCCTGGAAGAAATGGATCCACAAATTCTTGTCAGGAGTGTAAGGTTGGATCTTCCTTACATATGATCTGAGATGCAACTTAGGACAGGAAGCTCCGTCGTACTTTACAAAGGCAGACGCCTTGAACTTATGGGGAATCACCACCCCAGAAGATAAGCCTAGGTCTCCAAAGTCCAACCCGGGCACATGTTGAATCTCCATAGCACTTAGGCGGTCCTCTAGCTGTTTGTACCTATCCTCAGTAGGAGGGTACTGCTCATCATTATAGTCTGTCTCGTTGTCGGAGACCACGGGACTAGGAACCCTTCTCTCTTGGGGACTGTCTTTCCCTACAGAGGAAGTAGCCAGATCAGCCTCATTTTGTAGTCCATTTCCAAACCTTCATCCAGTGTTGAACAAGACAGTCCTCTTCTTCTTCTTCAGAATCAGAGTCTTCAACTCCTGTTGACCCTGGGCTAAGCTCATGACCAACTCTTGGAACTGGGCGTTCTGGGCCTGGAGGGCCTTGATAGCTTGTTCAGCGGAAGGTTCAGTAGACATGATGATTGCTGAAATAAACAGCGAAGAAGATAAGTGACCTGTAAAAGGGTACCTGTAATGCAATGATATGTATGATATGCATGCAATGTTTTCAAGGATCTCGCGGGGTAAACAGAGAAACTTGTTAGAATTTGAATTTTGTGGCTTGATTGAAGGAACTTCTTGTCGCTGAGAGTCCTTCTTCAAGAGTTAAGGTTCACCATATCGAGTGGTTCATAGCCCCTGACTCAAGCTATCATGTTTTGATCTCCAAACAACCTTGGCTAGAGGAAAATAAATCCCCTTTGCCCCTTGTTAGACGTTTGGTTCGTCATGACCTGCATCACAAACCCTTGAGATCCTTGAAATGAGTTAGTCCTTATGCAGGATGTATGCAATGGTATGATGGTATGATGTTATGCTATGCGTGGAGTGATGTAAGTAAACCCTGTTATAAGCCCAGATTAAGGATTGTAAACAAAACCTGCAAGGAACCCATGTTGTCAGATAACAAGAATGTGCAAGTAGTTCAAGTTTGAAGGCACACAAGTCACACAAAAGAGCCCTTAGATTTCAGGCTGGCATGAAGTTTAGGTACTACCCTCTTTTAGTTTCAGTTGGTTAAGACCTGTCCTAGAAAATAGTAACCGGGTTCTAGAGGATCTCAATATCACTGAATACCCTCAATCGATCATAACTCCAGCTTCGCAATCTTTTCTTGCGGCCAGAACCATCGCGAGAGTTTAGCCTTAATGAGTGTAGCATACTGCTACTGTTCTATGGCCAAGTTGGGTCAATTTAAGGTTCTAAGGTCGGTTGGTGCTTAATGACTCCTCAGAAGACCCATATTCTCCTCGTTCCAACACAAGGGATATTGGTACAGACCAAGGTGTCACACCAACGTAGCTACTGCTTCACCCGTGTCGGTCTATGCCGGATAGGTCCCTCACAGTTTATTGCTACCTAAAGGGTATTCCCCAGATCCGGGTTAGGATCTATGAAACTCCGATGCAAGCCCACAAATATAAAAGCAAACAAGGCATACAATTGAAAACATAGAATGATCTAATCCTAAGGTACACCTCACTTATTAAAGATTCCCCAGCAGAGTCGCCAGTTCTGTGATCGGTGGAAATAGAACTGACTGTTTTGAAATGCTGGTTCGCGAAATGTCGCGGTAAGCAAGAGTCGCCACCATCTTTTATTTTCTCCAACAAGGAAAGGACAAAAGCACAGCAAAATTCCTTTTCGAGATGTTTCTCGGTTCGGGAGGTAGATTATAGAAAGGGAAGGTGTTAGCACCCTTTCTATCCGTGGTTATCCACGGGCTCTTAGGTACTTGCTCACTATGTTTTCAAAAAATGTTTGCTTTTCTTGTGTTTGTGGGTTTTGAAAAAGTTTAGTTTGAAAACTTCTAAGTAACTCTTGTATCTGTCCTCAAGAGTGTATGAAGTATTTGTTTGAAAACTATTGTTTGAAAGTGTAAGTGCGAAAAGTTGTTTTTGTTTTTTGAAAGAGCAAGTACCCAGGAGAAATCTACCTATTCAAAAGAAATTAAGCTGTGTAAATGTCCTTTAGACAATACTATCCCACTATTGAGAAGTAGGTAGCACCGTCGTTGGAGTTATTCGGGTCAATTCGATTATAGGGACATGTGTGGTCACCAAAGCAATAGTAGGACGCCTTAGCGGTAACCCTAATGTCCTAGATCCTTTTTTATCCGAGGCAACCGTTTCGAGGAAACTTGGATCTTTTGACAGGAGGGAGACCTCTAAAACACCCTATACTTAATGACCACCTCGAGGCAACCAAGTGAGGCGTACCCTAGGAGTGGCATGTGCGAGTGTGTCAGGATTCAGTTTATATTATCTTTGCACATGTATCATGGTGAGCTACGTTTTGATTTTATTTTTCAGGCAAGTCTTGTCATGCATAGTTAACAGTTAATAATTTGCGGAAAGTAAATTGCGGAAAGTAAATCTACGCTATTACAAGGCGTCGGGTATTTACATCACCAAAAACATAACCCTTGAAAAGTAAATGCGAGAAAATAAAGAAAGCGATAAAAGTCCTAATTATCTATTACATTCTCGGAGCAAATACATAAATATGATCAAAATAATAATCAAGAATTAACATGCGCGAAACAAAATTGCATCGGGAAAGTCCTTAGGGTTTTGACCCTTTTTTTTGAGAAAGAATGAATTTTGGTCCTTTTTTGCATTTAATTAAATATTAAACCTAATTTACTAATTAATTAAATAATTACAAGAAAAAAGTATTTTTTGGTTTTTTAGGTTTTTAATGAAAATAAAATAAAAAGGATTAAAATTGTCAAAAGAAAAACCCTAATTCTAGATTGATTTTATTTATTGTGAAAAAAGTCAAAGTTAACCTAATTAACTAAATTAATTATATTTAGAATTTATTTACAAAAAATAATTAATAGTGAAATTAATAAATAATAAAAATAAATAATATTTTAGGTTTCTGAATTTATTGTGAAAATAATTAATTTGTTAATTAAATACTAATAATAATGATTAATGAAAAGATTAAATGGAAATTAAAAAAAAGAAAATAATAAAGAAACCAGGGGGTGCTGGGCCAATAGGGGGTGTAGATTGCAATTTTCAAGCCCATTTTTTCAAGCCTGGTTTGACTTTTTGGATCATCTACACGTGGGTTGACCAGGGGTACCATGATCACCATCTCCTGACCATTGGATTTGAGCTTGTGGTCACTTGGCATGCTGAGGCGTGAAGGACATGATGTTCATCCTTTGGAAGCCTGCATATGATCACATGAAACAAAATAATATAAGCGTTCGGGGTGGACCTGGGATTCGAACCCAGGTCCCAATGATTCTTGGACAACGCACTATCCACTAGGCCATTACGCTGCATTTGTTATTATGATGGGCAATGAACATAATATATAAAAATATCAATTATGCTGGAAACATAAAATCACGCGCGCGCTTTTTGAATCATCCAACCAAGAATCAGCACGTAATCGTCTTCCCCAGATTCCCTGTAAAAACAAAGTTAAATAGCGGGGGTTTTTAACCCCCACAAAACATGATGACCAATAATAGCGATTAGCCCTACGCTTAACATAAATATTTCGCGAATATGGCTTTATGTTCGTCTAGCCTCACAATTCCAACCGTATGCATTAGAGGTGCCAATTTTTCCTGGGCTGTAAAGCCCCAATCTGGAAGCTCAAGAACCCTAAATTTCTTCAATGGTAACTTGTGATTCTGGGCATTATAATGCAATTAGCCAATACCATTAGCTTTATATAGACTCAAGCAACACAAAACAATGATTAGAACGTGTTAATTATGCATGAAATATGAGTTTCGATTATGAGAAAAGTATGCAAACCGTGGGACTGTTTAGAGTGATTTCTTGAGCTTTAATGCTTGATTCTGATTGCTACACGTTCCTCACACTTCCAGCAATGTATTGAAATCAACAAATGCCTTTGAATCGTGCTAGAATGCAGAAAACAGTTTTCACTTTTTCTTGGATTTTTTTGAATGTGATTATGGTTTTTCTGCAGCAAATTCACGTCCATGGCATTAGGATTAGTTTGTGTATTTATAGAAGAGCTGAATTAGGTTACAATCTTGCACAAAATATCCATAGAATGATGATTCAATATTTGATTGAAAATCAAATATTTTTGAATCTTTTTGATTGAAGAAACTTGCCAAACTTGGAGATTTTTGTCCCTTTGATTTGCACACGAATTGCCAGCATATCTTGAGCTTGTTTGCTTCACAAAAGATTGAAAAAAATCAAATCTTTGTATTTCCTACATTTTAAATTAATTAAATGAATTAAAATCAATTAAAAATCCAATTAATTAATAAAAAATAAGAAAATAAATTCAAATAATCTAAATGGGTCGTGCATAGGCCTTGGATAAAGTTTCAAGAAGAAATTTGAGGCCCATTAGCAAAAACAAGGTGTTTTGAGCAAAGTTGACTTTTGCAAATTCACAAAAATTTACCAACTTCTCCAATGCATATCTTGCTCAATTTTGATCATATGACATTTTCTTGGACATTTTGGAAAGGTCTTGAAGTCCTCTAACCAATGCCTATGGTCCCATGTCATTTGGATTTACCAATCTCAAGTTATGGCCCTTGACTTAAAGTGTATTTTTGTTGACTTTTGAAATTGACCTATAATGTAGAAATTGATAACTTTTTGTGAGAGAATTTCTTGGACTTGGAATGTGAAGATGAGTTGCAGGAAATGTCAGCCCCTTCAAAATGAGCATTGGATGGAATTTTTATGATGAACCATGAAAAAGTTATGCCCTGGTCAAGATACAGTTGACTTTTCTACTATCCAAAAATAGTAACTTTTTGCATCTTGATGATTTTTGAGCCATGCTTGTGGAATCATGATCAAGATTTGATCAAATGATTATTGTGGACTCAAAATAAGATGTTGACCAAAAATTCTGACTTTTGACTGCAAAATGACCATTTTGCCCCTGTAGTTGACTGTGGATCAAATAGGGCTTTTGACTGTGGAATTTGGCACTGGGAGTCTTGAAACTTGGTATGTAGATGCTTGAGAATGTATGTGGACCTATGAAACTTGATTGAGCCATTGAAAACCCAAAATTTATTGAAGGAACCAAAACCCTAATTTTGACTGGCTTAGGAGGCATTTGGATTGTGCAACCCTTGAGTGGTCTTGAACCATTTGAAGGTGATTCTTGACAAATCTTGAGGAAATATGGGAGGGCAGATTTTGGGGTACAACATCAACAAATATGAAACAATTGTGATTGCTTCTCCCCATATTGAGTTTGGCATGCCCTTTTGTTTCAACATACACCTAGCCATTTACAATATGCTTATATTCCTTATTTTAGCTATACCATTATGTGGAGGTTTATATGGAGCTGTGACCTCATGATCAATCCCATGATGTGCACAAAATTCTTCAAATACCTTATAGGTATATTCTCCTCCACCGCCTGTCCTAAGAACCTTAATCTTCTTCTCACTTTGATTTTCCAGTAATATTTTGAATCTTTTGAAGACTTCAAATACTTCATCTTTGTGTTTGATCATGTAAACCAAAAGTTTCTTGTTGTGCTCATCCTCAAAAGAGACGGAGTATCTATTATCATCAATGGTGTGATCCTCAAAAAGGAATACAAACATATGAGTGAACAACTTCTAAGATGCATGATGATATCGTAGGTAGGTAAGACTTTAAATCATTCATGGATTTCATCCCCACAAAGAAATCTTCACATAGCTTCTCAGGCATTTAAATATTTGGTAGACCAATCACCATTTCTTGTGCAACTAGTTGATTGAGTGATCTAAAAATTAAATGACCAAACCTCAAATGCCGCAACCAACTTTGTTTGTGCTCAACCATAATTTTCAAGCATTGGACTTCTATAGAGATGTTCAAAGTCTTAAAGGTTCTATTCTTTGGTAAATGAGATCTTAAGACTAGCTTATTGCTTGCATTATACAGTTCAAGGACCTAATTCTTAATTATTATTATTGAGAATCCTATATTAATAACTTGCCAACACTTAAAATATTGTGTTTCATACATGGTATATACAATACATCTTCAATTATTGTTGACCTGTCATTACTTATTTTGATGACTGTGTTACCTACTCCTTCCGCTTTCAATGATCTAATGTCATTAAGTATGATATTACTTCTCCTTGTATCATCAAATTGTATTACCCATGCCTTATGACCAGTCATACGATTAGAGCACCCATTGTCAAAGAACCATGTCTTAGATTATGAATAATCATCTGAAACTGGAGCCATAAAGACTAGAGTTTCAAAGGCATATGAATCCTATTATACCATATTTACTTCATCAACATTTTTATGTTTAGCTAGTCATTTTCTTTTTTTGTATCAATAATCCTTGGCCATGTGACCCAATTTCTCACATTTATAACATTGCATAGTTTTTTTTTATAATTAAATTTATCTTTATGATTTGAAGCCCCTCCTTCTCTCTAAGAGAATTCAGGCTTCTCATCATTCTTCTGCTTTTGAGAGTGAGGCCAATAACCTTTATTGTTATTTCCATTGTTATTTTTTCTTTGAATTTTCCAAAACTAACATGCTTCTTCCAAGTCTGAGCTTGGAATGCCTGAATAGATTCTTGGACACCTTTACTTTCAATTATTCTCAATCCACATACTTCCAATGATCCTACAAGTTCTTCCAACATCATTGTAGACAAATCACTATATTATTGAATAGCCATAATGACATGACCAAAATGAGAAGTCAATGTTCTCATAAGCTTCTCAATGATCACATTATATGTTATTGTTTCACCATAACTCTTTATCAAGTGAACAAGATTCTTCATCTTTGACTCATACCCTGTGACTTTCTCATTATTTCCCATCTACAACAACTTATACTGACTTCATAAAGATTTCAAATTTATAGTTTTTACTTTCTCACCTCCTTCATAATATTTGACAAGAATATCTTATGCCTCTTTCGCAGAGTCATCATGAGCAATCCTATCAAAGCTTGCATCATTAACCTATGATTGAATGCAAAATGACACTGTGATCGGTGGATCTGGAACTGATTGTTTAACGTTGGTTCGCGAAATGTCGCGGAAGCAAGAGTCGCCACCGTCTTTTATTTTCTCCAAATGGAAAGGACAAAAGCACAGAAAAATTCCTTATAGAGATTGCTCTCGGTTCGGGAGGTAGGTTATAGAAAGGGAAGGTGTTAGCACCCTTTCTATCCATGGTTATCCATGGGCTCTTAGATACTTGCTCATTTTTGTTTTCAAAAGGTTTGTTTGCTTTTCAATGGTGGGTTTTAAAAAGTTTCTTTGAAAATTCCAGTTCGACTCTTGTATCGGTCCTCAAGAGTGTTTGAAAAATTGCTTTCAAAAGCTTTTTGAAAAGGTGTCGGTGTGAAAAGTGTTTTGATTTGTTTTGAAATTAGAGCAAGTATCTAGAGTCGTCTACCTACCCTAAGGAATTCGTCTGTGTAGATGTCCTTGAAGTAGTGCCATCCCACCATTGAGAGGTAGGTAGCACCACCGTTGGAGGTGTTCGGGTCAATTCGAAGGTTCGGGACATGGTGATCATCGGAGCCATAGGAAGATACCTTAGAAGCTACCCTCATGCCAGGTTCCCGGATCATGAGGACTTACTAAGACATCCTCTACTCGACAATCACCTTTCGAGAGGCAAGGCAACAGTGAGGCGTACCCTAGGGGTGGTGTGTGATTTGTGTGTCGTTTTCAGATATTTTGTCTTGTTCATGTCATGGATGATCTACGCTTTTGTTTTTATTTTAACATTCATTCTTGCATGCAATTTATTAGCAGTTAAAAGTTGCGAGAAATTAAAAGTTCCTAAACTATTACAAAGGCGCGGGTCCACATCGCCAAATTTAATCCAGGACCCGATTTGACATAAAATAAAGGAAAGTGCGAGAAATATAAATTTACACGGCTTTGGGAGAATTACATTAATATTATAAGAAAAGAAATAAATGCGCGAATTGGAATTAAAATCGAAAGCGAGGGCGTTGGACCCTTTTTAATGAAATTAAATTGTAATTATGAAATTAATTAAATTAAAATGAAAAGAAATTATTTTTGAGGGTTTTTTGTATTTATGGTTTTTTATGAGAATTAAATGAAATTTAAACCTAATTCTAGCTATTTTTTAATTTATTAAGAAAAACATTAAAATTTAACCTAAAATTAGACCTAATTAATTAATGCAATTTTATTTACAAAAATATATAATTAATTATTAATAGGGTGAAAAGGAAAAGGTAAAAATAATCAAAACCCTAATTCTACAAATTTTATGTTTATTAAGAAAAAAGTCAAAATTAATCCTAAAATTGAAAACTAAATTGATTAATGATTTTTATTTGCAAAAATAAGTTTTAAATGAAATATATTTTATTTTTTGTCTTTTCTGATTTTTTACTACTTTTATATTTTATGAAAATAAATTAAATTAAAGAACTTAAAGGAAATTAATTAAAACAAATAAAAATAGAAAAGATAGGAAAAGGAATAAAAAGCAAACCATGGGGGGTTCTGTCCCCAAACTGGAGGTATATTCCTAGCAATTCTGGCCCAATAGCCTTTGGCCTGGTTGACTTTTCAGTATTCACGTGTGTGGACGTTGACTGGGACGTATCATAGGCTTTGAATCTGGGCCATAGGATGAACGCAGTGGGACGTGTGGCATATTGAGATTATGGGCGCATGATGATCATCAGGGAGCAAGCTGCACAGGATGATATTAGAAGAAAAATATAGGGAAAGGGAGGGGGACCTGGGATCGAACCCAGGTCCTACTGTTTACCAAATCACACGCCTGCCAGCTGAGCTACCAACGCACTTTGAATATATAATAGAAAACAAATACCATAAAGCAAAACAAGAGTTAGTGGGTGATTTTAGCGCGAAATTCAAATGAACCAACTATCGCCTTACACCTCATCTTCTTCTTCCTTGTTGCGCTTTACCTGAAATAAAAGTCAATTGAATAGCGGGGGTTTTAAACCCCCCAAAATATGCCCTTTTCAAAAATAGCGATTAGGCCATCTTGCTTCATAAATTGGGCGCGACTGCTGCATTCGATTCGTCCAAGTGTCCTGATTTTGACCATGGCCCTGAGATGTTCTAATTTTACAAGATGCATAAACGCCCAATTTCACAGCTTGGTAACCCTAATAATCGTCCATGGTGAAATCGCGTATGGGCAAGCAAAACTCAATCAAACTATATGGTTAGCTTTAGAATCAATCAATTAGTATGAATCCACAAGAAAAATGCAATGGGAATGCTTGAAAATTGAAATACGAATATGAATAAAATGTGAAAAATCTTGAGTTCTGTATACCAATTCTGGGCGTTAGGGATGTGGAAAACGATTCAAGAAGCTTCCTTGACACTTTTGCAAACTATTGGGATTGTTATTTTTCTCTGAATCGTGCTAGAATAGGGTTTTCAGTTTTCAACTTTTTTGACAAAAACTCAAACTTTGCTCTTGGTTTCTGGCGCAGCTTTCATGTTCTCAGCACTAGGGTTTGCATGAGTATAAGTATTGGAACGATTAGGGTTGAGTTTTTGGTCCAAAGAATCAAAGCATTGATGTACAAGATATTGGATTTTCATGCATATATTTTTCAATCTTTTGCATGCATATTTGATACCAATCATGTCCAATCAACTTGATTCTTTCCCTATTTGATCATGCACGAAATCTTGAGGTTATTCCATGCATAAAAAGATTTAAAAAGTTTGCTTTGGTATTTTCCACATATTTATTTTAATTAAATGAATTATTAGCAATTAAAAATTCAAATAAATAAATAAAAATGATGAATAACTTCCCTTTGGGCCAAATGGTCGTGCACATGCTTTGGATGATGGATTTTGGAAGAAAATGTGGCCCATTAGCAATTTTAAGGCATTTGAAGCAAAGTTGACTTTTCAAAATATCCAAAAATTTCCCAACTTCCACAAGGCATATCTTGCTCAATTTTTAAGCTTTGCTCATGTTCTTGGACATTTTGGAAAGGTCTTGAAGTCCTCTAACCAATGCCTTTGGTCCCATGTCATTTTGATTTACCAATCTCATGTTATAGCCTTTGACTTAAAGTCCCTTTTTGTTGACTTTTGAAAATGACCTATAATGTTGAAATTGATAACTTTTTGTGAGAGCATTTCTTGGACTTGAAGTGTGAAGAGGAGTTGTAGGAAATATCTTTCTCTTCAAAATGGGCTTTGGATGGAATTTTTCTGATAATCCATGTGGAAGTTATGCCTTGGTCAAGTTACAGTTGACTTTTTCAACTGTCCAAATATGGAAACTTTTGCATCTTGAGACTTTTTGAGCCAAGCTTTGATAATCATGATCAAGCATTGATAAAATGATGTTTTTGGCCTCAAAATGAGATGTTGACCAAAAATTTGATCTTTTGACTGTCAAATGACCATTTTGCCCATGCAGTTGACTGTAGTGCAATTAGGGTTTTTGACTGTGCAATTTTGTGTTGTAAGTCTTGAAACTTGGCATGAGGATGCTTGACCATGTTTATAGGCAAGTGGGACTTGATTGGACCCTTGGAAACTCCATTTTCTTTGTCAGAACCAAAACCCTAGTTTTTTACTGTTAGGAGGCCCTTGAACTGTGCAACCCTTGGGGAATTTTGAAGCATGCTCTTTGCAATTCTTGAAGAATATGGGAGGGCAAATTTTGGGGTACAACAGTTGCCCCTGTTCAATCTTCTTAGACCTGAGGATGCAGATTGGCTGACGTGCCTTTCGTAATCTGAAGGTGGAAGATGATTGAACACTAGAGTGCCCAGAAATTTGCGCTCACATAGTAGTGTGATGATGGGAATGGGCTTATAGATGCCATTTGGATATTGATGGATAGGATGATGGGCTTATAGATGCCATGCTGAGAGATGATGGAAGGTGGATGGGCTTATAGATGCCATCTGGAGGTTGATCGCATAAGAGATTCCTTAGCGAGAATTTGCGTACCTGCAAAAGAAAATGATACCTGGCATGCTACAGGAGCTGGTCTTCAAATTCTTTGTATAGATGTATCCTGACTGGTTACAGGAGCTGGATCTGGAGCTTCAAAAAGGTGATGATTGAACCAGGGATGGTTACTACCTCACCAGGAACGGTGAGAGAACCTTGGGCGATTTCAACCTCAACAGTAACACTGAGAGAATCTGGGGACGATTACTACCTCCGCAGTAACGGGGAGAGAACCATAGGCGACTTCAACCTCAACAGTATCATTGAGAGAATCTTGGACGACTTCAACCTCAACAGTAACGCTGAGAGAATCTGGGACGATTACTACCTCCGCAGTAACGGGGAGAGAACCATAGGCGACTTCAACCTCAACAGTATCATTGAGAGAATCTTAGACGACTTCAACCTCAACAGTAACGCTGAGAGAATCTGGGGACGATTACTACCACCGCAGTAACGGGGAGAGAACCACATGCGACTTCAACCTCAACAGTATCATTGAGAGAATCTTGGATAACTTCTACTTCAACAGTAACGCTGAGAGAATCTTGGGGCGATTACTACCTCCGCAGTAACGGGGAGAGAACCACAGGCGACTTCAACCTCAATAGTATTATTGAGAGAATCTTGGATAACTTCTACTTCAACAGTAACGCTGATAGAATCTTGGGTGACTTCAACCTCAACAGTATCATTGAGAGAATCTTGGGCGATTACTACCTCCACAGTAACGGGGAGAGAACCACATGCGACTTCGACCTCAACAGTATCATTGAGAGAATCTTGGATATCTTCTACTGAGTCTTCATCAGGAAAATCTTTTAGGGGTCTATTTAGCTGGACTAGAGAAGGCCTTTGACTGGATAAGAAACAGAAAAATCTTAGGGTCGATTTAACTGAACCGGTCTAGGTCTTGAAATCTTCAACTGGATAAGAAACAGGGAGATCTTTGGGTCGATCTGACTGAGCCAGAGAAGGCCTTGGACTGGATAAGAAATAGGAAAATCTTAGGGTCGATTTAACTGAACCAGTCTAGGTCTTGAAATGTAGCTGAGAACTTAACTGGATCTTTCCTGAAAGGTAAAGGTCAGTCATATGTCATGCATGATATGGATCAAGCAAAGATGTTCTCAACATAAATGAGATTTGTAAGGTATGATGCATTTATGCATGCTATAATGTATGGAAATGCGATGTTTATGAATGTATGTTTGTCGTCTAGGAAAGTAAATCCTTGACGGGTGCCAGGAAGTCACTCTTGGGCTGATGTTTGAAGAATAGATCTTTGCTTTCGTTGGGGATGATAGTTGCAAGAATACCGGTAGGAGAAGATAACTCCGTTGGGGATAAACTTGGCGAATGGATTACTCTGCGGGGAGAAAAGTACTCTGACGATCTTGCTGGGAAGCAATACTCTGTGGGGAGAGATATTTTGCTGGAATGTCGATGGTAACTTCGCTGGGGATACCATCGATAAGTTATGTTGGGAGTGCTAATAGACTTCACTGGGGATAAGAAGACTTCGTCGAGGACGCTCTTTCCGTGGCTTTTGGCTGAGGATAACCTAGTTATATCCTGGTAAGGAAATAACTCTTTGAATAAAGCCGGGAGACGCGTTCGTGCTCTGCAGGGGATAAGCTTCCAGAATCTACTGTGGATAAGCTTGCTGCTGGGGAGATGATTCAAACTGTCATGAGGAAATCTTGAACTATACTGGACTCTCCTGGGGAAATTTTTTATATGTATTGGGGAAGTGGCTCCGCCGGATGTCTGTATACCGCCGGGGAACAATCTTAGATCAAGACTGTCGGGGATGCTTGTTAGGAATGTTCGTATATTGCGCTGAGGAATGTTGAGATCTGCTGGGGATAATCCAACTTCCTTAAGGCTGATGGTATAGCTTGGGGAGAGTGCATTGACTTGCTGGTTTACTCTCTGGGGAATTAAGGTATATTGGTTATTCTTCGGCCGAACCTATCTTAGTACCTGGGTGGACAAAGCAATTAGATCGTTTGGACAACTCATCATTGCCCCTGTTTCTGAGGTGGGAGAGGAAGACCTGTGAAGGTGTTTGATGACTGCCGTTTGACAAATCTTCTTCTGGTAGGCAAGTGACGAGATACCGGGACATAGTCGTACGCTTTAATCCCTAAATTTTTCCTGGACCGCCCTTTCGGGTTTTCAGTCCACCGGGATACCTATTTTTGCCCAAGCCGCCTTTTCAGGTTTTCGACTTGCCGGGTGTACAGATTTTTTCATTTCATCCCTCATTTTGCCCGAACCCTTTTGGTTCGCCGGGAAGCCCTTATTTTTGCCTAGGTATGTCAACCTAGCGGGTCTTAGATTATGCGTAGTATTCTTTTCGACTATATCCATGCTCTCAGAATGTAGGGAGTTGCCCCTGTTAGAAGTGTTTTGTCATGCCCCAGAAGGTGCTTGATCAGGCAAGATTCGTTGTTGGAATGCCCCAAGTGACTCAGGTGGAGATTTGCCCCTGGCTATTTGGCATTTTGAGATATTCCTTGAATCTTGATTGGACTTCCCCAGATGATGGACAATGATCATGTCTGCCCCTTGATTGGAAGTGCTTTTGTTCACTAGGTATTCATCGTGTGAATTTCTATGTTGTTCAAACAAAAAGTCATATGCAAACAAAGTTATGTTAAAAATGCAAAGCTTATGTCTGTCTTTGGAGATTTTGAAAATGCATTCTTTTTCATAAAACAAGTGAATGTTTGTAAAACGTGATGTCAACTCTGTATTTACCGTAAGCCTTAAGGAGTCAGGATACCTTTCGTAACAGTATGCTTTCGAACTAACCCATGCTTCAGCTAGGACTTTTAAGGGTTATAACGTGGCCTGGTTCATGGTTTAAGAAACAAAGGATAAAGGCTCAAATTATTTGTACCCACCCGTTCTTCGTGATGTTCTTCAAACCTAAGCTCAGTTGATCGTGCATTAGACCTTGTTTGAGTCTTTGTCCTGATGTTCCAATGATGGTTCAGATATTGACTATTGACAGTTTATTTATTTGGATAGGCAGTCATTTCCTTTTGGGTTGAGGGTTTGTAGGACCTCTTTCTTTTTTGATTTTGTTATCCCTATTTTTTGCCTGAACTGTTTCCTTTTGTGGAATTACAGTCAGCGGGATGCCCCAGTTTCGTAAGTCTTCTTCATAGGTATTGACTTAATGGGCCCTTTTTTTTATTTTGAGAAGTAATGACTGCCTATCTTTATGATTGTTCGGAACCATCACTGTCTTTCTTTGTTTTGTAAGGACCTCTTTGGTGCCATTTGTTATGCACTTGGATCAATTGAGAGACTACCCTGCCCCAGGTTATGATTAAGGGTTTTAAATTTCGAAAAGAAAAACTCCTACTTCTTTGGCTCAGAGGGGTTGACGAGGGATTATCATCCTTATAACTCCGGTGTTTAGGGATTGAAACAATGCCTGTACCTCATCAGCGGGGTCCGTTCAAAAGCATACTGTAAAGATCATGGTATCGTTTTTGTCATCCTCCCTCAAGAGGCTTAGAATTATTAATCGAGCGTTGATCATTAGAAAAAATATGAAAATAATTTGCATATAGTGAATACGAATATATTGCTTCAAAACAGACATATGCGATGCATTAATGGAATAACAACGTTTAATATGAGCAAATGTTTGAACAAAAGAAAATTACAACTTGAAAATCCTAATGAACAAAAGTCGTTTCATCTCAGGGCTTGTTACTTCAACTGGTGCATCCGATAGGGATGGCAGGAGCATTCAGCTTGGCCCATCTGGGTGAAATCCACAGATCTTTCCTCGATCAGGTCTTGGATCCTATTCTTCAGAGCCCAACAGTCGTCGATGTCATGGCCTGGACTGCCAGAGTGGTATGCACATCTTTCCTTAGACTTGTATTTTGGGGAGGCTGTGTTGAGATTCTTAGGAGGGTCCCTTAACGTCACCAGATTCAACCTCAACAATTGTTGTAAAGCTTGAGATGGTGACACGTTGAGCTTGGTGAACTGCCTTTTAGGCTTGTCTGGTTTGCTCTGATCAGTCTGTTGTTCTGGGCGAGGTCGTTGTTGGACCTGTGAAGTAGTAGCAGCTTGGAGAGGCCCAAACCTTTGACTTCTTGGAAGTTGATTAATGACCGGGTCCCTGACTTGGGCTGGTTGCTTCATGTCTTGATGAAGTTGACTGATCATGGCCCTCAGCTTTCCTTGCTCCTGAGCTAAACTTTGGATGAGGGCCCTTTGCCCCAGCATCTGGGTTTTCAATGTGTCTACCTCAGCTTGTAGACGTTTCAGCCGTTCGTCCTTGTCGTCCTCAGCACTGTTCCTGACCAAAGTCCTCGTGAGAAGTGTCCTCAACTCTTCCTGCCCCTTGGATAGGCTTAGGAAGATCTCCTTGAACTGATTCTCTTGAGTGTGAAGGTCCTGGTTATCTTGTTGGGAAGCCATTGCTGAAATAAACAGCGGGAAAGGTAAGTGATCTGCAACAAGGGTACCTGTCATGCAATGATGTGTATGACATGCATGTAATGTTTTCAAGGACCTCGCGGGATAAACAAAAGATTGTTAGAATTGGGATCCGATAGTTTGATTGAAGGAACTGCATGTTGTTGAGAGTCCTTCTCCAAAGGGTCAAAGGGTCACCATATCCAGTGGGTCATAGCCCCGGACAATCTTGGCTCGGGGAACCTTCTTCAAGTGTCAAAGCTCACCATATCCAGTGGGTCATAGCCCCTGACAGCTTTGGCTAGAGGAAAATAAATCCTCTTTGCCCCTTGCTAGATGTTTGATTTATCATGACCTGCATCACAAGCCTTTGAGATCCTTGAAATGGGTTAGGATGTATGCAATGGTATGATGTCATGATGCATGGGGTAATATGGATAAACCCTGTTATGAGCCCTTATTAAGGACTATAAACAAAACCTGCAAGCAAACTCAGTAAACCCTGTTATGAGTCCTAATTAAGGACTATAAACAAAACCTGCAAGAAACTCAAGTGTCAGACAACAAGCATGCAAATAGTCAAGTTGGAAGGCACACAAGTCACACAAGAGAAACCCTTAGAGTTCAGGCCAGCATGGGGTCTGGGTATTACCCTCTTGAAGTTGGTGGGCTCAACCTGTCCTATCAGAAGTAACCGGGTTCTAAGGGTCCCAATATCACGGGATTGCTTTCATTGTTCATCGTTTCGATTTAGCCACTGAACTGGCGACGAAATATTCCAGGAAAGCAACCCTCAATTGAGTGTAGTATCGAGTATCAACCAACCTCGGACTGCACCAAAGTCAGTTATCTCACTACCCTAAAGAGGCCAAGATAGTTCAATTAAGGTTCCTAAGGTCTGTTGATGCTTCACGACACCACGCGGAGGCCCCGTACTCTCCTTGACTGAACTCAAGGGTCACTGGTACACACCAAAGTGCCACATCAACGTAGCAGACTGTTTCAACCATGTTGGTATACCCCGCATAGTTCCCTCACAGCCTTGTTGCTACTTTCTAAGAAGGTATCCCCAGATCCGGGTTTAGGATCTATAGAACTCCCAAGCAACCCACAATTTAAAGCAAGCAAGTCAATACAATTGAAAACACAGTTATGAACTAAGCCCTAAGGTACACCTCACTTTAAGTTAATTCCCCAGCAGAGTCGCCAGTTCTGTGATCGATGGATCTGGAACTGACTGTTTAACGCTGGTTCGCGAAATGTCGCGGAAGCAAGAGTCGCCACCGTCTTTTATTTTCTCCAAATGGAAAGGACAAAAGCACAGAAAATTTCCTTATAGAGATTGCTCTCGGTTCGGGAGGTAGGTTATAGAAAGGGAAGGTGTTAGCACCCTTTCTATCCATGGTTATCCATGGGCTCTTAGATACTTGCTCATTTGTGTTTTCAAAAGGTTTGTTTGCTTTTCAATGGTGGGTTTTAAAAAGTTTCTTTGAAAATTCCAGTTCGACTCTTGTATCGGTCCTCAAGAGTGTTTGAAAAATTGCTTTCGAAAGCTTTTTGAAAAGGTGTCGGTGTGAAAAGTGTTTTGATTTGTTTTGAAATTAGAGCAAGTATCTAGAGTCGTCTACCTACCCTAAGGAATTCGTCTGTGTAGATGTCCTTGAAGTAGTGCCATCCCACCATTGAGAGGTAGGTAGCACCACCGTTGGAGGTGTTCGGGTCAATTCGAAGGTTCGGGACATGGTGATCACCGGAGCAATAGGAAGATACCTTAGAAGCTACCCTCATGCCAGGTTCCCGGATCATGAGGACTTACTAAGACATCCTCTACTCGACAATCACCTTTCGAGAGGCAAGGCAACAGTGAGGCGTACCCTAGGGGTGGTGTGTGATTTGTGTGTCGTTTTCATATATTTTGTCTTGTTCATGTCATGGATGATCTACGCTTTTGTTTTTATTTTAACATTCATTCTTGCATGCAATTTATTAGCAGTTAAAAGTTGCGAGAAATTAAAAGTTCCTAAACTATTACAAAGGCGCGGGTCCACATCGCCAAATTTAATCCAGGACCCGATTTGACATAAAATAAAGGAAAGTGCGAGAAATATAAATTTACACGGCTTTGGGAGAATTACATTAATATTATAAGAAAAGAAATAAATATGCGAATTGGAATTAAAATCGAAAGCGAGGGCGTTGGACCCTTTTTAATGAAATTAAATTGTAATTATGAAATTAATTAAATTAAAATGAAAAGAAATTATTTTTGAGGGTTTTTTGTATTTATGGTTTTTTATGAGAATTAAATGAAATTTAAACCTAATTCTAGCTATTTTTTAATTTATTAAGAAAATCATTAAAATTTAACCTAAAATTAGACCTAATTAATTAATGCAATTTTATTTACAAAAATATATAATTAATTATTAATAGGGTGAAAAGGAAAAGGTAAAAATAATCAAAACCCTAATTCTACAAATTTTATGTTTATTAAGAAAAAAGTCAAAATTAATCCTAAAATTGAAAACTAAATTGATTAATGATTTTTATTTGCAAAAATAAGTTTTAAATGAAATATATTTTATTTTTTGTCTTTTCTGATTTTTTACTACTTTTATATTTTATGAAAATAAATTAAATTAAAGAACTTAAAGGAAATTAATTAAAACAAATAAAAATAGAAAAGATAGGAAAAGGAATAAAAAGCAAACCATGGGGGGTTCGGTCCCCAAACTGGAGGTATATTCCTAGAAATTCTGGCCCAATAGCCTTTGGCCTGGTTGACTTTTCAGTATTCACGTGTGTGGACGTTGACTGGGACGTATCCTAGGCTTTGAATCTGGGCCATAGGATGGACGCAGTGGGACGCGTGGCATATTGAGATTATGGGCGCATGATGATCATCAGGGAGCAAGCTGCACAGGATGATATTAGAAGAAAAATATAGGGAAAGGGAGGGGGACCTGGGATCGAACCCAGGTCCTGCTGTTTACCAAATCACA
Source organism: Vicia faba (assembly GCA_948472305.1). Classification (NCBI taxonomy): domain Eukaryota; kingdom Viridiplantae; phylum Streptophyta; class Magnoliopsida; order Fabales; family Fabaceae; genus Vicia; species Vicia faba. The sequence continues at coordinate 597,092,604 of OX451741.1, read as the reverse complement.
CACCTGCCAGCTGAGCTACCAACGCACTTTGAATATATAATAGAAAACAAATACCATAAAGCAAAACAAGAGTTAGTGGGTGATTTTAGCGCGAAATTCAAATGAACCAACTATCGCCTTACACCTCATCTTCTTCTTCCTTGTTGCGCTTTACCTGAAATAAAAGTCAATTGAATAGCGGGGGTTTTAAACCCCCCCAAAATATGCCCTTTTCAAAAATAGCGATTAGGCCATCTTGCTTCATAAATTGGGCGCGACTGCTGCATTCGATTCGTCCAAGTGTCCTGATTTTGACCATGGCCCTGAGATGTTCTAATTTTACAAGATGCATAAACGCCCAATTTCACAGCTTGGTAACCCTAATAATCGTCCATGGTGAAATCGCGTATGGGCAAGCAAAACTCAATCAAACTATATGGTTAGCTTTAGAATCAATCAATTAGTATGAATCCACAAGAAAAATGCAATGGGAATGCTTGAAAATTGAAATACGAATATGAATAAAATGTGAAAAATCTTGAGTTCTGTATACCAATTATGGGCGTTAGGGATGTGGAAAACGATTCAGGAAGCTTCCTTGACACTTTTGCAAACTATTGGGATTGTTATTTTTCTCTGAATCGTGCTAGAATAGGGTTTTCAGTTTTCAACTTTTTTGACAAAAACTCAAACTTTGCTCTTGGTTTCTGGCGCAGCTTTCATGTTCTCAGCACTAGGGTTTGCATGAGTATAAGTATTGGAACGATTAGGGTTGAGTTTTTGGTCCAAAGAATCAAAGCATTGATGTACAAGATATTGGATTTTCATGCATATATTTTTCAATCTTTTCCATGCATATTTGATACCAATCATGTCCAATCAACTTGATTCTTTCCCTATCTGATCATGCACGAAATCTTGAGGTTATTCCATGCATAAAAAGATTTAAAAAGTTTGCTTTGGTATTTTCCACATATTTATTTTAATTAAATGAATTATTAGCAATTAAAAATTCAAATAAATAAAAAAAAATGATGAATAACTTCCCTTTGGGCCAAATGGTCGTGCACATGCTTTGGATGATGGATTTTGGAAGAAAATGTGGCCCATTAGCAATTTTAAGGCATTTGAAGCAAAGTTGACTTTTCAAAATATCCAAAAATTTCCCAAATTCCACAAGGCATAGCTTGCTCAATTTTTAAGCTTTGCTCATGTTCTTGGACATTTTGGAAAGGTCTTGAAGTCCTCTAACCAATGCCTTTGGTCCCATGTCATTTTGATTTACCAATCTCAAGTTATGGCCTTTGACTTAAAGTCCCTTTTTGTTGACTTTTGAAAATGACCTATAATGTTGAAATTGATAACTTTTTGTGAGAGCATTTCTTGGACTTGAAGTGTGAAGAGGAGTTGTAGGAAATATCTTTCTCTTCAAAATGGGCTTTGGATGGAATTTTTCTGATAATCCATGTGGAAGTTATGCCTTGGTCAAGTTACAGTTGACTTTTTCAACTGTCCAAATATGGAAACTTTTGCATCTTGAGACTTTTTGAGCCAAGCTTTGATAATCATGATCAAGCATTGATCAAATGATGTTTGTGGCCTCAAAATGAGATGTTGACCAAAAATTTGATCTTTTGACTGTCAAATGACCATTTTGCCCATGCAGTTGACTGTAGTGCAATTAGGGTTTTTGACTGTGCAATTTTGTGCTGTAAGTCTTGAAACTTGGCATGAGGATGCTTGACCATGTTTATAGGCAAGTGGGACTTTATTGGACCCTTGGAAACTCCCTTTTCTTTGTCAGAACCAAAACCCTAGTTTTTGACTGTTAGGAGGCCCTTGAACTGTGCAACCCTTGGGGAATTTTGAAGCATGCTCTTTGCAATTCTTGAAGAATATGGGAGGGCAAATTTTGGGGTACAACAGACACCTTGTAATCCTTCTTCTTATAATCTTTGTGAAGAGTGTGTTAAGCTTCAGTTGTGTTGGTTGTAAGCTCATGGACGCTATTCATAACCACTTAGAGAGTATCTTGAAAGCAACAAAAAAAAAGACTTCATCTATTTATGTTGTTGTTCCTAATTCTTGCCTTTAATATATATATATATATATATGTATGTATGTATATATGTATGTATGTATGTATATATATATATATATATATATATATATATATATATATATATATATATATATATATATATATATATATATATATATATATATATATATATATATATATATATATATATATATATATATATATATATATATATATATATATATATATATATATATATATATATATATATATATATATATATATATATATATATATATATATATATATATATATATATACAATTTAGATTTCTCATGGTACCATGAACTTCAAGAAGTTGTTTTAGTGTTCCTTTTCTTGTTATCTTCCTCTTCTTCAATTTATGGTATGTTCTCTATTTCATCCCCTTTACCACCATTCTTATTTAATTTTAGGTTTTGGTTTTGTTAAGTGTTTATATTATTGTAAATTAACCTCTAGTATATTGAGGAATGTAGTAGTTTGCAAGCATATGAGAGAGTGTTATTGTATATAACCATGTTAGTGAGTTGTGATTGAACATCTAGTATGTTGAGGAATGTAAGTAGTTGCAAGAATATATCAGAGTTATCTTGTATATAACCATATTAGTAAGTTTTGATTGAGTGATATTGATATTGTTTTTATATTAATGTGATTAAATGATATTGAGATTGTTTCATTCTTTTTATGTTGTTGTATTGATTCTATAAGATTTTGATATAAATTTCTGAATTTATTATGGATCGTAGTTGGATGAAAGTTGATAGATCAAGTATGGTGTATGAGAAGGAGTTCTTGAATTCCTTGAATACGTAGAACAAAATCTTCCCAACAATAACGGTCTCTTTTATTGTCTTTATGTTATTTATAGGAATATAAAAAAAATTCAAAGAAGTCGGGCATAGACATCTTCCGGTTTAGATGGAGTCAAGAATAGATTTCTTTCTGATACTCTTTTGGAAAAATTCAGGCATAGACTCTTTCTGTTACCTCTTCTAGTTGCAGTCGTGTGTATACATCTTCTAGTTCGGGTGAAATCAGACGTAGATTTCTTTTTGATGGTCTTTTTGGAAAAGTCTGACGTAGACTCTTTTCGGTACCTTTTATATTTGAAGTCGGGCATAGACATCTTCAAGTTCGCATGAAATCAGGCGTATATTTCTTTTTGATGCTCTTTTTGGAAAAGTCAGACGTAGGCTCTTTCTGGTACCTCTCCTATTTGATGTCGGGCGTAGACATCTACTAGTTCAGATGAAATCAGACGTAGATTTCTTTCTGATGCTCTTTTTGAAAAGTCAGGCGTAGACACTTTCCGTTACCTCTTCTAGTTGAAGTCCGGCGTAGACATCTTCTAGTTCAGATAAAATCTAGCGTAGATTTCTTTCTGATACTCTTTGGGAAAAATTCAGACATAGACTCTTTCTGGTACCTATTCTGGTTAAATTCAGGTGTAGACATCTTCTGGTTCAGATGGAATCCAGCGTAGACTTCTACCTAATACTCTTTTGGAAAAAGTAGGGCATAAGCTCTTTCCAGTACCTCTTCTGGTTGAAGTCGGGCGTAGACATCTTCCGGTTCAGATGGAATCAAGTGTAGATTTCTTTCTGATACTCTTTTTGAAAAATTCAGGCATATACTCTTTCTGATACCTCTTCTAGTTGAAGTCGGGAGTAGATATCTTCTAGTTTGGATTTAATCATGCGTAGATTTATTACTAATGCTCTTTTTGGAAAACGTCAGACGTAGACTCTTTCTGGTACCTTTTCTAGTTGAATTCGGGCGTATACATCTTCTAGTTCGGATGAAATCAGGCGTAGATTTCTTTCTGATGCTCTTTTTGGAAAAAGTCAGACGTAGACTTTTTCTGGTACCTCTCCTAGTTGAAATTGGGCGTAGACATCTACTAGTTCGAATGAAATTAGGAGTAGATTTCTTTCTGGTGCTCGTTTTGGAAAAGTCGGGCGTAGACTCTTTCTGGTACCTCATCTAGTTGAAGTCGGGCGTAGACATCTACTAGTAAGGATGAAATCAGGCGTATATTTCTTTCTGGTGCTCTTTTTGGAAAAGTCGGGTGTAGACTCTTTTCGGTACCTCTTCTAGTTGAAGTCGGGCATAGACATCTTCTAGTTCAGATAAACGTAGATTTATTCTGATTATTCTTTTGGACAAAGTCAGGCGTAAATTCGTTCCAAATACATCTTCTAAGACAAAGTCGGTCGTAGACTTAGTCTGATTTTCTTATTAATATTTATCCTGGATGGAATCTATAAGACAATCTCTAACGACTCTCCTTCACCTATCCAAATGGCATATTTAAGCCCATTCCCCGTATAATTAACCAACAATGTTACTTGGTGCACATGCGAGTGCAGATTTGTGGGCACTTAAGTATTCAATCATCTTCTACCTTCAAGTCAAGAGTGACGAACATGCCAATCTAACTCTTCAGGTTTAAGAATATTGAACAGGGACAGCTATTGTACCCCAAAATTTTCCCTCCCATTTTTTAAGACGATTAATTCAAGACACCTCCTCATACTCATAAAGGTCTCAAGTGTTCAAGGCTACTCAAGGGTTGACAAGTCAATTCTCCTCCTAAACAATGGGTCCATGACTAGGGTTTTATGTTTTTCAATGAATTTTGGGCTTCAAAGGTCTCAAGTGGTTTCCATGGTTCTCCATAGGTCTTCAACTATTCTCATGTCAAGTTTCAAGCCATGAATCACAAGTTTGCTCAGCCAATAGCTGAGATGATTGAAAATCAACTATATGGGGTAAAAAGTCAACTATAGTCAACATACTGTCAAACTTCAAGATTTTTTGTCAACATCAACATTTTGAAGTGATACTCATCATTTGATCAAGGGTTGATCATGATTCCTCAAGGAAAGCCCTCAAATCATCAAAAGTCAAAAATTATCAAATTAGGGTCTCCTTAGAAGAAGTCAACTGAACTTTGACCAAGCATAACTTTCAAATGCTTCATCAACTTTTTCCCAACCAAAGACCATTTTGAAGGAAATCCAATTCTCTACAACTTTGTATTTTTATTCTCAAGTCCAAAAAGAGCTTCAATTGAGAGATATGAGCCCATACACTATAGGTCATTTCAAAAGACAACAAAAAGACACTTTTTGTCAAGGAAACTTGCATCAAGATAACATCTTCAAATGCAAAAATGATCAAAAGATAAATTGAAGAATACATATTTATATTATTAAAAAGTCAAATATCATCTTCGAAAGATGAAAATTGAGAGAGTTATGACCATTTCAAGTTGGAAAATTTTGGTGAAATGCATGAAATGCAAAGTGAGTAAACTTAAAATTTTGAACTAGTGGGCCTAACTTTTGATGTTCAAACATGTTCCCAATGTGTTAAAGGACCTCTAAATACATTCAAATATTTTTAGGATTTTTATTTATTTTATTTGAATTTGTATTTATTTAAATGCAAATAAATCAAATAAAATGTAAAAGCATTGGGCCAAGGCGCATGGGCTGTTGATTTCAATCACATGGAGGCCCAAGAACACATGCCAAACATTCCAAAACCGTGAGAGACCTATATGGAAGTGTTGTACCCCAAAATTTTCCCTCCCATTTCATCAACATTTTCTCATCACAAGACTCTTGGAACTAAAGATCAAGCTAGGGTTTGCTCTGCTCAAGACACTTATTTGCACTGTTGACCTAAATTAGGGTTTGAGTTTGCACAAGGATGTTTTGACCCACAATGCCCAAATGGACTTTCATACTTCATGTTGGACTCACAAGTTTATCCCTACCAAGTTTCAAGCCTTGATTCAAATTTTTTTGCCCAGTCAATGGGACAGTTGACCTAAAATCAGCTGTATTGGGGAAAAAGTCAACTATGGCCAATTGATAGTCAAACCTCATGAAATTTGACCCGCATCAACATTATGAACTCATATGAACCATTTGATCAAGTTTGGATCACAATTCTACAAGAAATTTGAACAGATCCCCAAAAGGGTAAAATGGTCATTTTTAGGGTTTTGATTGTACAAAGGTAATTTTTTACTGTTTGACCCAACCAATGGAAAATCAAGCTCAACCATTGACACAAGGACTCAATTACATTGTCTTGACCCATTCAACAAGTTCAGAAGATCTCAATTGCATAGGGTTGACAGATGAATTTTTCAGTCAACTGATCAAAATTTGATTGTGCACTGAAAAGTCAAACTTTGACTTTTTGGTCAAAATCAAGTGCCAAGAGTTATTTTCCATAAAGATATGTCAAATTATGAAACTTGTTCATCAAGAAACCCAAAAATGCAAATTAGGGTTTAAAATGGAAAATTTTCATAACTTAGAAATTTTCTAAGTTATGAAATTTTCTTATTTTTTCTTAACTTTGTCCCACTTTTTCACCAAGAGGAAAATGGATTCAAACAAAACTCGAAACATGAAAGTTGTAGTCCATCACAAAGTATACAACTTTTATTCACAAAGTTTTCTCAAATGAAGCATGTATCTCAAGTTATGATTTTTGGAACAAGGGTACCTAGAACTTTTAACTTAGAGGAAATTTGCCCTAATCTAGGCAGGATTTTGACCCATGTTCTTGGCCATTTTTCACATAGTTCCACTTGGGATTTCAAGTTGCATTACAAAGATGGATTATAGTACATGTTTCAAGCTTTCCAAATTTTCCAAGAAATCCTCAAACACCCTTGTGGTTAGAGAGAATCAAATGCTTGAAGTTGGCAAAAACTCACTTTTGTCCATGACCAATACATGTTCATACAAACTTGCATTTTCAAATCTGCATGTTTGGTGCTAGCTTGCGGGCCTCAAAACCAACTTGCACTTTATAATTTAATGTATAACCATTGAATTAAGGTGTTATCTTGGCCATTTGGGCATTACATACAAGATTAACCCTTATTTGGAAAAAGGTAAAATGCCATTTTTGTAAAAGTGCACTTTATGTTAAACCAAAATCCTTGAGATATGGGGCCATATCTATGAAGCAATATTGAAGCTATTAATTCCAGGAACCAAGAGCAAAAGAGGAATCATGATAGGAGGGCCTGTACCAAGCTATAACATCACTTCCACATGCTTGCTTGAAAAAGAAGAAAAGGGGAAAAACGCATACCATCTCTCATATCTGTTAAGACAAGCTTAGACAAACATTGTAGAAAAGTTCCATACCTCCCAACAAGCCTGGAACATGGCCCTTTCATCACTCAAACCTCCTCATACTCAGAATCACTGTTTTTTTGCAAAACAAGGCAGGTTCTGCATTTTGCAAGCCATAACCAAATTCCATCGTGCGTTTTGTCCAAAGATAGTTCAAACACCTTCCAATCAACTCACCTGAACTATCCTAGGCCCCCGTTGCAAGCTGTAACACCTCTAACACACTTTGCCATTTTCATTTCAAAGCTTTGCAGGTTGATTTCTACATCACGATTCAAGTTGTTTCAAAGCAAGCCAAGCATTGGAGAAGCTTCCTTGGACCTCAGGCAAGCTCAAAAGAAGCTGAAACACCATTGAAGGTTGCTGCATTGCCCAGCTCGAAGTCATCTGAAACAGGTATTTCATGGACTTCTATCTCCCTATTTAGGAATTCTTAGGCTTAGGTTTGTGAATGAAATATGTTGTACTCATAGCCCTGAAGCCATACATATGCTTAGTTTTCATTTACACTAATCGTGCTAAGAGAATTTCACTCATGAACTTTCTGAAAAAACTAGGTTAGAAATTAGGGCCAGAGAAATTCTCTCTGGTCTTTGAGAGTTAATCCAGGTTTTTTATATGGTTGAATTTGTTGTTTAATTCTCTACAATGTTCATGTTATGAGTTTTGTCAAAAGACCAAAGAATCAGGAGTTACAATTTGTGATACAGCGCGCGCAGGTTTTTGTTCCAAGGAAGAAGAATAAGTGATTCTGGGCTGGGCCTGGGACATTTTACGTTTGACACCTCTTTTGTTCAGTTTACACCCCCTGGCCAATTTATTTAAATATTTATCATTTTGACATTTTTATTTTTTATTCTGACTTTATATTTTTTGTCTAAGCATGAAAAATGCCAAAAATAATTTTCTATATTTTTTCATATTTATTTGATTTTTATTTTATTTTACTTAGTATACATATGTAAATAAACTATTTTCTTTTTCAATAAAACTCAAAAATAATACTAAAAATATACTTATTTTCATTTATTATTTTTATTTACATTTGAAAACATTTTCTTGAAAATACCCATTTTTTGTAAATAATTAATTTTTATCTTTGTATATTTAATATGTTAAATAAATAAATATATATATATATATATATATATATATATATATATATATATATATATATATATATATATATATATATATATATATATATATATATATATATATATATATATATATATATATATATATATATATATATATATATATATACTTGCTATTAAATAATTAGGTTAAAAAATACAAAAATATCACTTTTTCATTTTTATTAATATGTTGTACTAAAAATATCATTTTCATAATATACTTTTATTTTTATGCATAAATTAATATATTATTGTATATAATTATTAAATAATATTATTCATTAAGAATTATGGTTTTTTATGCCCTAAATGACAAAGATAATAAAAATTGACTTTTTTATATTTCACATTAAAAAATAAACTTTTTACATACCTAAAACTTTCTTTTTTTTTTGCATAGTACATTTTATTTGACTTTTATTTATTTGCATTTATTTCAATTATTGTACATATAAATGTTGCCGATACATTCGATATGGTTGTAATAACTTAGATTTTATTTTCTTGTCAAATACTCTCAATTCAAATTTGTACCCCCCTCCCTATATCATGTTGTAATAGCGTAGCATTTAAATTCTCGCACATTTAAAAGTTTCCAAATTATGCCATGCTTAGACCTAGGGTTTGTATGCAAATGAAATCAACAATTAGTTTGACCTAATCCAAGATAAGTATGCATGAAAAACAATCACAATGCACACTTGCATCCCTGGGGTTTCATCCACTTGTTGCCTTCAAAAATGGGCCATGGTTGCATGTCAAGTACTTTGGCAAAACAAAAACAAACAAAAAGATCATAGTCCCTCGATGACGCTATCTGAGTTGCCTAAACAAAATGATCAAGCCCCTTAAGGAAAATTGCCAAAAATACTTGACACCATTGCTATCATGGTCTATACGATGACCCGCGCCTGTCCTGTTTAACATCCTAACACAAGGTTGTTCACCAAATACAATGGTGAAACAACACTGTTAAAAGGGTTAAAAACATAAGAAAGATCTTTGAGTAGAATAGGGTAGATAACTCCTAGTTACTTGATCAAGCTTGCAAAACATCCTTGCTATTTTTAAACACACTTCACAACACAATTTCAAAACATTTTTCCAAATTAAACTTTCAAACATTGAAATCTTTTCAAAAGACAAAAACATCTTTGTATACATTCAAACAAGAATCATTACAAAGGTTGTCACAACGATGGCCTCTTTTCAAAACATCTTTCAAAACTACACACAAAGCACCATTTCAAACAATTGAAAAGCAAAGCAAGTGATCTAAGCAAGTAACTAAGAGCCCATGGATAACCATGGATAGAAAGGGTGCTAATACCTTCCCTTTCAATAATCTACTCTCCGAACCCAAGAAAACATCTCAAAGGTCTTTCCTGTGCTTTTTGACCTTTCCTTAGGATAAAATAAAAAGTCGGTGGCGACTCTTTCTAAACCGAAACATTTGCGAACACAAACACAAAATCCCAAGTCAGTTCTCCCACCGTATCACAGAACTGGCGACTCTGCTGGGGACATTTTTAAAAGTGGGGTAACCTTAGGGCTTAGATCACCCTTTGCATGATTATTGTTTGCTTTGATTGTTTTACATTTTGGTTCTCTTGTTTGGGCTTGAAATCCTCCACCCGGATTTGGGAAACATTCATAGATAGCAATACATTGTGGAAACTGTACGGGGTATACCGACACGGTTGAAGCAATAGCTATATTAGTGTGACATATTTGTGGGTACCGGTAGCCTTTGAGTCAATCAAAGAGAATACGGGGCTGCTGAGTGGTGTCATGAAGCACTAATGAACTAGAACCTTACTTGACCATCTTGGCCTTTTATTAGGGGTAGTGAGATGACCGACTTTGGTGCAGTCTGAAGTTGGTAGATACTCGATACTACACTCATTGAGGGTTGTTTTGTTGGAATATTTTGGTCGCTAGTTAAGTGGCTAAACCAAAACAATGAACATAGAAAACAATTCAATGATATTGAGCTCCTTAGAACCCAGTTACTATTTATAGGACAGGTTTTGAGCCAACTAAACTCAAGAGGGTATTTAACTATGAAACCTCATGCAAGCCTGAAACTAGGGTTTTGTGTGACTTGCTTGTACATGTGCTTGTGCATACATCATGAACATCATAAAGCATCATAGGCATCCACTAACCATTTCAAGGGTTTGGATCTTCATCTTTGTTCTTGTTTTGTAGGTCATGGAATCTCTTCGCAGGAAAATAATTCAAGTCAACCTTGTGAGGATCCCTCCTCAACTCAAGGAGCTTACATCCAGGATTCCAGAGAATTCTCTCTTCAGTGAAAGACATGGTAGACTCCTCAGCTTAGTCAACACCAACATTGAAGAAGACATGGTTAAAGTTCTCTTCCAGTTCTTTGACCCCCTACACCACTGTTTCACATTCCCTGACTACCAATTGGTACCTACTTTGGAGGAATTTTCTCAACTCCTGAGAATTCCTATTCTTAATCAACTACCCTACAACGGTACGGAAAAAGAACCAAAGCCTGAAGATTCTTGGAAAAGTTTCTATTGGAGAAGGCACAAGACTGCTGGAATTCTCTTGATCTACAAGCCTATGAAGAGATTATGGCACTCGTCATCTATGGGTTGGTCTTGTTCCCAAACCCTGATCAGCTAATAGATGTGAATGCTGTCAAGATTTTCATATCCAGGAATCCTATACCTACATTGCTCGGGGACATCCTACACTCATTTTACACACGAACAATGAGGAAAAGAGGTGTTCTCATGTGTTGTACTCCTCTCCTAGCAAGGTGGTTTATTTCTCACCTTCCACAATCAGTTCTGAAGAATGAGCAGGGTTTAAGGTGGTCACAACGATTGATGACCCTCACACATTCTGATGTACATTGGTGTTCTCGGTCCAGAGAAAATGTCATCATCATTGATCATTGTGGGGAATTCCCTAATGTCCCACTACTTGGCATTAGGGGAGGCATCACCTACAACTCTTGTCTAGCTTTGAGACAATTTGGATATGCTCGGAGGGATGGCCCTCATGACATGCTGATTCCTGACCTAGTTTTTGACTTCGACAATGATGCGCAAGGACTTCGACAAAGGTTTATCAGAGCTTGGAGGATGCCTAACAAGGTGGATAACAAGACACTGGGGCATAAGAATTCCATCCCCCTTGAGCCTTACCTCAAGTGGGTACGAACCCGCTCCCAGAATCTTATGATGCCATATCCTTACATTCTCCCCTTGATCAAAGAGCCTGTTATGGAATGAGAGGTTCCATACACCATCCTACATCCTGGCATGCCAACATCATGGGAGGAAATGCAAAAGAGTTGGATCCAACTCAAAGAAGAACAGGATACTTTTGAAGCCAGCTTTTATGCCAGTGAGAAGAAGGTTTTGGAGCTCACCCTCCGACTTCACGAGGAGGAAACTCTCAACACCTACATCGCACCAAAGAGGATGCGCAATGTCTTTTTACATTAAGAATTTTGTAATATTTCGCTCATAAGGGCATTTTTGTACTAACAAATTTCTTCTTAATATGACGTGCGTTCTTTTTTGTTTGCAACAAATTTGAAATTTTGAACCCTTGAATGCATTACATGAATAACATACCATTCATCATATGCACAAACAGGTCTTCAAGCCAGGTTTCCTTATCTTTCTGTTGTTTATTTTAGCAAGATGGATTCGGAGTAAACAGTAAAGGATCTACAGGCACAAAATTCACAATTTCAGCAACTCCTCATGACCTTGGAAAAGGGTCAGGAGGACCTCAAAGCTTTGTTGGAAAAGAATAAAGAGAAAAAGAAAAAGAGATCCGTAGTAGCCACTTTGGGAAGAAGATTTGAACATCAGGCCATAAGAGTTCTTGAGTTCCCCTCAACGTCTGACGAAGGGTCCGGAAAAGGGAAAGGGGCTGATGTACCTTCCGAATCTGAGGTTGAAGAGGAGGAAGAGGAAGAAGACGAAGACTATTCCGAACAACAGTATCCACCAGCGGATGACAAATATAAGAACCTTGAAGACAGATTGGCATCTATGGAGTTACAGAGGGTGCCCGGGTTGGATTTCGAGGAATTAGGATTGGTAGCGGGGATTGTTATCCCTCCCAAGTTCAAGGTGCCAACATTCGCCAAGTACGACGGTCTGTCTTGCCCTAAGATGCACCTGAGGTCATATGTTAGAAAGATCCAACCTCATTCATTCGATAAAGACCTCTGGGTACACTTTTTCCAAGACAGCTTGTCTGGCACTCAGTTAGATTGGTTTTATCAGCTCGAGAGATCAGAGGTTCACAATTGGGAAGACTTGGCAGTTGCTTTTTATCGTTAGTATCAGTACAATGCTGATTTGGCACCCACTCGTACTCAGTTACAAAGTAAGGGGATGGCTTCAAATGAAGGGTTTAAGGAGTACGCCCAGAAGTGGCGTGATCTGGCTGGAAGGGTGCAGCCACCGCTATCAGATAGGGAATTAGTTGACATGTTTCTGGGGACCCTGTCTGGCCCCTTCTTCAACGATCTAATCGGGAGCTATTTTGCGAGATTTACTGAACTAATTTTGACCGACGAAAGGGTGGAGGCCGGTATTAAAAGTGGAAAGATTCAAAAGGATGTTTCCGCATACACAGCTGTTAAGAAACCTTTCCCAGCCAAGAAGGAAGCATCCGCTATGTATTCTCAGAAGGGATTGGGAAGAATTGAGCGTCGGCCAACTGTAGGGGCCGTGATGATTCAATATTCGTCAAATGATCAACCTCACAACAATCAGTCGAGACCTAATCAACAACGGGTAGAACGGCCACAACGGCAGTTCAACCACATCAACATGACGCCCGCTCAGGTCCTTCCCCATTTGTTGAAGCTGAATCTGACCAGTTTGAAAGAGGCGCCAAAAAACCCTAACACCTCCTCTCCATACTATCACTCCAACGCCAAATGTGCTTACCATTCCGACAGTGTTAGGCACGATACCAATAATTGCTGGGCACTTAAGAACAAAATTCAGGATTTAATTGACGCTAAAGAGGTTGAATTTGACGCTCCTGAGAAGCCCAATGTTATATCCGCTCTGATGCCCAAGCACGGCCATAATGTGCATGCAGTTTTGGAAAATCTCCATGTTACTATGTTGCCAATCTGTTGACTCCATTGTTAGTGATTAAAGAAAATTTGTTGCGAGCCGGGATCTTTCTTGGTTGTGGCAAAGACTGTTATTTCTGTTTGAACATTCAAGGTGATTGTCCAATGTTGAAGTCAGGTGTCCAACGCCTGATGGATACTCAAGAGATACTTTTCCAGAAAACCCCTGTCGACTCTTTCAATCCTATTACCCCTGATGCTTGTGTTACTTCAACCAACGATATTGCTATCATAACCATTTCCGACAATCCTCCCAAGGCTTGCAAAAGGCCTGTCAAGATTACACCCAACTCCGAATGTGTACCTTTAAAGATCACCATGCCGAGACCTGTCCCGTACAAATCCAGCAAAATGATACCGTGGAACTATGAGGGAGAAATCTTCTACCACGACATCAAACAAATTGAGACAGTCCAAGAGATTTCTGAAGAAGAAGACCCTGATATATGGAACATCGCGGGTACAAGCAAGATAACCCGTAGTGGCCGGATCTTTTCTCCGGAGATTGCTCCCCCTCGAGCAGTTTTCGGACCCTCGAAAGCTTCTGCACCTGTTGGACCGTCTGTGCAAGGCCCATTGGTTGAAGAATTGGATACACCTGAGGTTAGACCATCTACTGATATTACCGACAAGGGTAAGGGGATACTGGAAGGGCCTTTCAGGACGAAGGCTCATGTTGTGGTTATCCCCGAAACCACTCAAAGAAATGGACGAAATCATGAAAATAATCTGAAAAAGTGACTACGACGTTATGGAACAATTAGGGCAAACCCCTTCTAAAATTTCAATGTTGGCTCTTCTACTCTGTTCTGAGGCCCATGCCAAGGCCCTGATCAAATTCTTGAAAGCGGCACATGTTCCCCAAGAGACTTCGGCTGACCAGTTTCAGGAATGTGTGGCCACTCTTACCGCTGATAATGGCCTTGGCTTTTCCGATGCTGACTTAACTCCAAAAGGAAGGAAACATAACGACACATTACATGTTTCAGTTGAATGTCGGGGAACCACTCTCACCCATGTCTTGGTTGATACTGGTTCTTCCCTGAATGTGCTGCCAAAGAAGGCCTTAGACCGTTTGGATTGCGAAGGTTTGACCCTCAAACCTAGTAACATCGTCGTTAGGGCTTTCGATGGTTCCAAAAGAATGGTTCATGGAGAGGTTGATATTCCTATCAAGGTAGGCACTGAAGTGTTCAATTCTACCTTCTACGTGATGGACATCCGTCCGTCATACTCATGTTTGCTTGGAAGACCGTGGATCCATTATGTCGGGGCAATTACCTCCTCTTTGCACCAGATGCTGAAATATCCTGTTAAGGGTAAAATTATAACTATGCACGGCGAGGAAGAGTACATGATCAGTTATCTCAATTCCTTTCGATATGTGGAGTTAGATGGCGAGTTCATCGAAACGCCTTTTCAACATTTTGAGGAAGTTTCTTCCGAGGTAGCGGTTGCGAAGATAATGGTTGAGGTACCTATCGTGCCCAAGCATGCATCTAGGATGGCATCTCTCAAGGACGCGGAGGCTGTGATTAAGGAGGGGAAGAGCACAGTATGGGGGCAGTTGCCCAATTTTCCCTATATGACAGACAAGTTTGGGTTGGGGTTTACTGCTGTAGGACAAAAGGCTATGTGTCGCTCTAAGATTGGAAGACCACCCGTCAAGATCTCTCACCATGGGATCAATGTTGTAGAAGATGAGGATGAAAAGAGCCACTTTGAAGATTGGATCTTTCCGACTGTCGAAGGAGGTTTGAACAACTGGGAAGCAAAGGATTTTGTTCCCATCACCTTTATCAACCAATAATTTTACCTTTGAACAATTTCCCATTTTTATGGTTTGTAATAACTAAAACAATTCGCACATTATTTTCACCTCATTCCTTGCCCGGGGCATGTAGGTCCATTTGTAAGGGTTTGATTTTCTTCATAATCATATGCCATGTTTTAATGAATCATTGGACGTTTTTCATCTATAAACTTTGTGTTCATTTTCTTTCCTTTTGCATTTATGTTTGTTTAAGGATGGTTATCCCTTACACACAACCACACTCACAAATGCAGATACCCATCCACTCCAGATTCCATGGGTGACTATTCTGTTTTAGCCTTCGATAACTCTGAAGATTTGGTCAATCATGCTGAGTACGAAGTTGACGAAGATTGTGAAGTGCCGGGAGAGTTAGCCAGACTTCTACAACAAGAAGAGAGGGCCATTCTGCCTCATGAAGAGTTGCTAGAAACCATCAACTTAGGAACAGAGGAAGACAGGAAGGAAGTAAAAGTGGGTGCCAACCTGGAACCGAGTGTCAAGGAGCGCTTGGTGCAGCTGTTGAAAAAGTATGTTGAAATCTTCGCCTGGTCTTATGAAGACATGTCGGGGTTAGACACAGATATCGTGGTTCACCGTCTCCCTACAAGAGAAGTTTGTCCACCGATCAAGCAAAAGGTTCGCCGAATGAGGCCTGACATGTCTAAAAAGATTAAGGCTGAAGTAATTAAGAAATTCAACGCTGGCTTTCTGGCTGTTACAACCTATCCATAATGGGTTGCTAACATTGTGCCCGTACCCAAAAAGGACGGCAAGGTCAGAATGTGTGTGGACTATCGGGATTTGAACAGGGCCAGTCCTAAAGACGATTTTCCACTACCGCATATCGACATCTTGGTCGACAACACAGCTCAACACAAGGTTTTTTCCTTCATGGACGGATTCTCGGGCTACAACCAGATTAAAATGGCCCCCGAGGATATGGAGAAAACTACCTTTGTCATGCAATGGGGTACTTTCTGCTACAAGGTGATGTCGTTCGGACTGAAGAACGCAGGGGCAACTTACCAACACGCCGTGGTAGCTTTGTTTCATGATTTGATACATCATGAGATCGAAGTTTACGTGGACGACATGATAGCTCGATCATAGACAGAAGAAGAACACCTTAATCATTTGCAAAAATAGTTTGCCAGGTTTAAGGAGTATAAGCTCAGACTGAATCCAAGCAAGTGCACTTTTGGAGTTAGATCTGGTAAACTTCTGGGATTTATTGTCAGCAACAAGGGCATTAAGGTTGATCCAGCTAAAGTAAAATCTATACAAGAAATGCCTGCTCCTCGTACTAAAAAGGAGATTAGAGGATTCTTGGGATGCTTGAACTATATTGCGAGGTTCATCTCTCACCTGACATCTACCTGCGAGCCAATTTTCAAACTGTTGAAGAATGATCAGGTAGTTGAATGGAACGATGATTGTCAAGTTGCTTTTGATAAGATCAAGGAGTACTTACTAGAACCTCCTATTCTGATGCCACTCGTCGAAGGAAGGCCGTTGATCATGTATATGACCGTTTTGGACAACTCAATGGGGTGCGTACTGGGCCAACATGACGAGTCTGGCCGAAAAGAGCATGCCATTTATTACCTTAACAAAAAGTTTACCGACTGTGAGACTCGCTACTCACTGCTCGAGAAAACTTATTACGCTTTGGTATGGGTTGCTCGCCGGATAAGGCAGTATATGTTGACTCATACCACTTTGTTGATTTCCAAGATGGATCCGATCAAGTATATCTTCGAGAAGCCGGCTTTATCTGGAAGAATCGCTAGATGGCAGATGATCCTGACTGAGTATGACATCCAGTATACTACCCAAAAAGCTATAAAAGGGAGTGTACTAGCCGACCATCTAGCTCATCAAGCCGTCGAAGATTATTAATCTATGAGATTCGACTTCCCTGACGAGGACTTCATGACTTTGGACAACATCGAAGGTAACGGACCATATGACGGACCTGAACAAGGATCCCGATGGACCCTGTACTTTGATGGTGCTTCAAATGCACTTGGCAACGGTATCGGTGCGCTACTCATTTCTCCAGAAGGTTGCCATACACCCTTCACTACCCGACTTTGTTTCAGCTGTACCAACAACATGGCCGAATATGAAGCTTGCATCTTTGGTCTCAAGGCTGCTATAGACCTGGGGATCAAATCTTTGGTCGTATTTGGGGACTCGGCTTTGGTTATCAGTCAAGTCAAAGGAGAGTGGGACACCAAACATCCTAATCTTATCCCATACAAAGAACATGTCTTGACGTTGTTGCCTCACTTCAAGCAGATTACCTTCGAGCATTTCCCGCGAGAAGAAAATCAGTTAGCCGATGCTCTGGCTACAATGTCTTCCATGTTTAAACTCAACTGGGATAACGAGGCTCCCCAAATTACCATCGAGCGAATGGATGAACCTGCGCACTGTCATGAGATTAATACCGAAGAAGTAGTGGAACAACCCTGGTTTCATGAAATCAAAAGGTATCTCCAGACATGAGAGTATCCTGAAGGAGCTTCCGTCAATGACAAAAAGTTCTTAAGGAGATTTGCTGCCAAGTTTTTCTTGAGCAATGGAATCCTTTATAAGCGCAGTCATGATTGTGTTTTACTTCGTTGTGTGGACAAGGTTGAAGCAGAGTTGATCATGACCGATATACACGGTGGCACATTTGGCACCCACTTGAGCGGACATACGATGGCTAAGAAGATTCTAAGGGCAGGCTACTACTGGTCTACCATGGAAGTTGATTGTCATCAACATTCCCGTACCTGCCACAAATGGCAAGTCTACGTCGACAAGGTACATATTCCTCCTGTTCCTCTCAACGTTCTGACAGCTCCTTGGCCATTCGTAATGTGGGGCATTGACATGATTGGAGAGATCAAACCCACTGCATCTAATGGACATCGCTTCATCTTGGTCACTATTGATTATTTCACCAAGTGGGTCGAAGCACCTTCCTATGCCTCTGTCACGAAGAATGTGGTTGCCCGCTTCATCAAGCAGAACCTCATATGCCGGTATGGTATCCCCGACAGGATCATCACAGACAACGATACAAATTTGAACAACACCATGATCACCGCTCTATGAGAGCAGTTCAAGATTTATCATCATAATTCATCTCCCTACCGGCCAAAGATGAACGGTGTTGTTGAAGCCGCGAACAAAAATATTAAGAAGATCATTCAAAAGATGACGGTCACCTAAAAAGACTGGCATGAGATGTTACTGTTTGCTCTGCATGGATATCGTACCACAACACGTACTTCAACAGGGGCAACCCCATTTTCTTTAGTATATGGCATGGAAGTTGTTTTACCTATGGAGGTTCAGATTCCTTCCTTAAGGATTATGAAGGACGCCGGTTTGAGTGAAGATGATTGGATTCAGACCCGACTTGATCAACTTAACTTGATCGACAAGAAGCGACTTACCGCTGTTTGTCATGGTCAGACGTATCAAAAACGGATGATCAATGCTTTCAACAAAAAGGTTAAGCGTCAAGTATATCAAGTCGGAGATCTTGTAATCAAGCGGATCATCTTACCGCAAAGTGATCCCAGGGGCAAGTGGACTCCTACTTACGAAGGACCATTTGTAATCAAGAGCATCTTTTCTGGTGGGGCAATGATTCTGACCACCATGGACGGTGATGACTTGCCGCACCCTGCGAACACAGACATAGTCAAAAGATACTACGCATAAAACGACCCGACAAGTTGAAAACCCGAAAGGGCAACTTGGGCAAAAATGGGCATCCCGGTGGACCGAAAACCCGAAAGGGCGGTTCAGGAAAAATTAGGGATAAAACAAAAAAAAATCTAGACACCCGGCAAGTTGAAAACCCGAAAGGGCGACTTGGGAAAAAAAAGGGTTCCCGATGGACTGAAAACCCGAAAGGGAGGTCCAGGCAAAAGTTAGGGAATTAAAGCGTATGACTATGTCTCGTCGGATCACTTTAAGAACAATCTCTTCACTAACAAGCTCCAAGCTTCTGATCAATCCAATCATCTACAGACGAAGCAACGAATGGACAGATACTCAAAGTTGTGAAGGCTATAGCAGAATGGGAACCCCATGGAATCGTTGCACATAGCCATCTTTCTTTTTGTATAAATTTTTCTCAATCTTTACGACAACATTCTCTTACTAGGATGTCTGTCTCCTTTGTACAAAGATGCTTACCAAAAATTAATACAAATATACTTCAAAGTGCAGAAATTTGTTTGCCTTTCCTTTTTCTTTCTTTATATATATACACTTATGTTTTACTTGAAAACGTCCAATGTTTTGTTAAATAGGCATATGCATTTGAATACAATCATTACTTGCAAGAAAAGCGAAATTAAAAAAGGATAATTACTGATAGGTTGAGGGGGTAGGAAGGTATCTTTGGGCCATTCCAGAAGAAGTCCCTTACAAGACATCATGCAGATCTACAAAAACCTCAGAGTACATGTCCCCAGCGGAGTTAAGCTTCAAAGTTCCCATCAGAGTTCGAACTCCCAATTCCCAGCGGAGCCAGAATAATCTAAACCTCCTTCCCTGGCGAAGTTAAATTTCCAACCGATCAAATTCCCTCAATTTCCCCTACTGCTAGGATGATTCCCCATTAGAATGGCGCACAACCCAGGCTCCTGATTTCCCCGGCTGAGTAAACTTTCTCCCCACAGGGTCACTTCCCAACAGATTGAAGATTCTCAGTCTCATTTCTCCAGTAGAAGTCTCCCCAGTTTTAATTCCCCAAGCAAAGATCTTTAATCCCCAAGCAGTCAGCAAGGATTTTTCATCTTCAACAATCAAAGATTTTTTTTGGAATCCCCAACTTCGGTCAAAGATTTACTTTCCCCGGCAGCAGTCTAAGATTTCATTATCTCCAGCTATCAAGGATTCATTTCCCTCGGCAAGACAGCTGCTCAGCTTACATGCATAATCATTACATCCATATATCGTAAACATGGATTACAATTCATTGCATCATACATATCATGCAATATAACTTCGTGTTTTAGCTAACATTTTACCCTTTTCAGGATAAGATTAAAAGGCTATTGTTAACAATTATTCAGATACAGTATGGATACACCCCAGACACGGCGGTCATTCTATTACTCATTCAGAACTTCAAGTCAAAATACAGTATGGATACACCCCAGACGCGGCGGTCATTCTACTACTCATTTAGACTTCAGTAATCAGATACAGACTAGATACGCTCTAGACACGACAACCATTCTATCTCTCATTCAGATTCAACTATCAACTACAGGTTCAGATACGCTCCAGACACGGATGCCATTCTGGCTCTTACATCAGCTGTTTGATTCTCCCCAATGCAGTCGCCACGGAAATCATTTTGTCGCTTATTCAAGACCCCAGTTACAGTACAGATACACCCCAGACACGACGGTCGTTCTACTACTCATACAGGTCTCAACTTCATATACAGTCCAGATACGCTCCAGACACGATTTCCATTCTGTCACTCATTCAGAGTTTAACCCCAGCACGCAGTTGCTCCATACACGGATGTTTTCCTGTTACCCAGATACAATACAGATACACTCCAGACACGACAGTCATTCTGATATTCATTCAAAGTTCAAATATAGTTACAGCTCAGATACGCGCCAGACACGGCCGCCATTCTTTTACTCATACAGACTCAGTCTCCAGATACAGTTCAATGGCATCCCAGACGCGGATACCATTTTAATGCTCATTCTTCCGACCTACAGCACTGCAATTCAACAAACATTCTTGGATGGCATCTTTAAGCCCATATCTAACAAGATTCTACCATCTCCAAATGGCATCTTTAAGCCCATTTCTTCATCCGTGTTTTGACGAGTGCAAATTTACGGGCACTCTAGTGTCCAATCTTCTTTTACCTTCGAGTCACGAAAGGCAAACTTGCCAATCTAACTCCTCAAGTTCAAGAAGATTGAATAGGGGCAACTGTTGTACCCCAAAATTTTCCCTCCCATTTCATCAACATTTTCTCATCACAAGACTCTTGGAACTAAAGATCAAGCTAGGGTTTGCTCTGCTCAAGACACTTATTTGCACTGTTGACCTAAATTAGGGTTTGAGTTTGCACAAGGATGTTTTGACCCACAATGCCCAAATGGACTTTCATACTTCATGTTGGACTCACAAGTTTATCCCTACCAATTTTCAAGCCTTGATTCAAATTTGTTTGCCTAGTCAATGGGACAGTTGACCTAAAATCAGTTGTATTGGGGAAAAGTCAACTATGGCCAATTGATAGTCAAACCTCATGAAATTTGACCCACATCAACATTATGAACTCATATGAACCATTTGATCAAGTTTGTATCACAATTCTACAAGAAATTTGATCAGATCCCCAAAAGAGTAAAATGGTCATTTTTAGGGTTTTGACTGTACAAAGGCAATTTTTGACTGTTTGACCTAACCAATGACAAATCAAGCTCAACCATGGACACAAGGACTCAATGACATTGTCTTGACCTATTCAACAAGTTCAGAAGATCTCAATTGCATAGGGTTGGCAGATGAATTTTTCAGTCAACTGATCAAAATTTGACTGTGCACTGAAAAGTCAAACTTTGACTTTTTGGTCAAAATCAAGTGCCAAGAGTTATTTTCCATCAATACATGTCAAATTATGAAACTTGTTCATCAAGAAACCCAAAAATGCAAATTAGGGTTTAAAATGGAAAATTTTCATAACTTAGAAATTTTCTAAGTTATGAAATTTTCTTATTTTTTCTTAACTTTGTCCCACTTTTTCACCAAGAGGAAAATGGATTCAAACAAAACTTGCAACATGAAAGTTGTAGTCTATCACAAAGTCTAAAACTTTGATTCACAAAGTTTTCTCAAAAGAATCTTTTATCTCAAGTTATGATTTTTGGAACAAGGGTACCTAGAACTTTTAACTTAGAGGAAATTTGCCCTAATCTAGGCAGGATTTTGACCCATGTTCTTGGCCATTTTTCACATAGTTCCACTTGGGATTTCAAGTTTCATTACAAATATGGATTATATTACATGTTCCAAGCTTTCCAAATTATCCAAGAACTCCTCAAACACCCTTGTGGTTAGAGAGAATCGAATGCTTGAAGTTGGCAAAAACTCACTTTTGTCCATGACCAATACATGTTCATACAAACTTGCATTTTCAAATCAGCATGTTTGGTGCTAGCTTGCAGGCCTCAAAACCAACTTGCACTTTATAATTTAATGCATAACCATTGAATTAAGGTGTTATCTTGGCCATTTGGGCATTACATACAAGATTAACCCTTATTTGGAAAAAGGTAAAATGCCATTTTTGTAAAAGTGCACTTTATGTCAAACCAAAATCCTTGAGATATGGTGCCATATCTTTGAAGCAAGATTGAAGCTATCAATTCCAGGAACCAAGAGCAAAAGAGGCAGCATGATAGGAGGGCCTGTACCAAGCAATAACATCACTTCCACATGCTTGCTTGAAAAAGAAGAAAAGGGGCAAAACACATACCATCTCTTATATAAGTTAAGACAAGATTATACAAACATTGTAGACAAGTTCCATACCTCCCAACAAGCCTGAAACACGACCCTTTCATCACTCAAACCTCCTCATACTCAGAATCATTATTTTTCTGCAAAACAGGGCAGGTTCTGCATTTTGCAAGCCATAACCAAATTCCATTGTGCGTTTTGTCCAAAGATAGTTCAAACACCTTCCAATCAACTCACCTGAACTATCCCAGGCCCCCATTGCAAGCTGTAACACCTCTAACACACTTTGCCATTTTCATTTCAAAGCTCTGCAGGTTGAGTTCTACAGCATGATTTAAGTTGTTTCAAAGTAAGCCAGTCATTAGAGAAGCTTCCTTGGACCTCAGGCAAGCTCAAAAGAAGCTCAAACACCATTGAAGGTTGTTGCATTGCCCAGCTCGAAGTCATCTAAAACAGGTATTTCATGGACTTCTATCTCCCTATTTAGGAATGCTTAGGCTTAGGTTTGTGAATGAAATATATTGTACTCATAGCCCTGAAGCCATACATATGCTTAGTTTTCATTTACATTAATCGTGCTAAGAGAATTTCACTCATGAACTTTCTGAAAAAACTAGGTTAGAAATTAGGGCCAGAGAAATTCTCTCTGGTCTTTGAGAGTTAATCCAAGTTTTTTATATGGTTGAATTCGTTGTTTAATTCTCTACAATGTTCATGTTATGAGTTTTGTCAAAAGATCAAAGAATCAGGAGTTACAGTTTGTGATACAACGCGCGCAGGTTTTTGTTCCAAGAAAGAAGAAGAAGTGATTCTGGGCTGGGCCTGGGACATTTTGCTTTTGACACCTCTTTTGTTCAGTTTACACCCTTTGGCCCATTTATTTAAATATTTATCATTTTGAAATTTTTATTTTTTATTCTGACTTTATATTTTTTTGTCTAAGTATGAAAAATGCCAAAAATAATTTTCTATATTTTTTCATATTTATTTGATATTTATTTTATTTTACTAAGTATACATATGTAAATAAACTATTTTCTTTTTTAATAAAACTCAAAAATAATACTAAAAATATACTTATTTTCATTTATTATTTTTATTTACATTTGAAAACATTTTCTTGAAAATACCCATTTTTTGTAAATAATTAATTTTTATCTTTGTATATTTAATATGATTAATATATATATATATATATATATATATATATATATATATATATATATATATATATATATATATATATATATATATATATATATATATATATATATATATATATATATATATATACTTGCTATTAAATAATTAGGTTAAAAAATACAAAAATATCACATTTTCATTTTTATTAATATGTTGTACTAAAAATATCATTTTCATAATATACTTTTATTTTTATGCATAAATTAATATATTATTGTATATAATTATTAAATAATATTATTCATTAAGAATTAGGGGTTTTTTGCCCTAAATGACAAAGATAATAAAAATTGACTTTTTTATATTTCACATTAAAAAATATACTTTTTACATACCTAAAACTTTTTTTTTTTTTGCATAGTACATTTTATTTGACTTTTATTTATTTGCATTTATTTGAATTATTGTACATATAAATATTGCCTATACATTCGATATGGTTGTAATAACTTAGATTTTATTTTCTTGTCAAATACTCTCAATTCAAATTTGTACCCCCCTCCCTATATCATGTTGTAATAGCGTAGCATTTAAATTCTCGCACATTTAAAAGTTTCCAAATTATGCCATGCTTAGACCTAGGGTTTGTATGCAAATGAAATCAACAATTAGTTTGACCTAATCCAAGATAAGTATGCATGAAAAACAATCACAATGCACACTTGCATCCCTAGGGTTTCATCCACTTGTTGCCTTCAAAAATGGGCCATGGTTGCATGTTAAGTACTTTGGCAAAACAAAAACAAACAAAAAGATCATAGTCCCTTGATGACGCTATCTGAGTTGCCTAAACAAAATGATCAAGTTCCTTAAGGAAAATTGCCAAAAATACTTGACACCATTGCTATCATGGTCTATACGATGACCCGCGCCTGTCCCGTTTAACGTCCTAACACAAGGTTGTTCACCAAATACAATGGTGAAACAACACTGTTAAAAGGGTTAAAAACATAAGAAAGATCTTTGAGTAGAATAGGGTAGATAGTTCCTAGTTACTTGATCAAGCTTGCAAAACATCCTTGCTATTTTTAAACACACTTCACAACACAATTTCAAAACATTTTTCCAAATTAAACTTTCAAACATTGAAATCTTTTCAAAAGACAAAAACATCTTTGTATACATTCAAACAAGAATCATTACAAAGGTTTCCACAGCGATGGCCTCTTTTCAAAACATCTTTCAAAACCACACACAAAGCACCATTTCAAACAATTGAAAAGCAAAGCAAGTGATCTAAGCAAGTAACTAAGAGCCCATGGATAACCATGGATAGAAAGGGTGCTAATACCTTCCCTTTCTATAATCTACTCTCCGAACCCAAGAAAACATCTCAAAGGCCTTTCCTGTGCTTTTTGACCTTTCCTTAGGATAAAATAAAAAGTCGGTGGCGACTCTTGCTAAACTGAAACATTTGCGAACACAAATGCAAAATCCCAAGTCAGTTCTCCCACCGTATCACAGAAAGCATATCTTCATTTTTTTTGGAATGTTTTCAATTGGTTTTTGGTAATAATTCATTCCATGATTACATTGTCTTCTTGCCATATTTGTTCTTCCTACTTCTTCCTGTATATAAGCATAACAAGACCAGATGCAATGGACACGAAAATATTGTCTCAAACACACCTTTAAAATTCACAAAATTCTCAAGAAAATGTGCAAAGTTGTATCACATGATCTAGCCACTTTCATTCCAAACTTTCGATCCTATTCACTTCCTGGAGCATTAAAAGGTAAGTTTAGATAAGTTACCATGACCCAAAGCGCATGAAAATGACATACCATGCATCTCCGATCTCTTAATATTGTGAAATTCATATCTTAAGTTTTGCATCGTTTTAAATCTTGTTGTTACTACTAATGTGTTTGAGTTCTCTCTGAACAGGTTTAGATAACTATTATGATCCCATGCAGACAAAACTATGAGATGACATAGTTGCTCCGATTGGTTTCGTGTGGTTCGAATATCACAATACAAGAACTTTTGGCTAAACCTAAGCCTATATTTGAACTCAGTGGGGGTGGAATTAGGGGTACTAGGATCTCTTTGATCACTAACATATTGAATTTGCAGGTTTTGCACCTTATAGGTCGCCGTAGAAAACGACCGGAACTAGGGCTCTGGCACCTCTCCGGCCATTAAAATCAAGTTTTATATTTATTGTTATTATTTGATTATGCTAACTGATGTAAAGACTACCCCAGTGGTAGCATGCTTGCCCTTAAGACACTCATATGCTTGTACCTGGGTTCGATCTAGGCGTGGGACATTTTTATGTTTTGTGGTTTTTGCAGATCCAATGCTTGCCAGTCTAGCGCGCGTCATACACCTCAATTCATCAGCATCAGATCTTCATGCTGCCAGATGCAGCATCCATATTTGTGTATACATCATGATACCTTTGGAGCTACTCCCCACTAGATTCCACGCTGGAGTTCATTGGGCCTAATGGACATGATTTCTCACACCCCCCGGATTCATTCATACCAAGCCCAATTCCTTTTTCTTTTTTTTTTATAACTATTATTTCTTTCTTAATATAATTAGATTAATTAATTACTTTTTTAGTTTAATTTAAAATTAATTTAGACTTTAGGTTTTATTTTAATAAATTTAACCAATCATTTTTTCATATAATAATTAAATTAATTCCTTTTTTAAAATTAAAATTAATTTAGTCCTTTTTAGGTTTTTTATTAAACTTTTATAAATGTAATTTAGGGTTTTATTTTAGGTTTTAATTAATCCCCTTTTCTCAATTTAAATCAAGTAATCATTATGACAAATCATCAGTTATTTTTCGTTAAATAATTTCTCCGCTTCTCTCCATAATCTTCGCGCTTTACTTATTTTCGCATTAGTTTTTCACGATTATGTAACTGTTAAAGGGTTGTAATAGTTAATTAGGTTTTTATTTTCTTTCTATTTTTCCCTAAGTTTTGTGGGTTGTATCCCTTTCTCTGAGGCATTGTAATAGCGTAGGATACTTAATTTCTGCCTTTACTGCTTTCTTTATAATTGTATAGTAACTAGGCGTGTATGGCAAGATTTAAAACAAAACGCTAGAAAATCTAATCAAGACAAAATAACTGAAAACAAATCACTTTTCACACATGCACCTCTAGGGTAACCTCACTTGTTGCCTTCAGATAAAACAGTCATGTCCCTCGAACATAGGGATACCATTAGCAAATACCCTCGGTTAAAAAATCATCATAGGGATCATAGTCCCTCGATGACCCTTCGGTGCTGCCTTCGGTAAATGATCTTGTCCCTTGATGTTGCCTGCGAATACATGATGATAGTCCCTTCGAATTGCTAAAGGTATCCTTATATGTTGCCTTTATGACTGAATGATGACCCGCTCCTGTCCCTCAAACATCCAACAATAAGGCTTATTATTAACTAATGGCAGGATAATACTATCTAAAGGGAGAGGAAAATAACGTAAAAGACTTTTGAGTAGGTAGATAGCCCGTAGTCGTTTGCTCGCAAAGAAAATCATTTTTCACACAAAACACTTTTTTTCTAAAATATTTTCAAAACAAACACTTCGATGCATTCTCAACGATACGAGAATCATTACAAAGTTTTCCGCACTTAGGCGTTTTCAAATTATTTTCAAACACATTCACAAAGCATTCTTAAAAGTGAGCTAGTGATTAAGAGCCCGTAGATAACTACAGATGAAAAGGGTGTTAATACCTTCACTTTTCATAACCTACCCCCCGAACTCAGAAAAATTCTCAAAGGTCTTTTATGTTCTTTTCACCCTTTCCTTTACTGGATAAAAGAAAAGTAGGTTGCAACTCTTGCTATCCGTAACATTTGCGATAAAACAAAAAACCAAAAATCAGTTCTCCTACCGTATTACAGAACTGGCGACTCTGCTGGGGAAAACTAAAAATGAGGTTACCTTAGAGCTAGATCACATTTAAAATGCTTTAATTTCTTGATTTGTATGCTTTACATTTCGGGGTTTTGCTAGGGTTTATTTTTGTCAAGATCCTATACCCGGATCTGGGGGAATTTTAGGTAAGTAGCAATAGATCGTGAACATTATACAGGGTATACCGATATGGTTGAAGCGATGGTGATGTTAGTGTGACACATTGGTTGGTGTCGGTGTCCCTTGAGTCAGTCAAGGAGAATGTTGGGTTGTCGCATGGTGTCATAAGCATTAACTGAATGTAGAACCTTAGTTGACACAACTTAGCCATTAGAAAGTAGTGAGATGGTTGGCTTTGGTGCAGACTGAAGTTTGTTGATACTCGATGCTTCACTCATTGAGATCGGACTCTCGGGATATTTCGGTTGCAAATTAGATGCTTGAGTTGAAACAATGCTTGGGAGAAAGATTATATTAAGGCTCCTAGGACCCGGTTACTTTTCTTAGGACAGGTTGAGCCAACTGAAACTCAAGAGGGTACTTACCTACAAACTCCATGCAAGCCTTTAAACCTAAG
The DNA here is from genome assembly GCA_948472305.1 of Vicia faba. Classification (NCBI taxonomy): domain Eukaryota; kingdom Viridiplantae; phylum Streptophyta; class Magnoliopsida; order Fabales; family Fabaceae; genus Vicia; species Vicia faba. Next base: position 597,064,082 of record OX451741.1, on the reverse strand, counting down.
GCTACTTGTGTGACTTGTTCGCATTCATTATCAAACAACTTGAACTCCTTGCAGGGCTTGTTTGTATCCATTATCTAACGATGTGAATTCCTTCAAGGACTAGTTTGTATCCATTATCCAATAACTTTACTTCTTGCAAGACTTACTTGTTTTCATCACCTTACGCTTTTTCTTAGTGCATATCGTACACATCATGACATCATGCCATAGCATTTTCATTAACCATTTCAAGGATCTCAAGAGCTTGTGATGCAGGTTATCATGAACTAGACGCCTAACAAGGGGAAGGAGGATTTATTTTCCTCTAACCAAATGTCGCCAAAGTATCATGAACCGATGTCTAGCAAAGGGCAAGGGGATTTATTTTCCTCTAACTAGATGTCGTCAAAGACCAAAGTGCGTTATTCTGAGTCAAAGGCTAGGACCCACTCGACATGGTAAGCTTGATTATCGTGGAAGGACATTCAACGATACGAAGTTATTCAATCAAAGTTGCAGTCGGATTTTAACATATTCTTCTGTTTATCCTACGAGATCCTTGAAAACATCACATTTACATATCATGCATGTCATTACATAACAGGTAGTTCTCAAGACAGGTTTCTTAGTTTCTCGCTGTTTATTTCAGCAGAAATATGGCTCTCAAACAGACTGCTAGAGATCTCCAAACTCAAAACGCATAATTCCAGGAGATGATCCTAATATTAGCCAAGGGGTAAGATGAATTGAAAGCACTCCTCACTAAGAACATGACCAAGAAGAACCCTGAAGACAACAAGGAGGGTCAATTGGAACAATTGTTAGTTGAGATAGAAAATATGAGAATCCAGATGATGGGTCATATGGCTCTTATCCAAAACTTAGCCCGGGGGCAAGAAGAGTTGAGAATTCTCATCAGCAAACTTCATCAGGACGAATACAACCGAATGCGACGAATGGCTAGAATTAGGGATCAAATCATTAATCAACCTCCGAAAATACACGAAGTTGGCTTGGTTGAAAGCAGGCCTTTTCGGATTGCTACTACATCGTATGCCCGACAACGACCTCGCCAACAACAACTGGGTAGTCAGCAAAAGCAGGATACATCCAAGAGGCAATATACCAAACTCAACATGTCGATGTCGCAAACCTTGCAACACATGTTGAAGATGAATTTGGTCACATTGAAGGATCCTCCTCGGAATCCCAATACTTCCGCTCCTAGTTACAATCTTGATGCAAGGTGTACATATCACTCCAACAGTCCAGAGCATGATACCGATAGTTGTTGTATGTTGAAATATAAGATTAAAGACTTGATTGATGAAGGAGTGTTAGAATTTACACAAGAGGGTCAGATTGAGCTTTTATGCCATCCCTCAAAGGCACACCGTCTGAAGTGACAAATTCAGGCGGAGAAGCTTTTTGTTCATTCGAATTTTCATTTGTAATTTCTTTGTTTGGTCAAACACTTATCTTTATGTCAGACTTTGGTTGTCCCCATTAATGCATTGCATATGTTTGTCTTGAATTAATCCATTTGTTTTCACTATACTTAAATTATGCTTTTACTTCCTTTTTGTGATATTCAACTCTCGATTAAAAGCTATAAGCCTTTAGAGGGAGGATCACGAAAATGATACCATAATCTCTACAGTATGCTTTTGAACGGACTTTGCTGACGATGTACAGATGTTGTTTCAAATCCTAAACATTGGAGTTATAAGAAAGATAATCCCTAGTCAACCCCTTTGAGCCTAAGAAGTAGGAGTTTTCTTTTCATACAAATTGGAACCTTTAATCATAACCTGGGGTAGGGTAGTTTCTCAGTTAATTTAAATGTGCATTCAGTCATAAACTTTCACTTCGTACACAGCAAATAGTATTGCAGACGTCTTTCCAAATCAAAATATGGTGATGGTTCCCCGTAAAATAGGAAGACATTATCTCTCAAAAGAAAAGCCCGCTAAGTCAAAACCTATGAAGGATACTTAGGAAAAAAACTGGGGCATCCCGCTGATTGTAATCACAGAATAAACAGTTCAGGAAAAACATATGGATAGTAAAATCAAAAAAGAGGTCGCTACAAATCCTCAACAAAAGGAAAAAATGTTACAAAAAATGGTTGCCTTCTCAAATAAATTTTCAGTATCCGAACCATTACCAAAATATCATTCCAGACTCCATTGGAATCTAAATGCACAATTAACTGAGTATAGGGCTGAAGAACATCACGGAGAACGGGTTGAGAACAAAAAAATTTTGAGCCTTTTTTCCTTTGCTTCTTAAACCGTGAACCAGGCCATGTTACAACCCTTAAAATTCCTACTAAGGCATAGGTTAGTTCGAAAACATACTATTATGAAAGGTATCCTGACTCCTATAAGGTTTACTATAAAACCTGAGTTGAATTCATATTCTTACAAAATTATGTTTTTACTAAAAATTCATTTTCAAAACTTCAGGACAGACATAAGCTTTGCATTTTTAATACCATTGTTTGCATATCACTAATTGTTCGACAATAGAGAAATTTGCACGACGAATATTCAATGAACGAGAATCCTATCAATGGACATTATCACCTCAGATGGAAAGACATTTCAAGTAACAGGCCTTTCATAATCAAGGGGCATGACATGGTGTCTAACTAATCTAGGGGCAGTCAAGTCAAGATTCAAGAAATCTCCCAAAAGTTTCGAATAGCCAGGGGCAAACCTCCATCTCAATTACTTAGGGCATTGAACATGAGTTCCAGCAAAGGGCCACGTACGATCAAGAAAAAATTCTCTGGCATGCTACAACATTTACAGTGAAAATTCTCCGCAACCTGTAAATGTGGACATAGTAAAAAAAATACTACGCGTAAAAGAGATATGCTGGGTCGACGGGCCTAGGAAAAAATAAGGGCATCCCGGCGAACCAAAAGGGTTCAGGAAAAAATTAGGGATATATAAAAAATTATACACCCGGCAAATCGAAAACCTGAAAAGGTGGCTTGGGCAAGAAGGGGTATCCCAGTGGGCTGAAAATACGAAAGGGAGGTCCAAGAAAAAGTTAGGGATTAAAGTGTACGACTTTGTCCCAGTGTCTCATTACTTGTCTATCAGTAGAAAACTCATCACCCTGACTAGCATTTACCTAGGGTTCTAGAAGTTGAGATAATGTTCAAGACATCCATAAATCCCCATAGAGATACCTTCAGAAGCTTATCTTTAACAAAGATACATCCCCGAAAAGTCTAATGTGCCTTTAAACAGAAAGTTGGGCATCTTCCAGCTGTTAACATAATCGTACTCACTAGCAGACCCCCCTAGCGGACAAAGGAGTATGATATTTTCTCGGTAATGTCGCTAACCCACGGAGTCCTAATCCTTATCAAAGATGATATAATCAACACAATTCATAGGAATTATCTTCCCTAGCAGAGTTTATTTCTCCAAAACTATATAATCCCCTACAAAACACTCTTCTCCAGCAGGGCTCGTCTCCTCAGTAGCGTATTTCTCCAGCAGGGTATTCCTCCAACATGGTTTATTTCCCCAAAAAAATCCAATCTCCCTAACTTGAGTCTATTCCTCTGACTACTACGAATCACCGGCAAAATTTCTTTCTCTGGCAAAAAGTGGTCCAGGTTGTTATCCCTAGAGAGTTGCTATGAAATCTAAGACCAGACCAGATATCATTTAACCTTATTCTCCCCAGACGAGTCAGCGTCCATATCAGAAACTCGGTAGTTTCAGCACCTCGAAATATTATCCATCTCTCTTATCCCCTGACAGGGTATAGAGGAATTAAATTCCCCAATAAAACAACTAACAACCAATGTCCCTGAACTCTTCTTCCCAAGCAGAAATCAACATTCCCCAGCAGAGTTTCCTCAAACAGAGCAGGAATCCCCAGTGGAAACATTCTAGGCAAGACCAAAGATTACACGTATTCTTCATCCCCAGCACCAGTCAGGGATTTATTTTCCTCAACAAGATGTTATACGGAGCTACCAATATACTTCAACAACATTTCATATTCATACATCATTTACAAACATCATATCATATGCATAAGAAACGCATATAGCTCAATCTCATTTACTTTGAGAACATCATTATGAAATGCATTTCATACATCATGATATTGCATACAACTAACTCTTTACCTTTTCAGGTAAAATCTACCAACTGACGAATATCATCAACAATTTTCAAACAGGTCCCAAATTAATTCCTAAAACAAGCCAGGGCAACTATCTGTGGAAACAAATTGTAGATCAATTCCCAAAATAGGACAGGGTGACTATCTACATGAACAAATCAAAGATTAACTCCTGAAACAGGACAAGGAAATTGTCTTTCTATCTTTATGATCAGATGAATATAAATTCTCGAAACAGGATGGGGTAACTATCCTTATCACCAAATGGTATGAACTCCCGAAACAGGACGGGTTTACCAAGAAAAACAGATTTTAGACCAATTCTCGCAACAGGACGGGGCGACTATCTACATGACAAACACTTCCTTCAGAGAATAAATTTTGAAAAGCATCCCCTTCAGAGACTGAATTCTGACAAGCATTTCCCTTAGAGACTAAATCTCACAAGTAGCTACTTAAGCATTTTCCCTGGAGAGTCATTCCAAAAGCACCTTTTTTAGTCGGGCATAAACTCTTTCCGGCACCTCTTCTGGTTGAGGTCGGGCATAGACATCTTCCGGTTCGGATGAAATCAAGCATAGATTTCTTTCTGATACTCTTTTGGAAAAATTCGAGCGTAGACTCTTTACGGTACCTCTTCTGGTTACAGTCGGGCATAGACATCTTCCATTTTGGATGAAATCAAGCGTAGATTTCTTACTGATACTCTTTTGGAAAAAGTAGGGCGTAGACTCGTTCCGGTACCTCTTCTAGTTAAAGTCGGGCATAAACATCTTCCAGTTCAGATGAAATCAAGCGTAGATTTCTTTCTGATACTCTTTTGGAAAAAGTCGGGCGTGGACTCTTTTCGGTACCTCTTCTGGTTGAAGTCGAGCGTAGACATCTTCCGGTTTGGATGAAATCAAGCGTATATTTTTTCTGATACTCTTTTGGAAAAATTCGGGTGTAGACTCTTTCCGGTACCTCTTCTGGTTAAAGTCGGGCATAGACATCTTCCGGTTCGGATGGAATCAAGCATAGATTTCTTTCTGATACTCTTTTGGAAAAAGTCGGGCATAGACTCTTTCTGGTACATCTTCTAGTTGAACTTGGGTGTAGATATCTTCTAGTTTGGATGAAATCAGGCGTAGATTTATTTATGATGCTCTTTTTTGAAAAAGTCAAAGGAAGACTCTTTCCAGTACCTTTTCTAGTTGAAGTCAAGCGTAGACATCTTCAAGTTCGGATGAAATCAGGCCTAGATTTCTTTCTGATGCTCTTTTTTGAAAAGTCAGACGTTGACTCTTTCTGGTACCTCTCCTAGTTGAAGTCGGGCATAGACATATACTTTCGGATGAAATTAGGCGTAGATTTCTTTCTAATTCTCTTTTTGGAAAATCCAGCGTAGACTCTTTCAGGTACCTCTTCTAGTTGAAGTAGGCCATACACATCTTCTAGTTCAGACAAAATCAAGCGTAGATTTCTTTCTGATACTCCTTTGGAAAAATACGGGCGTAGACTCTTTCCGGTATCTCTTCTGGTTGAATTCGAGCGTAGTATCTTCTGGTTCGGATGGAATCAAGCGTAGATTTCTTTCTGATACTCTTACGAAAAAAGTCAGGCGTAGACACTTTCCGATACCTCTTCTGGATGAAGTCGGCATAGACATCTTCTGGTTCGGATATAATCAGGCATAGATTTCTTTCTGATACTCTTTTGGAAAAAGTTTGGCATAAACTCTTTCCAGTTCCTCTTCTAGTTAAAGTCGGGCGTAGATATCTTCTAGTTTGAATGAAATAATACGTAGATTTCTTTCTGATGCTCTTTTTGGAAAAAGTCAAACGTAGACTCTCTCTGATACCTTTTTTAGTTGAAGTCGGGCGTAGACATCTTCAAGTTCGGATGAAATCAGGCGTATATTTCTTTCTGATTCTCTTTTTGGAAAAGTCAGATGTAGAATCTTTCTGGTACCTCTCCTAGTTAAAGTCGGTCGTAGACATCTACTAGTTCGAATGAAATCAGACGTCAATTTATTTCTGATTCTCTTTTTGGAAAATCCAGGCGTAGACTCTTTCCGGTACCTCTTCTAGTGGAAGTCGAGCGTAAACATTTTCTAGTTCAGATAAAATTGAGCGTAGATTTCTTTCTGATACTCTTTTGGAAAAAGTCGGGCGTAGACTTTTTCCGGTACCTCTTCTGGTTAAAGTCGGGCGTAGACATCTTATGGTTTGAATGGAATCAAGCGTAGATTTCTTTCTGACACTCTTTTGGAAAAGTAAGGGCGTAGACTCTTTCTGGTACCTCTTCTAGTTGAAGTCAGGCGTAGACATCTTCTAGTTCGAATGAAATCAGGCATAGATTTCTTTCTGATGCTATTTTTGGAAAAAGTCATACGTAGACTCTTTCTGGTACCTTTTCTAGTTGAAGTCGGGTGTAGACATCTTCTAGTTCGGATGAAATCAGGCGTAGATTTCTTTCTGATGCTCTTTTTTGAAAAAGTCAGACATAGACTTTTTCTAGTACCTCTCCTAGTTGAAGTCGGGCGTAGACATCTACTAGTTTGGATGAAATCAGGTGTAGATTTTTTTCTGATGCTCTTTTTGGAAAAGTCTGGCATAGGCTCTTTTCGGTACCTCTTCTAGTTGAAGTCGGGCATAGACATCTTCTAGTTCAGATAAAATCGAGCATAGATTTATTCTGATTATTCTTTTGGACAAATTCGGGCGTAGACTCGTTCCAAATACATCTTATAAGACAAAGTTGATCGTAGACTTAGTCTGATTTTCTTATCAATATTTATCCTGGATGGCATCTATAAGCCCATCTCTGACGACACTCCTTCACCTCTCCAAGTGGCATCTTTAAGCTCATTCCCGGTATAATCCACCAACAATGTTACTTGGTGCACATGCGAGTGCAAATTTCAGGGCACTTAAGTGTTCAATCATCTTCTACCTTTAAGTCACGAGTGGCGGACATGTCAATCTAACTCTTCAGGTTTAAGAAGATTTAATAGGGGCAGTTGTTGTACCCTAATTTTCCCTCCCATTTTTGAAGACGATTAATTCAAGACACCTCCTCATACTCATAAAGGTCTCAAGTGTTCAAGGTTACTCAAGGGTTGACCAGTAAATTCTCCTCCTAAGCAATGGGTCCATGACTAGGGTTTTGTGTTTTTCAAGGAAGTTTGGGCTTTAAAGTCTCAAGTTGTTTCCATGGTTCTTCATAGGTCTTCAATAATGCTCATATCAAGTTTCAAGCCTTGCATCACAAGTTTGCTCATCCAATAGCTCAGATGATTGAAAATAAACTATATAGGGTAAAAAGTCAACTATGGTCAACATACAGTCAAACTTCAAGATTTTTGGTCAACATTAACATTTTAAAGTGATACTCATCATTTCATCAAGGGTTGATCATGATTCCTCAAGGAAAACCCTCAAATCATCAAAAGTAAAAAATTGTCAAATTAGGGTCTCCTTAGGAGAAGTTAACTGAAATTTGACCAAGCATAACTTTCACATGTTTCATAGAATTTTCCCTAACCAAAGCCTATTTTGAAGGAAATTCAATTCTCAACAACTTTTTATTTTTATGCTCAAGTCCAAAAAGAGCTTCAATTGAGAGATATGAGCCCATACATTATAGGTCATTTCAAAAGTCAATAAAAAGACACTTTTTGTCAAGGCAACTTACATCAAGATAAAACTCTAAATTCCAAAATGATCAAAATAGAAATTTAAGAAGACATCTTGAGATTTTCAAAAATTCCAAGATCATCTTCAAAAGATGAAAATTGAGAGAGTTGTGACTATTGCAAGTTGGGAAATTTTGGTAAAATGCATGAAATGCAATGTGAGCAAACTTGAAATTTCGAACGTGTTCCCAATGTGTTAAAGGACCTCTAAATCTATTCACAAATTTTAATGATTTTTATTTCTTTTATTTGAATTTTTATTCATTTAAATACAAATAAATTAAATAAAATGTAAAAGCATTGGGCTAAGGCGCATGGGCTGTTGATTTCAATCACATGGAGGCCCAAGAACACATGCCAAACATGCCAAAACCGTGAGAGACCTATATGGAGTCATATCTTCCTTTTTTTGGAAAGTTTTCAATTGGTTTTTGAAAATAATTCATACCATGATTACATTGTGTTTTTGCCATATTTGTCCACCCTACTCCTTCCTCTATATAAGCATAACAAGACCAGATGTAATGGACACAAAAATATTGCCTCAAACACACCCCTAAAATTCACAAAATTCTCAAGAAAAAGTTCAAAGTTATATCACACGATCTAGCCACTTTCATTCTAAACTTTCGATCCTATTCACTTTCTAAAGCATTAAAAGGTAAGTTTGGATCAGTTACCATGATCCAAAGCGCATGAAAACGACATACCATGTGATCACATAACGTTATGAAATTCATATCTTAAGTTTTGCATCATTTTAAATCTTGTTGTTACTATTAATGTGTTTCTGAGTTCCCTTTGAACAGGTTTTGATCACTATTATGATCACATGCAGTCAAAACTATGAGATGCCATAGTTGCTCCAATTGGTTTCGTGTGGTTCAAATCTCATAATATAGGAACTTTTGGCCAAAACTAAGCCTATATTTGAACTCAGGGGGGTCGAATTAGGGTAACTAGGATCTCTTTGATTGCTAACATATTGAATTTGCAGGTTTTGCACCTTATAGGTTGTCGGAGAAAACGACCGGAGCTAGGGCTCCGGCACCACTCCGGTCATTAAAATCAAGTTTTATATTTATTGTTATTATTTGATTATGCTAACGGATGTAAAGACCACCCTAGTGGTAGCACGCTTTCCCTTAAGACATTCATATGCATGTACTTGGGTTCGATCCAGACGTGGGACATTTTTATGTTTTTTTATTTTTGCAGATCCAATACTTGCCAGTCTAGAGCGCATCATACACCTCAATTCATGACCATCATATTTTCATGATGCCATATCCAGCGCCCAGATTTGCGTGTACTTCATGAGACCTTTGGAGCTACCCCCACTGGATTCCATGCTGGAGTTCGTTAGGCCTAATGGACTTGCTTTCTCACACCCCCCGGATTCATTCATACCAAGCTCAATTCTTTTTTTTATAACTATTATATCTTTCTTAATATAATTAGATTAATTAATTATTTTTTAATTTAATTTAAAATTAATTTAGACTTTAGGTTTTTTTTTATAAATTTAACCAATCATTTTTTTATATAATAATTAAATTAATTCCTATTTTAAAATTAAAATTAATTTAGTACTTTTTAGGTTTTTTATTAAAATTTTATAAATGTAATTTAGGGTTTTATTTTTGGTTTTAATTAATCCCCTTTTCTTAATTTAAATCAATTAATCATTATGACAAATTATCAGTTATTTTCTGTTAAACAATCTCTCTGCTTCTCTCCACAATCTTTGCGCTTTACTTATTTTCGCATTAGTTTTTCACTATTATGTAATTGTTAAAGGGTTGTAATAGTTAATTAGGTTTTTATTTGATTTCTATTTTTCCCTAAGTTTTTGTGGTTTGTATCCCCTTCCCCGAGGCATTGTAATAGCGTAGGACATTTAATTTTGGCCTTTACTGCTTTCTTTATAACTGTATAGTAACTAGGCGTGTATGACAAGATTTAAAACAAAACGCTATAAAATCTAATCAAGACAAAATAACTGAAAATAAATCACTTCTCACACATGCACCTATAGGGTAACCTCACTTGTTGCCTTCGGATAAAACACTCATGTCCCTCGAACGTAGGGATACCATTAGCAAAGACCCTCGGTTAAAAAATCATCATAAAGATCATAGTCCCTTGATGAACCTTCGATGCTGCCTTCGGTAAATGATCTTGTCCCTCGATGTTTCCTACTAATACATGATGATAGTCCCTTCAAATTGTTAAAAGTATCCCTATATATTTCCTTTATGACTGAACGATGACTCGCGCCTGTCCCTCAAACATCCAACGATAAGGCTTCCTATTAACTAATGGTGGGATAGCACTATCTAAAGGAAGAGGAAAATAACGCGAAAGACTTTTGAGTAGGTAGATAGCCCGTAGTCACTTTCTCATAAACAAAAGCATTTTTTCACACAAAACACTTCTTTTCTAAAATATTTTCAAAGCAAACACTTTGTATGTATTCTCAACGATACGAGAATCATTACAATGTTTGCCGCACTTAGGAATTAACAAAATATTTTCAAACACATTCACAAAGAATTTTTAAAAGTGATCTAGCGATTAAGACCCCGTAGATAACTACGGATGAAAAGGGTGCTAATACCTTCTGTTGTACCCCAAAATTTGCCCTCGCATTTTTCCTCAAAGAAATCACAGCTTCAGGCGTTTCCTAATTTTTCAAACTGACTCAAGAATCGGTCAAACAGACTTTTCTCGTCAGTCAGATAAAATTAGGGTTTCCTTTAGTTTTTTGAAGGGTCTGGAATAATTCAAACAGTTTGCCTAGGGATTTGGTTGATTTTGGTTCAGCTTCAATCAGGCGAACGCTTCTTTGGCATTTAATCAGGAATTAGGTTTTTTTTATGCGCGGTTCCTCAGAAAGATTTAATTCTACAGTGCTTTTCAAGTTATACTGGGATGTGGATTGAAACATTTGGATTGAATTCGCATTGTTTGACTTAATCAGTAAAAGATACACTTGGATGGAATTCGCATTGTGTGACTAAATCAGTGAAAGGATGCATTGGGTTTGAATTTGCAGTGTTTGATTAAAGTCAGTAAAAGGAAAATACGTCTGGACAGTTGTTGTGATTGACTGTGCTTTGCTTGGGATGTTGGAAGCACCAAGTTTATTAATTGATCAATGCTGAAACAATGTTTATTTAATTATTTATTATTCTAAGATTAAATAGTTGGAATTTATTTTCAATTATTTTAATTTAAAGAATTATAAATAATAAAGTAAACAATTGAAAATAAGAAAAGAATTAATTGGATAAAAAAAGCTTTTATTTATCTGTATAATTGTTTTTGTTTACAAATTGTTTACAATAATGATTTTACAGTAATTAAGACTATCCTAATTTTTTCTAAATCTTCAATTCTTCATTCTTCATTTGGTGCTACCCCTCTCCATTTAATTTGTATCTGCAAAGAAAAGAAAAAAGAAGTCAGAAGCAGATAAATATTTAAAAAGCAGACAATTAAAGTTTGGGTTCATCATTAAGGGCAACTGACTGAAATCAGTTAGCCCTCTCTGCAAATCACGGGATTTCTCCCGGTTCACAAAGAGGGATGAATATTTGCTTGCTAAACTTGGAATGCACAGAATTAAAAAATGCACAAGTTCAAAGTTTGTCAAAAAACTGCATAGTTCAAAGCAAGACAGCACTACAAAGTCCAAATCCAAATTGAACCATAAAGTCCCAAACTGAGTTCATATTCAAACTAGGCCAAGAGCTGTCAAAATGTCCAAAAGTATGGAAAGATATTAGAATATCAAAGTATCAAAAGGTACAAGATGCAGCACAAAGTATGGAAAAGAGAAAGAAAATATGCAGGCTAAAACTAGTTTTGCAAGCAAGCACAGTCAAAGCATCATTTCCCAAGCAGCTGCCCTTTCAGAAAAGTACATGTGATACGGTGGGAGAACTGACTTGAGGTTTGCGTTTGTATTCGCAAATGTTGCGGTTAGCAAGAGTCGCCACCGACTTTTTATTTTATCCTAAGGAAAGGTTAAAAAGCACAGCAAAAACCTTTTGAGATGTTTTCTTGGGTTCGGGGAGTAGATTATAGAAAGGGAAGGTATTAGCACCCTTTTTATCCATGGTTATCCATGGGCTCTTAGTTACTTGCTTAGATCACTTGCCTTTTGTTTTCAATTGTTTTAAATGGTGCTTGAGTGTGTGGGTTTTGAAAATGTTTTGAAAAGAGGCCAATGTGGTGGCAACCTTTGCAATGATCCATGTGGGGATGTATACAAAGATGTTTGTCTTTTGAAAAGGTTTTCATTTGTTTTTGAAAGTTGTTTTGAAAGTGTAGTGATGTGTGATTTTTGAAATTAGGCAAGTGTTTTTGTTTTGCAAGTTGGTTCAAGTAACTAAGAGGTTGTCTACTCCTAAATTTCTCAAAAGATTATTGCTATACTTTAACCCTTTTAACAAGTTTGCACCACCATTGTATTTGGTGGGCAACCTTGTGTTAGGATGTGAAAAGGGACAGGCGCGGGTCATCGTTTTAGACCATAATTGTAACGACGTTAAATGTCTTTGGGCAATTTCTCTAAGGGACTTGATCATTTGTTTTGTTTGTTTTGAAAAGTTTTATCGAGGGACTATGATCATTCAAACTGTTTGCTTTGCCCAAAGATGTTCAACATACAATATGGCCCATTTGTTTGAAGGCAACAAGTGGAATACCCTAGGGGGTGCAAGTGTGATTTGTGTGTCCATTTTCATGCTTGTTTATCTTGTATTAGGTCAAACTATTTTTTATCGTTTTTTCGCATACAAACCCTAATTCTAGCATGTTATTATTTAGAAAGCAATAAAGTGCGAAATTAAAATTACTAAGCTATTACACAACCAAATATGGGAAGGGGGGTACAAATGTTCAAATGGGGATATTGACAAGAATTTAAATCTAAATTATTACAACAATTGGATATTTGCATGGTAAATAAATTGCATAATTTAAATGCAAATAAAATAAATATGTGAAATGTAAAAAAGAAAGTTTTTATGTGTATGAGAAAAATATTATTTATGTAAAAGGAAAAAGAAAATAAATGTATTTATTTTTTAGTATTTTGAACCTAGGGTGAAAAACCCTAATTTTTAAATAAAAGGTGTTATTATCTAATTTAATTCTACTATTTATTTATTATTTATAAAAAATAAAACAAAATGAAGTGTATTGTGAAAAAGGTATTTTTTGTATCAAATGTTAAGTAAAAATAAAAAATCAAATATTTTTATATTTTTGTCTTAAATATATTAATAATCATATATATATATATATTATTAAACCCTAGATATGTATTATACAAAAATATTTATTTATTTAATATTTTAATTAAATAAATAAAAAAAATAAAAAAAAAGGTATTTTTTGTGTGAAATATTTTCAGAGAATAAATAAAAAATAAAAAGTGTATTTACATTATTTTCTATTTATTTCAATAATAGTATATATATATATTTGTATCTAACAAAAGAAATAAACAAATAAATATGCCATAAATACAAAAAGTGATGGAAAAAATATTTTAAAAATTTTAATGGTATGGGAAAAAATAAATAAAGTCAACCCAAAAAGAAAAAGTCAAAAATGTCAAGAAATGAGCAAATGGGCTCAAGGGGGTGTAAACCAAAAAATGGGGTGTGAAAAGGAAACAAATCCAGGCCCAGCCCAGATCACTTCTTCTTCAACCTCTGTACAGCTTTCTTCACACAAAACACGCGTTTTCTAACTCTGGATTCCTGGACTTTCAAGCAAAACTCATAACATGAAAAGTGTAGAGCATTAAGAGACGGTTTCAACCATATAAAGAACATGACCTATCTCTCCAAGATGAGAGAGAATTTCTCTCCCCCTCTTTTCTGACCTAACTTTTCATCAATGTTCAGACATGAAATTCTCTAAGCACACGAAACATAAATGAAATCTAATCTTATGAGCATGTTCAGGGCTATGATTGTGACATGTTTTCTTCAAAAACCTAAAGCTAACAATGCCTAACAAGAGAGATAGAACTCCATGAATATACCTGTTCAGTTGGAATCGAGCTGGGCAATGGAGGATGTTTCAGAGTGAAATGAGGACTTGTACAGCTTCCTTGAAGTGTAAGGAAGCTTTTCCAGTTCCTACTTTGTCTTGAAACTTCCTGAATCGAGCTAATGAACTCCAACTGCAAAACAGAAAATTAAAAATGGTGAAGTGGCTTGGAGGTGTTACAGGTCTGATTTTAGGATATGGATAGCTTGCATATGTTGTAAGGAAGGTAGAGGAAAAGGTTTGAATCAAAATGCTTGAAGGGATTGGGAGTTTGAACTCAAACTGCAGGGGCACCCCTGTTTTTGCAGTTTGAGGATGGTTCTGAGATGGAGAGGGTTTGAAAGGGAAATGGCTCGTGCAAAAGCTTCAATGTGGTCTATGGAATGTGTTTGATATCTTTTGTGCTGTGTTCTTTTGCTGATATGAGAGATAGCATATGTTATGGACCTTTCTTCACACTTAAGCTACCAAAAGCAAATTGGTGTTCTAGGTCAGTATAGGACCCCCTAATGTGCTGCATCAACTCCTCTTGATCAGTGTGTTATGCCCATAATCTTGTGTTAAGCAGATCTTCTTTGTACTTGTTGGATTACAAACTTGACATAAAGCTAAACTTTTCAAAAATGGAAATTCCACTTTATCTAGTTTAGGATTAAACCATTATGCAATGTTAGAACACAAAGAACATGACCTTAACACATTGAATATGCATTAAATTATTGAGTATGGATTGGTTCAAGGACCTGTAATTAAGCATAAAGCAAACTGAATTCAAATTGGCAAATTTGTGAACATGTCTTGATGAAGAACAAAAGTGAATTTTTGCCAACTTGTGAAATTCGAATCTCTCAAGTTATGAGGTTGTTTGATGAGTTCTTGGACATTTTGGAAAGCTTGGAATGTGTACTACAATCCATCTTTGAAATGCAATTTGAAATTCCAAGTGGAAGGGTATGAAAAGTGGCCTTGAAGTAGGGTAGAAAACCTTGTCAAAATAGGTCAAATTTCACTAAGTTAAAAGATGGTTTAGTGCCCTTATTCAAAAAATCATAACTTGAGATACAAGCTTCAAATGAGAAAACTTTGTGAATCAAAGTTGTAGATTTTGCAACAAGCTACAACTTTCATGTTTTGACTTTTGTTTGAATCCAAATGGATCATGGTGAAAAGATGGGGCAAAGTTGGGAAAAAATTAGGGTTTTTCATAACTTAGAAAAAATTCTAAGTTATGAAAAATTCCATTTTCAAACCCTAATTTGCATTTTGTGATTTCTTGGTGAACAAGTTTCATAATTTGGCATGTTTTGATGAAAAATGAATCTTGACTCTTGATTTTGACCAAAAAGTCAAAGTTTGACTTTTCAGTATACAGTCAAAATTGATCAATTGACTGGGAAATTCAACTATCAATCTTGTGTACTTGGGATCTTTTGAGCTTGATGAGCATGTCAAGATAATTCCATGGGGTCCTTGAGTCCATAAGTGAGCTTGGTTTGCCATTGGCTAGGTCAAACAGTCAAAAATTACCTTTGTGCAGTCAAAACCCTAAAAATGACCATTTTGCCCTTTTGGTGATCTGATCAAATTTCTTATGGAATTGTGATCCAAACTTGATCAAATGGTTCATATGAGTTCATAATGTTGATGTGGATCAAATTTCATGAGGTTTGACTGTCAATTGGCCACAGTTGACTTTTTCCCCAATACAGCTGATTTCTAGGTCAACTGTCCAATTGACTGGGAAAAACTTGGAATCAAGACTTGAAACTTGGTATGGGTAAACTTGGGAGTCCAATATGAAGCATGGAAGTCATCTTAGGCATTTTAGGTCAAAACATCTTTAGGCAAACACAAACCCTAATTTGAGTCCACAGTGCAAGGAGAAGTCTTGAGCAGAGGAAACCCTAATTGTATCTTGATTCTTAAAGGTCTTGTGATGAGAAAATGTTGAGGAAATGGGAGGGCAAATTTTGGGGTACAACAGTTGCCCCTGTTCAATCTTCTTGGACCTGAAGAGTTAGGTTGGCAGGTTTGCCTTTCGTGACTCGAGGGTAAAAGGAGATTGGACACTAGAGTGCCCGGAAATTTGCACTCGCATGCTGGAGTATCAGCAACGTGGTGTCGGGAATGGGCTTATAGATGCCATTTGGAGAGATGGTGGATAGGGAGATGGGCTTTGTAGATGCCATCTGGAAAAGTGACAGAACTTTGTCGGGAATGGGCTTATAGATGCCATTTGGAAGTGTTGATCGCATAAGAGGTTCCTTAGCGAGAACTTGTGTGTTTTAAGAAAGACAGATGTTTTCCTGGCTTGTTACAGGTGTTTGATCTTCAGTCTCCTTATGCAGATATGCCCTGGCTGGATACAGGTATCGAATCTACGATCGGTTGCTCACAGATGTGCCCTGGCTGGATACAGGAGTCGAATCTGGAAATAGTCGTCAATAGATATGCCCTGGCTGGATACAGGAGTCGAATCTTTGAACTCTGCAGACGTGCCCTGGCTAGATACAGGAATCGAGTCTGGAAATGTGGTCAACAGATATGCCCTGGCTGGATACAGGAATCGAATCTGGAAATGTTGTAGTTGATAGATGTGCCCTGGCTGGATACAGGAGTCGAATCTTTGAACTCTGCAGACGTGCCCTGGCTAGATACAGGAATCGAGTCTGGAAATGTGGTCAACAGATATGCCCTGGCTGGATACAGGAATCGAATCTGGAAATGTGGTAGTTGAAAGTAGTCTTTTTTGAGATTGTCTTTTTCCTGAAAAGGCAAAGACGTAAGCTGTATGCAATGTCATGATGTATGATATGCATGATGTCATGATGTTCAACATTTGATGTTGTATGTGTCTCATCATGTATGTAAGCAAGATGTATGAAAATGTGAAATGTTTATAAGGGTAATTTCATCTTAGGAAAATAAATCCTTGACGAATGGCCGGGAAGCTGCTCTGCGGAAGAGATGCTTGACTGAAGCTTTGATGAGAGGCCCGCTGAGGACTTTTAACGATGGACTCCGCTGGGGATAATGATGGTAAACTCCGCTGGGGAACTTCAAGGATAAACTCTGCTTGGGAATACAAAAGATAGACTTCGCTGGGGATTGAAGGAACTTTTGCCGAGAACGGTCTTCCGTGGCTTTTAGCTGAGGATAACCCAGTTATAAGTCCTTGTGAGGAAATAACTCTAAATAAAACTTGGGCGAGACGTTCGTACTTCGCCGGGGATAAGCTCGCAGAATCTACTGGGGATGAGCTTTTAAGACCTGCCGGGGAATGTTGTGCCTTTTTCAAAATCGACGGGGAATCAACTCCTGCTTGGGGAAAGTGTTGCTGAACCTCGTTTTACTCCGCGGGGAGTTAAGATGTTTTGGCCACATTTTCAGTTGAACCCACCTTGGTGCCTTGGCGGACAAAACAACTAGACTGCATTTAGACAACTCCACATTGCCCCTGTCTTTGATGTCACTTGTAATTAATCTCTTTTTTCATATGCAAACATTTATGAATCAGCAATTTAATGTCAAATGCATATATCAAAAATGAACATTGGACGTTCTTCGCAAGACCAAACAGAAAAAAGAAAAACAATGGCAATTTGTATGGACAAGTGAATTTGTATTGATCTAAACTTTGCCTGTGAATAGGCGTTTTTTGTACAAGAGGCTGACATCCTAGTAAGAGAACGCCGCCAAATAACATAGAGTTTACAATTTGAAAAAAACAAAACAGCTATGTGAACAATCCCACTGGGTTCCAACTCTGCTATCGCCTTTATGTCTTCGAACGTCTCATCGCTTTGCTGCTTAGTTGAAGATGAAGCTGATTGGTCGATGCCGTAATCTGAGCCAGATAGTTGATGCCGAATTCCGGATGCGAAGTGATCCAATGAGACATAGTGTTACGCTTTTATCCCTAACTTTTGCCTGGACCGGTCTTTCGGGTTTTCAGTCCACCGGGATACCCTTTTTTGCCCAAGCCGCCCTTTCAGGTTTTCGACTTGCCGGGTGTACAGATTTTTTTCATATTTTATCCCTTATTTTTGCCTGAACCCTTTTGGTTCGCCGGGAAGCCCTTATTTTTGCCTAGGTATGTCAACCTAGCGGGTCTTTTACCTATGCGTAGTATTTTTTCACTATGTCTGCATTGGCGGGGTGAGGAAGGTCGTCACCGTCCATGGTGGTTAGGATCATGGCTCCTCCAGAGAACACACGCTTAACCACAAATGGCCCTTCGTAAGTAGGGGTCCATTTGCCCCGGGGATCACTTTGAGGAAGGATGATGCGTTTGATTACCAGGTCCCCAACTTGATACTCTTGCGGTCTGACTTTCTTGTTAAATGCCCTGATCATCCGTTTCTGATACGTTTGACCGTGACAGATAGCAGTGAGCCTCTTTTCGTCAATCAGATTTAATTGATCAAGTCGAGTCTGGATCCAATCATCTTCATTCAAGTCTGCATCCTTCATTATCCGGAGAGAGGGTATCTGGATTTCGATCGGCAAGACTGCCTCCATGCCGTAGACCAAGGAGAAAGGAGTTGCCCCGGTTGATGTCCTTGCTGAGGTGCGGTACCCATGAAGAGCGAACGGTAACATCTCGTGCCAATCTTTATAGGTCACTGTCATCTTCTGCACAATTTTCTTGATATTTTTATTAGCTGCCTCTACAGCCCCATTCATCTTCGGCCGATAGGGGGAAGAATTGTGGTGCTGTATCTTGAATTGTTCACAGAGTTCAGTGATCATTTTGTTATTGAGATTGGTACCATTGTCCGTAATGATTCTTTCTGGGACTCCGTACCGACAGATCAGGTTATGCCGGATGAATCGTGCCACGACGCTCTTGGTCACTGTGGCATAGGAAGCTGCCTCGACCCATTTTGTGAAGTAATCGATTGCCACCAAGATGAAGCGGTGTCCATTGGATGCCGTCGGTCGGATCTCACCGATCATATCGATGCCCCACATTGCGAAAGGCCAAGGTGCCGTTAGGACATTCAAAGGAACCGGAGGGATATGCACCTTGTCAGCATAGATCTGGCACTTATGGCAAGTCCGGGAGTGTTGGTAACAATCGGCTTCCATCGTGGACCAGAAATATCCTGCCCGAAGGATTTTCTTAGCCATGGTGTGTCCACTGGAATGGGTCCCAAATGTACCTTCATGTAGTTCCATCATAATTTTCTCTGCTTCAGCCTTATCCACACAACGTAACAGAGTTGAATCATGATTCCGTTTGTAGAGAATGCCGTTGCTGAGGAAGAATTTTGCAGCAAATCTCCTCATGAACTTCTTATCATTGACAGATGCACCCTCCGGGTATTCCTGGGCTTCCAAGTACCTCTTCACCTCGTGATACCAGGGTTTTTCAGTCACCTTCTCAGCCTCGAGCTCGCAGCAGTAAGCCGGTTCATCCAACTTCCAGATTGTGATTTGAGGAGCCTCATTATCCCATTTAACTTTGAACATCGAAGACATCGTGGCTAGTGCGTCCGCTAGCTGATTCTCCTCTCTAGGGAAGTGCTCAAAAGTTATCTCTTCAAAGTGAGGGAGCAAGGTCGACACATACTCCTTGTAAGGAATGAGATTCGGGTGTTTCGTATCCCACTCGCCTTTGATCTGATTGATCACGAGAGCGGAATCTCCGAAGACACTTAGAAACTTGATCCTCAAATCGATCGCAGCTTGTACACCCATGATACATGCCTCATATTCTGCCATGTTGTTGGTGCAGCTGAAACATAATCGGGCGGTGAGTGGAGTATGAGTCCCCTTGGGAGATATGATTACAGCGCCGACGCCGTTACCCAAAGCATTGGAGGCTCCATCAAAATGCATAGACCATCGGGATCCTTCCTCAGGTCCTTCATCCGGTCCAGGTACTTCACAGTCAGTTACCACCATGATGTCTTCGTCCGGAAAATCAAAGTTCAATGATTGATAATCGTCCACAGGTTGGTGTGCCAAATGATCAGCCAGTACACTCCCCTTAATTGCTTTCTGAGTTGTATACTGGATGTCATATTCTGTTAAGATCATTTGCCATCTCGCTATCCTCCCAGACAGAGCGGGCTTTTCAAATATGTACTTGATGGGATCCATCTTTGAAATCAATAAAGTAGTGTGAGTCAGCATATACTGTCTTAGCCGGCGAGCGGCCCATACAAGAGCGCAGCAAGTTTTCTCAAGCAGTGAGTAACGAGACTCACAGTCGGTAAACTTTTTGCTCAAGTAATAAATAGCGTGCTCTTTTCGGCCAGACTCGTCATGCTGCCCCAGCACACACCCCATTGAATTATCAAGCACTGTCAAGTATAGTATCAGAGGTCTTCCTTCCACTGGTGGCATAAGAATGGGTGGCTCTTGGAGGTATTCCTTTATTCTTTCAAAGGCGGCCTGACATTCATCATTCCAGCGTACCACTTGATCTTTCTTCAGTAATTTGAAGATTGGCTCACAAGTAGCAGTCAGATGTGATATGAATCGGGCAATGTAATTCAGTCGTCCTAGGAAACCTCTGACTTCTTTCTCTGTTTTTGGGGTCGGCATCTCTTGAATAGCTTTAACCTTGGCAGGGTCCACCTGGATACCTTTATCACTTACAATGAAACCTAGCAATTTTCCGGACCTCACCCCGAAGGTGCATTTGTTGGGATTCAATCTCAGCTTGTACAACTTGAGTCGGTCAAACAACTTCCTCAGATGATCGAGGTGTTCCTCCTCAGTTTGAGACCTTGCAATCATGTCATCAACGTATACTTCAATCTCATGATGGATCATATCATGAAATAAAGCAACCATGGCACGCTGATAGGTTGCCCCAGCATTTTTCAATCCGAATGGCATGACCTTATAACAGAAGGTCCCCCACTGAGTTACAAATGTAGTCTTCTCCATATCTTCAGGAGCCATCTTGATCTGATTATACCCTGAGAAGCCATCCATGAAGGAGAACACCTTGTGTTGAGCTGTATTATCAACAAGGACATCGATGTGAGGTAGGGGGAAATCATCCTTGGGGCTGGCCCTGTTCAGATCCCTGTAGTCAACACACATTCTGACCTTACCGTCCTTCTTCGGCACTGGCACAACATTGGCAACCCACTGAGGGTAAGAAGTTACTGCAAGGAAACCCGCATCAAACTGTTTCATCACCTCAGCTTTAATCTTCTCAGACATTTCTGGACGCATTCGCCGAACTTTTTGTTTTACTGGAGGACAATCTTCCTTGGTCGGCAAATGGTGAACTACAATGTCGGCATCCAAACCGGGCATATCTTCATAGGACCAAGCAAAAATCTCCATGTAGTCTTGTAGCATCTGGATCAATCGTTGCTTCACGCTGAGCTCTAGATTGGCACCAATTTTGACCTCTTTCCTATCTGTCTCAGTACCCAGGTTAATTGTCTCCACAGGCTCTTCATGTGGTTGAATAGCCCTCTCTTCCTGTAGTAGCAGTCTTGCGAGTTCACCAGGCACTTCGCAATCATCTTCACCTTCGTCTTCGGCCAAGTTGATCGGATTTTCGAAGTCATAACTGGCGGTAGCAGAGCTGTTGCCAGTGAGATCCAGAGTGGATTGAAACCTGTATAAGTGAGTGTGTGTAAATATAGCTGTTTTGCAACATGTATAACACAGAAAGAAAAGGAGCACAAGATTTGAAATGCAACAAACGTCCAATGTTTTGATTGATGATATATGAAAATGTCATACAAAAAGCCCTCACAAATGGAGCTACGATGCCCCGGGCAGGACACCGAGCCAACAGAGTTTTAACATATTGTTTGTTACAAATTTGGAAATCAAAAGAAATCAATTACTGCATGACAAATGTGATAGGGGTAAAATCCTTTGCTGTCCAGTTGCTTGGTCCGTCGCCGGCAGTCGGGTAGATCCAATTATCAAACTCAGCTTCCTCCACATCCTCCTCGATAGCATTCACCCTTGAGCTGGAAATAAACACCGGAGCCTTTCCAATCTTCTCTTTGCGCACCGCCTTCTGAGCCTCTGCAGTAAAGCCTAGCCCAAACTTGTCGTTCTTCTGAGTGAAGTCAGGAAGCTGACCCCAGTGTGCACCATTGCCTTTCTGAACCACAGCCCGGGCATCCCTTAGGGAAACCATCTTCAAGGAATCATTCTCTTCGGCCATTGTCTCCGCAGCTGCTGAAATTGGATGTACCTCCTCGAAATGTTGGAAGGGAGTTTCAATAAATTCTCCGTCCATCTCGATGTACCTGAAGGAATTCAAATGGCTCACCATATACTCCTCTTCTCCTTGCACAGTGACAATTTTCCCCCTGACGGGATACTTCAGCTTTTGGTGTAAGGTGGAGGTCACTGCCCCAGCTTTGTGGATCCAAGGTCTACCCAACAGACAGGAGTACGATGGACGTATATCCATCACGTAAAAGGTAGAGTCAAACACTTGAGAGCCCACACGAATAGGGATGTTAACCTCTCCATGAACCATCCTCTTGGAACCGTCAAAGGCTCTGACGATGATATTGCTGGGTTTCAACTCCAGGCCTTCATAATCCAGACGATCCAAAGCCTTTTTCGGAAGAACATTTAAAGAAGAACCAGTGTCCACCAATACATGTGCCAGAGTAGTGCCCCTGCATTCAATAGAGACATGCAGGGCATCATTGTGGTCTCTCCCTTTTGCGGTCAGGTCAGCATCTGAAAAGCCCAAGCCGTTGTCCGCCGTCAGATTGGCTATGCAGTCAGTGAACTGGACTGCAGACGTCTCTTGCGGCACATGGGCCGTCTTGAGAAATGAGATTAATGCCTTAGCGTGAGCCTCGGAACATAGCAATAGGGAGAGCAGGGAGATCTTGGAGGGTGTATGCCCCAATTGTTCGACAACATTAAAATCACTTTTCTTTATTATTTTCAGAATCTCCTCCATTTCTTGTCGGGAGGCCTCAGCATTCACGGGTATTGGTGCCTCCATCCGGGCAGGCTCTTCTTCAATTCCTTTGCCCCGAGCATTTGATGACTCGGCAGCAGGGGACACAATTTGATCAGCAACAGGACTTGATAAACTTGCAGGTTTTATGAGGAGGGGTTTTCGAATAGCGGGAGGCGCAATGTCAGGCGAGAAGAGCCTGCCACTGCGGGTGACTTTAGCCGGACCGGTGATATCGCAGATACTGGCACTAGCATCAAATTCTTGCTTGATTCCATTTACATATACGTCTGCCCCATAATGCCAGGGGACAGCTTTATCAGACACGTAGGAGAGGGGTCCTGGAACAGTAATGATTACAGGCGCAACTGTCAAGATTTGAATAGGCTTCTTTGGGGGAGCCTTGATTGGATTTTTGAAGATGGTAATCACGGAAACTTCTTTTATTGGAACCAATTGAACAGCAGTCTTTTTGAATAAAATCTCCTTGCTATCCATTAGGCCTTGGATGCCTAACCTTAGCAAGGGACAATCAGATAGGGAAATAGCACAGAATGGGCAACCTTCGCCGCAACCCGGAAATAAACCGGCCCGCAGTAGGTTCTTCTTAACAGTCTTCAAAGGGGTAACAACTTCATCTATCGAAACAGCATACACTTCTTCCTCAATGGCATTCACCCTATGCTGGGGCATAGGAGCCGTTACAACATTCGGTCTTTCCGGCGCTTCAAACTGAATTTCTTTTGCGTCAATTAGATCTTGCACTTTGTTTCTCAAGGCCCAACAATCATCAGTAGTGTGCCCGGGACTATCAGAATGATAAGCACACCGGGCATTCGGGTTGTATTTAGGGGACGCAGTGTTGACGACCTTAGGAGCTTCTTTGAGGGTCACCAGGTTGGTGGATAACAGTTGGGGTAAAATTTGAGATAATGTCATACTCAATCGGGTATACTGCCTCTTGGGCCTTTCACTTCTTTGCTGATTGTACTGCTGAGGAGCAGCAACAGGTTTAGAGATGACCAAAGCATTAACGGCTTGGCGACTTTCGGGCTTGACTTGTCTTCTAGGGCCATAGACGGCGCTTGCTTCTTTCTTAAATGGCCTCTTCTCAGCACTTGTAGAGGCAGCCTTCTGTATCTTGCCTGACCTGATGCCAGCTTCAATTCTCTCTCCCGTTAATATCAAATCTGTGAACCCAGCGGAGGAGTTACCAACCAAATGATTAAAAAACGGACCAGACAACGTTCCCAGAAACATATCAACCAGCTCTCGATCAGTTAATGGAGGCTGCACCCTGCCAGCCAAATCTCTCCATTTTTGAGCGTACTCTTTGAATCCTTCACCCGTTCCTAGAGACATACCCTGAAGTTGGGTACGCGTAGGAGCGAGATCAGAATTATATTGGTATTGTCTGTAGAAAGCAGTCGCCAAATCCTCCCAGTGCCGGATGCTAGCTCCGTCTAATTGGTAGAACCATTCAAGCTGAGACCCCGAGAGGCTGTCTTGGAAGAAGTGAATCCAGAGGTTTTTATCCGCCGTGTAAGGTTGGATTTTCCTTACATACGACCTCAGATGCAGCTTTGGGCAGGAGACCCCATCATACTTGGCGAAGGCAGGCGCCTTAAACTTGTGTGGAATTACTACTCCAGAAGATAATCCCAAATCTCCGAAATCCAGTCCCGGCACGTTCTGAATTTCCATAGCGCTCAAGCGGTCCTCCAATTGTTTGTATCTGTCAGCAGCAGGTGGGTATTGTTCCTCGTTATAGTCCGTCTCGTTGTCGGAGACTGCGGGACTAGGAGCTCCTCCCCCTTGGGGACTGTTTTTCTCAGCAGAAGAAGTGGTTGGATCAGCTTCATTGTGGAGTGTGTTCCCAAATCTGCGTCCGGTGTTGAACATTGCCGTCCTCTTTTTCTTCTTCTTCTTCAGGAGTAGAGTCTTCAACTCTTGCTGACCCTGGGCTAGGCTTAGGACCATCTCTTGAAACTGTGCACTTTGGGCCTGAAGGGCCTTGATTGCTTGTTCACTGGATGACTCCGAATTCATGATGACTGTTCACATAAACAGCGAAGAAAATTAAGCAACCTGTGAAATAGGGTACCTGCTATGCATATGGTGTAATGGAATGCGTATGTTTTATGTTTTCAAAGACAAATAAGATTCAACTTTGTAGACAAAAAGGGAAACACACTTCATTAGATTAAAATTTTTCAATTGTTCAACAATTTGCCCTTAGGCATTACAGGAATGAAAAATACGGAAAAGGAAATAAAACTACAAAAGGGAATAATCAAAGCTCATCAATGCTCCCATGGCCTCCTCCTCTCAGTGCTGATGTAGTTGTTCAGGACACGCTCTTCCTCCAATTGCTTAGTCAGCCTTTGGACCTTCCTTTCCTGCTCGTTGAACTTCTCCCGATAGAAATCCCGTTCTTCCTTTAGCTGTGCCCAAGATCTCTTCATGGTGTCAAAATCAGTAGGTATCTGAGGAGGGAGGACAGTTGGAGGAACCCCATCTTCATTGGGAGTTTCAAGGATGATTGGTCTGACAGCTTCGTATGGCATACCTAACTTCTGAGCACGGATGCGGACCCATTTGCAATAGGGCTCCAATGGTAAAGAAGTCTTTGGTCCTAACTCATGTGGGTCAGCTTTGTGGATTCTGTCCCAAGCTCTAATGAATCCCTGGCGTAGTTTGTCACTGCCTGCCTGAAACTCAAAATAGATGTGAGGAACCAGCATTTCATGGGGCCCATCTCCTCTGGCTCTTCCAAACTGACGGAGAGCTAAACATGGATTGTAAGAGATTCCTCCTTGGATACCAATCAACGGGACATTAGGGTATTCTCCGCAACGGTCGATAACAGCTACCTCATCCAAGCCTCTGAGAGTCCAAGTGATATCCTTATCTGTGAGAGACATTAACCTCCGAGCCCAACCTTTTCCTTCTTCATTCTTCAGCACGGACTTAGGAAGGTGCGAAATAAACCACCTTACCAGCAAAGGAGCACAACACCACGGAGTTCCCCGTTTTCGAGCAGTACGAGCATAGAGTTGTTGTAGAATGTCACCCAAGAGAGTGGGTACCGGATTCCGAGACATGAAGATTCTTATGACATGGATACTGATGAAGGTGTCAGGGTTGGGAAACAATACCAGACCATAGATCAAAAGAGCCAGAATATCCTCATATGCTTTGAAGTCCAAGTCATTCCAAAAATCATTAGCCTTGCCGACCAGAAATTTGACCAAAAAGCCCTTGATCCCATTTCTAGTCTCCCAGTTGGACAATACCTCTTCTTTGGTCAAGGGGAGAATTGCAGCAATCTCTTCAGGCCTAGGAGTCTTTTCCAAACCAGTGAAAGGAGTTTGTTCCAAGACAGGAATCCCAAGCAAGTAAGAGAACTCTTCCAGGGTAGGAACCAGCTGGAAGTCTTGAAAGGTGAAGCAATGATGCAGAGGGTCATAAAACTGGGTCAGAACACTTATCAGTTGTTGGTCCCATTTTGCAGTGATCAAGCCAAGGAGGGAACCATGTTTGTTGATGAAGGAGGTAGTGTTTGGAATTCTTTCAACCAGATCTTTGAGTAAAACTGGTGGTTGAACAAAGTTGAGCCGGACAGTATTTCTACGCACGGGCATCATGATGTCCTACAAAACAGAGCAAAGATGAAACCTTTTTGTCTTTGAAATGGGTTAGCTTTGCATGCAATGGTATGATGGCATGATGCTATGATGAAGCACATCACAAGTATTCACATAGGCAGATAAGGCACACAAGTCACACAAGACACCCTTAGGTTTCAGGCCAGCATGAGTTTCAGGTATTACCCTCTTTTGGTTTTGTTGGTTAAAACCTGTCCTATCAAAAGTAACCGGGTTCTAGAGGATCTCAAATCATTGGCTACCCTCAATCGGTCATAACTCCAGCATCGCAATCTTTTCTCGCAGCCAGAACCATCTCGAGAGTTTAGCCTCAATGAGTGTAGCATACTGCTACTGTCCTAATAGCCAAGTTGGTCAATTTAGGGTTCTAAGGTTGGTTGGTGTTTGATGACCCCTTAGAAGACCTATATTCTCCCCGTTACAACACAAGGGATATAGGTACAGACTAAGATGCCACACCAACGTAGCCACTGCTTCACCCATGTCGGTCTACGCCGGACAGGTCCCTCACAGATTATGCTACCTAAAAAGGGTATTTCCCAGATCCGGGTTAGGATCTATGAAACTCCAATGCAAAGCCCACAAACATAAAAGCAAACAAAGCAAACAATTGAAAACACAGGTGATCTAAAACCCTAAGGTTACTCCACTTTTAAGTATCTCCCCAGCAGAGTCGCCAGTTCTGTGATACGGTGGGAGAACTGACTTGAGGTTTGCGTTTGTATTCGCAAATGTTGCGGTTAGCAAGAGTCGCCACCGACTTTTTATTTTATCCTAAGGAAAGGTTAAAAAGCACAGCAAAAACCTTTTGAGATGTTTTCTTGGGTTCGGGGAGTAGATTATAGAAAGGGAAGGTATTAGCACCCTTTTTATCCATGGTTATCCATGGGCTCTTAGTTACTTGCTTAGATCACTTGCCTTTTGTTTTCAATTGTTTTAAATGGTGCTTGAGTGTGTGGGTTTTGAAAATGTTTTGAAAAGAGGCCAATGTGGTGGCAACCTTTGCAATGATCCATGTGGGGATGTATACAAAGATGTTTGTCTTTTGAAAAGGTTTTCATTTGTTTTTGAAAGTTGTTTTGAAAGTGTAGTGATGTGTGATTTTTGAAATTAGGCAAGTGTTTTTGTTTTGCAAGTTGGTTCAAGTAACTAAGAGGTTGTCTACTCCTAAATTTCTCAAAAGATTATTGCTATACTTTAACCCTTTTAACAAGTTTGCACCACCATTGTATTTGGTGGGCAACCTTGTGTTAGGATGTGAAAAGGGACAGGCGCGGGTCATCGTTTTAGACCATAATTGTAACGACGTTAAATGTCTTTG
Organism: Vicia faba; assembly: GCA_948472305.1. Taxonomy (NCBI): domain Eukaryota; kingdom Viridiplantae; phylum Streptophyta; class Magnoliopsida; order Fabales; family Fabaceae; genus Vicia; species Vicia faba. The sequence continues at coordinate 597,036,297 of OX451741.1, read as the reverse complement.
GGCAATTTCTCTAAGGGACTTGATCATTTGTTTTGTTTGTTTTGAAAAGTTTTATCGAGGGACTATGATCATTCAAACTGTTTGCTTTGCCCAAAGATGTTCAACATACAATATGGCCCATTTGTTTGAAGGCAACAAGTGGAATACCCTAGGGGGTGCAAGTGTGATTTGTGTGTCCATTTTCATGCTTGTTTATCTTGTATTAGGTCAAACTATTTTTTATCGTTTTTTCGCATACAAACCCTAATTCTAGCATGTTATTATTTAGAAAGCAATAAAGTGCGAAATTAAAATTACTAAGCTATTACACAACCAAATATGGGAAGGGGGGTACAAATGTTCAAATGGGGATATTGACAAGAATTTAAATCTAAATTATTACAACAATTGGATATTTGCATGGTAAATAAATTGCATAATTTAAATGCAAATAAAATAAATATGTGAAATGTAAAAAAGAAAGTTTTTATGTGTATGAGAAAAATATTATTTATGTAAAAGGAAAAAGAAAATAAATGTATTTATTTTTTAGTATTTTGAACCTAGGGTGAAAAACCCTAATTTTTAAATAAAAGGTGTTATTATCTAATTTAATTCTACTATTTATTTATTATTTATAAAAAATAAAACAAAATGAAGTGTATTGTGAAAAAGGTATTTTTTGTATCAAATGTTAAGTAAAAATAAAAAATCAAATATTTTTATATTTTTGTCTTAAATATATTAATAATCATATATATATATATATTATTAAACCCTAGATATGTATTATACAAAAATATTTATTTATTTAATATTTTAATAAAATAAATAAAAAAAATAAAAAAAAAGGTATTTTTTGTGTGAAATATTTTCAGAGAATAAATAAAAAATAAAAAGTGTATTTACATTATTTTCTATTTATTTCAATAATAGTATATATATATATTTGTATCTAACAAAAGAAATAAACAAATAAATATGCCATAAATACAAAAAGTGATGGAAAAAATATTTTAAAAATTTTAATGGTATGGGAAAAAATAAATAAAGTCAACCCAAAAAGAAAAAGTCAAAAATGTCAAGAAATGAGCAAATGGGCTCAAGGGGGTGTAAACCAAAAAATGGGGTGTGAAAAGGAAACAAATCCAGGCCCAGCCCAGATCACTTCTTCTTCAACCTCTGTACAGCTTTCTTCACACAAAACACGCGTTTTCTAACTCTGGATTCCTGGACTTTCAAGCAAAACTCATAACATGAAAAGTGTAGAGCATTAAGAGACGGTTTCAACCATATAAAGAACATGACCTATCTCTCCAAGATGAGAGAGAATTTCTCTCCCCCTCTTTTCTGACCTAACTTTTCATCAATGTTCAGACATGAAATTCTCTAAGCACACGAAACATAAATGAAATCTAATCTTATGAGCATGTTCAGGGCTATGATTGTGACATGTTTTCTTCAAAAACCTAAAGCTAACAATGCCTAACAAGAGAGATAGAACTCCATGAATATACCTGTTCAGTTGGAATCGAGCTGGGCAATGGAGGATGTTTCAGAGTGAAATGAGGACTTGTACAGCTTCCTTGAAGTGTAAGGAAGCTTTTCCAGTTCCTACTTTGTCTTGAAACTTCCTGAATCGAGCTAATGAACTCCAACTGCAAAACAGAAAATTAAAAATGGTGAAGTGGCTTGGAGGTGTTACAGGTCTGATTTTAGGATATGGATAGCTTGCATATGTTGTAAGGAAGGTAGAGGAAAAGGTTTGAATCAAAATGCTTGAAGGGATTGGGAGTTTGAACTCAAACTGCAGGGGCACCCCTGTTTTTGCAGTTTGAGGATGGTTCTGAGATGGAGAGGGTTTGAAAGGGAAATGGCTCGTGCAAAAGCTTCAATGTGGTCTATGGAATGTGTTTGATATCTTTTGTGCTGTGTTCTTTTGCTGATATGAGAGATAGCATATGTTATGGACCTTTCTTCACACTTAAGCTACCAAAAGCAAATTGGTGTTCTAGGTCAGTATAGGACCCCCTAATGTGCTGCATCAACTCCTCTTGATCAGTGTGTTATGCCCATAATCTTGTGTTAAGCAGATCTTCTTTGTACTTGTTGGATTACAAACTTGACATAAAGCTAAACTTTTCAAAAATGGAAATTCCACTTTATCTAGTTTAGGATTAAACCATTATGCAATGTTAGAACACAAAGAACATGACCTTAACACATTGAATATGCATTAAATTATTGAGTATGGATTGGTTCAAGGACCTGTAATTAAGCATAAAGCAAACTGAATTCAAATTGGCAAATTTGTGAACATGTCTTGATGAAGAACAAAAGTGAATTTTTGCCAACTTGTGAAATTCGAATCTCTCAAGTTATGAGGTTGTTTGATGAGTTCTTGGACATTTTGGAAAGCTTGGAATGTGTACTACAATCCATCTTTGAAATGCAATTTGAAATTCCAAGTGGAAGGGTATGAAAAGTGGCCTTGAAGTAGGGTAGAAAACCTTGTCAAAATAGGTCAAATTTCACTAAGTTAAAAGATGGTTTAGTGCCCTTATTCAAAAAATCATAACTTGAGATACAAGCTTCAAATGAGAAAACTTTGTGAATCAAAGTTGTAGATTTTGCAACAAGCTACAACTTTCATGTTTTGACTTTTGTTTGAATCCAAATGGATCATGGTGAAAAGATGGGGCAAAGTTGGGAAAAAATTAGGGTTTTTCATAACTTAGAAAAAATTCTAAGTTATGAAAAATTCCATTTTCAAACCCTAATTTGCATTTTGTGATTTCTTGGTGAACAAGTTTCATAATTTGGCATGTTTTGATGAAAAATGAATCTTGACTCTTGATTTTGACCAAAAAGTCAAAGTTTGACTTTTCAGTATACAGTCAAAATTGATCAATTGACTGGGAAATTCAACTATCAATCTTGTGTACTTGGGATCTTTTGAGCTTGATGAGCATGTCAAGATAATTCCATGGGGTCCTTGAGTCCATAAGTGAGCTTGGTTTGCCATTGGCTAGGTCAAACAGTCAAAAATTACCTTTGTGCAGTCAAAACCCTAAAAATGACCATTTTGCCCTTTTGGTGATCTGATCAAATTTCTTATGGAATTGTGATCCAAACTTGATCAAATGGTTCATATGAGTTCATAATGTTGATGTGGATCAAATTTCATGAGGTTTGACTGTCAATTGGCCACAGTTGACTTTTTCCCCAATACAGCTGATTTCTAGGTCAACTGTCCAATTGACTGGGAAAAACTTGGAATCAAGACTTGAAACTTGGTATGGGTAAACTTGGGAGTCCAATATGAAGCATGGAAGTCATCTTAGGCATTTTAGGTCAAAACATCTTTAGGCAAACACAAACCCTAATTTGAGTCCACAGTGCAAGGAGAAGTCTTGAGCAGAGGAAACCCTAATTGTATCTTGATTCTTAAAGGTCTTGTGATGAGAAAATGTTGAGGAAATGGGAGGGCAAATTTTGGGGTACAACAGTACACATAACATTATTTTAATGTTTTGAATTGTACTAGAGAGAGAGAGGAGAGAGTAAAGAAAGTACAGGTTTGCAGGCTTAGGCTTGAAGAGAAAATATATAAAACAACGAATATACCAGCATATCAAAGGGGGGGAAAATCACAAACCAAAAAGATAACTCAGAACATAAGCCCCCAAACCTTCAAACCATACGGCAGCATACCTACCTAAGCATCAAACAGCTTAAAACCTGTACAACTCAATCAAGAGCCTTAGCCTCAAAACAGTTTTCAACATAAGCATTAAACCTGTCAAGCCTAACCACAAAACTGTCCAGCCAGAAGCCTAAACAAATTATTAACCTGCTCAAGCATCAAGCCAAGTTAACCTGTCAAGCTCCAAAACCAGAAAACTCATCATAAGCCCTCAACCTGCCTGAAGCATAAACCAGAAAACTCAGCCATCCTCGACGCCTCCGGTTCATCCTCCTCCGTCTCCAAGATCGAAGGTAGTATAACTTCTTTTCTTCCCTTTCATGATCCTCAAACAGAAGGCAAATAACAAACATTTAAAAACAGAAGCAATACATGCAAAAATTATAAAAACATAAAACCCTAAAAGGGAAGGGAACGAAATCATTACCTTTTCTCTCATTTTCACGTTGCCCAACCATGGAGGGAAGAGGAAGAACAATGGCGTCTGGTGGCTAGGGATGAAGAGGGGTCAGAAGCATGATTCAGAGACAAGATGAAGAAGACGAACGAAGCAAAACAAAGAACGGCGCTGCAAACCCAACCCTAATCTGTTTTTCCCCAAATTGAAACAAACAATTAACCCTAAACAAAGTTATGAAATGTTGGGCCACAACCCGTTTCCCCTAACCTAAGCCCACTCGTTTCCCTGAATGGCACCCCCTTTCTTTTAATTCTTCTGATCCATTTTACTTGGGCCAAAACAAACCCCCCTTAGCCCATTTTCTTTTGTTTTAACATAAACTAATCTTTTATCATTTTATTTTTATAATTTAACATTTCTTTCACTTATCTTTTATTAATTTAGTCTAAAATAATATCTAATATATCTTTTTTTTTGTTAAATAAAATAATACCTTTTTTTTTAAAATATTGTTAATTGTTACATTTTAGAAAATATACAAACATTAATTCTTTCCTAAATTGAAGCATTTTTCTTGTTCCATTTGTACATGATTAATTAAAATGCATTATTTTTTAATATCTAAAAAATATAATTTAAAACATTTTTCTTTCTTTTAAGTAAAATACCTTTTTGTACATATTAAAGAAAAATACAAGATTACAAAGATTAAATAAAGAAAATATTTAATTCCTTTTATTAGGTTAAACAATACTTAATCTTCACATTAAATTCACATTTTCTTAACTTGTAAATAATTCTCATACATGTACACTTACACAATACATTTCACATTTGATACATTATACATTACATTGATTACATTTGATCGCAATTTGATGTGGTTGTAATTATTTAAGTCTCATCCCCATTTGTGAATTTGTACCCCCACTCCCGGATACTATTTGTAATAGCGTAGACTTTAAATTCTCGCAATTTATCGCTTTCGAATTATACCATGGTTAGACCTAGGGTTTGTATGTACATAAAATCGAACGCTAGATAACCTAATACAAGACAAATACATGAAATCAATACACAATCACACTTGCACCCCCTAGGGTAATCCCACATGTTGCCTTCCAAAATGGGCCATGCTTGCACGTCGAGTTTCTTTGGCAAAACAATCAAATGATCATAAGTCCCTCGATGACGCTCTCGAAAGTCGCCTATCAAAATGATCAAGTCCCTTCAAGCAAATTGCCAAAGACACTTGGCACCATTGCATTCATGGTCCATACGATGACCCGCGCCCGTCCCAATCACTTCCTAAACGCAAGATTGTCCACCAAATTCAATGGTGGAACAAAATTGTAAAAAAGGGTTGAAAACATAGAGAAAACCTTTGAGTACAATAGGGGTAGACAAAACTCTTAGTTACTTGAGATCAACTTGCAAAAACACTTGCCTTCTTTTCAAAAACCACACTTCATACATACTTTCAAACAACTTTCAAAAACATTTGAAACATCTTTTCGAAAAGATACACACTTTTGTAAAACACTCAAACACGGGTCAATTACATTGGTTGCCTAAGACAAGGCATCTCTTCAAAAACATTTTCAAAACACACACACCCACACCACAATTTCAAAGCAATCGAAAATCAAGGCAAGTGATCTAAAAACCAAGTAACTAAGAGCCCATGGATAACCATGGATGAAAAGGGTGCTAATACCTTCCCTTTTCATAATCTACCCCCCGAACCCACGAAATATCTCAAAAGGTTTTTGCTGTGCTTTTTAACCTTTCCTTTAGGATAAAATAAAAAGTCGGTGGTGACTCTTGCTCAGCCGAACAAGTGCGAATACAAACACAAAACCTCAAGTCAGTTCTCCCACCGTATCACAGAACTGACGACTCTGCTGGGGATTGCTTAAAAGTGGGGTTACCTTAGGGTTTAGATCACCTTTGTTTTCAATTGATTGCTTTGTTTGCTTTTACATTTGTGGGCTTTGCATCGGAGTTTCATAGATCCTAACCCGGATCTGGGGAATACCCTTTTAGGTAGCATAATCTGTGAGGGACCTGTCCGGCGTAGACCGACATGGGTGAAGCAGTGGCTACGTTGGTGTGGCACCTTGGTTTGTACCGATATCCCTTGTGTTGAAATGAGGAGAATATGGGTCTTCTAAGGGGTCATTAAGCACCAACCGACCTTAGAACCCTAAATTGACCCAACTTGGCCATAAGAACAGTAGCAGTATGCTACACTCATTGAGGCTAAACTCTCGCGATGGTTCTGGCCGCAAGAAAAGATTGCGATGCTGGAGTTATGACCGATTGAGGGTAGTCAGTGATATTGAGATCCTTTAGAACCCGGTTACTTTCGATAGGACAGGTCTTAACCAACGAAACTGAAAGAGGGTAGTACCTGAACCTCATGCAAGCCTAAACCTAAAGACTTGTTTGCTTTGTGTGAATATGTTTGTCTGTATATACACTCACTTGCTTTTTACATACATGTACATAACATCATGACATCATACCATAGCATTTTCAATAACCTTTTCAAGGATCTTGAGGGTCTGTTGACACAGGGGTACGTTGAACCAGACGTCTACCAAGGGGCAAGAGGTTTCTCCTCTAACCAATGCCAATCAAAGATCAAGTACAACAACTTGAATCGTGGGCTATGACCCACTTGACATGGTGAGCTTGATTCTCGTGGAAAGACATCCACCAGTGCACAGTTCTCCAAATCAAAGATCAAGTACAATAACTTGAATCAGAGGCTATGACCCACTTGACAAGGTGAGCTTGATTCTCGTGGAAAGACATCCACCGGTGCAAAGTTCTCTAATCCAAGAGCAAAGTTCAACCTCTAACATTTTCTTGTGTTTACCCCAAGAGATCCTTGAAAGCATGCATCCACATATCATGCATTGCATTTTGACAGTTTTTCCTTTTTCAGGTTTCCTTACTCTCATACTGTTTATTTCAGTAAGAGATGGCTCTAGAAAGGTCTGTCAAAGACATCCAAGACCAGACTGCTCAACTGCAGGAAATGTTCTTGAACTTGTCTCTGGGGCAAGAAGAAATGAAAGCTCTCCTCACAAAGGGCTTGGAGAATTCAAACAATACCAGGAGTGATCAGCTTGCGGAGCTGCAGTTTGATCTGGCAACATTGAGGATCCAAGTGATGGGGCAGTTAGTGGGCCAGATGGCTCTCATCCAAGACCTATCTCAAAGACAAGAGGAACTCAGAGTTCTCGTCCGCCAACTGCTTCAAAACAACCAATTGGGGCAAACATCTGAGGCTGAAGAGCAAGTCACCGCTCAACCTCCATCCACTCAAGAAGACAAGGGAAAGGCTCCTTTGCTTGCTTCAGGGTCACAAGCCCATCAACAACCTCGCCAGCGTCAACGGGGTAATCGGCGTAAGCAAGAAACATCGGGAAGACAGTTCACGAAGACTGAGATACCATCATTCTTCATACTGAAGCGCCTGTTGGAGGTCAACCTGCTTACTTTAAGGGATCCTCCTCGGAAGCTCAATACCTCCTCTCCTAACTATCGTCCCGACGCATTTTGTGTTTACCACTCCTACAGCCAGGGACACGACACCAACGACTGTTGGGCCTTGAAGAACAAGATTCAAGATCTGATCGACATTGGAGTGTTGGAATTCATGCCAGACGGCGAGATGAAAATCTTCCGTTAAGGAGTTCTCCACCTGGAGTGACAAAGCTCAAGCTGAAAGACTTTTGCTTCATTTTGAATTTTCAAAGTTGTAATTCCTTTTGTTGTCAAACAATTATCTGTTGATGTTAAACTCTGTTTCATTAATGCATTGCATATGTTTGTCTAGAATTCATCCATTCGTTTCACTACTCTTATGCTTTCTTTATGATATTTAACTCTTGATAAAAATTTGCAAGCCTTTAGAGGGAGGATGACGAAACAATACCATAATCTCATACAGTATGCTTTTGAACAGACCTTGCTGATGATGTACAGGCATTTCTTTCAATTCCCAAACACTGGAGTTATAAGGAAGTTAATCCCTAGTCAGCCCTTCGAGCCAAAGAAGTAGGAGTTTTCTGTTCTAAACGATCAAAACCTTTGATATAAACCTGGGGCATGGTAGTATCTCAGTTAATTCAAAAGAAAATGCGCATTGAAATTGCAAACTCTCAGTTCGTAATACAACAGACGACGTCAAAGAAAAAGAAAAGCATTCCTTTGGAATCAAAAGACAAGGGTGGTTCCCTATCACATAGGCAGTCAATCTCTCAAAAGAGAAAGGCCCACCAAGCCAAAACCTATAAAGGAGGCTTAAGAAAGCTGGGGCATCCCGCTGACTGTAATCTCGAAAATGGGAGCAGTCGGGCAAAAGTCAGGGATAACAAATCAAAATCAAAATAGTGAGGTCATTACAAATCCTCAACAACATGAAAAATGTTGAAAAAGAAAAAGGAGATGATGACTGTCTCCAAAATTCAATTGGTGAACCATCACCCAAAAAGTCGTTCCAAACTCAAAACAGAGTGCGACGCGCAGTTAACTGAGCTTAGGGTTGAAGAACATCACGAAGAGCGGGTGGGTACAAATATACTTTGAGCCATTATCCTTTTTTTCTTAGACCGTGAACCAGGCCACGTTACAACCCTTTAAAAGTCCTAATTGAAGCATGGGTTAGTTTGAAAGCATACTGTTACAAAAGGTATCCTGACTCCTGTAAGACTTTGCTCTAAATCATATGTTGATCTGTCTCATAAAAAGTCTTCTGCTAAAAACGCATTTTTCAAAACTTCGAGACAAACATAAACTTTGCATTGCTTGAATATCACTGTCTGCATTTGGCTTTTTGTTTGACAGCGAAGAAATTCATACAGCGAATGTTCGGAGGAACGAAAACTCTCTCAGTGAGTTAAAATCACTTCAAAAGGACGACACTTACATTACAAATATCATATCAACAAGGGGAATGACATGGCACCATCCAGTTAACCTGGGGCAGTCCAGTCAAGGTTTCAATAGATCTTTCAAAGTTCAGTTAACCTGGGGCTGTCCAGTCAAGGTTCCGATAGATCTTTCAAAGTTCAGATAACCTGGGGCAGTCCAGTCAAGATTTCAAGAAATCTCTCAATTCGTAGAGTAATCTGATTCAAGACTCATTCAACATCACTTGGGGCATTCGAATGTCAAAAGTGTTCAATCATTCCTTCATCACCTGCTGGAAATTACAACCGCGAACAGATCAACTATCACAATTCCAGATTCGATTCCTGTATCTAGCCAAGGCATATCTGTGAGTGACTGATTGTAGATTTGATACCTGTATCCAGCCAGGGCATGTCTGCATAAGGAGTTTAGAGATTCGATACCTGTATCCAGCCAGGGCACGTCTGTAAGCAACCTTTTGAAGTTCCAGATTCAACACCTGTAACAAGCCAGGAAAATATCTGTGGACGATTGATTGTGGATTAACACCTGTAACAAGCCAGGAAATCATCTACATGAAGAGATTGAAGATCAACACCTGTAACAAGCCAGGGAACCATCTTTCTTTCTCAGGTCAGAGATCAACACCTGTAACAAGCCAGGACAATATCTCCTTGACCAACTTTTCTTAAGTTCCAGATCAACACCTGTAACAAGCCAGGAAAATATCTGTGAACGACCGATTATGGATTAACACCTGTAACAAGCCAGGAAATTATCTACATCACCACTTGGGGCATTCGAATGTCAAAAGTGTTCAACAATTCCTTCATCACCTGTTGGAAGATGCAGTCTTACACGAACTCATCATGAAGCAACCCTACACCGGTTCCTTCTCAAAACCTCAGATGCAGTTTTACACGGACTCATCATCAGGAAACCCTACGCCGGTTCCTTCTCACAATCAAAAGATTCTTGCCTTCCCCAGCAACAGCCAAGGAATTACTTCCCCCAACAACAGTCAGGTTCCTCCTATCCCCAGCGGAGTTCATCAAATTCCCCAACATAACATATCAGTGGAATCCCCAACGGAGTTCTCATCAAACCCCAGCGAAGTATCTCTTCCCACAGAGTAATTCCCCGCAGAGTAATCTCTTCAACAAGTTTACTCCCCAACGGAGTCATCTTCTCCTACCGGTGTATTCTTGCAACCATCATCCCCAGCGGAAACGAAGAACTCTACTCTTCAACATCAGCCCGAGATTTAATTCCTCGGCCGGTTGTCAAGGATTTATTTTCCTAGACGAAAATGCATTCATAAACATTTCACATTTCATACATCTTGCTTACATACATGATAAAGTGCATACAACACTATCTCATTTTGAACATCATGACATCATGCATTTCATACATCATGACATTGCATGCAACTGATGTTTTGCCTTTTCAGCGAAAAAGACAATCCAAAAGACGACTACCTTCAACTGTCACAATTCCAGATTCGATTCTTGTATCTAGCCAGGGCACATCTGTGAGTGATCAGTTTCCAGATTCGATTCCTGTATCCAGCCAGGGCACATCTGAAGAGTTTGAAGATTCGATTCCTGTATCCAGCCAGGGCATATCTGTTGACGACTAATTCAAGATTCGATTCCTGTATCCAGCCAGGGCACATCTGAAGAGTTTGAAGATTCGATTCATGTATCCAGCCAGGGCATATCTGTTGACGACTATTTCCAGATTCGATTCCTGTATCCAGCCAGGGCACATCTGAAGAGTTTGAAGATTCGATTCCTGTATCCAGCCAGGGCATATCTGTTGACGACTAATTCCAGATTCGATTCCTGTATCCAGCCAGGGCACATCTGAAGAGTTTGAAGATTCGATTCCTGTATCCAACCAGGGCATATCTGTTGACGACTAATTCCAGATTCGATTCCTGTATCCAGCCAGGTCACATCTGAAGAGTTTGAAGATTCGATTCCTGTATCCGACCAGGGCATATATGTTGACGACTATTTCCAGATTCGATTCCTGTATCCAGCCAGGGCATATCTGTTGACGACGAATTCCAGATTCGATACCTGTATCCAGCCAGGGCATATCTGCGAACGTTTGATTGTAGATTCAATACCTATCCAGCCAGGGTATGTCTGCATGAAGAGACTGAATATCAACCCCTGTAACAGGCCAGGAAATTATCTTTCTCAAGTACGCAAGTTCTCGCTAAAGAATATCGTATGCGATCGACACATAATTCCAAATGGCATCTATAAGCCCATTCTCGACAAAGTTCAGTCACCAGATGGCATCTTTAAGCCCATCATCAAATGGCATCTTTAAGCCCATTCCCTCTACCATCACATCGCTGAGTGCAAATTTTCTGGGCACTTTAGTGTCCAATCTCCTTTTACCTTCGAGTCGCGAAAGGCAAACTTGCCAATCTAACTCTTCAGGTTCAAGAAGATTGAACAGGGGCAACTGTTGTACCCCAAAATTTGCCCTCGCATTTTTCCTCATAGAAATCACAGCTTCAGGCGTTTCCTGATTTTTCAAACTGACTCAAGAATCAGTCAAACAGACTTTTCTCGTCAGTCAGATAAAATTAGGGTTTCCTTTAGTTTTTTGAAGGGTCTGGAACAATTCAAACAGTTTGCCTAGGGATTTGGTTGATTTTGGTTCAGCTTCAATCAGGCGAATGCTTCTTTGGCATTTAATCAGGAATTAGGTTTTTTTTTATGCGCGGTTCCTCAGAAAGATTTAATTCTACAGTGTTTTTCAAGTTATGCTGGGATGTGGATTGAAACATTTGGATTGAATTCGCATTGTTTGACTTAATCAGTAAAAGATACACTTGGATGGAATTCGCATTGTGTGACTAAATCAGTGAAAGGATGCATTGGGTTTAAATTTGCAGTGTTTGATTAAAGTCAGTAAAAGGAAAATACGTCTGGACAGTTGTTGTGATTGACTGTGCTTTGCTTGGGATGTTGGAAGCACCAAGTTTATTAATTGATCAATGCTGAAACAATGTTTATTTAATTATTTATTATTCTAAGATTAAATAGTTGGAATTTATTTTCAATTATTTTAATTTAAAGAATTATAAATAATAAAGTAAACAATTGAAAATAAGAAAAGAATTAATTGGATAAAAAAAGCTTTTATTTATCTGTATAATTGTTTTTGTTTACAAATTGTTTACAATAATGATTTTACAGTAATTAAGACTATCCTAATTTTTTCTAAATCTTCAATTCTTCATTCTTCATTTGGTGCTACCCCTCTCCATTTAATTTGTATCTGCAAAGAAAAGAAAAAAGAAGTCAGAAGCAGATAAATATTTAAAAATCAGACAATTAAAGTTTGGGTTCATCATTAAGGGCAACTGACTGGAATCAGTTAGCCCTCTCTACAAATCACGGGATTTCTCCCGGTTCACAAAGAGGGATGAATATTTGCTTGCTAAACTTGGAATGCACAGAATTAAAAAATGCACAAGTTCAAAGTTTGTCAAAAAACTGCATAGTTCAAAGCAAGACAGCACTACAAAGTCCAAATCCAAATTGAACCACAAAGTCCCAAACTGAGTTCATATTCAAACTAGGCCAAGAGCTGTCAAAATGTCCAAAAGTATGGAAAGATATTAGAATATCAAAGTATCAAAAGGTACAAGATGCAGCACAAAGTATGGAAAAGAGAAAGAAAATATGCAGGCTAAAACTAGTTTTGCAAGCAAGCACAGTCAAAGCATCATTTCCCAAGCAGCTGCCCTTTCAGAAAAGTACACATAACATTATTTTAATGTTTTGAATTGTACTAGAGAGAGAGGAGAGAGTAAAGAAAGTACAGGTTTGCAGGCTTAGGCTTGAAGAGAAAATATATAAAACAACGAATATACCAGCATATCAAAGGGGGGGAAAATCACAAACCAAAAAGAGAACTCAGAACATAAGCCCCCAAACCTTCAAACCATATGGCAGCATACCTGCCTAAGCATCAAACAGCTTAAAACCTGTACAACTCAATCAAGAGCCTTAGCCTCAAAACAGTTTTCAACATAAGCATTAAACCTGTCAAGCCTAACCACAAAACTGTCCAGCCAGAAGCCTAAACAAATTATTAACCTGCTCAAGCATCAACCCAAGTTAACCTGTCAAGCTCCAAAACCAGAAAACTCATCATAAGCCCTCAACCTGCCTGAAGCATAAACCAGTAAACCACTGTCAACAACAAACCTGCAAGACCATAACCTTCAAACTAGATAAAACACCCAGCCTAAAGCCTAAGCATACAAACACATAACCTGTGTCAAAACTATAATACTTCCAAGCATCATCCTGCATAAAGCCTAACAGAAGCATAAACCTTAAAGACTTTTTACAAACCTGGGCTGTTTCAATGCAAACTACACAAAGCCTCAGAAAAATTTCTTCATAGGCAAACCACACAAAACATCAGGCAACACAAAGCCTCAGAAAAATTTCTTCATAGGCAAACCACACAAAACATCAGGCAACACAAAGCCTCAGAAAAATTTCTTCATAGGAAAACCACACAAAACATCAGGCAACACAAAGCCTCAGAAAAATTTCTTCATAGGCAAATCATACAGCATCAGGCAACTCAAGGCGACAAAGACAAAGAGAAAAATCAGGTATCTCAAGCAACTCAAGGCAACCATAAAAAGAAGATAAAGAAGTGTACATAGGCAAGGAAACATAAGGAGGCCCTCAGAGCATTCTCATCACCGGGCAAGCATTTCAAGGCGACAGATCAAGCGCAACATATTCAATAGCAGACACAACAATACTCAAGCATACAAAGTACACTCAGAGCATATCAGATATCAAGCATATTCAGCATACAGTAAAAGAACAAGAAGAAGAAAAGAGGCGATGCAAAAGGTTCTCAGTTAGTCATCATTAAACCTAAAGAGGTGAAAATACTGAGTACCAGGGAAGTCTCCCCAAAGCTCACAGCCTCATCAAGTTTCTCCGCCCTCAGCCATCCTCGACGCCTCCGGTTCATCCTCCTCCGTCTCCAAGATCGAAGGTAGTATAACTTCTTTTCTTCCCTTTCATGATCCTCAAACAGAAGGCAAATAACAAACATTTAAAAACAGAAGCAATACATGTAAAAATTATAAAAACATAAAACCCTAAAAGGGAAGGGAACGAAATCATTACCTTTTCTCTCGTTTTCACGTTGCCCAACCATGGAGGGAAGAGGAAGAACAATGGCGTCTGGTGGCTAGGGATGAAGAGGGGTCAGAAGCATGATTCAGAGACAAGATGAAGAAGACGAACGAAGCAAAACAAAGAACGGCGCTGCAAACCCAACCCTAATCCGTTTTTCCCCAAATTGAAACAAACAATTAACCCTAAACAAAGTTATGAAATGTTGGGCCACAACCCGTTTCCCCTAACCTAAGCCCACTCGTTTCCCTGAATGGCACCCCCTTTCTTTTAATTCTTCTGATCCATTTTACTTGGGCCAAAACAAACCCCCCTTATCCCATTTTCTTTTGTTTTAACATAAACTAATCTTTTATCATTTTATTTTTATAATTTAACATTTCTTTCACTTATCTTTTATTAATTTAGTCTAAACTAATATCTAATATTTCTTTTTTTTTGTTAAATAAAATAATACCTTTTTTTAAAAAAAAATATTGTTAATTCTTACATTTTAGAAAATATACAAACATTAATTCTTTCCTAAATTGAAGCATTTTTCTTGTTCCATTTGTACATGATTAATTAAAATGCATTATTTTTTAATATCTAAAAAATATAATTTAAAACATTTTTCTTTCTTTTAAGTAAAATACCTTTTTGTACATATTAAAGAAAAATACAAGATTACAAAGATTAAATAAAGAAAAGATTTAATTCCTTTTATTAGGTTAAACAATACTTAATCTTCACATTAAATTCACATTTTCTTAACTTGTAAATAATTCTCATACATGTACACTTACACAATACATTTCACATTTGATACATTATACATTACATTGATTACATTTGATCGCAATTCGATGTGGTTGTAATTATTTAAGTCTCATCCCCATTTGTGAATTTGTACCCCCACTCCTGGATACTATTTGTAATAGCGTAGACTTTAAATTCTCGCAATTTATCGCTTTCGAATTATACCATGGTTAGACCTAGGGTTTACATGTACATAAAATCGAACACTAGATAACCTAATACAAGACAAATACATGAAATCAATACACAATCACACTTGCACCCCCTAGGGTAATCCCACATGTTGCCTTCCAAAATGGGTCATGCTTGCACGTCGAGTTTCTTTGGCAAAACAATCAAATGATCATAAGTCCCTCGATGACGCTCTCGAAAGTCGCCTATCAAAATGATCAAGTCCCTTCAAACAAATTGCCAAAGACACTTGGCACCATTGCATTCATGGTCCATACGATGACCCGCGCCCGTCCCAATCACTTCCTAAACGCAAGATTGTCCACCAAATTGAATGGTGGAACAAAATTGTAAAAAAGGGTTGAAAACATAGAGAAAACCTTTGAGTACAATAGGGGTAGACAAAACTCTTAGTTACTTGAGATCAACTTGCAAAAACACTTGCCTTCTTTTCAAAAACCACACTTCATACATACTTTCAAACAACTTTCAAAAACATTTGAAACATCTTTTCGAAAAGATACACACTTTTGTAAAACACTCAAACACGAGTCAATTACATTGGTTGCCTAAGACAAGGCATCTCTTCAAAAACATTTTCAAAACACACACACCCACACCACAATTTCAAAGCAATCGAAAATCAAGGCAAGTGATATAAAAACCAAGTAACTAAGAGCCCATGGATAACCATGGATGAAAAGGGTGCTAATACCTTCCCTTTTCATAATCTACCCCCCGAACCCACGAAATATCTCAAAAGGTTTTTGCTGTGCTTTTTAACCTTTCCTTTAGGATAAAATAAAAAGTCGGTGGCGACTCTTGCTCAGCCGAACAAGTGCGAATACAAACACAAAACCTCAAGTCAGTTCTCCCACCGTATCACACCTTCCATTTTCAAAACCTACCCCCCGAACTCAGAAAAATTCTCAAAGGTCTTTCCTATTATTTTCACTCTTTCCTTTATTGGATAAAAGAAAAGTCGGTGGCGAATCTTGCTATCCACAACATTTGCGATAAAACACAAAACCAAAAGTCAGTTCTCTCACTGTATTAAATAACCCAATCATCCTTATCGTAGATTATGGAAGGCTTTTAATGGAGAGAATGAGTTTGATATTTCTCCTAAACCTTTAACTGGAGAGGAGTTTATAAGCGACAAGAACACCTTATTGTTGTTTTTGGAAAGAATAAAAAAGGTCTTGTTGAGAGAAATATTTGGGAAGAAAGGTCGGTGTTATTTAATCTTCCATATTGGTCTAGCCTCGATGTAAGACATTGTCTTGATGTGATGCATGTGGAGAAAAATATGTGTGATAGTTTTATTGGAACACTTCTAAACATTCCAATCAAAACTAAAGAAAGTAAAAAATTCTCATCCAGACATGGTGTCAATGGGTATATGACAACAATTGGATCCAAAAGATATAGGAAAAAGAACTTATTTGCCTCTGGCATGTCAAACTCTATCTAAAAAGGAAAAGAAAAGTTTTTGCGAGTGTTTGCATGGTATCAAATTTTTTCAAGGTTACTCTTCAAACATCAAGAAACTTGTATCAGTGAAATATCTCAAGTTAATTGGCTTAATATCTTGTGATTCTCATGTCTTGATGCATCAACTTCTACCAGTGGCTATCTACGGCATCTTACCAAAAATTGTAAGAGTACCTATAACCAGATTGTGCTTATTATTTAATGTTATATGCAATAAAGTTCTTGATTTCAAAAAATTAGATGAACTAGAAGATGTGGCTTCAATAATCTTGAGTTAATTGAAATGTATTTTCCTCCATCATTTTTTGAAATTATGGTTCAATGAATTGCTCATATAGTTAGATAAATCATATTTAGTTATCCAGATTATTTAAGGTAGATGTATCCAATAGAGCGATACATGAGGTGAAGGGAAATCGCGATACAATGCGCAATAAAAAACAAAAAATTCCATTTAGTGATCCTTATGAATTGAGCATGATCAGTGATATAAATGATTACCTCTTATGGTAATTAAAACCTTTGATGCAGAACTGAATGAGTGATCATGAACGTTAATGAAGAACAACACCTCTACTCAGTCCACATGAGTAGAATTACTTCAGTCTCAGTGTTAGCTGCTACGAGTGAAGGCTTTGAGTGAGAGAGAGAGAGTGAAATACGTCTAGGTGTCTCTAATACATACAACTTCTTATCATGTTTGAGGATAATCCTCAGGTTTCGGTGCCAATCCAGAAGATTTGTCCCAGACAATTTTTCCTTGTCAAGGATTGATCGCAAAATGTTGTTACAAGTGTTTTGAGTCATGGTAATCTACATGAAAAATATGGAAATATAAGTATCATTTAAAACAAACATATTCAATTAGTAATTTAATTAAAAATTCTCCCACTATTTTACTCAAACCAAATTACCCTCACCATTTGGTTCGGAAAATCCCGTTGGAAGATTTTCTAGTGGATCGAGATCCGTATTTCACTTTGTTTTAAGTCAATATTAGGCTGATTACACAAAACTCGATTATTTAGGTAGGAACTACTTCCAATTGTATAAAATAGAACTCTAAAAATTTTCAGTTGGATGAATAACTCTGTATTTTAATCCATCATATGGATCATTCCCAACTCTTACTTCTAAACATATATAATCTCATTATAATTTGTTTAATTAAGTTTAACCCAATGTTTTAGCAATTAGATATTACATTTATCCCATATCACCTTACTAATATAGAACATGTACCTCGTGTTATGTGAAACCTGTATTATTCGATACTAGTCTTGATAAGTGCTAAAACTTGGAAGTCATAAACTCAATATTCATTTTTGAGGGAATTTGCAACTAGTTTGATCTCACCAGTTTATTTATCATATAAATCGTCTCTCACATGCATCAACATACATTCACATGCATATATATATATATATATATATATATATATATATATATATATATATATATATATATATATATATATATATATATATATATATATATATATATATATATACAGTTATGGACCCTAGCACAGTTGTTCTCTCAAGACATTGAGAGAACCTAAGCTAAATCTAATAAAGATCTATGCTTCTCCAAGCTAGATCTCCATGATTATCCTCCTTCGACCTTATCTTATTATTTTCTTCATTACATTTACATACAAGGGAGTGATATGAGAAAATAAGTTACATCAAGAGATTAAAAGAAAGGCACGACTCGTAGGTCATATTTTAAAATCCCAAAATAAAGGAAAACTAAGGCCATAACTGATTACCACAAGACAACAATAATAAATACACATCATTATTATTATTGATTTAAATTATGTTAGTTAAATAAATCAAATTAAATTTCACCGATTGATCACACCACGATTGATAATTTAGTATGATTGATCAACATGCCATTGCTTCACCATACTAAAGTCGGATTCCAAAGAAAATGAACAATGATCACTCAAAAGAATAACAATCATTACGTGATTGAATGTACAAAATAGATACATTATATCTAATATACCATCTTTGTACCAGAACTACTTATATCATATCATATATATATATATATATATATATATATATATATATATATATATATATATATATATATATATATATATATATATATATATATATATATATATATATATATATATATATATATATATATATATATATATATATATATATATATATATATATATATATATATATATATATATATATATATATATATATATATATATATATATATATATATATATATATATATATATATATATATATATATATATATATATAAACTGATCGATCATATTTGTGTAACTTATGGACGGCCGGTGTATCGCTGCTTCACCATACAGAAGTCGGATTCTGAAGTATAGTCAATATCGAAACATCCAAATCATACACATCATGATGCAAAAATTAAATTACCCGATTATTATTTAATTCATTTTATGTTTTAATCAAATTAATACAGAAAGTACATAAAATAAACAATTATCAGATGCATGGTTTCATAAGTTGCTTGGATACCGCTGAAGGGAAATCCCGATACAATGCATAGAGGAAAACTAAAATTTTCCTTTAGTGATTCTTACGAATGAGAATGATCAGTGATATAAAGGATTACCTCTTGTGGCGCTTAAAATCTTTGATGCAGAATCGAATGAGTGATCACGAGCGTTGGTGAAAAACAATGCCTCTACTCAGCCCACACGAACAGAATGCCTTCAGTCTTAGTGCTAGCTGCTACAAATGAAAACTTTGAGTGAGAGAGAGTAAAAATACGGGTAGGGTTTCACAGAACGGATTTTTATCAAGTGAGAATGCTTCTGCACAAGGGTTCTATTTATAGAAGCACTTGTGTGGGCTGCAAGCTAAAAATCCCACTGAAGTCCATGTGCACCATACCATATGATGTACCGTATATCACTTAAGCGCGTGATACCTTACCATATTTTGTATTCTACTTAAGTGCGCCATACCATACGATGCTTTACAATTCACTTAAATGCACCGTACCTTACGGTGTCCCTTATATACTATATATATATATATATATATATCATTAATCTTTCCTTATGTGTGTGATCCTGTAGGTTCTCGTGATGTTTGCAATTAAATTAAATCACACATTTAACATAATAAATAGTGAGCGGTTTCTAGAGACACATCATTGCTACCCAAGTCACGAAAATATCATGTGATCTGACAAAACCTTTTCATGATAATACTTGTGTGTATAATTACCAATTTTCCCTTATGTCTATATTGAACACAAGGCATAGACCGTGTCACCCTTGTACATTTCAATATTGGTCCCTTAGACATTTATCCTATTACGCAGGATGGGAAAATTCCATCTAGGACACTCATGTCCCTCAACATGCTTTGTGGAGTACCTGTCAAATGTCTTTATGGTCATCCAGTTACGTGCAACTTTTGATTAGCAATAAAGTACTCGACTATACATCTACGGTCTATAGTGGTTTTAGGTCCAAGGGTGTGAGATACGGTGGGAGAACTGACTTGGGTGTTTTTCTTTTGATCGCAAATGTTGCGGTTAGCAAGAGTTGCCACCGACTTTTCTTTTATCCAAAAGGAAAGGTGAAAAAAGCACAGGAAAGACCTTTGAGATGTTTTTTTGAGTTCGGGGGGTAGATTATGAAAAGGGAAGGTATTATCACCCTTTTCATCCATGGTTTTCCATGGGCTCTTAGTTACTTGCTAGATCACTTGCTTTTGTTAGAAAATGTGCTTTGTGTGGTTTTTTTGAAAGGATTTTGTAAAGAGGCCTTTGTTTAGGAAAACTTTGTAATGATTCTTGTTCGTAAGAATGTATACAAATGTGTTGATCTTTTAAAAATGTTTTCAAGTTTGAAAGGTGTTTTGAAAGTGCAGGTGTTTGTTTTTGAAAATAGAAAGGATGTTTTTGTTTTGAAATTGAGCAAGTAACTAGGAACATTCTACCTACTCAAAAGTATTTCATGTTCATTTCCTTTTTCCTTTGATATTGTTATCTTACCATTGATTTGGTAAGTAATCCTATCTTTGGATGTAAAAGGGACGAGCGTGGGTCATCGTATAACCATGATTAGAAATGTTGCAAGGTATCTTAGCATTTTCTTTAGGGACTAAGATCATTTTGAAAGGAAACATGGATAGCGTCATCGAGGGACTATGATCTTGTATTTTGTTTGTTTTTGCTAAGATACCTCACATACATAATATGGCTATTTTTGTAAGGCAACAAAGTGGGTTTACCCTAGGGGTGCTTGTGTGCAAGTGTATTGATTTACGTGTATTGTTTTGTCTTGATTAGGGTTTGCTATTTGTTGGTTTTAGTCTTTCCATACAAAACCCCTAATTACTAGCATTTGTATATAAAGCGATAAATTGCAGAATTTAAAATTACTACGCTATTACATCATTTAGGGGAGGGATGTACAAATTACAAACAAGGGAATAATGCAAGAAATTAAATCTAAATATTTATTACAACCATATTGAATTTTGAATAAATGTACAAAATAAGGATAAAATGCAAAAATATGAAATGTAAGAAGAAATGTGATTTTTTTTATTTGGTTTTTCATGAAAATTAATATTAAGTTAGTATAATAAATTAATTTAAAGAAAACAAGTTTTTTAGGGTTTTTGGTGAATTTAATTAAGTTAGTAAATAAAAATAATTAAATAAAAGTCCTAAATTCTAAATTGGTTTTAATTTATACGAAAAATAAATAATATAATATAATAATAATTAAAATTAAATTATCTAAGTATTTAAAAAGGTAAATTTAATTATTAAAGAAAATGTAAAAGAAATGTTTTTATTCTTTTGTTTTTGTGAAGAAAAAATAAAATATAAAATGTGAAAATAATAAATAAAAATGTTTTTTGGGTTTTTATTACTAATAATAAAAAGTGATATTAACAATAATACTAATAATAATAATAATAAAAATAAAATAAAATGGGCCATGATGTATGAACAGCAAGACAGGGGGTCAGAATGTAGCAAAAAAATAAGGCCCAAAGCAATGGAGGCCCAGGAGCTACAAAAACAAAGAAAATGTCAAAAAAAGTGAAAAAATGGAGAAAAAAAAGGTCACGCTGGGGCTTGAACCTAGGACCTAAGGGTGACAAGCGCGCACTTTTAACCACTGGGGTGGTGATACATCCATTAACTTATGTCAAACCATAAATATATATTAGAAACTGCTTCCTGAAAATAAACTTCATCTTCAACCTCTAGCCAGACCACCTGTATCTTGTTCATTTCTCATCCATTTGCAAAAATATAAACATGAAACTTGTGGTAAATTTCACCATGATTCCAGAAATGTAAACAACTTAAACTAATTCTCAAAAATGAGCATGAATTTTGAATGGTACCAAATTCTGACCTAACTTTTCCAGGATGTTCGGATTCAAAATTCTAACTACTCAAGCAATATAAATGAAATATAAAGACATGGTTAGTTTCACGGTTATGATATCTACATTTCATCTTCACAAATGGAAAGCAAATGATGCCTATATGAAGAGTTCAAAAGTCATAAAACTCACCTTGAAAATGGAATTCGGTGTTTTGAGTTGGAGCTTGTTTCAAGGTGCTGCAAGGATCAGGTTAGCTTCCTTGAGGTCCCAGGAAGATAATGCAATGATTAGCTTGATTGGAGAGTGGCTTAAATGGTCTGTAGAAGTCCAACTGTGATGCTCTGTTTTTGAACTTGAAAATGGAGGAAGATGGTGTTACAGTCGTGTAACAGGGACATGGATGACTTGTGTATGATGCTTGGAAGCTTTTGGAAGCAAAAGCCAAGAAACGCACGAGTAGTTTTTGATTTTGGTGTTCAAGGTCAGAAACTGTGCAACAATGGAGTTTTGGGGCAATTTTTGGTTTGAGAGAGTTTTGGTGTATCTGATCAGAATTCAAAATCACATGTTTAAGCTCAACATGTGATTTTTTGAGAAATCAAGTTTCAATGCCTTGTGTACTGGCTAAGATAGAGTGGTTATGCTTTAAACACACTTGCTTCTGACTTTGTAGATGGAGTGTGATTAGAGGGAACAAGTTAGAGGCTCAAGAATTAACTTTGCACAAAAAGCTTGCTTTTCTAAAATGGAATTGTTCACTTTGTGCCATTAATGGAAATGTGGATTGGATAAAGCTTAAACCACTTGGATTAAAGCTCAAAAGTTTATGTAATCCATTAATGATGGATAGATACACAAGTTATAATGCATGCAAAGCAAGGTTATGCAGCCTAATGTTGAAATTGCATTTTTGTTCATCATGAGAATGACCTATAATTTTAGTTTGAAACCCTAACTACCTCTCGTTGATTCTCCTTGCTCAAGAATGATCTCAAGGAGTTATTGGACATTTTAGAAATATTGTAATATTCTATAAAACCATTATTTGAATCACTTTTGAAAATTCCCCTTGGAACTATATGAAAAAGTGCCATGAAGTTAGGTCAAAATCTTGCCTAAACTAGGGCAAAATTTTCACTAAGTGTTTAGTTTCAAGACCATGACTTCATGAATTAATAACTTGAGATACAAGCATTTCTAAGAGAATTGTGTAAAGCAATGTTGTAGAACTCATGGAGATCTAAAACTTTCATGTTGAAAGTTTCTTTTGAATCATCTTGCATCATGGTGAAAAATTGGCTCAAAGTTGTGAAAAAACATGAAGTTTTCCATACTTATAAAAATTTCTAAGTTTGAAAACTTTGACTTTTAAAAATGAAATCTTGACTTTTTGATTTCTTGATGAAAAAGTTTCATATTTTGACATGTTTTGATGAATTGTGATCTTTGACACTTGATTTTGACCTAAAAGTCAAAGTTTGACTTTTCAGTGTACAATTGACTTTTGATCAGTTGACTGAAAATCAACTATCAATCCAATTGATCTTGAGCAATATTTTGAGTCATGCCATAATGTCAAAATGATGCAATTGAACTCTTGATATCATGCCTCAAACCAATTTATCATTTTCTAGGTCAAAATTCAGAAATTGCCCTTTCTCAGTCAAAACCCTAATTTTGACCATTTTGCCCTTTTGATGGTTTGATCAAATTTCTTGAGGAATTATGGTCCAAAATTGATCAAATTATACATATGAGTTTATAATGTTGATTTGGATCAAAAATTATGAAGTTTGACTATAAATTTCCACAGTTGACTTTTCCCCAATATAGTTGATTTTTAGGTCAATTGCACAATTGACTGAGCAAAAATGTGATTCAAGGCTTGAAACTTAACATGAGTAACTTGGGGGTCCATAATGATCCATGAAATTAATATGAGTAATTGAAGGTTCAATTATCCTTGTGCAATCTCAAACCCTAATTTTAGTCATCAGTGCTTAAGGAGGTGTCTTGAGTTGATCAACCCTAGTGCATTCTTGAACCAAGAGAGATCTTTGTGAGAAAATATTTGATAAGTGAGAGTTCAAATTCTGGGGTACAACAGGGTAGTATACACCACTATCACCATGAGAATAACTTATGACACATTGCATAACATTCTATGCAGTACTCTCATAGCGAGTCAATCCAATATAAATATTACTCCTAATATTCATACATATGTTAAGACTTGATAACTCTTTATCCATGATCTAGTGAGCTGTGATCATCAGTTTATCTGCATAATAGTATCAATGCTTTAATGTTATCCCACTTCACCAAAAAGCTCGACTACAGATACTTTAATAATAGTGTCCTTATGTTTAATGGATCTCATGATTAAGTCACACTTGACATTTCATAAAACGGACTAGCTATTCTAGGGACTTTATTACTTTAGAACAAAACATAATAAATAAGTTCCTTTTATTATTAATAAATAGTTCGATACAAGTACCAAAAGTATTGGCCTCTAGGGCTTACATAAACATGAATATATTTAAAGGATATAAGATCATCACCAATCAGAAGCATCGAACGTAGAAAGGTACATCTCAGAAGAAGTTGTTGATTTATGTTCAAACTATCTGTCAACAGCAAAGTATATAGGAATTCCAAAGTCTAGTCATGCAAAAAAATATGAAGGTATAGGTACTCAAGGTTTAAATTTTATGTCAATTGATAGGTGGTATATGTGTGTATTTTATAGCTTGATTTCTATTGCCTTTCTTATGTGTTTTCACTGTTTAAGTTCATTTTTATTTGTTTTTTATTTGTTTTTAGCTTTTC